>CM066195.1:35374801-36574801 GCA_033675215.1 Rhodiola kirilowii
ATATATATATATATATATATATTATTGCTAGAGATCAGGGAGGGGTCGGATGAGTTAGAAGAAGGATCGATTTGAAGCTAGCTGCTGCTGCTGCTGTTGGTGATGCGTATATAGAGAGAGATCATGAGTTTTGATCGCGAGTAGTGGCGGTAGGGTTAACAGTTTTAGTTGCTAAAGGCTTTTTATCTCACTCATTCGACATCCACACATCATCATCACCACCACCGTACCACTTGATCGATTGGGTTCCCTTCCAATATATCTACCAACAAAATAAATAAAGTGATCTATATCTTTTAGTCACAAGACAAACTACTTTTTTTTATTTTAACAATACCGGCCTCATCATCATATCTAACTCGATCCCTCTTATCCTTGATGCTATGTCTCGCAGGCCTAGGCGATTTGAAATGTCAAATTTATTCGATTCGAAAGGGGTGCTCGGCTCTCTTTTGAGCTTAAACTGAATTATATATATTGAAATTAGAAACTTAAGTTTTATTTAAATCGGAGAAATGAATTTTGGAAACTTGCACTTTAATTTAAGCAACACTTAACTTTTAAGCTAATCATTTAATTGAGTACTTAAAATAGATCAGGTCTTCAATAAGGTTTATTTTAAACTGAAAAAGATTGAAATCTAAGTCGAACAGAAGAGATCTAAATAATGGCAATTTTAGTCGAAATGAATGTACAAATACATCGTCCCAAATACTTTAAGAAATGTATATACTCTAACTCCCCGTTTGGCTCATTGAAGAAAAAGTGATAGAAAATAACATATAGCTTGTTTGGTTTGTCATGAAGTAGTACAAACTTTTTCCATCCAAATTTCTCTGTTTCTGTTGTTGTTAGTTTGTGGATTTGCTGTGATTGTCCGATCATTGTATTCGAGTCTTTGTATACCTTCTCTCTTATCGAAAAAAAAAGTTCCAAACAGATCTAGGGTAAAATGTATGGCCATGTGAACGACTCTTTGTAATTTGTAAGGTTTGAGGTAAAATTGAGTTCTTTTTTGAGTTTATGTGAAATGCACAAAGTTGCTGATGGATGAGAGGATGAGGACACTTTTTGTCACATGCCAACATGTGATTTGTTGAGATCTCAATCAATCAAATTTTTCCTAGTAGCTGATATTGAGGGGTATGGGGGGTTTTACTCATGCATGGTCCCCATGATGTCTCCGCCCGCATTATATTTGCATCCCATTGCATTTGCGTGCCTAATATTCTAAAATCAAAATTCTACATGACACGTATCGTACATCGATTGGATGGTTACATTGACGGGCAACGACAGGGGCTGAAAGTTGGGCCTTGGGCTTCCGGCCCATTAACGTCCTATAACACAAAGACATGGACAGCAAAAATCAGTGGATTAGTTTCTCGCTCTTTGGGGGAACCCTAGCCAAGTCTATAAGCTTCCTCTACCTAAAAAATCTGCAGCGGCCCGAAGCGAAGCTCCTTTTTTTTACGTTCTGGGCTTTTTTGTGTTTCAATCTCTGATTCGGAAGCGTCAGCGGATCTCGATCGATTTTGGGTCAGTGGCCAACTTTGATACCTCTTTTTCTGGATCTGTAAGTAGTTTTGAATTTTGGTGTCGATTGGGTTTCAGCTCTTCGATTCTCTTCGAGTCATAATGAAAAATTGTTGTTTGTTAAAAGTTCGAATTTGATGATCCGGTTCTCGTTTGTTTGGGTTTTCACTTTTTTGATCTTCGTCTGCTTCAAATTTTTGCTTGATCCAATTTGAATTTCAATCATGTTCCTGCAACTGCAGTCAATTTAAAGCTGAAAGAAGAGAGAATAAATTTTGGCCGGAATTGACTCAAGCCAAGTGTTGCTTTTTTTGTGTGCTTATTGAAGCTCCTTAAAATTATTTAGATACTTCTTTCCCTTCTTTAGTCATTGATTAGCCTTTTCCCGCAATTGAGCTTAACTGTTGACCTTTATACATCACTTGCTGATTGCCCTTCATGGTTGTTCACTGTGTAAAATTTGGGGTTTGATATGGTAGAATGATGTGATGAGTCATTACAATGAAGTTTCCTGGGCTCTAATCTTTTACTATGGATTGATATGGCTTTGAATTGGTGTTATATATGTGTAGGAAACCGGTTTTTTTTAAGTCAGTATGGAGATGGAGATGGATGATTCTCCAGCACCTAATGAGGACAATCAATTGGCTCTGGTAGACTCGGAAGTTGAAACTCAGCCTGGCAAGCGTAGGAAAAAGAAGTCACTAGTATGGGAACACTTTGACATTGAAGAGGTGGGTAATGGAAATAGGAGAGCGTTCTGTAAGCAGTGTAAACAATCGTTTGCGTATAGTACAGGTCAAAAAGTTGCAGGAACCAGTCACCTTAAGAGACATATAGATAAGGGGACATGCACCCTTGCGGTTCGCAACCATGATAATAATCAACAGACTCCGTTCACCCCTTATTCTAATTCTGGGACATTGAAGAAACAGAAAAGAAGTCCTGGGTTATCGAGCGTTTTATTTAATACAGATCGTTGTCGCCATGTGCTTTCTGACATGATCATTAAGCATGACTACCCGCTTCACATGGTTGAACATCCTGGCTTCGTTACTTTTTCTACTAATCTCCAGCCTCATTTTGACATGGTCACTTTCAATATCATTCAAGGAGATTGTGTTGCTACTTATTTGAGGGAAAAACAAACTCTTATGAAGCAGATTGAGGGTATTCCTGGTCGTATCTGTCTTGCACTGGATTTGTGGACTTCTAGTCAAACCATGGGATATGTCTTTTTGACAGGGTACTATATTGATAATAATTGGAGGTCAAACAGGCGGCTCCTAAATGTTGTGATGGAGCCTTATCCAGATTCTGACACTGCATTCAGCCATGCTATTGCTGCTTGCCTTTCTGATTGGAGTCTGGAAAACAAATTGTTCTCAGTTACTGTTAATCAGCCGCTAAGTGATGCCGCGGTTGAGAATGTGAGAGCTCAGTTATCCATCAAGAATACACTAGTTCTCAACGGGCAGTTACTGTTGCAGAGTTGTTTAGCTCGAACTCTGAGCTCCATGGCCAAAGACATATTGGAAGGTGGAAAGTGTGTGGTAACAAAGGTCAGGGATAGTGTAAAGTATGTGAAAATGTCGGATGTCCACGAGGATCAATTTCTTGAGTTGAAACAGCAACTCCAGATTTCCAGTACAAAACCTGTTTCTCTTGACAATAAAAACAAGTGGAACACAACTTATGAAATGCTGCTCGCTGCACTTGAGTATAAAGAAGTCTTTTACTGCCTGCACTCGTCTGATCGTGGTTATAGAGAAGCCCCAACTGCTGAAGAATGGAAACAAGTGGAGATAATTTGCTCATATCTGAAATTGTTCGCCGATGCAGCTAACATACTTGCATCGCCAACTGTCCCAACTGCCAACTCATACTTTCATGAAGTCTGCAAAATTCACATGGAACTTGGCCGGGCTTCGGCGAGTGATGATCCTTTCCTTGGTAGCTTTATGAAGACTGTGAATGAAAAATTTGATAAATACTGGAAGGACTGTAGCCTGATACTGGCAATTGCGGTGGTTATCGACCCAAGGTTCAAGATGAAGTTAGTGGAGTTCAGTTTTACAAAAGTTTATGGAGAAGATGTTGATACATACATTAAATACGTTGATGATGGAATCCATGAGCTCTTTAATGAATACTTGGCGCTCCCTCAAGTATCCACAGACGCTGAAGTGAAAAGCGAAGAGACTCCTGCAGGTACACTTGTATCTAGCAATGGACTTGCGGATTTTGATGTCTTTATCATGAAGTCAACTAGTCAGCAATCAAGATCTGAACTGGACATGTACTTAGAAGAGTCTCTGTTACCCCGCATCCAAGACTTTGACGTGTCAAACTGGTGGAAACTTAACAGGACCAAGTACCCAATCCTTTCTAAGATGGCTCGTGATATTTTGTCGTTTCCAGCATCTACAGTATCTTCTGACGCAGTTTTTGATTCTACAAGCAAAGAGATGGATCGATACAAAAGTAGCCTAAGACCAGAGACTGTGGAAGCACTACTTTGCGCGAAAGATTGGCTTCAACAAGAGTCCTTATTGTCAACCAGTGCCGATGCAACAATGAAGGTAGAAAGCTTGATTTAGAATTATATCTTGCACTGCACTGGGCAAAATGATAGGTATGTGTGATTAATCTCTCGGCACACCTATCATGTTCATCTTTGTGTAATTTTATGCTAGTATTTGACCTTGTATGTGTACAATGTGAGAGAAGGACCTGGTTGCTGAGTCTCATCAACCATTTCAGTGTGTAATTCAACTCTGCTCTTCCTGTTTATCAAATCTAACTTGGGAAATTGTGTATTTAAAATATACTCGGAGCATCCTTAATAGGGGTAGAAATAAAGGTATAATCTTTTTTTTTCCTACTGACTAAAGTTTGTCAAAATTGTGAATGTGTTGTTTCTCTTTCGTGGAGGTGGTGTTCGTCCCGCTTTGGCATAGTAGACGTGTTGTGTAACGCTCCAAAAATTTTAACTCCAAAACGGCGTCACGTCGGCCGCACGTCCCTTAAACCCCAAATGGAACGTTTAAAGCCTCGAGTTATTTAACAAATAAAACTTCAATTCAAGTTTCAGCATATTAAAGTAAAAGACATCACGTTGATTCAATGCTCGAATAATCAGTAAACTTAAGTCTAAACCGAATACTTGTTACTAATACTCTTCGCTAGTGCGTGACAGTGTTCAGCACAAGGATCCTATCGCAGTCGATGACAGTGTTCAGTCTGTGAGCAATGATGAGCATCGTGCTTGACTTGAACTCATCACGAATTGTTTTCTGAATGAGTGCATCAGTTCTAAGGTCGACTGATGCTGTTGCTTCATCGACAACAATGATCTTCGATCTACGAAGTAATGCTCGTGCGAGACTTATTAGTTGTCTTTGTCCAACACTAAAGTTCTCCCCACCTTCCAGTACCTTGACACATAAAAGTATGGAATCAAAGATTACAATTTACAAGTGATCTTGAATTCTTGTAGGTAGTCAATGACTGGTACTCTGCAAGGATTAAAGTATATCACAATTCACAGAATCCAGAACAAACCTCGGCATCCAGGCCATGAGAAATTTCCGTAATGGAATTCTTTACATGAGCTCTCTCCAAAGTGTCCCAAAGATCAGTATCACTGTGTGTGCCCAGCGGATCAAGGTTGAAGCGAATAGTTCCTAAATCATACAAGAATATGGCATTTAACAATTTGTTAAAGCATAAGCGAAATTCGCCTTTGTTGACGACAGAACTAAACCATGCTAGAACTAATAGTTAACAAACCAGAAAAAAAAGTAAAGAGAAGTTGACTATAAAAACAGATCTGGAAATGCTACAAGTTTGATTGATGGAATTCCATATCTGAGAAAAGGATTGGTGATTGTGGTATAATACTGAGGAACTGACGCAGGTCAGCTAACCCATACTTAGACACCATCACAACCATCAATCAGAATTCTTCCTTTTTCCAGCTCAACCAACCGAAACAATGCATTTAACATACTTGATTTTCCTGCTCCATGTAGTTGCTGGGTCGTCTTCTTCCTTGAATTTCGCAGCAACAAGTCTCGGTTAGGGTCTTCGATGGTGGCAAGATTGTCGTCTTGTAGTGCTATCTTCTTGTGTGATGAAATAGTACCTTGGATATCTAATTGGACCACGTAAATTCGCTGTCCGAATTCAATATTTCCACCCTTACACTGTGCCTGGGGTTACAGGAAATTCGAATATGGGATTAAATCCAAAAGAGATTAACACTTTGTTCTTCGGCAATAGAACAAAGAAAACTTAGGGTTTGAGTGTTTTGTAATCAAGAGAAGAGGATAATTGTTTCTATCAATTGCACAGCAATCTTTCGTGTCCCTTGATTGAGAAAACAATCTCAATTTATAGAGAAACAATCGGGTATGAACAGTAGATGCGTCTATAGACTGAACAGGCACATCTGTTGCATTCATGCGTTCGCATGCTCCATGGCATGCGTTCGCATGCTCCATGAAACGTTGCATCTTTTGCCTTATTTCATGCGGTCGCATGAATTATTTCATGCGGTCGCATGACCTTGAGCAGTCGCATAGAAATCTCATGCGTTCGCATGAGCGGTCGCATGACCCAACCCGAGGCATGAGAATCTCATGCGGTCGCATGATATTCTCATGCGGTCGCATGATTATCATGCGGTCGCATGAAATCCTGAAAATCACTAACAATCCTCCCCCATTTTTGGGTTTTCTTTTGAATCACAAAATACCTTGTTTTTAAGTAAAAACATGCATAAACGGAAATGTCGAAAACGATTGAATTTCCGCATAGTGTAATCACGCATACAATATACCCGAATTGAAATGGTGTCACTAAGGATTGAACCAATCAATTCATTTGGGTACTTGACGGCGACACACGCATGTATTACTTCACAAACCGTTAAGTTAACTTGACTCTTAATGGTCCTTGAGTCCCTATCCATTCATAAACGTATTGAGATTAAACCCGATATCTCATAAAGCGACCAGAAACTTTACGTTTATATAGGTAAATTCTTTAATGGGTCACACCGCCCGATTGTGCTCCTACACCTAGCACTTTTTCAAAGAATCTATTAAGAAGAGTTCATCTTCAGCCTAAACCTTTGTAGGTACTGAACACATACTTGGGGATGCATATTTGTGTTCATCAATCTTCTAGGAATGGGCTTTCCGCATTGAATTCAGCTCTAACGCTAGTTAGATGTGAATTGGGTGTCCCACGACTAGACGATTATATGGGTTTTGTCCCATCCCCTTTATCAACTCGGAAAATAAGTCTCTAGCTAATCCTTCGTCAAGTGATTAGCTTACTTTTTGTTAAAACCTAACAAACTTCATAGACATCACCACATGCATAATGAGCTCACTTACTGCACTATGTCTAACACCTAAGTGTCTAGACCACATTGTATACATGGCCAAATCCTTTAGCCAATGTATCAGCGCTGTCACAATGTATCGATATTGGTGATATCGGTCTTTCCCCCAATGAAATTTCATATATCATGTTCTCTAATCATCCCTCTTCTTTTGAAGCACCGACTAGAGCAACAAACTCATATTTCATTGTTAAACTTATGATGCAAGTTTATTTCTTAGATTCCCATTAAATGATCTTCCCCAAGTAAAATTACCCTTCTACTTGTATAGGGATATCCTTCCTCATTTAAATCTAACGTGCATCAGAAAATCCTTCTTATGACCGAAGGAAATTAAGAACATGCAAGACCAAAATTCATTGTTCTCTTTAAGGTACCTAAATACCCTATGAGCCGCTTGTCAATGTTACATACTAGGGTTACTAGTATATCGACTAAGCTTACCCACCGCAAGTGCGATGTCAGGTCTAGCATATATCATAATATAAATCAACACTTTGATTAATGTTCTCTTTCAACTTTCAACCTTGTAAGTCCCAAATTTATCAAGAGTTCCACTCTTATAGATTCTACTATAAATATTGAAAGAACTAAGAGAAGAATACATATTCCAAGTTTGTAACTTGAACATCAAAGCGTTATCATTTCAAAATTCTACCTTTGAAATTTACACCACATGTCACTTATGCAATCAACGGATCATGATATGCACGCATAAACCAAGTAACATGTGAACAAAAGAATTATACAAATATATGTGTGATTCTAGATCCAACATGTCACACATGGAGAATCACAATCAGAATCCCATACCCAAAACTTGTATTTCATTTAATACACAGTTTTCCGACATGTCTATTAACACCCTTTTCAGTATAGTATTCAACCCAATACTTACATCAAAGTGTCCTTCACTAACATAAGCCTTAGTGAATATTTCAAACCAGAAGATGAAATAATCACTATCCCAGTGACACTTCAAACCATAACTCCACCGATCAAGCTTATCGACCCGATAAACTTACAAGTATAATTACCGGAGTTACACATTAGAAAAATCCTTCTAATTTTATTCTGGTTGAAACCATCAACACACACATATATATATATATCATAATTCATAACACATACACAATAAGGCATTAGCCTAAAGTATGCCTCAACTTAATAATATCAGATTTATCACGTAAGAAGATAAATCTTCAATATTAACGGTCAAACCAATTCTCAGTCTAAGTTAACCTTTCCCTTGGAAACTTAACTTTATATGAGAAGCAAGTTCTCATGTTCTAAATCAGTTTGAATGAGGCCCTTAACATGTATGATTTCAATATCATTATAGAGCGTAACCAAGATAAAAAGCAACATAGCATATCTAGATTCAATACTTACTTCTTGATTTAAATAACATATCAATATCTAGATGAATCAAAGGACATTAATAAGCATAATCTAAGAGCAGAAGTAAAAACATGGCTAGAGTGATCTTTTCATGCATGTAATACTTTCACTAAAGTTTCTCATAAGAGACTGAAACAACTATGAATTCAGTGATAATATGCAATCATGAACTTCACTAATCAAGTTACATTATCGTGAAAAACATACATACTCATGGACTAGAATAGCATAAAATTCATCTAATGAAAATCACTGTCAAATTCATAAAAATCACATGCTTCAAAATCATACGCATCATCAAGGTCTAACTAATCATATACTCATATAATATATCAAAATATCAAAATCAATTTTAACTAGAATCAATCCCAATTAAAATCAACCATAGTTAATTGAATGCAGAAAATATTAAAATTCAATGAAATTAGAAACGTACCTTATTGAACCAGAATATATTAGTTCAATTCACCTGAAGTGGATCCACTTAACGACAATCATAGAAATCGCCTCGGTAATCCATCTTTGTCTTTCATATCTTTGATTCATCATCAACAACGGTGGCACCATCACTTTTACTTGCATATTCGATGTTCATGCTCCTCCTTTGATTATAAATCATCCCAAACCGATCTGTTCAAAGTTGACCCAAATAACTTAGGTTTTCCACTTTGACTATTATCATGACACCGTCTGTCTAATTCATCTTTGATGAATTAATCTACATAACCAAAAGCATGGCAAGCTCTTTGAATAAATCCAGGGCACTCAACATTCTATATGCATTGTTTCGTCCAGTTAGATTCCTCCACCGAATCAGAGTTAACCAATTTCAAAGAGACAAAGTGAGTTCATCTCGTTGACCAACATCCGACTTGGATTTTAATAGCAACCAAACTAAGGCTTTACAAGCTGTCAAATGATTTAATAAACAAATCATGTCAGCATCCAACTTTTATTCCATTAGCCGCCTCTTTGAATTAATCATCTGAATCAAAACCATTTCATTCCCAACCATCGCTCAACATCCACCTGATATATTATTCAGATTCTGCTACACAAAACCAAGTTAAATAATTAAATTAGTCAACTTAATTTTAATTGAAAACAGATAACCCTTTTGTGCTCCAGCAAAAGCTAGTCTTTTGTGACACCCGTTCCCTTCCAAAAGCTCTAAGAGTTGCTCGTTTTCGGCTTCCATTGCTTCATATATCTTCCACCTTCCGCAGCGAAGCCTAAACACAAAGATTACAGAAAATGCATATTGAAGTACACAAAACAAAGTAAAACAAGATAACACTTATTCTTCTGTGTCTCCGTTCATTGGAATCTTCCCCAATTTTCATCATCAATTTCCAATCAGTTTGAATGGGGCCCAAACAAGTTTGAATCGGTCAGTCTCGTTTCTATTCATTCAATAATTGCTCCAGCATCAAGTTCTTTCTTGCACTTGGTATCAAAACCATTAAGAACCAATTGAATAAATTCAATTAAATAAATAGTACCAACAAGATTAGAACTAAAACAATGCGCCCAGACTGATTCACTTCATTCAGTCGTAACCCAACATGGGAATTCATCCCAATTTGAAACATGGCAGTTATATTTTTGTCCAATGAATCCAAATCCATCATTTGCTTTTCTGAGTGAATCATGATGTCCCAAGACACTGTTTCATCTACTTAGCCGCTGAAACATAGAATCCTGATTTCTATTTATCTGCAATTTTGCCCAAAATTGCGTAATCAATATGCACTGATGCAAATCCGAAAATTCCCAAAGCCCAATTCGCAGCGTTATAATCCCCGACATCATTGGCGCTGTTTCGGATTTCCGCTTCGCAGTCTACTGTCGGTGGTCTTCGCGCCGCATCTGAGATGTTATGATTTCGATCTGCCGCTTTTCTGCATCACATAACAAAGATAACCAAGTAAATTGTTCAAAATAAAATTTAAATGAATTAAAACCCTTTTTAATGTCTCCATCCGCCGTTTCTCTAAGGGGCTTAGCCTCCGCAGACCCCAATTTTTCTTCACTGTATATTTCTGGAATTCGCTCTTCTTCAACTTCGCCTTCCCCAATTTACAGCAATACTTTGACAATTCTGAAAATTTCATTCCTTCAAATTTTCCATCTTATCTCATGCTCGCCATCGATAGGAACATATTGAATTCGTTTGTAGTTGCTGGGTCGTCTTCTTCCTTGAATTTTGTAGCAACAAGTCTCGGTTAGGGTCTTCGATGGTGGCAAGATTGTCGTCTTGTAGTGCTATCTTCTTGTGTGATGAAATAGTACCTTGGATATCTAATTGGACCACGTAAATTCGCTGTCCGAATTCAATATTTCCACCCTTACACTGTGCCTGGGGTTACAGGAAATTCGAATATGGGATTAAATCCAAAAGAGATTAACACTTTGTTCTTCGGCAATAGAACAAAGAAAACTTAGGGTTTGAGTGTTTTGTAATCAAGAGAAGAGGATAATTGTTTCTATCAATTGCACAGCAATCTTTCGTGTCCCATGATTGAGAAAACAATCTCAATTTATAGAGAAACAATCGGGTATGAACAGTAGATGCGTCTATAGACTGAACAGGCACATCTGTTGCATTCATGCGTTCGCATGCTCCATGGCATGCGTTCGCATGCTCCATGAAACGTTGCATCTTTTGCCTTATTTCATGCGGTCGCATGAATTATTTCATGCGGTCGCATGACCTTGAGCAGTCGCATAGAAATCTCATGCGTTTGCATGAGCGGTCGCATGACCCAACCCGAGGCATGAGAATCTCATGCGGTCGCATGATATTCTCATGCGGTCGCATGATTATCATGCGGTCGCATGAAAACCTGAAAATCACTAACACTCCAGTTCTTCCAACTATTCCGATCTTTTCATTAGGAGAAACTTTAAATGACAATCCATGCAACACAGAAGGAAGTCCAGGTCTATAACGCAGTACAACATCCTCAAATTCTATTGACCCTAAGAATGGCCAACCAAGAGGAGGACGATTGCATTCAACTATACTTGGAGCCTCAGTAGGGAGATCTATATATGTCCCAACACGTTCGACAGCATTCAAACTATTTTCAGCCCTGCTCATTTCTCTTAAGACACCGCTCATCAGACGGGTGATGTTTAAGGTATAGCTGAGAAGAAGACCCATTGTATATGCACAAGCTACTTGGTTTTCAGCACTACCACTCTGGATGACAGCGAATGTTGCTGTGAACCAAATCATTGCTCCACCTAATATCTCCATTCTTATGGTGCGCCACCGGTTGGCACTAGTGCTTGCAAGGCCAAAACGCATATTATTGTCCATATGCTTCCCAATGACGTGGGTCATCCTGTCATATGCTTGGTATGCACGAATACTAGATGATCCATTCAAGGCTTCTCCAAATTGTGCATAGATTGGAGACATGGAAATGGAGTCCAGGCGTTTTAATTCACGTGATGTACTCTGGAAAGCACATGATACAATTTACCAAAGCATAGAGGGTTAATATACCTGGTAATAGACAAAGGCTGCGTAGAATAAGATCAGAATCGGCATTATGGCCCACAAGGAAAGTACGCTCACAACACCTATTAGCATAAAGATTGAAAGTAGTTGCATAGAAAGGCTTAGAAACATATTTGTTCGACTAGCAACATCGCGATCGATATTCCCTATATCCTTGGCAATCCTATTTATTAACCGTCCACAAGGATTGGTGTGGAAAAATAGCATAGGAGCTCTCAATATAGAACAGAGCATGGAGTCATGCAATCTTTTTGAAGCAGATAAACGTATAATGATCAACCAATAAGAGCTAGCCAAAGTCACCACCAACTGATTACAACGACAATGGGGAAATATATAATGCTAACTCTCGAGTATTTTCGCAATGGAAAAAGGTAATAGGGTGATGAAAAATAATTGCAAACCTGACCAAGAGACAAAAGAGTGTAAATAAGAATGCAATAATGAGGTCTACATGTGCTTGTAGAGCTATTCTTCGTCCAAGTACTCAGCCACAAGCTACTTGAAACTCGAAATACTTCAATGGACACATAGCATATAAGTAGCGCACCAACCGCCCATAGGCCTCTTAACGCATTTTTATAACTGCGCCAAAAATGGAAGTCTTGACCCTCTCCTTTAAAACTTTCCCATTCCTCTTTTAAAATTTGTTTTGTTTTTTTCAAATTTTATTGTTAAATAATAACAAACAAACACATTGGCTGTGAGTTATGCATGTGCCACATTTATTCTCTTCTTATTATATGTCTGGATTCTGGAATGTGAGGTCTGCAATTTATTCTAAGGTATATGGTACATTCTAAGAATAGTTTGGAAATGCCTATTACAAAATACAAACTCAATGCATAAAACATTACCTCGTTAAAACCTTCCAACTAATGACCCCCTGTTTCCCGTTCTTCTTCCTTAATAAGAACAGATATGCCTGTTTTTTGCCGTTTTCCTCCGCTCGCACCTGGTAACAGTTGATCACTCACAGCAGTTGTTTCTGAATTGTCACCCCAGAACTCTCAAAATTTTCCATCTTTCCAGCATTTTTCATAAGCTCCTTGAACAGGATCCCATCCTTTGAGAGTTGCTCATAGGTTCCCTCCTCCACAACCATACCATTGCTCATTAAGATAATTTTATCGACCAGGAGAAGAAAATGTAGTTGGTTTGTAACAAGCACTCTAGTTTTTCCTCCTAGCTCTTCCTTGATGCACTTGTGAAAAATCTGAGACACATTAATGCCCAGTGATTCTAACCTTGATGTTAATGCAATTAGCTCACAAGTAAATATGATATGTTTGGGTGTAGGAGAACCAAGTTATGGAAGCAGATGCTTCATTAAGGAATTATCTGCAATACCGCTCATTTTATCGATGGATTTAAGAATTCACCAAACGAATATAATAAATGTGCCAAGAGAAATTGTTACTTCAAATAGACAGTACCTGTCTCCCAACTTGGGCATCAAGAGCACTCAGTGGTGTTAGTGATTTTCAGGTTTTCATGCGACCGCATGAGAATATCATGCGACCGCATGAGATTCTCATGCCTCGGGTTGGGTCATGCGACCGCTCATGCGAACGCATGAGATTTCTATGCGACTGCTCAAGGTCATGCGACCGCATGAAATAATTCATGCGACCGCATGAAATAAGGCAAAAGATGCAACGTTTCATGGAGCATGCGAACGCATGCCATGGACCATGCGAACGCATGAATGCAACAGATGTGCCTGTTCAGTCTATAGTCGCATCTACTGTTCATACCCGATTGTTTCTCTATAAATTGAGATTGTTTTCTCAAACATGGAACACGAAATTGTGCTGTGCAATTGCTAGAAGCATCAAATCCTTTCACTTGATTTACAACACACCCAAACCCTAGTTTTGCTTTGTTTTATCGCCTAAAAACAAAGTGTTCTTCAATTTGGATTGAATCCCACATTGACATTTCCTGTAAACCCAAGGCAAAGAGTAGGGAGGAAATATTGAATTCGGACAGCGACTACGTGGTCCAAATTTGATATCCAAGGCACTATTCAACTTTCACACAAGGAAAAGCTACAAAGAAGACGACGTTTTCTCACTACCATTGAAGGTCCTACTCAAACCGTTGCTGGAAGTGAAGCAAAAGACAACCCAGCAACTACAAACGAATTCAATAGTATTCTGCAAATCAATGACGAGCGTGAGAGAAATGATGTCGCAATTCCAAAAATTGGACAAGTTTGAAGGAACCGATTTTTGACGTTGGAGGAAGAAGATGCACTTTCTGTTAACACATCTCAAGGTGGTGTACGTGCTGTCCACGCCATGCCCTGAAGTTGGAGACAACGCAGCAGTAGGAGCATTCCGTGAAAGAAGCAAATGGGAGAACGACGACTACATCGCAAGAGGACACATACTCAACGGTATGATCGATCCTCTTTTCGATTTATATCAAAATGTAGAATCTGCAAAAGAATTATGGGATACTCTTGAAGCTAAGTATATGGCTGAGGACGCTTCAAGCGTGAAATTCCTTGTTAGTAATTTCAACAATTACAAGATGGTGGACTCTCGTCCGGTGATGGAACAACTCCATGAGATACAACGTATCTTGGGGCAATTTGCTCAAACAAATCTGAAAATGGATGAGGCCATCTCGGTGTCAAGTATCATTGACAAACTACCACCGGCATGGAAAGACTTCCGCCGTTATTTGAAGCACAAGAAGGAAGACATTAGTCTTGTGGAACTCACAAAAGAGTTGCGTATGGAGGAGGATCTTCGTATGCGTGAAAATGATGCTATGGAAGTGGATACAACCTTGCCTAAGGTAAATGTATTGGAGACAAACACTCAAAAAGGGAACAAAAACAAAGGAAAGAAAAGGCCAAGTGAGTATGTTAGCAAAGGACCTAACAAGAAGAGGCATGTGACAAAAGAAAAAGTTTGTTGGACGTGTGGAAAAGCGGGGCACTTCAAGCGTGACTGCCGCGTAGGAAAGGGGAAGAGCGAGAAGGCTCAAGACAAGGCTGTTGGTAATAAAAACCAAGAGCAGAAATCTCAAGGTCAGAATTTGATAATTTCAGATTTGAAAAATAGAAAAGATACATATTCTAAAGTAGATTATGTTTCTGATTTTTCTGAAATTTTAATTATGCAGGATGATGAGATTTCATGGTGGGTTGACTCCGGTGCTACGGCACATGTATGTAGAGACAAAGGATTATTCAAGTCATTTGCCGCTACAAGTGAAGAAAGAGTTCTTCACATGGGTGACGAGTCAACTGCCCCCATCCTTGGACTAGGCCGTGTAGAATTAGAATTCTCAAGTGGAAAAACTATTGTTTTGTGTAATGTTTTGTATGTACCAAATATTAGAAAAAATATTGTGTCGGGTACTGTTTTGAATAAACAAGGTTATCGGCAAGTATATGAAGCCGATAACTATGTGTTGTCTAAAGGTGGTATTTTTGTTGGCAAAGGTTACTTATGTAATGGAATGTTTAAGTTAAGTATCAATAAAAGTATTTGTTCTATTTATATGAATTGTGAGCATGATTTTCCTAATCAATATACAAATTCACATGTGAACATATCTAGACTATGGCATGCACGTTTAGGACATGTTCATTATAAAAGATTACATAATATGTCAAAGCATGATTTAATTCCCTCATTTGACATGAACATTGATAAATGTAGAACTTGTATGCTTACTAAAATTACTAGGCAACCATTTTATAATGTCACTAGAGAAAGTAAAATACTCGATTTAATACATAGTGATTTATGTGATTTTCATGCATCACCATCTCTAGGAAATAAAAAATATGTAGTCACATATATTGATGATTTTTCTAGATTTTTCTATGTATATTTATTGCATTCAAAAGATGAAGCTCTTGATAAATTTCAGATTTATAAGAATGAAGTTGAACTTCAAAAGGGAATTTCTATTAAGAAATTGCGCACCGATAGAGGTGGGGAATACTATAATCCAAGTTATTTCCAATGTGTGGGTATCATTCATGAAACCACAGCTCCTTACACACCACAACAAAATGGTATATCCGAAAGGAAAAACAGAGTTTTAAAAGAAATGGTTAATGCCATGCTTTCTTACTCGGGTCTAAATGACGGATTTTGGGGTGAAGCAATGCTAACAGCTTGCTACTTACTGAATAGGGTTCCTAATAGTATTAGTAACCTTACTCCTTATGAAATTTGGCATCAAAAGAAGCCAAATTTAACACATGTTAGAGTTTGGGGTTGTAGAGCAGTGGTAAGATTACCATTACCTAAGATAAAAACTTTAGGAGAAAAGGGAGTTGAATGCATATTCATAGGATATGCTCAACACTCTTTGGCTTATAGATTCTATGTTATAGAACCTAACAAGCAAGTACCAATTCATACTATTATTGAATCAAGAGATGCTATATTTGATGAAAAGAGATTTTCATCAATTAGCTTGCCTAAAGATTTGATTCTAGAACCAAGTTTAGTTCAAGAGTCAAGTGAACCACAAATTTCAGCAACTAGGAGGAGTAAAAGAGCTAGGAAAGAAACATCATTTGGAAATGATTTTCAAATGTACCTAGTGGAAGGAACTCGGGAAGACATTGGCTTGCAATATTTATATTGCCATATCATGGAGGATGATCCAAAGACCTATGATGAAGCAATGAAATCCCAAGATGTATCATTTTGGAAAGAAGCCATTAATGATGAAATGGACTCTATAGTGGGAAATAACACTTGGATTTTGGTTGACTTACCACAAGGTCATAAAGCGTTAGGGAATAAATGGATCTTCAGGAAGAAGACGAAAGTAGATGGAACCATTGATAAATTTAAAGCAAGATTGGTGATTCAAGGCTTTAGACAAAAATTTGGTTTGGACTATTTTGATACCTATGCACCGGTTGCTAGAATATCAACAATCAGATTGTTGATAGCTTTAGCATCTATACATAAGTTGCTAGTACATCAAATGGATGTAAAGACTGCTTTCCTAAATGGCGATTTAGAGGAAGAAATATCTATGAAACAACCGGAAGGTTTCATTGTAACGGGACAAGAGCAAAAGGTATGCAAGCTTGTTAAGTCATTGTATGGACTTAAACAAGCACCTATGCAATGGCATCAAAAATTTGACAAGGTGGTGCTTTCCGATGGATTTATCTTAAATCAATCGGATAAATGCGTGTATAGCAAGTTTGATGATTCTGGAAATGGAGTTATCATTTGTCTATATGTAGATGATATGTTGATTTTTGGCACTAACATAAAGTGTATAAATCAAACAAAGGAATTTTTATCATCTAAGTTTTCTATGAAGGACATGGGGGAGGCGGAAGTTATTCTAGGTATAAGAATAGAAAAAGTAAAAGGGGGTCTAGCTTTGACACAATCTCATTACATTGAGAAAGTGTTAAAGAAGTACAAGTACTTGGACTGTCATCCAGTCAATACTCCTTTCGAATCTTCCAAACACCTTCTCTCCAATAAGGGAGCCCCAGTGTCACAGCTTGAATATTCAAGGGTCATCGGAAGTTTGATGTATGCGATGACAAGTACAAGACCTGACATAGCTTTTGCGGTGGGCAAGCTAAGTCGATATACAAGTAATCCTAGCAAGGATCACTGGCAAGCGGTTCATAGGGTACTCCGGTATCTTAAGGGAACGATGAACTTAGGTCTTGTATATTCTGAATTCCCTTCGGTAATTGAAGGATATTCGGATGCAAGTTGGATTTCTAACGAGGAGGATCATTCTTCCACAAGTGGATGGGTATTTCTGCTTGGGGGAGGTGCAATCTCGTGGGCATCAAAGAAACAAACTTGCATCAGCTGTTCAACAATGGAATCTAAATTTATTGCTCTAGCGGCAGCTTCGAAAGAAGCAGAATGGCTAAAGAATATGATTCATGAAATACCATTGTGTGAGAGACCGATATCACCCATATTAATTCATTGTGATAGCGCTGCAGCGTTGGCTAAGGTATATAGTCATGTATACAATGGGAAGTCTAGACACTTAGGTGTTAGACATAGTGCGGTAAGAGAGCTCATTACGCATGGGGTAATATCTGTGGATTTTGTAAAATCACAACAGAATCTAGCCGATCATTTGACTAAGGGATTGGTTAGAGAATTGATCAATAAGTCTGTGAAGGGGATGGGATTAAAACCCACATAATCATCTAGTAATGGGACACCCAATTCACATCTAACTAACGTTAGAGCTGAATTCAATGCGGAAAGCCCATTCCTAGAAGATTGATGAGCACAAATATTCATCCCCAAGTATGTGTTCAGAACCTACAAAGGTCTAGGTTGAAGATGAACTCTTCTTAATAGATTCTTTGAAAAAGTGCTAAATGTAGGAGCACGATCGAGTGGTGTGACTCATTAAAGAATTTACCTATGTAAACGTGAAGTTTCTGGTCGCTTCATGAGATATTGGGTTAAATCTCAAAAACGTTTATGAATGGATAGGGACTCAAGGACCATTAAGAGTCAAGTTAAACTAACGGTTTGTGAAGTAACACATGCGTGTGTCGCCGTCAAATACCCAAATGAATTGATTGGTTCAATCCTTAGTGACACCATTTCAATTCGGGTATATTGTATGCATGATTACACTATGCAGAAATTCAATCCGTAGTGACATTTCTGCTTATGCGTGTTTTTCTTAAAACAAGGTAAGTTGTGAATCAAAAGAAAACCCAAAAATGGGGGAGGATTGTTAGTGATTTTCAGGTTTTCATGCGACCGCATGATAATCATGCGACCGCATGAGAATATCATGCGACCGCATGAGATTCTCATGCCTCGGGTTGGGTCATGCGACCGCTCATGCGAACGCATGATATTTCTATGCGACTCCTCAAGGTCATGCGACCGCATGAAATAAGGCAAAAGATGCAACGTTTCATGGAGCATGCGAACGCATGCCATGGACCATGCGAACGCATGAATGCAACAGATGTGCCTGTTCAGTCTATAGTCGCATCTACTGTTCATACCCGATTGTTTCTCTATAAATTGAGATTGTTTTCTCAAACATGGGACACGAAATTGTGCTGTGCAATTGCTAGAAGCATCAAATCCTTTCACTTGATTTACAACACACCCAAACCCTAGTTTTGCTTTGTTTTATCGCCTAAAAACAAAGTGTTCTTCAATTTGGATTGAATCCCACATTCACATTTCTTGTAAACCCAAGGCAAAGAGTAGGGAGGAAATATTTAATTCGGACAGCGACTACGTGGTCCAAATTTGACATCCAAGGCACTATTCAACTTTCACACAAGGAAAAGCTACAAAGAAGACGACGTTTTCTCACTACCATTGAAGGTCCTACTCAAACCGTTGCTGGAAGTGAAGCAAAAGACAACCCAGCAACTACAAGTGGATCATCAAACAAGAAAACGTCAGAATCGGAGTAGACAGCCCTAGCCATAGACACTCTTTGCTTTTGACCACCACTAATATTCACCCCTCTTTCACCTATCTCCGTCAGATCATAGCCCTGAAATTTTTAATAGTGAATATCTAATAGCTGCTCAAATAAATGAAAGACTTGTTGCTCTTATCTGTTGCATGACTAGAAGCTATAAGAATATCCAGTCAACTTAACAGGAAGTAATTCAAGGTCAGCCTGTAATTCAGTCACATCTATTGCCTTCCAGTACCGTGCTTCCTCAAACTTAGATCCAAATAATATATTTTCCTGTACCTGTTGGTTAAAGTAGCAAGGCCTTCTAAGAGAAATATTCATGTGTGTGAGAGTTGGAATTATCATATATACCAGTTTCGTAACTCACAGTAGCATTGAAAATCCATGAAATTTGCGGGACATAGGCAACACTTCCTCTGATAGCAACACAAGCGCCTGTCAAAGATGGCAGCTCTCCTAGCATTGCTGATATAAGCGACGTCTTTCCCTCTCCGGTACCACAAACAATTGCAACTAAGCTTCCCACGGGTATGTCAACATTAATATTCCTTAAGGTGGGCTTCCCTGACTAGAAATCATAGTATTTAGAGGATTCAACAAGTAATTGATAATTTAAATCGAAGTATATACCTTCAAGTCTCATGAAAAGCATCCATTTCTTATTGAAATAGCTGGGTCACGTTGCTCAACAGGTAGATTTTCCACTAATGATCTCTCATCACTTGACAAAAACTCTTCTATGCGACATAAAGAAATGCAAGCATTTACAATCTGCAAAGACAGAACAGCTATGAGGAGCATAACTTGTCCAACCAACAATATAGGAGCAGATTACGACATAAACCTGAAAATATATGAAGTCATATATAACTGAAAGCTCAGAATAAATCGTGAATCTACATAGCAAACATAATAAGGCTTAAAATGCATGTACGGGATAAACCTGCACAATTGCATTAGGCAGCGAGCACAAAGGAAAATGAAGCATCGCAAACAACGACAGAGATGTGAATGCTCTTGCTGGTGTTAGATCCCCACCACGCATCGTAAACATCCCGAAGGAGACCACTGTCACACAGACTGGGACACTTTGCAGTAAGAAGCTGTTTAGCTGCAGCAGATATGTGGAAGCCAATTATAATTTAGACTGTCATTCTACAAGCAGCCACTAGGGAGAAGACTAATGCATTAACTCAGTCAAAAACAGAAGGAAAAATGTCAAAGATATGAGTTGCAGTACATGGAATTTCAAGTTAATGAAAATAAATAATCCAAACTAATGTCAAAGATATGGGGTGAAACCATGTAACATAAATTTCCTTTCTTGCAAAAGCGTGACATACTTTAATTATCATGAAAAACATACAAGTCCAAATGTTTAACATATAATATATATGGGTTCCAAGGGGAAAAACATACCAAGCCCCTTATTTTTTTGAGAACCTGTTTCCAATCTTAACCTTCCAAATTGCATCATTAAGTCATTTTGTTGGTGACACGTGTTTGATATGCATTTTTTAAGATGCATTTAATGCAGAGTCAAACCCACATTTTTTGACTTTGTTTTTGGACATGTGTCACATGCAGATTCAAAGAAGCATCATGATCTAATGGTGAGATTTGGGTTCTCAAGTTCTCAAATTTTTAAGGGTTTTCAACCGAGCGCTCCCCTGGTTTCCAATAATATATATATATATATAGGTTAATTGATGTCAGTGTATTTGATGGCATTAATGCCTCCATGCACACTTAATAGCTTGTTCTCAAAGGTAAAAAGATCCATTGCAGCACAGCTAATTGCTGCGAGTATCAAAACGACGTCGTTTTGTTCCGACATAAAGTTTATATCACCGAAAATGACGCCGTTTCGGTACTCGCAGCAAATTGCTTCGTTGCATGGGATCCGAATCCTTTCTCAAGCATGGGGTTTCCAAACTAGATCCTAGTTGCAACCAGACTCACTTAGGTTCACTGCTTCTAGTGTGTAGAGATAAAATACGTAGCTCTAAAACCAACATTCTTTCTGCTCGTCTAACATCTCCATCGTATCCAATAGGTTAATGCTCTGGAGCTAGGTTTTATAATTATATATAGATGCATCTTTCTTTCATCTGGATCATACACTAAGGGTATGTTGAGTATTATCTTGAGGTGGAAAGTTAGTTTGGAACCAGTAATAATATCTCAGAGCTCATGGATACCGAAGGGCGCATATTATTTTTTAGTTACATAGTTTATAAGCAACACACCAAAACTATTACGAAAACAAAATAAAAGAAGAGAAAAAGTGTCAATAAGGTGGTGGTGGAGTTGGTATAACACTTGCCTTGCAAAAGCAAGGTTAAGGGTTCGAACCCCACCATGGCATTTTCCTTCCACAATTGTGGATGGGTTCTTTTCGTCCCGCCTCGCATGACCGTGTTGTTCCTCCCTTGTGGAGGTGTTCTTCGTCCCGCCTTGGCGTGGACGTGTTGTTCCTCCGTCGCGGAGGTATTGTCCGTCCCTTGTGGACGTGTTGTGCCCTTCAAATCCGTAGGTGTTGCTTGCTTGATGCGTGGAGGTGCGTGGAAGTGTATTAGCATCAGTAGAAATCATATTCATTATCCTTCCAGATGGGAAATTTTTCTGCGCCTCATGACTTAGTCTCAGTGATTTCCGAAACAATGCAGCAACCTACAATAACCGAGATACTTTATTTGTCAGCTCAAGTAGTGAAATTAGATGAACAACTAGAAAATAGAACCAACTAGAGACGTGAATTCAAAATTCTTTAGCAAGGAACTTGAGCAGAAGAGTTTGCTTATATGCGCTTTCAAAACAGCATTCAGGAAAAAATCAAAGATGCAATTTGATGCAGCTTTGAGCGGAATTTTTGCCGTGCATCACAAAGGAATTGAAGTTAGTGGGACACATGACAGTTCCAAATTCAAAGATGCAATTTGATCCAGTAGTCAAATTTAGGTTCCTGTATTCCCAAATTATAAGGGGATTCTCAACAAAGGGCTCCCTATCATAAGTTAACAATTTGTTGCAGGTAAATGAAGTTGATTTTTAGAGTAAATTCAAAAAGCTTACATTAGGATTCCTACAGTTCTTGGGTTGTCGACATCAAGGTATTGGTTCCCTACCCTCTACACCTAGTTACAAAATTTAAACATCTGCCAATGAAACTACTGCTCCCCTCCCTTCGAATCAATGAGTCGTTCCTTTACGTGGATTTAAGACAGATGGCATCAACAAATAAATGGTTCCTAGATCCATCGTTAAAATAGTAAAGTTTTAAATGACTAAAAATCATGCAGGACGAAACATAAAAGACTGGAAGGACGAAGGAAAGGAGCACACAAATTGTGTTACCAAAGTTGATCTAACTCAATTTCCAACACGATCAATACACTGACAATACTGTCCCTCAATTAGCAAGAACAAAATCTGATGGATCAAAAAAAACATTCATAAGCAATATACATCTGTGATCAGCAATAACTTTTTTTTGTTGAATGAATGATGATATCATTAAGCAAAAAAGTATGTACAAGCTAACTCAAAAACTAAGCACTTGACCAAAACCTAGGATCACAAGACCCGACCCCTGCAAAACGAGCCACAGGACCCCTACCAAGGCAAACAAACACAGGCCCGAAACAAAAACTAACGCTACAACATAATCAATGAATCCCAAATCCCTCAACCAAGACCTATCTGCACTAGAGAACACTTCCTTTTGGATTGCTCCTAACTTCATCTTTAAGTACCATATTATTTCTTAAATAATCAAAGCTGTGGGAGTATCCTCTTCTCGGAAGATCTTCTTATTTCTCGCTGTCCAAACACCATTCATCACCCTAGTAATCGCAGCTGCTACCATCTTTGTTTTCAGCCTCATTTGAGGCAGCCCCTTAAACCAAGGGATCAATAATTCCCATCTGTTGAAGGATGGAACAATATCCAGGAAGCTCATCACTTTAATCCACACTTCTTGAGTGAATTTGCATTAAAAAAACAGGTGATCACGGCTTTCGTCTTCTGTCTCACACAGCGCGCAGGATTTAGTGATCTGGACACCCAAATGACACAATCTATCTCTGGTCAACAGCTTGTTTTGGATCGCAAGCCACGCATTTAAGGAGTCTCTCATAGCATTGAAGGCGTTCCAAACCAGCTTGAACCAATCCACTGGCTCGTTGCGTTCAGTGAGCATATTGTAAGTGTCCTTCACTCCAAAACCTTCTCCTATTCCTCTCCAGCTCGCTATGTTGTTAGTTATGGAAACACACCTTAACCCAATTTCCTTGCACTGCATCAAGCGTTTGAGGACCCAGGAACTGTTGGCCTTCACTTCTTCCCACCAGTGCTTGCCTTTGCTCCAATGTTTTTCAAGCCAGTCTGTCCATAAACTAGACCTGCCCAGATTCTTCCCCCACATTTGATTAATCACGAGAGAGAGAGAGAGAGAGAGAGAGAGAGAGAGAGAGAGAGAGAGAGAGAGAGAGAGAGAGAGAGAGAGAGAGAGAGAGAGAGAGAGAGAGAGAGAGAGAGAGAGAGAGAGAGAGAGAGAGAGAGAGAGAGAGAGAGAGAGAGAGAGAGAGAGAGAGAGAGAGAGAGAGAGAGAGAGAGAGAGAGAGAGAGAGAGAGAGAGAGAGAGAGAGAGAGAGAGAGAGAGAGAGAGAGAGAGAGAGAGAGAGAGAGAGAGAGAGAGTTCAACTGTACTAGCAATATGTAGCACACACTATGGTACAGTTGCTTGCACAGACTAAGATAATCAAAACGAAATGCAGAACAGTAAAAGACACAAAACACTTGGTGACCCAGTTCGGCTCAATGTAGCCTACATCTGGGGGACTTCTCCCAAGTCCAAGGAACAATCCACTATCACGGTATATAGTACAGATTGACGTTTGAACAACCTTCCAAACTACTGATACACCTATACTACTCTCCAAGTGAATTGGGTGATCTAACCTTCCCTTAGATCCGAAGACTCCCGTCTTGCACGTCCAGACCTCCTTCCGAGGCTGATACAGTCAAACCTACCACAGCAGATTCTCCTGGCAGTGTTCGTCGTCTCTTGTGTGAGTCGAACATCGAGCATAAACTTGTACAATGCAGCGACGACACCTCTTGAACTCTGAAATAATTTGGGCGCAGCAATAATGTATGGGTTCAAGAAAGTAAAGCAAGTTGCTTACCAACTTGCGGCCTCAATCCTTCTACGACAGCACGTCGACTCATAGATTAGAATGATGAATTCCGCTCTCTGATTGACGGCTCCTCCACACGGTGTTTCTCAGGTTTTGTGCGCTACAGAATAATGAACCCTGGCCTCCTTTATATAGACCAGTGTGAATCTAGGGATAAGAAAACCTAGATTTGATTTCCTAAAAACCTAGATAAGATAGGGATTAAATCCGTTGAGATATAATCTTGATCTGCGTATCTTTATCTCTTAAGAATCAGTTTTGATGATGTGGCAGTCGGATAGATTTGATTGAGATCCATCTGTCCGAAAAACTAGGAGCTGTGCTGATTTTTCGAAACTGAATGATAGATCTTGCACAGATGCTAGCACAGATCACTTTGAAATCTTCTTGCACAGATTTATGTTTTGCCTAGATGGCACTTTATACTCCAACAATCTCCCCCTTGACATTTGAGGCAAAACACTTCTTCTGCATGACCTCTTTTCAACCAATAGTTGAAACTGGCACAGATAGTATCTAGAACAGTCTCCCCCGAATACTTCTTAACACAAATCAACAAATCATTTGCAACACACATCATCACAGCCAAGCGTCCCATCCACAGCCACAGCCACGCATCTCTACTCATGCAGATACTCCCCCTTTTTGTCGCATGTGGCAAGGGACCGTTGCACAGACTACTCCTCTTCATATTTAGTATCCTGGAGCTGAGCACGCTGAAATTTCATTCATTTGATCTCACTTTCGAGGAACAAATACTGGCAGTTGGATTGTTTCCGGGGGTTTCACAGATGCACCGCTTGGCCTCTTTCCTCCTGCCCCAATGTGTGTCACGCACTTCTTCAGATGCACTCTGCATCAGTATCTTTGCTTGCCTTTTGAGACTCCACATGACTCAACTGAATCACTTTCTACTTGCTCTTCTTTCGCCAAGTTAGCCATCAATTCTGCTTGAATTTGCGTCACCAAATCAGCAACAGAAATCGAGCCACTTCCGACCACTACTTGGTCCCCAACAATACTGTCCGCCACTCTCTTCTTCACCAATCGGCATCCCAATGGGACATCATCAACACTAGATTGTTTAGCAACAGACTCAGAAGACGCACCTTTAGGTGTCACTGAAGAAACCCCTTTGACTGGAGTCTTGGCCTGTTCAGACTTCTTCTCCGGCGATGTGTCGATCTGTTCAGTCTCCCCCTCAATGGTAGACGCCTTCACCAATAATTGTCGATAGTCGCCTTGGTGGAATCGATGGCCTTGTCAACTGCCTCCTTTGAATCTCTGTCAGTAAGACAGTCTCAGGTGGCGTCGGGATGACCTCCTGTTTCTTCAAGGACTCACCTTTCACGTCAGCACTGAAGATAAGGAATACTGCTCTGGCTAACTTTTCAAGGAGCTTGCACAGTTTGATTTAAACACATAGCTCCCCCTTACTACCTGGCACGTCAGCAACACTTATAAGAGTTCTGCTCAGCTGACTGCCCCTGATGTCAAAGCCTTCTAGTTTGTCATGACACAAAGGCCAAGTGCAGACCTTAGTGTCTCAAACCTCTCAGCATCCAAAGGCTATGTCAGAATATCCGCTAGTTGTTTCCCTGTTGGCATGTGGAACAGACTGATGATTTTATCTTCAACTAGCTCTCTAATGAGATGGTGTCTGATGTCAATGTGCTTTGTCAGTGAATGCTGTACTGGATCCTTAGAAATGCTGATTGCACTCATGTTGTCACAGTATAACGTCATAGTGTTCTGATCCAGTCCCACTTCCTTGAGCATCTGCTTCATCCAGATCATTTGAGCACAATAGCTCCCTGCAGCCATGTATTCTGCTTCAGTAGATGACAGTGAAATACTGTTCTGTTTCTTGCTGAACCAGGATACTAGGTTATTGCCCACGAAGAAGTATCCACCAGAAGTACTCTTTCTGTCCTCAATATTGTCTGCCCAGTCTGCATCTGAGTATCCAACAATACAACCACTTGTATCTCTAGTGTACCACAGACCATAATCAGCAGTACCACTTACATATTTGATGATCCTCTTCACCTGTAACAAGTGACTTTCCTTCGGATCGGCGTGATACATGGCACAGACTCCCACAGCTTGACAGATATTTGGTCTGGTCGCAGTCAGGTATAGCAAGCTCCCAATCATGCTTCTGTACAGGGTCTGGTCCACTGAAGCTCCTGCATCATCCTTAGTGATCTTCACATGTGTAGCAGCTGGAGTTCTCTTGTGGGTAGCCTTGTCCAATCCAAACTTCTTCACTAGATTTCTAGCATACTTGGCCTGAGTCAAGAAAAACCCTTCTTTCGACTGTACAACGTATAACCCCAAGAAGTAGTTCATTTCACCCACCATGCTCATTTTAAACTCGCTTTGCATCTGGGCCACAAACTCATCCACCATCTTCTGAGAGTTAGAACCAAACACAATGTCATCGACGTAGATCTGAGCAATGATAAAGTGTTTGTTATCCTTTTTCACGAACATAGTCTTGTCTATTCCTCCTCGAGTGTACCCCATGCTCATGAGGAATTGTGTCAAACTTTCATACCAAGCTCCAGGGGCTTGCTTTAGTCCGTACAACGCCTTCTTCAGTTTGTAAACATGATCTGGATAATGAGGGTCCTCAAATCCTTTAGGCCGTGCCACGTACACTTCCTCGCAAAGCAGACCGTTCAAGAAGGCACTCTTCACGTCCATCTGGAACAGTTTCAACTTTAGGTAGCATGCCACTGCAAGTAGAAGACGAATAGCTTCCAAGCGAGCTACTGGGGCGAATGTCTCGTCAAAGTTGATCCCCTCTATCTGAGTATACCCTTGAGCAACCAGCCTGGCTTTGTTTCTCGTAATGTTGCCACTTTCATTAGTCTTGTTTTTGAATATCCACTTTGTTCCAATGATATTGACTCCACTTGGACGAGGAACAAGATCCCATACATTGTTACGAGTGAATTCTCCCAACTCCTCTTGCATACCCGTGATCCAATGGTCATCTTGCAAGGCTTCCTTCACATTCTTTGGTTCCACCTTTGATAGATAGCCGCTATGGTTAATCATATCTCTGTAATTAACATGAGGTTTACCTCTAGTTCTGATTTTGTCGTGAGGGTTGCCAATGATACTGGACAGAGGATGATTCTTCTGGATTCTGCTAGAAGGTTGCAAGCTGGTTTCACCACCTCCTGATTGAGTTTGATTCACCTCACTTTCATCAGCATCTTGCATGTGTATGTCATGATCGTCCTGGGCCTAGTCTAACACATTTTCAGGCACAACTTCAGAATTTGCTTCTGGTACATACTCTTGCACAGGCTTAGGGCAAGTATCTTCGGTATCTCGCATATGTACATCATCATCCTTCTCGGCCGAATCTAACACGGTTTCAGGCACAATCTCAGAATTTGCATATGGTACAGATCCTTGCGCAGGCTTAGGACGAGTATCCTGAGTTTCCATATCATCATCTGGCTCCTTCTTCAGAAGAGAATCCTTAGCATCGTCGATCACCACATTGATTGACTCAATCACTGTTCTAGTTCTCTTAATGTAGACACGATGGGCTCTACTGTTTGGAGAATAACCCAGGAACAGTCCTTCATCACACTTCCTGTCCAGCTTCTGCCTTTGCTCCCTATCAGTCAAAATATAGCAAGTACTTCCAAAGACATGAAAGTGCTTAAAAGTGGGCATTCTTCCTTTCCAATGCTCATAGCTAGTCTTGTCCATCCCTGGTCCATCCCTGGTCGAATCAGGACTCTGTTCAGGACGTACGTAGCTGTTAACATAGTCTCAGCCCACAAATTCAAAGGGACGTTCTTCGCGTGCAACATAACTCTCGTCATCTCTTGTATAGTTCGGGTTCTCCGCTCTACTACTCCATTCTGTTGCGGTGTGATAGGAGATGAGAATTGATGTACAATACCTTGCTCATCACAAAACTGTGCAAACTTCTCATTCTCAAACTCAAGGGAATTAGGTGATAGTTGTTCTTTCTAAAAGGGTCAGTGGTAAGTACGGGTCGAACCCAAGGGAATTAGGTGATAGTTGTTCTTTCTAAAAGGGTTAAATTAAGCAGTTGGGGGGTTTGTTTTGGTTTTAGTACTGAAAAGTAAAGTGCGAGTCTTGACAGAAAATAAACAGTTGATATGGTACTGAAAGTAAAGTAACAGTTGGTATTACAATTAAAGGAAAGTATTCGGTTTTAGGGGGCCTTGTATCATAGTCTGTTTATCATTGACCTCTAATGATCATACTAAGTGTTCAAAAGTGTATCAAGGCCATTTCAAGCACTCGACTTGCCACACTGTCTAGCCCATTTCAAGGTATACTAGCCTATGTGCATCCATTTGATCAATCATTTCCGATCAATCCAAATGGTGTTTTAAAGAGGTCTAACTCCTCAGATAAGCTTTTCCATTTCAAGCATCCACTTACCCGAGTATGTTCACAAACCCCACGGAAGAGTTTTGCTCTGTCAAGCATCCACTCAACCTTGGAAGTTCTAACCTAATATGTGGCACATAGAACAAGTTTTGAGCACATAGAGGCACTAAGAGTAGGGCCTAAAACATTGTATGATACAAGCACACCCCTTCAACCGAATGAAGGGTTTAGCTACGACTATTCATGGAATAGGACATTATAGCTAAGTGCGTTGAAAAGTAAAGGTTTTTGAAAGACAGTAAAGTAAAGTTTTCAAAAGTAAAGACAGGAAAGTAAAGTACTTTGAAAGACAGTAAAGTAAAGAAGAGAGTACTTACAAAAACCGTTGAGAGTGCTAAAGATCAAGCTTCGATTCCAAAGTAAAGTGATTACATGATTGTGCTCTCAATCTAGAGAGATAAGTGACTTGTGGATTGTTTGATTTTGGAATGAGATGAGATATGGATACAAGGGCAAGGGAGGGCTCTATTTATAGGCTAAGGAGAGGGATGGATGTGGATGAGAAGCAAGACACTTGTCAAATGGAGGGAGGAGAAGCCAAAAGCCGCCGGCCCTTAGGTGTCCTCCTCCTTAGCCGCCGCCCATGTGGCATGAAGGGAGAGGTGGAGAGCTTAGCCGCCGGGCATAGGCGGCAAGGGAGTGGGTGAGTGTGTGTTTTGTGATCTTTCACAAAAGCCATCGGTCCTTTCAGCTCCGGTCTGACTCTGGTTGCCCTTCGGTTGGACTTGTTTTGAGTGATTCCACGTCAGGTTCTTGAAAGTCAGAATTTGGTCGTGACCTGGAATGACTCGTAATTCATTTTCAGCTTTAAAACTCCTCCTTAGCCTGTATTCTCTCTAGACTTCAAAATACCCCGTAGATAAATATCAGAACTAACAAGCAAAAGTTAAATAGACAAAGAGTCTAATTTGGTGGGTTTAACTGTGTTTATGATTCATACAATTATGGTCCATCAGATCACCCCACACTTTTAGTTGTTCGTCCCAAACAATGCTATTTAAGGGCGGAACACAATCTAAGTAAAAACTTTTAAATATGAAAGTGAGAATGTGGGACTAGATTTATCTTAATTCATGCATTACTTACTTATTACCAAACTAAAGCGTGTAAATACTTAAAAGAAACTTGATACTTGTACCTTCGTGCCGAGATGCAAATTAATTCGGATGTTTCGGGAGATAGCCCTTTTCAGGCTCCTGGACTATATTCTCGGGATCGACTCGCACTATATGGTTTCCTTGTAGCTTTCTCTAGCACGTGATTCGGTTCGGGTTTCACTGAGTTGAGCACTTTGATTTCTTTTTGGTGAGGGACAGCTTCTGTAGTGAATCGGCCTTTGGCCTTTGATAATGAGTTGGAGTTTCTTCACTTTTGTTTCGGTTAAAACCTTCACAATGTTGGCCTTCGGCCTTTGATTAGCTTCTTTGAGCTTTTGCTTCTTTGTGACTTGGTAGTCCATTTTCTCAACTTTTCTTTGGGAGGTCCAATCGTCGCCCGCAAGCATATGGAAATACCTCCCCGCTCTTTCTCATCCTCACCGTTTCGCGCGGGTCAAGATGAGGGTCGCTCATCTATTTTCCCGGCTACTAGGACTAGAGATAGGACGGTTTGATTCCCGTCCCGCCTCTTGCATAAACGCTGCACGGCGGAGATGACTTCAATCTTCACTGAAACCCAAAGTGCAGCCTCCACTGACTTCGTAAACCATATAGTTAGATTCGATCCTTCGAGTGCTTGCCAAGCCTCTCTAGGGCAGTTTATATCAACTCCACATCCCCTGTTTATCTCAGCACAAAGGGACAAATGAGAAGTTACATTCTAAGATTTTATACAGTTGAGATTTCACAAGGTAAATGCATGAATTTAGATTTATCTTTTTCACATTCTCAAGTTCATATTTTCAAAAAGATAATATTAAGGGAAAAGGAAAAAGAAAAAGCATGTTAAATAACTATGTACACAGGTGGTTCTCACCCCACACTTTTGAACGAAGGCGTGCCTTTCAGCACGACTCAGTTCAAAAGTCATGCAAATATATACAAGAGAAGGAAATGACATTAAGGAAAAGGGAAGAACTGAACTCCCTTTTACTATGTTGTGTCGTGGAACGACATGCCTCGGAGCTGGATAATCGAGGGAGTTCGGCTGAGGCCTTGAACTCTCAGCGCAGGCCCGGTAATTCTCGGAAGCTGCCTGGCTGATCTAATCTTGCTCCAAAAACCGATTCCTACATGTTAGACATTCCTTTTATACAAAAAGTGGGTGAGAGCGACTTACGGTAAAAACTAAATGATAGAAAATAAAATTACTGAAAGTAAGATAGGTGTCGGGTTACCTCCCGACCAGTGCCTTTGTTTAACGTCGTTGGCTCGACGCATGGGGATCACAGGTTTGGATCCCATGGGCAGCTCAGGTCATAGTGTTGTGGAGTGCCTAATTTCATTTTTGCCTTGCCTTTCCCCGATTTCTTGTGAGATGATGTGCTTGGGTCAGGACTTCCTTGTTTCGGTGGGTTTTCTTTCCAACTCTTCCGATTCTTTTGGTTCTTCCGAGAAGGTGAGGTTCTTTCGATCGTAGCTGTTGGTTTAGTCACCCTCTCGGTTTCTTTTGGTAGGTCAGAAACTAGTGCTTTGAGATCAGCGGTATTTACAATGTCTGGCGGTACGGCTAGGTCATAGTCCAGCGGAGTTAAGTCGACCTTGCCGTGGTAATGTTTGACTCGTTGCCCATTTATCGTGAATCTACTTCCATTATCCGGGCTTTCTACCTCAACTGCCCCATGGTTGAATACCTTAGTTATTGTGAACGGGCCGGTCCATCTAGATTTGAGTTTCCCGGGCATCAATTTCAGTCGCGAGGAGAAGACCAGCACTTGTTGTCCTTCCTAAAATGTGCGTCGGAGGATGAATTTGTCATGATACAATTTGGTCCGCGCTTTGTAGTCTGTTTGTCCTTCGTAGGCTTCAAGCCGCAATTCCTCAAGCTCGCATAGATTAAGCTTCCTATCCAGTCCTGCAGCCTTCAAATCAGGATTGCAATGCTTGAGCGCCCAATAGGCCTTATGTTCTAATTCCACCGGAAGGTGGCATGCCTTCCCATAAACAAGTCGAAAGGGGGAGGTTCCAATTGGCGTCTTGTATGCTGTCCGATAAGCCCAAAGAGCTTCATCTAGCCTCTGACTCCAATATTTCCTACCTGGTTTCACCATCTTTTCTAGAATACCCTTGATTTCGTGGTTGGAGATCTCCGCTTGACCATTGGTCTGTGGATGATATGCCGTGGACGTTCGGTGGTGGACATGGTAGCGTTTTAAGGTGGCAGCCATCATGCGGTTGCAAAAATGAGTTCCTTGGTCTCTTATTATGGCCTTGGGTACCCCGTACCTACAAAGCAGGTTAGTGTGCAAAAAATCTATGACAGTTTTTGCATCGTCGCACCTTGTGGCCTTAGCCTCTACCCATTTTGACACATAATCTACAGCGACTAAAATATAAGTATAACCGCATGATACTGGGAATGGTCCCATAAAATCAATACCCCAAATGTCGAAAACATCGTTGACTAATATGGGTACTTGAGGCATCTCATTTCTAGCTGACACATTTCCTACTCTTTGGCACTTATCGCATTTTTTACACTTCTCATAGGCGTCTCTAAATATACTTGGCCAAAAGAAGCCGCTATCTAGGATTTTCCTAGCGGTTCTCCTAGGCCCGAAGTGTCCTCCACATGCAAACTCATGGCAGTAGCTAATAATAGAAGCTATTTCATTATCTGGGAAGCATCTCCTAAGTATTTGATCTGCTCCTATTTTCCACAAATAAGGATCATCCCATAAGTAATGTCTAGCATCATGCCTAAGTTTCATGCATTGTGCCTTAGTAAAAGAAGGGGGAAATTTACCTCCTACAAGGTAGTTGACGATTGAGGCATACCACGGCACCTTGGTTGAGACTGCATAGAGGTGCTCGTCTGGAAATGACTCGGTTATGTGCCCCTCTTCTTCCTTTCGGACAATCCTGATTAGGTGGTTGGCCATAGTATTCTCGATCCCCTTTTTGTCCCTTATTTACACATCGAATTCTTGCAGTAGTAATATCCACCGAATGAGTCTTGGCTTGGCCTCCTTCTTCTTTATCAGGTAACGGATGGCCGCATGGTCAGAATAAACTATCACTTTTGCTCCAAGCAGATATGATCTGAATTTTTCCAGAGCAAAAACCACTGCCAGGAGTTCCTTCTCGGTGGTGGAGTAGTTTCGTTGGGCAAAATCTAGGGTTCTTGAGGCGTAGTAGATCACAACCGCCTTCTTATCAACTTTTTGACCGAGGTATGCCCCCACAGCATAATCACTCACGTCGCACATGATTTCGAATGGTAGTTCCCAATTTGGCGTTTGGATGATAGGTGTGCTGGTGATGGCTTTCTTCAGTTTATCAAAGGCCTCCTTGCATGCATTAGTGAATTCAAAAGGGACTTCTTTCTGGAGAAGAGTGGTTAGAGGCAACGCCGTTTTGGAGAAGTCTTTGATGACTCGTCGATAGAATCCTGCATGGCCAAGGAATGATTGGATGTCTCGGACCGTGGATGGGTATGGTAGAGTCATGATCAGGTCGATCTTTGCTTTGTCCACTTCCATGCCTTCTTGGGAGACGATATGTCCCAAGACTATTCCGTGTGTTACCATGAAGTGACACTTCTCATAATTGAGCACTAAGTTCATGGACACACATCGTGCCAAAACCGTGCTCAAATTACTTAAGCAAGCGTCGAATGTGTCTCCATAGATGGTGAAGCCATCCATAAAGACTTCAATGAATTCTCCGATCATGTCCGAAAAGATGCTGGTTACTACCCTTTGAAAAGTCCCCGGGGCATTGCATAGGCCGAACGACATCTTTCTGAAGGCGAATGTGCCGAATGGGCAGGTGAATGTAGTCTTCTCTTGGTCCTCAGGTGCTATGGGGATCTGGTTGTAGCCTGAGAACCCGTCCAGGAAGCAAAAATATGGTTTGCCCGCCAGTCGGTCTAACATTTGATCGATGAATGGTAGAGGGAAATGGTCTTTTCTTGTGACGACGTTCAATTTTTTGTAGGCGATGCACATTCTCCAGTCGTTCTTGACTCTTGTTGTTACTATTTTTCCTTCGGCATCTTCCTCGACCGTGATCCCACTTTTCTTCGGGACCACGTGGACAGGACTTACCCATTGGCTATCTGATATGGGATAGATAACGTCCGCATCTAGTAGCTTCTGTATTTCTTTTTGGACGATTTCCATCATGATAGGGTTGAGTCGTCGTTGAGGCTCTCTTGATGGCTTTGCTCCATCTTCAAGTAGAATACGGTGCATGCATACAGCCGGGCTGACTCCTCTTAAGTCGGCTAGAGTCCATCCAATAGCCAACTTGTGTTGTTTCAGCACTTTTATCAAACTTCGTTCCTGACCTGCTTTCAAGCCACTCTTGATGATCACTGGAAGTGTGTTATCATCCCCTAGGAAAGCGTACTTCAGATGTCCGGGCAGGGGCTTCAATTCTATTTTGGGAGCTTGCGTCACCGAGGGCAGAAAAGTATTTGATTTGAATAATTTTACCTCGTTGACTTCATATTCTGGTGTGAGAGGCTCCGAGATTGTTAAGTGGGCCACCGTTTCATGCAGGTCTTTGGTCAATTCGTATGAGCTTTTGGCTCCATTGAGTATGGCTTCTAAGGGATCTGCTCTTGGTTCTGGTTGAACTTCTTGGACCAGGTCGTCCAAAGCGTCGAGAGCGTGTACTTCCTCGAATTCCATAGGGTGCTTCATTGCTCTGAATATGTCAAAGCTGAAGACCTCTCCTTCTACTTCCATTGAGAGCATTCCACTTCCACAGTCTATCTTCATTTTTGATGTTTTGAGAAATGGACGGCCGAGAAGGATGGGTGCATGATCTATAGGTCCGCCATTCTCCATTTTTAAGACGTAAAAGTCCACCGGAAACACCAATTTGCCTACTTGAACCAGAACGTCTTCTATTTTCCCCTCGGGCTATTTGCACGACCGATCTGCCAGTTGAATAGTGAGACCGGTGGGTTCGACCGGTCCAATCCTAAGGCATGAGTAAATAGAGAAGGGAAGAACGTTGATTGATGCTCCAAGGTCCAGCATGCAGTTCTCGATCCAGATGTTGCCAATTGTGCATGGAATGGTGTAAGTTCCCGGATCACCACATTTTGGGGGCATGACGGAGCCCACTGCACTGTCGTTAAGGTGCAATGTTCTCTGTGCAAATAAATTTATATTTTCCGCTACTCGTGACTTCACTACTGGGTAGTAAGTGGTAAGTATGGGTCGAACCCAAGGGAATTAGGGGGATACGTTGTTCTTTGAGAACTATACTGGCGGGGAGCGTGTTTTTAGGTTGATTGAGTTTTAGCGCTAATTAACTAAGTGATTTTTTTGGTTGTTTTGGTTTTTTATGCGGAAAAGTAAATGACATAAAATAAATACTGGAAATTAAAGGGAGAAGACTTACAGTGGGTGATGCGTGATTGGCGAGTCCTCCGGAAGATGAGCGGTTGATGATTGCAGTTATACTAATATTAAAAGTAAATACAGGGGGGTTTTGTAGTCTAAAGAAAACATTCGGTTTCAGGGGCCTTGCATCATAGTTGTTTATCATCGACCGCTAATGATCATACTAAGTGTTCAAAGATGAATCGAGGCCATTTCTAAGCGCAAGACTTGCAACATCGTTTAAAACACTTGTTCTACTTTAGACAAATTCCTCCTTTCGAAGTATCTTAGCCTTGTGTGCATCCACCTGATCTTTCAGTTACGATCGACCGACTGGTGTTTTAGATAAGTCGAACTCCTCAGATAAGTTTTGCTTGTTACAGCTTCCACTTACTCGAGTATGTTCACGAATTCCCACGGAAGAGCTTTGCTTGTTACAGCTTCCACTCAACCTTGGAAATTCTGACTATATATGGCACATAGAACAAGTTTTGAACACACAGCGGCATTAAGTGCAGGGTCTAAAACATTTTACAATACAAGTACACCCCTTTAACCGAATAAAGAGTTTAGCTACGAATATCCATAGAGGTGGATACCATAGCTAAATACTCGGGGGTTTTTGAAAACAGTAAGAGGAGAGGGGGTGTAATACTCAAGAACCAACAGGATTATTCCCAATTCCTACTAAATACTCAAGAACCAACAGGAGTATTCTCTACAGTATTATAATACTCAAGAACCGACAGGAGTATTATAATTTCAAACCAAACTTACAAAGTAACCAAATGTTTTAGAGAGAGAAGTGATTTACAATTTTGGATGATTGAAATGAGGAGGGGATGAGCTCCATTTATAGGGAGGAGAATGGAGGAATGGATGGAGGAGATGATGGCATGTGGTTTTTGATCCAAGGGAGGAGAAGGAGGAAGAAGGAGGAGGCGCCACATGGGGGGAGAGCAAAGCCGCCGGTTGCCGGTCATGGGGAGGAGAAGCCGCCGGTTGGAAGAGGAGGAAGGGAGGGGTGAGGTGGCTTGGCCACCCATGAGTCATCTCTTCTTCCCAAAGCCGCCGGTCACCATGGGGAGAAAATGTGAGTTTTGTGCAGTTTTCACAAAACTAACAGTCCAATTTTGCTCCGGTCTGACTTTGGTTGTTCCTCGGTTTGATTTATTTTGAGTAATTCCTACGTCAGGATCTTGAGATTTCTGCATTCAGTGTCTGATCGTGACCTTGGACTGGCTCTTAATATCTTTTCAGCGTAAAATCCTCTCCTTAGCCTGTATTCTCTCTAAGCGCCAAAATACCCTGTAGAAATATATCGGGACTAACAAGCAGAAGTTAAATAGACAAACAGTCTAATTTGGTGGGTTTTACTGTGTTTTTGATTCGTATAATTATGGTCCATCAGATCACCCCACACTTTTAGTTGTTCGTCCCGAACAATGCTATTAAAGGGCGGCACTCTAAGTAAGTTTGTTAAAATATGAAAATTAGACTGTGGTACTAGACTTATCCTAATTCATGCATTACTTACTTATTACCAAATTGAACTGTGTAAATAAATAGAAGAAACTTGATACTTGTACCTTCGTGCCGAGATGCAAATTATTATGGATGTTTCGGGAGATAGCCCTTTTTAGGCTCCTGGACTGCAACCTCGGGACTGTCTCGCACTATATGGTTTCCTTGTAGCTTTCTCTAGCACGTGATTTGGTTCGGGTTTCACAGTTGAGTTGAGCCTTTTTGATTTCTTTCTTCTTTTGGCGAGGGACAGCTTTTTGTACTGAATCGGCCTTTGGCCTTTGATTTGACTTTTTTGAGTACTTCACTTTTGTTCGGTTAAAACCTTCACAATTTTGGGCCTTTGGCCTCTTGATTTGCTTCTTCGAGCTTTCACTTCTTTGTGACTTGCTAGTCCATTTTCTCAAGCCTTCTTGGGAGGTCCAATCATCACTCGCGAGCATATGGAAATACCTCCCCGCTCTCTCTCATCATTGCCGTTTCGCGCGAGTCAAAATGAGGGTCGCTCATTTATTTTCCCGGCTACTTTGACTAGAGATAGGACGGTTTGATTCCCGTCCCGCCTTCTTCATTTTTTATGCATAAACACTGCATGGCGGAGCTGACTCTTGACTCAACTGAAAAACCCGAAGTGCAGCCTCCACTGACTTCGTAAACCATATAGTGAAATTCAGTCCTTCGATTGCTTGCCAAGCCACTCTAGGGCATTTCTATCAACTCCACATCCCTAGTTTATCTCAGCACAAAGGGACAAATGAGAAGTTACGTTCTAAGTTTTTAGACAGTTGAATTTTCACAAGGTAAATGCATGAATTTTAGATCTATCTTTTTCACATTCTTAAGTTCATATTTTCAAAAAAATAACACTAAAAAAGAAAAACATGTTATTTATTTATGTACACATGCGGATCTCACCCCACACTTTTGAACGAAGGCGTGCCTTTCAGCACTACTTAGTTTAAAAGCCATGCAAGCAGGCAATTACTAGAAGGAAATGATATTAAGGAAAGGTAAGATCAGAACTCCCTTTAAAGTGTCGAGTGAACGACATGGCATGAGGCTGGATAATCGAGGGAGTTCGGCTGGGGCCTTGAACTCTCAGCGCAAGCCCGGTAGTTCACGGAAGCTGCCTGGCTGGTCCGATCGTGCTCCAAAAACCAATTCCTAAATAGTCAAATCATTCTATGCACCAAGTGGGTGAGAGCGACTTATTGATAAAAACTAAAAGACAGAAAATAAAATGACAGAAAGTAAGATAGTGTCGGGTTACCTCCCGACCAGTGCACTTGTTTAACGTCGTTGGCTCGACAGTACCTCATTCCTGGATCACTGGTTTGGATCCCATGGGTGGCTCAGGTCAAATTTTGCCACTGTTCCTGTGTTGCTTCTTGCCTTGCCTTTCCTTGATTTCTTGTGAGACGATGTGCTTGGGTCCTGTTCCCGTTGTTCTGGTGATTTCTCCTTCCAACGTCTCTGAGAAGGCGAGGGACCCTTTACAACTAGTCTCTTGAACTGGGTTTTCTGGTGTTTAGGGCTGCCTTGTCCAGTCATGGCGAAAACATGCTCCATCGAGGAGTCGTTCTGCTCAGGCCCTTTTCCCATCCTCTTTTCAGCCTCTTCATGGATCACATAGTTTTCAGTGATTTGCCTATTGATCGAGGGGAAAAGTCGGGAAGCTGGCATCTTAAGGCTCGGTTCTGCCTCGTCGTGTCTGTTTGTGAGGAACTGGTCATAGATGGTTTCGGCTGCTTGGGTGATGATAGCTGGGTATGGCTTTGGCAGCATGTCGGTGGTATTCTGGACTTCTTCCATTGCTGACACTTCCTCGTTGCTCCCGATACTTTCTATATCCCAGTCTTCTGATGGCTCGGGAGTCTCTTCTGATGGCTCGGGAGTCTCTTCTGATGGCTCGGGAGTTTCTTCTGATGGCTCGGAAGTTTCTCCTTCTGTCTCTGGACCAGCCTCTTGCATTTCTCTATCATCTTGGGGCATTCATTTTGTGGCTGCGGCCAGGTCATTTATGAGGTTCCACATGTCTGCCATGATTAAGTTCCTGGCTGATCTTCTCATTGCTTCGTTAATCCTCGTCAGATCATCGGCCTTCATCCCACGAAGAAATTTTTGAAGCAGAACTTTCTTCGTGAATCCATGGTGCGTGCAGCTTGAGACGATGGTGTCATAGCTCGTTTAGTATTCGTCCAAGGTCTCATCCCGGGATTGTTGCAGGCACTTGATCTTCTCACGGGTTTGTTGTTGTAAGGATGGAGGGGATAATTCTTTCAGGAATGGGACGCAGAGGTCCACAAAATGTACTGCACTGCTAGCGGTTGATGTGTAATACCAGATCGTCGCAAAATCAGTTAGAGAGAATTTAAAGCATTTAAGCTTAAACTCCTCTAACATTTCATTATCAGGTTTTATGTGTTGACAAATATGGTGAAAGTTTCGACAGTGTTGAACTGGGTCTTCTCCATCCGTACCTCCGAACAGAGGAAGGTATCTTGTTGTCCATGCATATGAAGGGGGTTGCGTCATGAGGACATGGGAGGGAAAGAACAACTTATCCGATGGCTAATTCCCCGGCAACGGCGCCAATTTGACGGAGCCCACTGCACTGTCGTTAAGGTGCAATGTTCTCTGTGCAAATAAATTTATATTTTCTGCTACTCGCGACTTCACTACTGGGTAGTAAGTGGTAAGTAGGGGTCGAACCCAAGAGAATTAGGGGGATACGTTGTTCTTTGAGAACTATACTGGCGGGGAGCGTGTTTTTAGGTTGATTGAGTTTTAGCGCTAATTAACTAAGTGATTTTTTGGGTTGTTTTTTGGTTTTTTATGCGGAAAAGTAAATGACATAAAATAAATACTATAAATTAAAGGGAGAAGACTTACAGTGGGTGATGCGTGATTGGCGAGTCCTCCGGAAAATGAGCGGTTGATGATTGCAGTTATACTAATATTAAAAGTAAATACAGGGGGGTTTTTGTAGTCTAAAGAAAACATTCGGTTTCAGGGGCCTTGCATCATAGTTGTTTATCATCGACCGCTAATGATCATACTAAGTGTTCAAAGATGAATCGAGGCCATTTCTAAGCGCAAGACTTGCAACATCGTTTAAAACACTTGTTCTACTTTAGACTAATTCCTCCTTTCGAAGTATCTTAGCCTTGTGTGCATCCACCTGATCTTTCAATTACGATCGACCGAGTGGTGTTTTAGATAAGTCGAACTCCTCAGATAAGTTTTGCTTGTTACAGCTTCCACTTACCCAAGTATGTTCACGAATCCCACGGAAGAGCTTTGCTTGTTACAGCTTCCACTCAACATTGGAAATTCTGACTATATATGGCACATAGAACAAGTTTTGAACACAAAGCGGCATTAAGTGCAGGGTCTAAAACATTTTACAATACAAGTACACCCCTTTAACCGAATAAAGAGTTTAGCTACGAATATCCATAGAGGTGGATACCATAGCTAAATACTCGGGGGTTTTTGAAAATAGTAAGAGGAGAGGGGGTGGAATACTCAAGAACCAATAGGAGTATTCTCTATAGTATTATAATACTCAAGAACCGACATGAGTATTATAATTTCAAACCAAACTTACAAAGTAACCAAATGTTTTAGAGAGAGAAGTGATTTACAATTTTGGATGATTGAAATGAGGAGGGGATGAGCTCCATTTATAGGGAGGAGAAGGGAGGAATGGATGGAGGAGATGATGGCATGTGGTTTTTGATCCAAGGGAGGAGAAGGAGGAAGAAGGAGGAGGCGCCACATGGGGGGAGAGCAAAGCCGCCGGTTGCCGGTCATGGGGAGGAGAAGCCGCCGGTTGGAAGAGGAGGAAGGGAGGGGTGAGGTGGCTTGGCCACCCATGAGTCATCTCTTCTTCCCAAAGCCGCCGGTCACCATGGGGAGAAAATGTGAGTTTTGTGCAGTTTTCACAAAACTAACAGTCCAATTTCACTCCGGTCTGACTTTGGTTTTTCCTCGGTTTGATTTATTTTGAGTAATTCCTACGTCAGGATCTTGAGATTTCTGCATTCAGTGTCTGATCGTGACCTTGGACTGGCTCGTAATATCTTTTCAGCGTAAAATCCTCTCCTTAGCCTGTATTCTCTCTAAGCGCCAAAATACCCTGTAGAAATATATCGGGACTAACAAGCAGAAGTTAAATAGACAAACAGTCTAATTTGGTGGGGTTTACTGTGTTTTTGATTCGTATAATTATGGTCCATCAGATCACCCCACACTTTTAGTTGTTCGTCCCGAACAATGCTATTAAAGGGCGGCACTCTAAGTAAGTTTGTTAAAATATGAAAATTAGACTGTGGTACTAGACTTATCCTAATTCATGCATTACTTACTTATTACCAAATTGAACTGTGTAAATAAATAGAAGAAACTTGATACTTGTACCTTCGTGCCGAGATGCAAATTATTATGGATGTTTCGGGAGATAGCCCTTTTTAGGCTCCTGGACTGCAACCTCGGGACTGTCTCGCACTATATGGTTTCCTTGTAGCTTTCTCTAGCACGTGATTTGGTTCGGGTTTCACAGTTGAGTTGAGCCTTTTTGATTTCTTTCTTCTTTTGGCGAGGGACAGCTTTTTGTACTGAATCGGCCTTTGGCCTTTGATTTGACTTTTTTGAGTACTTCACTTTTGTTCGGTTAAAACCTTCACAATTTTGGGCCTTTGGCCTCTTGATTTGCTTCTTCGAGCTTTCACTTCTTTGTGACTTGCTAGTCCATTTTCTCAAGCCTTCTTGGGAGGTCCAATCATCACCCGCGAGCATATGGAAATACCTCCCCGCTCTCTCTCATCATTGCCGTTTCGCGCGAGTCAAAATGAGGGTCGCTCATTTATTTTTTCAGCTACTTTGACTAGAGATAGGACGGTTTGATTCCCGTCCCGCCTTCTTCATTTTTTATGCATAAACACTGCATGGCGGAGCTGACTCTTGACTCAACTGAAAAACCCGAAGTGCAGCCTCCACTGACTTCGTAAACCATATAGTGAAATTCAGTCCTTCGATTGCTTGCCAAGCCTCTTTGGGGCATTTCTATCAACTCCACATCCCTAGTTTATCTCAGCACAAAGGGACAAATGAGAAGTTACATTCTATGTTTTTAGACAGTTGAATTTTCACAAGGTAAATGCATGAATTTTAGATCTATCTTTTTCACATTCTTAAGTTCATATTTTCAAAAAGATAACACTAAAAAAGAAAAACATGTTATTTATTTATGTACACATGCGGATCTCACCCCACACTTTTGAACGAAGGCGTGCCTTTCAGCACTACTTAGTTCAAAAGCCATGCAAACAGACAATTACTAGAAGGAAATGATATTAAGGAAAGGTAAGATCAGAACTCCCTTTAAAGTGTCGAGTGAACGACATGGCATGAGGCTGGATAATCGAGGGAGTTCGGCTGGGGCCTTGAACTCTCAGCGCAAGCCCGGTAGTTCACGGAAGCTGCCTAGCTGATCCGATCGTGCTCCAAAAACCAATTCCTAAATAGTCAAATCATTCTATGCACCAAGTGGGTGAGAGCGACTTATTGATAAAAACTAAAAGACAGAAAATAAAATGACAGAAAGTAAGATAGTGTCAGGTTACCTCCCGACCAGTGCACTTGTTTAACGTCGTTGGCTCGACAGTACCTCATTCCTGGATCACTGGTTTGGATCCCATGGGTGGCTCAGGTCGAATTTTGCCACTATTCCTGTGTTGCTTCTTGCCTTGCCTTTCCTTGATTTCCTGTGAGACGATGTGCTTGGGTCCTGTTCCCGTTGTTCTGGTGATTTCTCCTTCTAACGTCTCTGAGAAGGCGAGGGACCCTTTACAACTAGTCTCTTGAACTGGGTTTTCTGGTGTTTAGGGCTGCCTTGTCTAGTCATGGCGAAAACACGCTACATCGAGGAGTCGTTCTGCTCAGGCCCTTTTCCCATCCTCTTTTCAGCCTCTTCATGGATCACATAGTTTTCAGCGATTTGCCTATTGATCGAGGGGAAAAGTCGGGAAGCTTGCATCTTAAGGCTCGGTTCTGCCTCGTCGTGTCTGTTTGTGAGGAACTGGTCATAGATGGTTTCGGCTGCTTGGGTGATGATAGCTGGGTATGGCTTTGGCAGCATGTCGGTGGTATTCTGGACTTCTTCCATTGCTGACACTTCCTCGTAGCTCCCGATACTTTCTATATCCCATTCTTCTGATGGCTCGGGAGTCTCTTCTGATGGCTCGGGAGTCTCTTCTGATGGCTCGGGAGTTTCTTCTGATGGCTCGGGAGTTTCTCCTTCTGTCTCTGGACCAGCCTCTTGCATTTCTCTATCATCTTAGGGCATTCGTTTTGTGGCTGCGGCCAGGTCATTTATGAGGTTCCACATGTCTGCCATGGTTAAGTTCCTGGCTGATCTTCTCATTGCTTTGTTAATCCTCGTCAGATCATCGGCCTTCATCCCACAAAGAAATTTGTGAAGCAGAACTTTCTTCGTGAATCCATGGTGCGGGCAGCTTGAGATGATGGTGTCATAGCTCGTGTAGTATTCGTCTAAGGTCTCATCCCGGGATTGTTGCAGGCACATGATCTTCTCACGGGTTTGTTGTCGTAAGGATGGAGGGGAGAATTCTTTCAGAAATGGGACGCAGAGGTCCACAAAATGTACTACACTGCTAGCGGTTGATGTGTAATACCAGATCGTCGGAAAATCAGTTAGAGAGAATTTAAAGCATTTAAGCTTAAACTCCTCTAACATTTCATTATCAGGTTTTATGTGTTGACAAATATAATGAAAGTTTCGACAGTGTTGAACTGGGTCTTCTCCATCCGTACCTCCGAACAGAGGAAGGTATCTTGTTGTCCATGCATATGAAGGGGGTTGCGTCATGAGGACATGGGAGGGAAAGACCAACTTATCCGATGGCTAATTCCCCGGCAACGGCGCCAATTTGACGGAGCCCACTGCACTGTCGTTAAGGTGCAATGTTCCCTGGGCAAATAAATTTATATTTTCTGCTACTCGCGACTTCACTACTGGGTAGTAAGTGGTAAGTAGGGGTCAAACCTAAGGGAATTAGGGGGATACGTTGTTCTTTGAGAACTATACTGGTGGGGAGCGTGTTTTTAGGTTGATTGAGTTTTAGCGCTAATTAACTAAGTGATTTTTTGGGTTGTTTTTTTGTTATTTATGCGGAAAAGTAAATGACATAAAATAAATACTGGAAATTAAAGGGAGAAGACTTGCAGTGGGTGATGCGTGATTGGCGAGTCCTCCGGAAGATGAGCGGTTGATGATTGCAGTTATACTAATATTAAAAGTAAATACAGGGGGGTTTTGTAGTCTAAAGAAAACATTCGGTTTCAGGGGCCTTGCATCATAGTTGTTTATCATCGACCGCTAATGATCATACTAAGTGTTCAAAGATGAATCGAGGCCATTTCTAAGCGCAAGACTTGCAACATCGTTTAAAACACTTGTTCTACTTTAGACTAATTCCTCCTTTCAAAGTATCTTAGCCTTGTGTGCATCCACCTGATCTTTCAGTTACGATCGACCGAGTGGTGTTTTAGATAAGTCGAACTCCTCAGATAAGTTTTTCTTGTTACAGCTTCCACTTACCCGAGTATGTTCACGAATCCCCACAGAAGAGCTTTGCTTGTTACAGCTTCCACTCAACCTTGGAAATTCTGACTATATATGGCACATAGAACAAGTTTTGAACACAAAGCGGCATTAAGTGCAGGGTCAAAAACATTTTACAATACAAGTACACCCCTTTAACCGAATAAAGAGTTTAGCTACGAATATCCATAGAGGTGGATACCATAGCTAAATACTCGGAGGTTTTTGAAAATAGTAAGAGGAGAGGGGTTGGAATACTCAAGAACCAACATGAGTATTCCCAATTCCTACTGAATACTCAAGAACCAACAGGAGTATTCTCTACAGTATTATAATACTCAAGAACCGACAGGAGTATTATAATTTCAAACCAAACTTACAAAGTAACCAAATGTTTTAGAGAGAGAAGTGATTTACAATTTTGGATGATTGAAATGAGGAGGGGATGAGCTCCATTTATAGGGAGGAGAAGGGAGGAATGGATGGAGGAGATGATGTCATGTTGTTTTTGATCCAAGGGAGGAGAAGGAGGAAGAAGGAGGAGGCGCCACATGGGGGGGGAGAGCAAAGCCGCCGGTTGCCGGTCATGGGGAGGAGAGCCGCCGGTTGGAAGAGGAGGAAGGGAGGGGTGAGGTGGCTTGGCCACCCATGAGTCATCTCTTCTTCCCAAAGCCGCCGGTCACCATGGGGAGAAAATGTGAGTTTTGTGCCGTTTTCACAAAATTAACAGTCCAATTTCGCTCCGGTCTGACTTTGGTTGTTCCTCGGTTTGATTTATTTTGAGTAATTCCTACGTCAGGATCTTGAGATTTCTGCATTCAGTGTCTGATCGTGACCTTGGACTGGCTCGTAATATCTTTTCAGTGTAAAATCCTCTCCTTAGCCTGTATTCTCTCTAAGCGCCAAAATACCCTGTAGAAATATACCGGGACTAACAAGCAGAAGTTAAATAGACAAACAGTCTAATTTGGTGGGTTTTACTGTGTTTTTGATTCGTATAATTATGGTCCATCAGGGCACTTTTCGTTGTATGACGGCCGATACGTTCCTACTCATTAGCTCTTGATCATATCTAGTACTCCTCCTCCGGTTGGTGCAAAGTTCTTTTAAAAACTTAGCATATCGAGGGATTTGCTTGATGGCTTCCAAGAGGGGGATGTTTATTTCGACTTTGCTGAACAATTCAAACACGTCCTCATCCATGACATGTTGTTTTGGTACACGGGCTGGTACTGGAAATGGAAGTGCGGCGCTGATTTTGGGGGTCTCGGTTCTGGGCACCGGGTGCTCATTGTGCTCTTCGGACACTGGAACCGGGCTGGCCGTTGGTACTGGGCCAGGCCTGTGATCCTTGGATGTGTTCCCTTCTTCTTCTGTCACATCCTCCTCTTTGTCTTGCTCAAGAGTTTCGAGAGCCTCGAGCCTCACTTTTTCTTCTCCGGGCAACCTCGGACTTTTGTCCTCATCTTGCTCTATAGGTTTGATGACAAGTTGTTCCCACTCCTAAGGGCCACAACATTAACATTTCCCTTCGGGTTTTGGAAGGTTTGTGAAGGTAGTCTGCCTGGTTCATTAATGAGTGTGGTCATTGAAGTGGCGAGCTGAGACATTTGTTTGGTCAAGTCAGAAATTGCCCCGTCAGTTTTCGCCTGGAATTGGTTTAGCGATGTTCCCAATTGATTCACGCTTCCTGCGAGCTCCTTCATTGTGTCTTCAAGCGACTTGCTTGGTCCTTGCTGATTGTTTGAGCTGGGTTGGCATTGATTCGTTCCCTTCTGCTGATATTGGCTTGTCGGGTATTGATTTGATCCTCTTTGTTGATATTGGCCAGCTGATGGAGCGTTCTGGTTGTACTGCCGGTGGGGCGGTTGGTAGATTGACTGAGCTAATTGCGGCGCGGCTTGTTGTGTCTCCTTCGGAGGATGGTTGTTGTTTCGCCAGCTTGGATTGGTCGCTTGATTATACTGCAGGATTGGTCCTGCTCTATTGTTGCTGTTGTGGTTGTTGTATCCTTGGTATCCTACCACTGCATTCACTTCTTCCGGTTCTTCTACTATCAGTGTCGGGCATGCGTCAGTCTTGTGGTCCGTAGAACTACAAAACTCGCAAGGCTTTATCTGAACTGGCTACCTTCGTAGGATTTGAATCATCATTTCCTTTATTTGTTTCATCTCCTCTGGCATAGAGTTTATCGGTGTTTCAGCCTTTGCCACATTCTTCGTTTGGGAAAATTCTTCCTGCCGAGTTGTCTCTTCTCTAAATCGAGCATTTTTAGCAACGTCGGTGATGAGATTCCTTATGCCACTCAGTGATAGATTCATCGTGGATCCTCCAGCTGAGGCATCCAGAAGCATTTTGTCTAATGGCCTTAATCCATCAATGAGGTACTCGATTATGAGTTTCTCGGGCAGTCCAAGGGTACAGCAGCTTCTCTCTAGGCGATTGAACTTTTCCAGGTAGTCGTACATGGTTTCATTGGGCCCTTGCTTGATGTCCTGCAGTTGCCTCCTTACTTGCATTGCTCTTCCTGCCGGGTAGTATTTGTCCAGGAATTTCTTTTGCATCTGAGCCCATGTTCTGATGCTACCGGAAGGCAAAGTCGTTCGCCGAGTCAGTGAGGGAAAAGTAGAACGCTTTTAACTTAAAGTCGTCTACGTTCACGCCATTGGGTTTTAGGTTTTGGCAAGTGCCATGTAAGCGTTGGAGATGAGTCGTTGCTGATTCTCCATGAGTTCCTGAAAACTTTGGCAAGTGGTGGGCCACTGAAGTGTTGATGGCGATGTTTTCTAGCTCAGGGCCTTCGTAAATGCACCACGGCTGATTTCTGAAATCTGGTGCCGACAGTTCTCCCATAGTAGGTTCGCGGAAGTTGTTGTTATCCCCGTAGTAGTCATCAAAGACGGGTTCGCGTCTTGGCTCTCGTCGATATTGCGGGGGTGGTGGATGTCTAGGGGGTTGTTGCGCTGGGCCAGCTTCATTTCGGCCTTTGGGTGGTCCTTGGTTTCTTAGGATGGCATTCCTATCACAAGCTCTTTGGTGTCGGAAGAGTTGCTCTGGATCGTCGAGAATTGGAAATTGAGGCGGTGCCTCATTATTTCGATTGAACAGATTAATCTCGTCGTTATCCTGATAGTCATGGATGCTTCCTTCGCGAGACATGATTGTACAGAAGCGAGTTTGAAAGAAAAAGAAAGAACAATTGATTCTAATTCCCCGGCAACGGTGCCAATTTTGACGGAGCCCACCGCACTGTCGTTAAGGTGCGATGTTCTCTGTGCAAAAATAAATTTATATCTCCGATACTCGCGACTTAACTATTTTTGGTAGTCAGTGGTAAGTACGGGTCGAACCCAAGGGAATTAGGTGATAGTTGTTCTTTCTAAAAGGGGGAGTTAAATTAAGCAGTTGGGGGGTTGGTTTTGGTTTTAGTACTGAAAAGTAAAGTACGAGTCTTGACAGAAAAAAACAGTTGATATGGTACTAAAAGTAAAGTAACAGTTGGTATTACAATTAAAGGAAAGTATTCGGGGGGCCTTGTATCATAGTCTGTTTATCATTGACCTCTAATGATCATACTAAGTGTTCAAAAGTGTATCAAGGCCATTTCAAGCACTCGACTTGCCATACTGTCTAGCCCATTTCAAGGTCATAGAACACTTGTTCTATTTAGACTAGCACCCCATTTCAAGGTATACTAGCCTATGTGCATCCATTTGATCAATCATTTCCGATCAATCCAAATGGTGTTTTAAAGAGGTCGAACTCCTCATATAAGCTTTGCCATTTCAAGCATCCACTTACCCGAGTATGTTCACGAACCCCACGGAAGAGTTTTGCTCTGTCAAGCATCCACTCAACCTTGAAAGTTCTAACCTAATATGTGGCACATAGAACAAGTTTTGAGGACATAAAGGCACTAAGAGTAGGGCCTAAAACATTGTATGATACAAGCACACCCCTTCAACCGAATGAAGGGTTTAGCTATGACTATTCATGGAATAGGACATTATAGCTAAGTGCGTTGAAAAGTAAAGGTTTTTGAAAGATAGTAAAGTAAAGTTTTCGAAAGTAAAGACAGGAAAGTAAAGTACTTTGAAAGACAGTAAAGTAAAGAAGAGAGTACTTACAAAAACCGTTGAGAGTGCTAAAGATCAAGCTTCGATTCCAAAGTAAAGTGATTACATGATTGTGCTCTCAATCTAGAGAGATAAGTGACTTGTGGATTGTTTGATTTTGGAATGAGATGAGATATGGATACAAGGGCAAGGGAGGGCTCTATTTATAGGCTAAGGAGAGGGATGGATGTGGATGAGAAGCAAGACACTTGTCAAATGGAGGGAGGAGAAGCCAAAAGCCGCCGGCCCTTATGTGTCCTCCTCCTTAGCCGCCGCCCATGTGGCATGAAGGGAGAGGTGGAGAGCTTAGCCGCCGGGCATAGGTGGCAAGGGAGTGGGTGAGTGTGTGTTTTGTGATCTTTCACAAAAGCCATCGGTCCTTTCAGCTTTGGTCTGACTCTGGTTGCCCTTCGGTTGGACTTGTTTTGAGTGATTCCACGTCAGGTTCTTGAAAGTCAAAATTTGGTCGTGACCTGGAATAACTCGTAATTCATTTTCAGCTTTAAAACTCCTCCTTAGCCTGTATTCTCTCCAGACATCAAAATACCCTGTAGATAAATATCGGAATTAACAAGCAAAAGTTAAATAGACAAAGAGTCTAATTTGGTGGGTTTAACTGTGTTTATGATTCATACAATTATGGTCCATCAAATACCTTCAAGCAGCCTCTCGTTGGCCAAAAACTTCAAAGATCTGAAATTGATGTGTCCCAAGCGTTGATGCCATAGATGCACTTCATCGGACCTACTCAACATGCATGTAATTGCTGCTGGGGTTGTAGCACGACTTAGGAGATAACAGTTGTTGCTTGCACGATCTCCTTCCATCATACATACACCATGTTTGTCATAAACTTGGCAGGAATTTCTTTTGAATTGAACTTGATTGCGGCCATCGCACAACTGGCTAATACTGATCAGATTGGCCTTTAATCCATCAACCCAATAGACATCATCTAGATGTGGCATACCTGGCACATTCAGTGTTCCCTTGGCGAGAACTCTTGCTCTTTTCCCATCAACAAATGTCATGGTGGCCGTAATGGGTCTCAGATTAGTCAGGCTCTCTCGAACTCCAGTCATATGTCTTGAACATCAGCTGTCAAAGAACCAGCTTTCCACGTCCTCCTTGTCAGTTGAACTGTACGAGACACATCAGTATTGATCATTCCTTGGTCCCCACACCATTCTGCCTCGTGTCTTTATTGTTCTTTGTACTAACAGTCACGTCTATAATGATAGCAATGACGTTTGATGTGCCCAGGTTTGTTGTAGTAGTAACACACCCTAGCACGTTGCCATCCTGCAACTCTTGGGGCACGATACTGACTGTCACCTTCTCTGACACAGACATACTCATCAACTGTCTTGTGCTTGTTGTCTTTAGGAACTGCGCCAATGGCTTTCACAAACTTTGTATCACCACTTTTCTTCTTACCAGTGAATCCAAGCACTGCAGTATCTTTTATTCTCCTCTGCACAGACAGCATCTGGTCCAGATTCTTGGACCCTGTTCAGGCTGTTTAAGAGCTTCTTGATTGAACCCATCTCCTCCAAGAGCTTCTTCGATTCTTGTTTGTCTCCTTCAGCCTTTTGTTCAGCTCTTTTACTTCTTTCTCTCTTTCTCTTGTCCAAGAATGCTGGCTTTGGATTCCAGTTCCTGCTTTTCCAGTTTCAGAGTGATAACACCTGCATTTAGCCTCCTGTTGATGTCTACCAGCTCAGTCCACTTTGAGAACAATAGTGCATATTTCTCAGCAATGCACTCATCAGTGATTTCTTTTTCATCACTTTCTTCAGCTTCGTTCTCTTCCACATCGGCTTCCTTTTTCTTGGCACAGTCTTTGGAACCAGTTCTGGCATAGTCTATGTCACAGTCTATCATGCTTGACAGAGCAACAAAGTTGCTTGTCTCTTCCTCCTCTGTGCTCTCTTCAGTCTCGTCATCACTCCAGCTGACATTCAGGGACTTGCTATTCTTCTTCTTTAGGGTGTTAGCACACTCTGCTTGTATGTGGCCAAATCCTTCGCATTCTATGCACTGTATTCCTTTGGTCCGTCCACTTTTGCAATTTTCCTTCTGGTCAGACTGTCTCTCCCGTGGCTGGAAATCCACTCTCCCGATGTCTTGATTTCTGGACTGATTTACACTGTTCTAGCCAGCTCCCTTACGGTTGATCTTCTTCAACAGTTTATTGAAGTTCTTTGTGAGAGATGCCAATTCCTCGCTCACTCCATCAGTGGATTCATCATCCACCCCAGTCTCAGCCTTTAAGCCTACATATTTATCCTTGGGTTCTGGTACAGTCAGGTGTTGCAGTTCATAAGTGCACAGATTGCCAATCAATTCTTTCCAGCTCATGGTCTTTACATTGTTTGCCTCTTCTATAGCGGTCACCTTAATGGCAAATCCTTTAGGCAAAGACCTCAGAATCTTTTGCACAACCTTCTCTTCGGGTAAAGCTTCACCAAGGGTAGATGCCTCATTCACAAGGTCACAGACTCAAGCGTTAAAGTCCTTGATGGATTCATCCTCTTGCATCTTTGACAACACTGCCTTGTCGCGAGGCAATGTGTATAAAATTAATTTATAAGTCCGCTACTCCTTACTCTACTATTGGGTAGTAAAGCGGTAAGTTGGGGTCGAACCCAAGGGAATTAGTGGATAGTTGTTCTTTCGAAAATGGAACAGTTGGGGGTTGGTTGTGATTTTATTACTAAAAAGTAAATGACTGAAAGTAAAGAAAGTAAATACGGGACTGAAAGTAAATACTTGAAAAGTAAAGTGCTTGAAGGGCAAGACTTGCGGAAAGTAAATGCTTGAAGGACAAGTCTTGCGGAAAGTAAGTGCGTAAAAGTAAAGTGCTTGAAGGACAAGACTTGCGGAAAGTAAGTGCGTAAAAGTAAAGTGCTTGAAGGACAAGACTTGCGGAAAGTAAGTGCGTAAAAGTAAAGTGCTTGAAGGACAAGACTTGCGGAAAGTAAGCAGTTGATATGGTACTGAAAGTAAAGTGACAGGTGATGTTTTAATTAAAGGAAAGGATTCGGTTTTAGGTGCCTTGTATCAGAAATCTGTTTATCATCGACCTCTAATGATCATACTAAGTGTTCAAAAGTGTATCAAGGCTATTCCTAGCACATGACTTGCCACACAGTCTAGTCTTTTGCAAGACAAAGAACTCGTGTTCTAGTATGTGCATCCATTTGATCATCATTCCTGATAAACCAAATGGTGTTTAAAAGAGGTTGACTTCCACAGATAAGCAGTGCTCTTCCGAGCATCCACTTATCCACGGAAGATCACGAACCCATGGTAGAGCTTTTCTCTTCCGAGCATCCACTCAACCAATGGAGTTCTGACCTAATATATGGCACCTAGAACAAGTTGAACACAAAGAGGCACTAAGAGAAGGGTCTAAAACATTTTATGATACAAGTACACCCCTCCAACCGAATGAAGGGTTTAGCTACAAATATCCATAGGGGTGGATATCATAGCTAAGTACTGAGTAAAGTAAAGGTTTTGAAAGACAGGAAAGTAAAGGTTTTTGGAAATCAAGACAAGGAAAGTAAAGGGGAGAATACTCAAGAACCAACAGGAGTAAACTCAAGAACAACGAAAAGTAAAGGAAATGCTTGAGTACTTCAAGAACCGACAAGAGTACTCAAGAAAAAACTTGGAGCTTTTGATTCAAAGTAAAGTGTTTACATGGATTGTGCCCAAACTCTAGAGAGATAAGTAGCAAGTGACTATGGGATTGAGGATGTTGGGATGATTTACAAAGGGAAGGGGATGTGCTATTTATAGGCAAGGGAAGAGGAGGAGATGTGCATGAGAGGCTATCCACATGTCAAGAGGGGGGAGGGGGAGCTCAAAGCCGCCGGGCAAGTTGGCAAGGCCAAGAAGCCGCCGGCCATGTGGCTCTTCCCCATGGAAAGCCGCCGGTGGTGAGGTGGAGGAGAGAGGAAGTGAGTGGAATGAGATCTTTTGCTCCAAAAGCCATCGGTTGGCATATGACTCCGGTTGGTCTTCGGTTGCCCTTTGGTTGCCCTTTGGTTGCTCCTTAGTTGCCATCAAAAGATGAGGAACTTAGACTTGGCATTTCACTTGTGTTCTTGATCTTTGTTGGAATAAGTCATTGGGACTTAGTTGTGGCTTGATCGGAGTATTGTCGGAGTATGGCCAGTTCTGACTTGTAATCCACTTTCAGTGTTAAGAACTCCATTTTAGCTCGTTTCATCTTTACTCCTTGAAATGGCCTGTAGAACAAAAGTGAAACTAACAAGTAAAAGTTGTCAAGACAAAGCGTCCAATTTGGTGGGTTTAACTGTCTTAATGAATCATATAAATATGGTCCATCAATCTTTAACTCCTCAAATTTGGATGTCAACATCTGAATCCTGGACTGTTTCACCTTGTCATTTCTTTCAAAATGAGTGGACAAGGTATCCCATGCCTCCTTAGCGCTTTCACAGTTCAGGATGAGTTTGAAAATTGCCTCGTCTAAAATGGAGAAGATGGCATTTAGAGCTTTGGCATTCCCCATGGCGAGACGCTCCTCCTGTTTAGACCATTCTGTCTTTGGTTTAGGTACAATCCTTCCTTCATCAGTTGCTAACAGGGGAGGGTTCCAGCCAGTTAGCACAGATCTCCATGCTTTCTCATCCACGTTGATAAACGCCTTCATCCTGGCTTTCCAGTAGCCATAATTAGGCCCTTCTAACAGCACAGGGCGAGCAGTGCTTTGTCCTTCTTTGATGCTCATCTCAGAACAGTAGCTAGCTTCCCAAGATTCTACTCCGTATGTTGAGAACCAGCTCTTGATACCAATTGAAAATAGCTATGCGTTAGATGAGCTCAAATGTACCAGCAATATGTAGCACACACTGTGGTACAGTTGCTTGCACAGACTAAGATAATCAAAACGAAATGCAAAACCGTAAAATACACAAAGCACTTGGTGACCCAGTTCGGCTCAATGTAGCCTACATCTGGGGGACTTCTCCCAAGTCCAAGGAACAATCCACTATCACGGTATATAGTACAGATTGACGTTTGAACAGCCTTCCAAACTACTGATACACCTATACTACTCTCCAAGTGAATTGGGTGATCTAACCTTCTCTTAGATCCGAAGACTCCCGTCTTGCACGTCCTGACCTCCTCCCAAGGCTGATACAGTCGAACCTACCACAGTAGATTCTCCTGGCAGTGTTTGTCGTCTCTTGTGTGAGTCGAACAACGAGCACAGACTTGTACAACGCAGCGACGACACCTCTTGAACTCTGAAATAATTTGGGCGCAGCAGCAATGTATGAGTTCAAGAAAGTAAAGCAAGTTGCTTACAAACTTGCGGCCTCAATCCTTCTATGACAGCACGACGACTCGTAGATTAGAATGATGAATTCCGCTCTCTGATTGACGGCTCCTCCACACAGCGTTTCTCAAGTTTTGTTCGCTACAGAATAATGAACCCTGGCCTCCTTTATATAGACCCGTGTGAATCTAGGGATAAGAAAACCCTAGATTTGATTTCCTAAAAACCTAGATAAGATAGGGATTAAATCCGTTGAGAAATAATCTTGATCTGCGTATCTTTATCTCTTAAGAATCGGTTTTGATGATGTGGCAGTCGGATAGATTTGATTGAGATCCATCTATCCGAAAAACTAGGAGATGTGCTGATTTTTCGGAACTGAATGATAGGTCTTACACAGATGCTAGCACAGATCACTTTGAAATCTTCTTGCACAGATTTGTGTTTTGCCTAGATGGCACTTTATACTCCAACAATCTCCACCTTGACATTTGAAGCAAAACACTTCTTCTGCATGACCTCTTTTCAACCAGTAGTTGAAACTGGCACAGATAGTATCTAGAACAGTCTCGCTCGAATACTTCTTAACACAAATTAACAAATCATTTGCAGCACACATCATCACAGCCCAGCGTCCCATCCACAACCAGAGCCACGCATCTCTACTCATGCAGATACTCCCTCTTTTTGTCGCAAGTGGCAAGGGATCGTTGCACAGACTACTCCTCTTCATATTCAGTATCCCGTAGTTGAGCACGCTGAAATTTCATTCGTTTGATCTCGCTTTCGAGGAACAAATACTGGCAGCTGGATTGTTTCCGGGGGTTTCACAGATGCACCGCTTGGCCTCTTTCCTCCTGCCCTAATGTGTGTCACGCACTTCTTCAGATGCACTCTACATCTGTATCTTTGCTTGCCTTTTTAGACTCCACATGACTCCACATGACTCAACTGAATCACTTTCTACTTGCTCGTCTTTCGCCAAGTTAGCCATCAATTCTGCTTGAATTTGCGTCACCAAATCTGCAACAGAAATCGAGCCACTTCCGACCACTACTTGGTCCCCAACAATACTGTCCGCCACTCTCTTCTTCACCAATCGGCATCCCAACGGGACATCATCAACACTAGATTGTTTAGCAACAGACTCAGAAGACGTACCTTTAGGTGTCACTGAAGAAACCCTTTTGACTGGAGTCTTGGCCTGTTCAGACTTCTTCTCCGGTGATGTACCGATCTGTTTAGTCTCCCCCTCGATGGTAGACTCCTTCACCAACAATTATCGGTAGTCGCCTTGGTGGAATCGATGGCCTTGTCAACCGCCTCCTTTGAATCTCCGTCAGAAAGACAGTCTCAAGTGGCGTCGGGATGACCTCCTGTTTCTTCAAGGACTCACCTTTCACGTCAGCACTGAAGATAAGGAATACTGCTCTGGCTAACTTTTCAAGGAGCTTGCACAGTTTGATTTAAACACATAGCTCCCCCTTACTACTTGGCACGTCAGTAACACTTATAAGAGTTCTGCTCAGCTGACTGCCCCCGGTGTCAAAGCCTTCTAGTTTGTCATGACACGAAGGGCAAGTGCAGACCTTAGTGTCTCAAACCTCTCAGCATCCAAAGGCTTTGAGTGGATATCCGCTAGTTGTTTCCCTGTTGGCATGTGGAACAGAGTGATGATTTTATCTTCAACAAGCTCTTTAATGAGATGGTGTCTGATGTCAATGTGCTTTGTCCGCGAATGTTGTACTGGATCCTTAGAATTGCTGATTGCGCTCATGTTGTCACAGTATAACGTTATAGTGTTCTGATCCAGTCCCACTTCCTTGAGCATCTGCTTCATCCAGATCATTTGAGCACAACAGCTCCCTGCAGCCATGTATTCTGCTTTAGTAGATGACAGTGAAATACTGTTCTGCTTCTTGCTGAACCAGGATACTATGTTATTGCCCACGAAGAAGCATCCACCAGAAGTACTCTTTCTGTCCTCAATATTGCCAGCCCAGTCTGCATCTGAGTATCCAACAATACAACCACTTGTATCTCGAGTGTACCACAGACCATAATCAGCAGTACCACTTACATATTTGATGATCCTCTTCACCTGTAACAAGTGACTTTCCTTCAGATCGGCTTGATACCTGGCACAGACTCCCACAGATTGATAGATATCTGGTCTGGTCGTAGACAGGTATAGCAAGCTCCCAATCATGCTTCTGTACAGGGTCTGGTCCACTGAAGCTCCTGCATCATCCTTAGTGATCTTCACATGTGTAACAGCTGGATTTCTCTTGTGGGTAGCTGACAGGTCGTCGTCGGTACCTGCAAATTTAAATTTATAGGTCAACTTACTCTTGGCTAGTATAGCGGCAAGCAAGGGGTCGAACCCAAGAGAGCTAGAGCGGTTACTTGTTGTTCTGTGAAAAGAAAGACAGTTGGGTTGTGAGAGATTTGGAAACAGTGCAAAAATAGGAAATTAACTGGGGGTTATCAATCAGGGAGAATATTCAGACTAGGGTTTCGTATTGTGACTTGTTATCATCAACTGCTAACAATCTAATTCAATGTTTCTAAGTGTGGTCGTCCCGACAAAGGTGACTTCCCAAATAACCCGACAAAGGTGTTATGCCACGACCTAGCCCAACAAAGGTGCTAAGCTTCTAGTTCCCCTAAATCAAGCAACCCGACAAAGGTGTTATTTGACCTAGATGTGCTATATACCCAAACGACAAAGTAATAGGTGGATAATAATGATAGGAATATTGATCAACTAAGTTTTGCGACAAAGCATCCACCTAGTCTAGCAACAATTCAGAATATAGGCACGAGAACTAGTGAAACATGGAATAGCATTAAGAATGAAGTCTCAAATGATAGTCACGATACATGAAACCCTAGCCCGAATAGAGGGCTTAGCTACACATGGCCATGGAAACAAAAGACACTAAAAATAAAGGAAAGATGTTCTTCTCTATTGCCAAACGAAGGAGGGCCGGAGCCGGAATGTTGGAAAGCACCGAGGACTTCGGACCGAGAGGAGAGAAGAGCTCGAATTCTGTGTTGTGGGATGCTTGAAACCCTTGATATGAGGCTGTATTTATAGAGGAGACTAGGGCTTCGAAGTTTCCAAATTGAGGTTGGCCCATAAACGGTTTTAGGAAACATGTCCTAAAATCGACTTTGCTTGGCTTGTAAGTTTACTTGCTTTGCAAGTCTTCTAGATTCTTCCAGGACCTTCTAGAAGCCTCTAAACCACCAATGAAGGAGGAGAAGACGAGCCGAGATTTGTGACTTCGAACTCAGCTTGGGCCGGCCTTGACTCTGTTTTGGACGGAACTAGGCATTTCTCGGGCATGGGCTGGTTTTACTCGTGCGTTTTGTGTGGAAAGTGAGATCGTTCGAGTTTTTGGGTATTTCGAACAACTTGGTCAAGCCGGATTTGCCAGATTCACCCGTCTGGTCGAGCAACTTGGTTTCGGTGCCTATCAGCGCGCGGGGGACCTTTGGAATTGGGCCAACTGCTAATCTGCTCGGGCGTTCTCCTAGGTTTTCTGACATTATCCACCTTATTTGCTATTTTAATCACTTTACTCGAGGTGGATTTGTTAGATCAGCTCGTTTGCCCGAGCAACTTGAGTTTGGTGCTAGACGGCTCGGCTGGGGCCTGGATCTGCTCGACTGGGGTCTGGATCTGCTCGGGACTCCTCGGGTGCTTGTCGAGTTTTCTCGGGCTCTCCTCCAATTTCCTCGGGCATTCCTTGGGTCAAGTGTAGATAGGTCGGTCCTCAACTCCTTGTGATGTTTTTAGCTCAGAAAGCCATCTTTTAAGCACGATTCCCCTTAGAGCTTCCAAATCACCTGAAATACAAAACAACACTAAGAAGTAACTGTTTGTATAATAAAGTACTGGAATTGGTGGGATTTGTTGACTCGATGAGTCGTATAAATGCGGCTCATCAAATCACCCCACACTTAAACTTATTCGTCCCGAACAAGGACTAGGTCATTAGAGGAAAATAAACTATTGCTACATGAATATGACTCGCTAAACTAGACTTCACTTTTCCACGCATATCTCGTTACTAAAAGTATCGTACTCAAACATGGAAATAACTTGATACGTGTTACCTTTGGGCCGAGATGCAAATCAATTCGGATGGCTGGGAGATAGTCCTTTTTAGACCCATGAACTGCACTCTCGGTTCCGAACTCTCACTATATGGTTATACTTCATTGCTTTCTCTTGCACGTGATTGATTCGAGCTTCAAGGTGTTTCAGTTCTTTTAGGACAGCTTTTGTAGTGACTTGACTTTTGATGTAACCGTGGTGTACTTCACTTTTGTTGCGTGTAAAACTTCACAATTGACTAATTTTCGCTCTCTCTGTTTGCTATTGATTGTGAACTGCTCATCCGTGATTCCTCTTCTTTGACGAAGGTCCAATCATCGCCCGCAAGCATATGGAAATACCTTCCTGCTCTCACTCATCCTCTTCCTTTTGACGTGAGTCAAGCCGAGGGTCGCTCGTCTGCTTTCCCAGCTACTTGGACTAGAGATTGGACGGTGTGTTATTTTCCCGTACCACCCGACCACATAAATACTGCAGTGGCGGAGCAGACTCTTAACCATGTCGTCTTGAAGTGCTAGCCTCCACGAAATCCACATAACCATATAGCTTGAGATTCGCTCCTTTAAATGTCTGTCAAGTCTCTCTAGGACGTTTCTATCAACTCCACATCCCTGTTTATCTCAACTTACAAAGGCACGTAATGGGTTAAGTTCACATGTCATTGCACAATTCAATTTTCACAAGAGACATGCATGTAATCGGCTCTATCTATTTCACATTATCAAAATTCAATACCGCAATTCTAGGAAATAGAGAGAATTTGTACAAAAAATTTTAAAATTTAAGGGAAACGTGCTGACTCTTATGCAAGGTGCAGAATATAAACGTGCTGACACAACGACTGACTCTCCCACCCCACACTTTTGAACAAAGTCATGTCCTCACGGCACGACTTAGACTTAAGACACAATATGCATGCAAACAAAAGGGAAAGGAAATGGCATAAAGAATAAGGGCAGAACAATACTCCCGTGATGGCGTCGTTGTGCGTCGTGGTTGTAGGAGCAAACGACAGGGCCTGGACCGGCCAGAATCAAATGAGGTCTGATGAAACTCGAGTTGGAAGGCCTCGGCGCGGCGTGCGCTCGCACGGTTCCAAGCATGCGCGGGCATGAACTCGACCCATCGCATAAAACTGTCGTGCGTTCGCACAATGGCCTCGCGTGCTTGCATGCGGTCGAATTCCCAACCGTGTGCACTCGCACAGTCTCCTCATGCGTTCGCATGCCCCCCGACCCATCGCATGAAATGTCGTGCGTTCGCACAATGGTTCCGCACGCTCGCACATCGTCAAACTTCTTAGCCTTCAGGAGACCATGCGATTGCATGGTAAAGGCATGCGAACGCATGGTGCGTAACTATTCACTGCATGAAAATCACTCTCTTTCCCAAGTACAATGTGATGAATGTGACTCAAACATAGTAAATATAAACGTCATAAGTAAATAAGACAGAAAACTGAAAAAACAAAAAACAAAAAAAATGCCAGGCTGCCTCCCTGCGAGCGCCTTTGTTTTACTTCGTTGGCTCGACGGTACCTCATTCTAGGGATCACAAGTTAGGATCCATGATGGACCATAATTGTATGAATCATAAGCATAGTTAAACCCACCAAATTGGACTGTTTGTCTATTTAACTTTTGCTTGTTAGTTCCGATATTTATCTACAGGGTATTTTGGAGTCTAGAGAGAATACAGGCTAAGGAGGAGTTTTTAAGCTGAAAATATATTACAAGTCATTCCAAGGTCACGACCAGATGCCGACTGAAGAAATCTCAAGATCCTGACATGGAATCACTCAAAACAAGTCCAACCGAAGAGCAACCAAAGTCAGTCCGGAGCTGAAATGAACCGATAGTTTTGTGAAAACCTCACAAAACTCACAAAACCTCTTCTCCCCTCTAAGATGACCGGCGGCTTTGAGCAAAGGATGACTCATGGGGGGCGGATCCTCCCTTCCCCCCATGTGACCGGCGGCTTTCCTCCCCTCCCATGGATGCTTGCCATGTGTTCTCATCTCAAACCACATCTCCCTCCTCCCATTAGCTATAAATACCCCATCATCCCATACCAAAACTCATCCCATCTTCATTCCAAAACATCACTTATCTCTCTAGATTTTGGGCACTTTTGTAAGCTTTTGTGTTAAATCTATAATACTCCTGTTGGTTCTTGAGTATTCTAGTAGTTTTTGAGAATACTCCTGTTGGTTCTTGAGTATTCTCCTTTACTTACTGTCTTTCAAAAACCCTCGAGTACTTAGCTATGGTATCCACCTCTATGGATATTCGTAGCTAAACTCTTCATTCGGTTGAAGGGGTGTACTTGTATCATAAAATGTTTTAGACCATGCACCTAGTGCCTCTCTGTGTTCAAAACTTGTTCTATGTGCCACATATTAGGTTAGAACTTCCAAGGTTGAGTGGATGCTTTAACAGGCAAAGCTCTTCCGTGGGGTTCGTGAACATACTCGGGTAAGTGGATGCTTTAACGGGCAAAGCTTATCTGAGGAGTTCGACCTCTCTTAAAAACCATTTGGTTGATCGTAACTGAAGATCAAATGGATGCACATAAGGCTAAGATACTTCGAAAGGAGGAATTAGTCTAAATAGAACAAGTGTTCTAAACGATGTTGCAAGTCTTGTGCTAGAAATAGCCTCGATTCATCTTTGAACACTTAGTATGATCATTAGCGGTCAATGATAAACGACTATGATACAAGGCCCCTAAGACCGAATACTTTCCTTAGATTCAAACACCACCTGCATTTACTTTCTTAGTATAAACTGCAATATCAACTGCTGACGTTCCGGAAGACTTGTCGATCACGCAACAATCGCTGTAAGTCTTCTCGTTTATTTTCAGTATTTACTTTTATGTCATTTGCTTTTCCACACTAAAAACCAAAACCAACCAACCAATCACTTAATTGTTAGCACTAAAACCTCAATCAACCTAAAAAACACTCTCCCTCGCTGTACAATTCCCTCAAAGAATAGCTTATCCCCCTAATTCCCTTGGGTTTGACCCCTACTTACCACTTGCTACCCAGTAGTGAAGTCGCGAGTAGCGGACTTATAAATTTATTTGTACATTTGCTCTGACGATAAGCATCTGTCAATCCCATGGGCGTGTGAGGTCAAACTTTGCTCCTGCAACTCCTTCAATCTGCCCCAAGCCACCGTGTAATAATGTGCTCGTGTTTGCTCTCCGTCGGTCAGGCGGGTTCACCTTTACATACTCCCAGGTCGTTGACATCTTGCTCATAACTACTGGCCCGGTTGCATACATGGTCTCCTTCGGTAGGGCAGGGACTAGGGCACCAAGATCTGATGTGTTTACTATGTCCGGCGGTTTCCTCGTGCATGGACGGTCATCATCCCCATAGATGTAAAAATATGATGTCTTTCCACCGAATGAAAATGACAACAAGCCCGTGCCCATGTCAATCTTGGTCTTGGTGGCGAAGAGGAATGGCCGTCCTAGGATGAGTGCTGGAGGATCATCGTTTCTAGCATCTCCCATCTGCAAGACATAGAAATCTACAGGAACAACAAGATCTCCTACTCGGAGTGTTAAGTTTTCAAGCAAACCATCAGGCCGAGTACATGATTTATCCCCTAGTTCGATTAACAATTTAGGCGGTTTTAATGGGCCAAGTTTCAACGACCAATATAAGGAATAAGGCATAACGTTAACGGCTGCACCCAGATCAATTAAATAGTTATGTATTTGAGCCTTACCTATACCACAGGTGACCGTGAAGGCACCTGGGTCCTTACTTTTTCTTGGTGACTCATGGCTTGTAACGAGGGGGTGTTCTATTATTGGGTCGTTCTGCTTAGGCCTTGGCTCCAATCTGCCTTTTAGCTCGTCCTCGTGTATCGAATGGCCTTCGGGAGCAATCACCAGCATAGAACATGAAGAACCGTGAGTTTCGGGATTCTCGGCCACAAGGACCGGAGTCTTCTCGGATAGCCCGACAGTGCGGAATGGGTCTGTCTCGGCTGGTTCTCCTTCAGGCACCGGCGAGCTGAAGTCTTCTGATGCCCAGATGTAATTTGATTTAGGCTTTTCCTCGCTGATCCTTGCCTTCGTGTTGAGCATCTCATCCTCCCAATATGCGGACTCCTTTAGTGTTGCGTCCATGTCTACTGCTCCCATCATGCTGACATTCCCTCTCGGGTTTTGAATGGTCTGTGATGGCAGTCGTCCTGGGTCGTTCTTGAGCTCCGAGACCGTGGTGGCAATCTGAGACATCTGTCTTGATAAGTCGGCTATTGCCCCGTCGGTCTTGACCTGATTCTGATGGACTGTCGTGGCCAATTGCTGGGTGCTAACTGCCAGCTCCTTCACTATATCTTCTAAGGATTTGTTGGGACCGTGGTTGTTTGGGCCTGCCTGGTTGTGGTTCGATCCTTGTTATTGATACTGGCCAGGCGTATTCTGCTGATATTGACGATGTAGAGGCCGGTAGGGCTGCTGGTTCTATTGAGGTGCGTCATGCTGAACCGGCTCTCTCTGGGCGTGGTTGTGCTGGTTGTCGTTCCTCCAATACTGCCCGTTGGACCCTTGCCTGGTTGCGGCTGGTTCATACTGGCGAGCTGGTCCATTCCGGTTGCCATAGTTCTGGTAGTCGCCTACTGCATTAACTTCGCCCTGGTCTTCCTCCACTAAAGTCGGATATGAGTCTGTTTTGTGATCTGTGGCTCCACAGAACTCGCAAGGCCTTGCTTGGATCGGCTGCCTCCTTATTACCTGTTGCATCATCTCTTTGAGCTGTTTGATTTCTTCGGCCATGGAACTGGATGGGGGCTCGACCTTTGAGACGTTCCTGGTCCGGCTGAATTCTTCCTCTTTGTTGGACTCGTCCTGGAACCTAGCATTCTCGGCTACCTCCATGATCTTTTGTCGTACTCCAGCTAGGGACAGGTTCATAATCGTGCCTCCAGCCGAGGCATCTAGTAGCTTTCGGTCGAGTCTTCTTAGTCCATTGAGCATGTACTCCACGATCAGCTTCTCGGGAAATCCAAGGTTGCAGCAGCTCTGCTCTAGGGCGTTGAACTTCTCCACGTACTTGTACATTGTCTCGTTTGGCCCTTGTCGAAGTTCTTGCAGTTGCCTTCAGACCTGCATCGCTCTACCAGCTGGATAGTACTTTTTGAGGAATTTCTTTTGCATCTGGTCCCATGTATGGATGCTACCTGAAGGCAAAGATAGAAACCAATCATTAGCAGAGTCTATGAGTGAAAAATAGAAAGCTTTTAACTTGAAGTCCTCGACTTCGACTCCATATGGCCTGAGGTTTTGGCATATCCCATGATAGCGCTGCAGATGAGCTGTGGCCGATTCCCCCTTGGTTCCTGAGAACTTAGGTAGGTGGCCCCTCATAGATGCACCATGGTTGATTCCGAAAGTTTGGTGCACACAGCTCCCCCATGGTGGGCTCTCGGTAGTAGTTCTCTCCTTGGTACTCTTCCCTGATGAGCTGTGGTGGCGGAGGTGGCCTTAGCTGTTGTAGAGGTGGTGGAGGCTGTTGTTGTCGAGGTGGCTGAATTGGTGGTGGAATGTTCTAGCTGACCTCATTATCGTCTATGTTGTCACCAAAGTGACTACCTGCATGAGACATGGTGAAAGAACAGAAAATTTCCAAAAACAGAAAATTTCTAAAAACACAAAAAATTCAAAATAAAATGGTAAACGATCTCGGATGGCCAAAAAAACACCCTATAACACGAACAAAGCTAGTGGTTTGTGATCTCCTCCTCGTTCCGTTCAGAATAAGGTATTATGGGCAGTAATCGGACACCTGTAGCTCGAATCCTGTTGTTTCGCTGTAAAACCAAAAAAACTAAAAAAAACACAAAAACTGAAAACAAAAAAGAACAACTTCACCGTGCGTAGCTCCCTGGCAATGGTGCCAAAATTTGACAGGTCGTCGTCGGTACCTGCAAATTTAAATTTATAGTTCCACTTACTCTTGGCTAGTATAGCGGCAAGCAAGGGGTCGAACCCAAGAGAGCTAGAGCGCTTACTTGTTGTTCTGTGAAAAGAAAGACAGTTGGGTTGTGAGAGATTTAGAAACAGTGCAAAAATAGGAAATTAACTGGGGGTTATCAATCAGGGAGAATATTCAGACTAGGGTTTCGTATTGTGACTTGTTATCATCGACTGCTAACAATCTAATTCAATGTTTCTAAGTGTGGTCGTCCCGACAAAGGTGACTTCCCAAATAACTCGGCGAAGGTGTTATGCCACGACCTAGCCCGACAAAGGTGCTAAGCTTCTAGTTCCGCTAAATCAAGCAACCCGACAAAGGTGTTATTTGACCTAGATGTGCTATATACCCAAACGACAAAGTAATAGGCGGATAATAATGATAGGAATATTGATCAACTAAGCTTTGCGACAAAGCATCCACCTAGTCTAGCAACAATTCAGAATATAGGCACGAGAACTAGTGAAACATGGAATAGCATTAAGAATGAAGTCTCAAACGATAGTCATGATACATGAAACCCTAGCCCGAATAGAGGGCTTAGCTACACATGGCCATGGAAACAAAAGACAATAAAAATAAAGGAAAGATGTTCTTCTCTATTGCTGAATGAAGGAGGGCCGGAGCCGGAATGTTGGAAAGCGCCGAGGAGGACTTCGGACCGAGAGGAGAGGAGAGCTCGAATTCTGTGTTGTGGGATGCTTGAAACCCTTGATATGGACTGTATTTATAGAGGAGACTAGGGCTTTGAAGTTTCCAAATTGAGGTTGGCCCATAAACGGTTTTAGAAAATATGTCCTAAAACCGACTTTGCTTGGCTTGTAAGTTTACTTGCTTTGCAAGTCTTCCAGATTCTTCCAGGACCTTCAAGAAGCCTCTAAACCGCCAATGAAGGAGGAGAAGACGAGCCGAGATTTGTGACTTCGAACTCGGCTTGGGCCGGCCTTGACTCGGTTTTGGACGGAACTAGGCATTTCTCGGGCATGGGCTGGTTTTACTCGTGCGTTTTGTGTGGAAAGTGAGATCGTTCGAGTGTTTGGGTATTTCGAACAACTTGGTCGAGCCGGATTTGCCCGATTTGCCTGTCTGGTCGAGCAACTTGGTTTCGGTGCCTATCAGCGCATGTGGGACCTTTGGAATTGGGCCAACTGCCAATCTGCTCGGGCGTTCTCCTTGGTTTTTTGACATTGTCCACCTTATTTGCTATTTTGATCACTTTGCTCGAGGTGGATTCGTCAGATCAGCTCGTTTGCCCGAGCAACTTGGGTTTGGTGCTAGATGTCTCGGCTGGGGCCTGGATCTGCTCGACTGGGGCCTGGATCTGCTCGGGACTCCTCGGGCGCTTGTCGAGTTTTCTCAATCTCTCCTCTAATTTCCTCAGGCATTCCTTAGGTCAAGTGTAGATAGGTCGGTCCTCAACTCCTTGTGATGTTTTTAGCTCAGAAAGCCATCTTTTAAGCACGATTCCCCTTAGAGCTTCCAAATCACCTGAAATACAAAACAACACTAAGAAGTAACTGTTTGTATAATAAAGTACTGGAATTGGTGGGATTTGTTGACTCGATGAGTCGTATAAATGCGGCTCATCAGTAGCCTTGTCCAGTCCAAACTTCTTCACTAGATTTCTAGCATACTTGGCCTGAGTCAAGAAAAACCCTTCTTTCGACTGTACAACCTGCATCCCCAAGAAGTAGTTCATTTCACCCACCATGCTCATTTTAAACTCGCTTTGCATCTGGGCCACGAACTCATCCACCATCTTCTGAGAGTTAGAACCAAACGCAATGTGATTGACGTAGATCTGAGCAATGATAAAGTGTTTGTTATCCTTTTCCACGAACATAGTCTTGTCTATTCCTCCTCGAGTGTACCCCATGCTCATGAGGAATTGTGTCAACCTTTCATACCAAGCTCTAGGGGCTTGCTTTAGTCCGTACAACGCCTTCTTCAGTTTGTAAACATGATCTGGATAATGAGGGTCCTCAAATCCTTTAGGCTGTGCCACGTACACTTCCTCGCAAAGCAGACCGTTCAACAAGGCACTCTTCATGTCCATCTGGAACAGTTTGAACTTTAGGTAGCATGCCACTGCAAGTAGAAGACAAATAGCTTCCAAGCGAGCTACTGGGGCGAATGTCTCGTCAAAGTCGATCCCCTATATCTGAGTATACCCTTGAGCAACCAGCCTGGCTTTGTTTCTCGTAATGTTGCCACTTTCATCAGTCTTGTTTTTGAATATCCACTTTGTTCCAATGATATTGACTCCACTTGGACGAGGAACAAGATCACATACATTGTTACGAGTGAATTCTCCCAACTCCTCTTGCATAGCCGTGATCCAATGGTCATCTTGCAAGGCTTCCTTCACATTCTTTGGTTCCACCTTTGATAGATAGCAGCTATGGTTAATCATATCTCTGTAATTAACATGAGGTTTACCTCTAGTTCTGATTTTGTCGTGAGGGTTGGTGACAACACGTCGTTGTGCGCTGCAAAATTTACATTTATAATTCTACTACTCGTGGCTCACTATTGGATTAGTAGAGCGGTAAGTAGGGGTCGAACCGAAGAGAGTCAGTGTGGATTAGTTGTTCTTTAAAAAGAAAGAAAATGAAAGTAAAGACAGATTGGGTTTTTTGTTGGTTTTTTATACAGAAAGTAAATGACAGAAAGTAAATGACTGAAAAGTAAAGACGGAAAGTAAAGTGCGAAAAGTAAAGTGCTGAAATGTAAATGACAGAAAAGTAAAGTGCTGAAAGGTAAATGTGCTGAAAAGTAAAGTGCGGAAAGTAAATGTGCTGAAAAGTAAAGTGCGGAAAGTAAATGTGCTGAAAATAAAGACGAAAGATATTCACATAAGAAAGATATTCACAAAAGAAAGATATTCAGTCTAGGGTCTCAACTAGTGACACATCCATCATTGACTTCAAATGATCTATTTTGTGTTCATAAGTGTGGGTTATTCCTTGGTCCAGATATAACCCTAAAGTAAGGCCTTTTCAAGCGCTTACACCACAATCTACTCCAAAAATTAAGACATAGACTTCTAGTTCTGAGGTAGACTAATACTCCATTTCAAGATGTATTAGCCTAAGTGCATCCACTTGATCTCACATTTCCGATCAACCAAGTGGTTTTAAAGAGGGAATGAACTACTCGGAAGGGCTTTGCCATTTCAAGCATCCACTCAACCTTATTGTTCAAACTGAGATTGAATTACTCGGCTAAGCTTTGCCATTTCAAGCATCCACTTAGCCTTGTTGTTCAACCAAATAAGGGCACAAAGAACTAGTACAACACAAAAAGCATTAAGTAAAAGGGTCTCAAAACATTGTCATAGTATAAGAGAATCCCTAAACCGAATATAAGCCTTAGCTACTTGTATTCATGTCAAGGAATACAAGCAACCTTGACTTGAACAAGGAAAACAAAGAAAACCGAAACTTGACAAGGAAAAAGTAAGGGAGAACAACAAGTGAGCAAAGGAAACCGTGAGCTTTGTAACAAGAACTTTAGCCTTAACTACTTGTATTCATGTCAAGGAATACAAGTAGCCGTGGCTTTGAACAAGAAAGTAAAGGGGAGAGGAGCTCCAAATCAAGAACAAAGGAAATTAAACTTGGGAAACAAAACAATAGCTTAGCTACTTGTATTCATGTCAAGGAATACAAGTAGCCTTGCTATGGTAACAAGACATGAAAGTAAGAGAACAACAAGGAAAAGTAAGGGAGCTTCGTGTATCAAGAACAAGAGCAAAGTAAAAGATGTGTTTTCATTGAAGTGTGGAGAAGAGAGATAAGCTCTCTTCTCCCTAATGTAACATGGGATGGTCCAAGTGATATCTAAGACTAAGAGGCTCTATTTATAGGAAAAGGAAGACTTGGGGGCTAAGTTTTGAGTTGGAAATATCCCAAAAGCAAGCCATTTTAAATGGTTCTTCCATATGACACCCCACATGGAGTGGAAGAGGATAAGAACCTCCCCACTTGTCTTTGCACTTGACTCTTCAAAGGCCACGACTTGGCCACTTGCAAGGGCTTATCCAAAGCTAACTATCTTGCTTTGTATCAACCATAAGCCAACCGACTTGAATAGTAGAGGCAACCGAAATCCAAAACCAAACCAAAATGAATATTGGGAATCGGTTGGTTCTTGGCCGGAACTTGGTTGGGTCTGGTTGTACTTGGCCGTAGCTTGATCTGAGCTTGATCGGAGTTTGGCCGGAATTTGGCCGGAATCTGGCCAGAGCTTTGGCCGGAGCTTCTTGGCTTTTGGACAGCTGATTTGGAATGACAAAGTCATTCTAAGAAGGGTTCTAAGCAAGATTATGCCCGGAACATGGTCGAAATCCCAAAACGGCCGAAATTGCCCTAGTTTGGCTTTGAGCGGGCTTGAGCTGGTTCTACTCGGGCGTTTTGTCTGGGAAGTGAGATTGTCCGAGTTGTTGGGCATTTAAAACACTTTGGCCGAGCCAGAATTGCCAGATTCCATGGTTTGGTCGAGCAACTTGGTTTCGGTGCCTATGCGCGCGGGGCCTTTACTTTGGAACTGGGCCAACCGCCAATCTGCCCGAGCATTCTCCTTCGTTTTCCGACATTGTCCACCTTATTTTCCATTTTGATCACTTTGCTCGAGGTGGATTCGTCAGAGTAGCTCATTTGCCCGGGCAACTTGAATTCAGAGCTAGACAGCTGGGGCGTGGCCTGGGCGATACCTGGGCGGGGACCTGGGCGCGGCCTGGGACTCTCTCGGGCGGGGACCGGTGTTTCTCGGTACTCGTTCTCGGGCCAGGGACCGGACATTTACTGTTCCTCTCGGGACATCTTCTCGGACGGGGTCTGACATTTCTCGGACGCGGCCCGGCTGGTTTTCTCGGTCCCCGACTGGCTTTTCTCGGTCCCAGGTCGAGACTTCTCGAGCCATGGTCAAATTTCCTCGGGCCTTGGCTGGCCAGACATGACTTGGCATGCTTTTTGGCACAAATCTCCCTTTTTAAGTGTGTTTCCTCTTTAGACTCCAAAATTGCCTGTATACACAAAATGGTATTAACAAGCACTTGTTCGTATCATCAAATGTCTAATTTGGTGGGTTTAAGTGATTCGATGAATCGTATAAATACGCGCCATCAGTTGCCAATGATACTGGACAGAGGATGATTCTTCTGGATTCTGCTAGAAGGTTGCAAGTTGGTTTCACCACCTCCTGATTGAGTTTGATTCACCTCACGTTCATCAGCATCTTGCATGTGTACGTCATTATCCTCCTGGGCCGAGTCTAACACAGTTTCAGGCACAACTTCAAAATTTGCTTCTGGTACATACTCTTGCACAGGATTAGGGCAAGTATCTTCGGTATCTCGCATATTTACATCATCATCCTTCTCAACCGAATCTAACACAGTTTCAGGCACAATCTCAGAATTTGCATCTGGTACAGATCCTTGCGTAGGCTTAGGACGAGTATCCTGAGTTTCCATATCATCATCTGGCTCATTCTTCAGAAGAGAATCCTTGGCATCGTCGATCACCACATTGATTGACTCAATCACTATTCTAGTTCTCTTAATGTAGACACGATGGGCTCTACTGTTTGGAGAATAACCCAGGAACAGTCCTTCATCACACTTCCTGTCCAGCTTCTGCCTTTGCTCCCTATCAGTCAAAATATAGCAAGTACTTCCAAAGACATGAAAGTGCTTAACAGTGGGCTTTCTTCCTTTCCAATGCTAATAGCTAGTCTTGTCCATCCATGGTCGAATCAGGACTCTGTTCAGGACGTAGGTAGCTGTTAACATAGCCTCAGCCCACAAATTCAAAGGGACGTTCTTCGCGTGCAACGTAACTCTCGTCATCTCTTGTACAGTTCGGTTTCTCCGCTCTACTACTCCATTCTGTTGCGGTGTGATAGGAGATGAGAATTGATGTACAATACCTTGCTCATCATAGAACTGTGCAAACTTCTCATTCTCAAACTCCCTCCCACGATCACTTTGAATGGATAGGAGAGTTTCTCCTCAATCTCTCCTCTCATTAATCAGGCAGGTAGCAAGCTGTACAAAGGCTTGCACAGTTTCAGACTTCTCGCGCAAGAACATGATCCAAGAGTATCTGGTGTAGTCATCTATACATACGAAAGCATACCTCTTACGTCCAATACTCTCCACCTGCATTGGTCCCATCAGATCCATGTGCAGTAGCTCAAGAGGACGCTTGGTGTAGATTCTATCCACTTTCTTGTGCACTGCTCGAGTCTGCTTTCCTGCTTGACAATCACCACAAATAATTTGCATATCTCCTCTAATAATAGGAATACCTTCAAGCAGCCTCTCATTGGCCAAAAACTTTAAAGATCTGAAATTGATGTGTCCCAAGCGTTGATGCCATAGATGCACTTTGTCAGACCTACTCAACATGCATGTAATTGCTGCTGGGGTTGTAGCACGGCTTAGGAGATAACAGTTGTTGCTTGCACAATCTCCTTCCATCACACATACACCATGTTTGTCATAAACTTGGCAGGAATTGCTTGTGAATTGAACTTGATTGCGGCCATGGCACAACTGGCTAATACTGATCAGATTGGCCTTTAATCCATTAACCCAATAGACATCATCTAGATGTGGCATACCTGGCACATTCAGTGTTCCCTTGGCGAGAACTCTTGCTCTTTTCCCGTCACCAAATGTCACATGGTGGCCGTCAATGGGTCTCATATTAGTCAGGCTCTCTCGAACTCCAGTCATATGTCTTGAACATACGCTGTCAAAGAACTAGCTTTCCTCGTCCTCTTTGTCAGTTGAACTGTACGAGACACAGTAGTATTGATCATTCCTTGATCTCCACACCATTCTGCCTTGTCTCCTTATTGGTTCTTCGTACTGGTTGTCACGTCTATAACGATAGCAATGATGTTTGATGTGCCCATGTTTGTTGCAGTAGTAACACACCCTAGCACGTTGCCATCTTGCAACTCTTGGGGCACGATACTGACTGTCACCTTCTCTGACACAGACATACTCATCAACTGTCTTGTGCTTGTTGTCTTTAGGAGCTGCGCCAATGGCTTTCACAAACTTTGTATCACCACTTTTCTTCTTACCAGTGAATCCAAGCCCTGCAATATCTTTTATTCTCCTCTGCACAGACAGCATCTGGTCCAGATTCTTGGACCCTGTTCAGGAGCTTCATAATTGAACCCATCTCCTCCAAGAGCTTCTTCGATTCTTGTTTGCCTCCTTCAGCCTTTTGTTTCAGCTCTTTTACTTCTTTCTCTAGATTTTCTGTCTCCTGTGCAAGAATGCTGACTTTGGATTCCAGTTCCTGCTTTTCCAGTTTCAGAGTGATAACACCTGCATTTAGCCTCCTGTTGATGTCTACCAGCTCAGTCCACTTTGAGAACAATAGTGCATATTTCTCAGCAATGCACTCATCAGTGATTTCTTCTTCATCACTTTCTTCAGCTTCGTTCTCTTCCACCTCGGCTTCCTTTTTCTTGACACAGTCTTTGGAATCAGTTCTGGCATAGTCTGTGTCACAGTCTATCATGCTTGACAGAGCAACAAAGTTGCTTGTCTCTTCCTCCTCTGTGCTCTCTTCAGTCTCGTCATCACTTCAGCTGACATTCAGGGACTTGCTATTCAGGGACCCAGTTCGGCTCAATGTAGCCTACATCTGGGGGACTTCTCCCAAGTCCAAGGAACAATCCACTATCACGGTATATAGTATAGATTGACGTTTGAACAGCCTTCCAAACTACTGATACACCTATACTACTCTCCAAGTGAATTGGGTGATCTAACCTTCCCTTAGATCCGAAGACTCCCGTCTTGCACGTCCAGACCTCCTCCCGAGGCTGATACAGTCGAACCTACCACAACAGATTCTCCTGGCAGTGTTTGTCGTCTCTTGTGTGAGTCGAACGGCGAGCACATACTTGTACAACGCAGCGACGACACCTCTTGAACTCTGAAATAATTTGGGCGCAGCAGCAATGTATGAGTTCAAGAAAGTAAAGCAAGTTGCTTACCAACTTGCGGCCTCAATCCTTCTACGACAGCATGACGACTCGTAGATTAGAATGATGAATTCCGCTCTCTGATTGACGGCTCCTCCACACGGCGTTTCTCAGGTTTTGTGCGCTACAGAATAATGAACCCTGGCCTCCTTTATATAGACCCGTGTGAATCTAGGGATAAGAAAACCCTAGATTTGATTTCCTAAAAACCCTAGATAAGATAGGGATTAAATCCGTTGAGATATAATCTTGATCTGCGTATCTTTATCTCTTAAGAATCGGTTTTGATGATGTGGCAGTCGGATAGATTTGATTGAGACCCATCTGTTCGAAAGCTGTGCTGATTTTTTGAAACTGAATGATAGATCTTGCACAGATGCTAGCACAGATCACTTTGAAATCTTCTTGCACAGATTTGTGTTTTGCCTAGATGGCACTTTATACTCCAACAATGTTAAAAGCTTAGGACAAACTTCCTCTTCTCCAGGCAGTGCCTCGTAAGAATCACAATATTCAGTTTGCGGTACCGTGGATCTTGAATACGAACTCAAGTTGGGAATACGAAAAAGATGCAATGCCCCGAACAAAACCTTCATCATATTAATAACTACAGATGTAATTACTAAATAAAAATTAAGTGTCTAGGTGCAAATGACAATAGAGACAGACCTGGCAGGTGACACGGTGTCACTGACACCACCGATGTATAGGTACAAAACACCTCTGCACATAATGATGATTCAGTACATCAACCAAACTGGCCCATCCCGTTTCAAGGAGAATGAAGCAAACCAATGAAACAGTATTTGATAACAGCAAAGACAATGAGCAACTAGCTGCACAATTTATAAGGACTTAGCAAAATCAACCGTAATAATTAGTTATGATTATTGGTCATTATGGTTCATAAGCACCGTAATTCATGTTGTAGTATTCTCAACTTAATTATGAAGTACATCAAGCCATACACATTTGCACATAGATTAAAACATGCACACTCTAGTGGCTTAAAAATGTAAAACCCAACCTGTCGTGAAATTTTAATGGAAGCAGGAGATTGATCATCACTGCATCCCCAACCAAAAGGTCCAAAACATATGCAATCCCGAACCGCGCAAGCAACTGAAAGTCACATACGTAAACTCTGGTTTCCAGGAAAGTCATAAAAATCATGGAGACCCCAGCAGTTATTTGAATGAGAAGAGAAACCAACTGCAATAATAAGATGAGAGTTTCAGATATATGCCAGTTTAAAATAGAGTTCAGTAGACATGGATGTAATCATATTCTGATGTTTTACAACTAAGTATCAGTTTATAAGTCTCCTGCTTTATATAGAAGCTCAAAGTGTCCATATCCATTGTCAACGATTAGCAGATGCATTGAAGAAGTAAGAGACAACTTCTGAACAGTGAAGTGAGGAGATTCATTTACTCCTTCAATCAGGCCAGGATATGTCCCAAGTTAAAAAGAAGGAAGTGAAGAACAAGTTTGACTTGTCAAGTATCCAGGCGCTCGATAGAGAAGGCAGTCTTTTTGTGTACTATCAGTGTATTGTTTTGAATGTCATTAGTAGCCCAGGTTACATTAAGCAGTAAGAGTGGCCACACAAGATAGTTGGCTAGTGTATACTTTTTGGTGGTGCTTCAACCACTTATGAATAAAAAAAAGTCTCCAGCTTTCATGGGGACAAGTTTTGGCGAGAATAATATAGAAGAAGCATTTTAATCTGAAAATAATTTGCATTACGCCGAATGTAGCATGTGCATGTTAACAAGAAAAATATTTTTTTTTTGAAAGAATGATGATATCATTAATCAAAAAGAGGAACAACTAGCTAACAAAGAGGCTCTGCTACCAAAAAAACCACAGCAACAAGACTAAAACACAACTTGTGAACTAGCTAAACTAAAGCCTGACTAAACAAAGGGCCTTGCCTCCAACAGGCGGCAAGAAGCAAAACAAAACAAAACAAAACCCAGACTGCAACTAATCTAGAAGCCGCATCTCCCGCAGCCATATACGGTCTGTCTCCACACAATCATTAATCTTGATTGCCCCTAGCTTCATCTTTAAGTAACATATTGATTCTTGGACAATTTGAGCTGAGGGGATGTTTTCCTCACGAAAGATCTTCAAATTCTCGCCTTCTAGATGCCATTCATGACTCTAGTCATGGCTGCTGCTATCATCTTCATCTTTAACCTCACTTGGGTGAGCCCTTTGAAGCAAGGGATAAGGAGCTCCCATCTACAATCTGGCGGCACAACCTGGAGGAACCGCAACACCTTGGTCAAAACTTCATACGAGAAGCTGCATTCTAAGTGGAGGTGGTCTCTACTCTCCTCCAGACCCCCACACAGCACACAAGACTTATCTCCCATATATCCCCAATGGCTCATCCTATCTCTAGTCACCATTTTGTTATGGATCACCAGCCAAGCATTGAAGGAGTCTCTCGGAGAATTGAAATCATTCCATACAAGTTTGTACCAATTCACCTTACTCTTGTGCTCTATAAGCGTGTTATAAGTATCTTTCACAACAAAACCGTCTCCGTGCCCTCTCTAAGAGACTGTGTTGTTTGTAAAAGAGATGCACTTGAGGCCAATTTCCTTGCACTAAGACAAGCGTTTAAGGACCCATGAGTTGTTGGAAAACATCTCATCTTCCCACTAATGTTTGCCTTTGCTCCAGTATCTGTAACAGCCCAGATTTTCCCAGCTGTACTGGGGTTCATCTGCCCATCTATTTCAATGGGAGTAACTGTTATCCATGCCTGCAGGCCATGCACCCCAACCCACTCTCAGGAATTAATTCTTATTAATTGCCTGCAGGTTGTTGGCCCCGGGAGTCGAACCCGAGCACCCTTTGATACATTAACCACCTTAGTGGAAATGTATCACCAATTGAGCTGCACTTTTATGTAACAACCCAGATTTTCCCAGCTGTACTGGGGGTCATCTGCCCATCTATTTCAATGGGAGTAACTGTTATCCATGCCTGCAGGCCATGCACCCCAACCCACTCTCAGGAATTAATTCTTATTGGTGATACATTTCCACTAAGGTGGTTAATGTATCAAAGGGTGCTCGGGTTCGACTCCCGTGGCCAACAACCTGCAGGCAATTAATAAGAATTAATTTCTGAGAGTGGGTTGGGGTGCATGGCCTGCAGGCATGGATAATAGTTACTCCCATTGAAATAGATGGGCAGATGACCCCCAGTACAGCTTGGAAAATCTGGGCTGTTACAGTATCTCTCGAGCCAATCAATCCACACGCTAGGCCTGGCCTTATTCTTTCCCCACATCTGATTTAAAACCATGGCAGAGTTCATCACCTCAATATTCTTTAAACCTAGACCACCCTCCTCCTTATCCCTGCAAACATCCTCCCATTTTACCCGATGACCTCCCTTCCTGTCGCCTCCCCCCTCTCCACAAAAACCTGGCACAAGTAGCATTGACCGCCTGAATGACAGTCTTTGGAAGAAAACAGACCATCGCCCAAAAGAAAACCATAGCTTGTAAAACAGACGCCACTAGAACTCTCCTCCCAGCTAGGGAGAGGAATCTATTGCTCCAACACTCCAACCGCGCGATGATCTTTTCAATAAGGCCATCACAATCCTTCTTGCTCAAACTCCTCGACGTGAGAGAAAGTCCCAGGTAACGGACTGGTAAAGGAGAGACTTTAGTGCCAAAAACCTCTTCCACCCAAGCGACTTTCCCAGCATTCATCCCCTCAGTAAAGAGTTGACTCTTCTGGAAATTAATGGAAAGCCCAGAACAATCCAGGAACTTGTAAACCACATCTTTGATAGCGTTGACAGCTGAAGGTCTGCCACTGCTGAAAAGAATAAGGTCGTCTGCAAACATAATATGTGAGAGCTTGATGCGGTTACACTTCGGGTGGTAGTAGAAGCCTCCTGTTCTATTTAACCCCTGCAGCATTCTGGAGAGACATTCCATAGCTATCGTGAACAAAAAAGGGGATAAAGGATCACCTTGCCGCATGCCTCGTTTACCCTCAAAGTAGTCAATCATCTCTCTATTAATCATGATAGAATAGCTAGAGGATTGCACACACATAGCCATCCAAGCGATGAATTTACTTGGGAACTTCAGATGCTCTAACATAGAAGAGAGAAACCTCCAGTCAATTGTGTCGTAAGCTTTCCTTAAATCAATCTTCCAACCAAGCCTCTCGCTCAGATTTTTCCTCCCATAACCATTGAGCAACTGTTGAGCAAAGCAAATATTATGCACTATAGAGCGGTCTTTAACGAAGGCCCCTTGGGCTGGGTTTATGATGTCCGTGAGCACATCCTTAAGCTTACTAGCCAACAGGGAAGACACGATCTTGTAAGTAACATTACAGCATGAGATCGGGCGATAGTCCTCTGGCTTACAGGCCTGTCTGCTCTTCGGGACTAAAGCAATGAAGGCAGCATTCATTCCCTTGGGCAAAGCGTTATATCTGTGGCAATGCCTAACACCTTCGCACAACTCCTTTCCTAGTAACTTCCAATTACTCTTGAATAAGCTGGATGAGTAACCATCTGGGCATGGGGCTTTATCATCTCCAATGTTATTCAAAGCAGTCCAAATCTCCATATCAGATGCACCACGCACTAGAGACCTGCATTGCTCCCCACTCACAGTTGGACTTTCGTGACCTGCTCGTAGTCTACATCATTGCAAGACATGGCCTGTCCCAATAACTCTTTAAAGTACTTACAAAATTCATGCTTAATGATCTCCCTATCTGTAGAAATCGACCCATCGCCCAGGGTAATCTGAGAAATATTGTTCCTGGATCTTCTACTCTTAAGCAGACTATGAAAGAATTTGGTATTGACGTCACCTTCCTTAATCCACTGAGCATTGGTCCTTTGTTTGTTGAACAAAAATTGGTTGAATTTGAGCTTCCTGAACTCCGTAGCTAACTTTCTCTCCACTTCGCAAAATCCTATATCACTAAGATTGCTTTTTGATTTGCTCTGGGCTTCCATCAGCGCAGTTCTAGCTAAATTCACTCTTTTATCTATTCCTCTGGTACTACCAACGAACCTTTGCTTCAACATACTTTTCACCTCTTTCAGCTTTGTTTGAATCATGAACAGATTCCTGCACTTGTTCCCATTGTTCTAGGAACCTCGAACAACCTCCTCATAATCATCCAGATTTTCCCAGAAGTTGTAATATCTGAAGCTTCTCTTAATTTTCCTTTCTTCGCCCCAGTACACTATCACTGGGCTATGATCCGAGATACCTGGGGGAAGGAAGGTTGCCTGGGCTCCCTCCATCTCTTCAAACCACTTGGAACTCCCCAAAGCCATGTCCAGCTTACACCAAATTCTATCCACCGAATTACCATTGTGTTACTCCACGTATAGTGGTACCCACTAACTGGGAGGTTTAGCAGCCCGGTATTCCCTAAGAATTCCCTGAAATCCACATTATCCCTTTCTCTAACACTATTGCCATTCAACTTGTCTCGCTGATCCTTGACACAATTAAAATCGCCTAAACATAGCCAGCCATCATTGAACTTTCTACCTTCTCTTTCTATCTCAGCCCACATAACCTTTATATCACCCTGGTTGTTGCTAGCATAAACCACTATGAGGCCAAACCGCTTATTATCAACTTCAACCTCACAAGCCATAAAGAAATAGGACTTCACTAGGTTTCTGATCCTAGTAGTCACCCCATTCCAAAGTAACAAATTACGGGCCCAGCCCCCATCAACCGTACTGAACTCTGCATTCCACTGCTCATCAAGTCTGCATCTCTTAAATGTCTCTTCCCACTTATTCTCAAGCAACTTAACTTCTAGTAAAGCTACTAAGTCTACCTTATTCCTCTTGATCCAACTAAGGACTTCTATTTTCTTGTAGGGGTTGTTGAGCCCTCTAATATTTCAAACAGCTGTCTTATACATTAAACAAGTGGTTTTTTGGTGCCTGCCTCCCTCCTCACATTCCGAAGCTTCATTTCCTTCTGCTGAATTCTTCTCAACTTTCCTGGATTGACTAGAGCTTGTGCTCTTCCCTATGTCCCCTGAAACATTACTTTCCCCACTAGTGGTCTTTCTCTTCTCTTTTTTCCGAGCTCTTTTCTGGACACTTCTTGACCGGTAAGGGACAAAGTCCACAGTTTCTTCATTCACAATGGCATCTGCCCCACCTGGAACTTGGGTGTTCCTCACTTGTGTTTCTGGACACAAGCAGATTCCTCTGCTCAGTGTCCTTTCCTTGTTGGACTTTTTCCATTACAACTTCCTCATCCTCATCACATTCAATATCATCCTCACAAGCATCTCTTTTATCTTGCTGTATTCTTTCTCTTCTCTCTTTCTCCCTCAAACCTTCCACCATCATCTCTAAGTTGGGCTCAGCGCACTTATCAGGCAAATGTCCGAAGTTGCAACAGTTAGAGCATCGAGTTGCAACAAGAAAAATTTTCATCTGTAAGATCTGTTAAGAATTCCCACCTCGAAGGGAGGAAGACCAGGTTGTCCATCCAGATTAAAGATTGAAGTATCATTCAAAATTCTGTAAAGAGGTTCTGAAGTCGAAAGACCAGCTAATAGTATCAGTACAAAGTGATACGTTCTTGATGTCAACTGGTACCTGCGGACTTTATGACTTTTTTAGATTAGCAATATACGGTGAATGCATATGCACATAAGAACCAAACTAGAAATAGACACCACAAGAGTGTCAATCCAACAAGGTTTGTAAGGCACTAAAGCACTTTCTGCCACTTTATCCCAAATTCCATTTGCTATTGGTCGACAATACCAAACAATTGGGTTGATTGCCATAACTCGGTTATCCTTGTAGGAGTTAGTCTGCTGAAAGACTATATATACTTTTTTCCTGGGGTAGAATCAATATGTGCAACCGGAGTCTTTCCAGTAAGTATCATGGCTACAGGATGAAAAACAATGTCATTTTCACCATGAATTATATGCATTCAACTCAGATGACTGTGTTTTCATTATTATAACAATACACAATCTATCAATAGAAAGTTTATTCGAACCCTTTTTATGAAAGAAGGTGCAATCATTCAAAAAAGGATTTACAACCAGCCTACAAAAGAAATCATTGCCACAATCAGCCAAGGATCAATAACTGGGCAACAAATCATTAGCCACTCCTACCCGCCCATCAGGCTTGCCCAAGCGGAATGAGGCCTAAGAAACTCAACAAATCTCAGGTGCGAATCCAGATGGGGTCAGAGTGGGGTTCCGATGGGGGTATGGGGTTAATTAGGAGTATAGAAAAGACGATAGAAAAACAAAAGCTAGGCCCACCGAAATCTGACTATAAACACTAAACTGTCTACCTATACAACAGATTTCCTACTTTAAATGTTCAACTTCATTTCTTTTATCCATTCTTTGTCTTTGTCAGATCTCTTGGTCAAAGTTAATGCTCCTATTTTCAACTTCAGATTAACACCTCCGGCTTAAAAAGCTTGACAGAAAGAAACGTTATTAGTTTAAGATGCTCAAAAAGCTTAGATTCTTTCAGAAACATTGGCAACGATCAGTTAACATCATCTTGTGCTCAGAACTCAACTACTAAGCTGGTAAGTAATTAAACAGAGTAAAGCAAATAGTGGCGTACAGCACGAACAGCAAGTAGTACCTTCTCCGGCATTTGGGAATGCTGTGGGACTGGCAAAACAAATGAGAGGAAGAAGTGTAGGCTGAGACTGTATAACCATTTAAATAGCCAAGTAATGTGGTGGAAAAGTGACCCTTCATAGTGACCAATTTCCACACGCTCTTGATTCCTTATACTTTGTGCGATTTCGCACTTTTGTCCTGATTGGAAATGACATCTCAACCACTGAAAAAAAGATACTATAAAAATTATTAAACAACCAAAAGATAACAATCGCATTTCCAACATATGATGTCACCGTCAGTCCGTCACCTACCACTCAGCACATCTCAAGTTTTTTTATTTTGGCTCTCATTGTGCGATTCCAGCTTCTCGGATATGGGAATGAACGCCTGTGAAAACGCCCGACTCTTCGTAACTCCATTCACTGGCATTTTGAGCTTTCAATACAAACCCTATCGCTGAAAACAAGAAGCTTTCTCGCGGCATTTGGATGCTCGTGTCGCGCCACTAACCAAAAGTAATGGTGAGCACGGCGTTGGTATGATTGGAGATAGAGCGTTAGGATTTGGGCGGCAAACGACTCGAGCGCACAGCTCAAACTCAGATTTAGGGGCTCGTCCCTAACCCGATCTGATTGTGTTAATTTGGTCAACTTGAATCCGACATTAAATATTTATCTAATACCAAAGTGGGTTTGATTCCAATAGAAGTTTCAATATCATGAGAAATTAGAACAGATCTAAGTCATTCATCATTTTCAATTAACTATTAAGATTATATCATATAATTATCAAAATTAACCTAATCCCTCCGCTAATCTACGTATCCAGGTAGATTAGTCCAAGAAAATTATTCTCACAACCCACAAATCCTTCTCGACAGACGACCAAGTCGATCGAAGAAACTGAAGTGAGTTGGGATTGCACATTCGTAGCGATCCGACGACGGCCATGGACGACCGGTGATTGAATTCTTCGATTGTTAATTCGGGATCCGCGGCTCCTAGGTGTTAATTCGGGATTAGCAAATCTTGGAATCGGCGGCTTAATGATAATCGCCAGCCTCCTTGAACAGCCGCTTCCGTCCTAAGTGTTAATTCGGGATACGCGGCTCCTCTGTGATTGAATTCTTCGATTGTTTTGCGGATTATGATTTTCCAATTTTGAATCGGTATGACTGATTTGAATTTGACATACTGTGTCACTGATTTTCCGATTTGTAGTTTATGATTCGTAGTAAAATTCGTAGTTTATGATTCGTAGTAAAATTCGTAGTTTATGATTCGTAGTATCATTCGTACTGTAACTTGTGTCTTATTCGTAATATGATAATCATAATTCGTAGATTTAGGTCCGCATCTTTTTAAACTATTATTCATATCTCTTACACATCATTCGTACTGTAACTTGTGTCTTATTCATAATCCGATAATCATAATTTGTAGCTTTTGGTTCATAATTGGTAAATTTTTTAGGTCTGCATCTTTTTAAACTATTATTCGTATCTCTTACGCATCATTCGTACTGTAACTTGTGTCTTATTCGTAATCTGATAATCATAATTCGTAGAAAATCCACTTTTGTTTCACTCTTGTTTTGTACTTTGGATGACATATATGGTTGTGATATCATTCGTAATCTGATGATCAGGTTGAACTGGTAATTACAGACTATTGGTTTACCTCAACAGTTGGTTAGTACTGTCCAACACCATTGTCGACAAAGTGCTCAATTGCTGGCTTCACTTTTACAGCTTTTTTAGCTTCAAACATGAAGCTTTGTATTCACTTTTTTTTAGAAAGGGTCTTTGTATTCACTTTTACAGCTTGAATCTTGTTACTTTTTTGTTGGCTCAATTGCTGGTTTTGAGTGCTCAATTGCTAGCATTAAGCATCATTTCGCAATATGCCACTGAGTGTTGTATTTCTTAAACCTTCAGTGTTGTGTGAGGTTGTTTAGTTTTCTAATAAAAAGTATAATCATCTCATTCATTTTACAAGTGGTTATCAGGCAGTCAAGTCAAGACAATGGCTCTCAACTGCTATCAGGCATTTTTTAGAATTAAAGAAGACACCTGCCATGCATTTTTCAGAATTAAAGGTATACTGGTAATTGCAGACTATTGGTTTACCTTAACAGTTGGTTAGTACTGTCCAACACCATTGTAGACAAAGTGATTGCAGACTATAATAGTGCTCTCTTGAAGTATTTTTATCGGCAATGTATGAAGATCATAAACCCTAAGTATTTCGTGTTTGTTTGTTTCATTACTCTTTCAGAAGTTTTTAAGTTATCGGTAAAGGTTGCAAATTCAAGAGAGCCATCCATTGAATTTAACCTCATCAGCCTGTGTTGTGTTGTAGCATTTTCTGATTTTATTAGTTGTCTCTAGTTCTTTATTCTGAGTTGAACCGATGAGGAATCATGTTCTCGCAGTATTTTCATTGTGATTTTATTGTTAAACTCATGTTGATTGAATATACATTTATGTCTGTAAATGCAGAATTTATAATGACAGAAATCTAACGCAATATGGAGCCTAAAGGAGGGGGAGCTTCACCTATGGAGCCTAAAGGAGGGGGAGCTTCACCTATGGAGCCTAAAGGAGGAGGACCTTCACCTTCAGAGTTATAGGAGCCTTGAACGATGATTGTATGATTGAAGAGCGTGATGTCGTGATACCCTTCAGAAAGCTGAAAATGTAGAACAAAACGTCCCAACCATGAGCACTTCCAGTCTTTTTAATATACGACTTATCATCAGCTTCGCATAACAAGTTCAACGCTTTCAAAAGCAGAACAGACAGCATAAAGAAATGGATGCCATGAACAGTGAACCGCTTCTTGTAAAGCACCTTAATCCAGAAAGCAGCCATGGTAAAATAAATCAAGGACAAAAGGAAGTAAACCCTAGGCAGCATTCGTAGATTTGTACATAAAATTTGTAGATTTGTACATAAAATTTGTAGCTGCTGTAAATAAAATTATAGATTTGTACAAAAAATTCGTAGTTGTTGTGTATATAACATATGTAGATTTATAAATAAAATTCATAATCAGACATAGACAAGACATTTTAAAGTCGCTTATAAACATAGCATTGTAGAAGTTAAAGCTTACAGCCTTTAAAGTATTACAATTTCATATTTATACTAAAATCTAGAGCTGATCAAGCCAGAGGCAAGTCCCAATCGCATATTCCCTGAGCTGATCCAAGCTGCCTTCAAATTTCAATCCATACTAGCCCAGCAACAGCTTCAGCCTCATCTCATTCATCATCTCATAATCTTCTTTCTTGAAACGGGGATAATACAGCGACATCTGAAAGCCTGATATCTTCAGATCAATCCTCAAGCCGAAACAGTGAAAATAGGGTACTAGCATCTGAGCATCTGAAAAATAGGAAGTATAAAGATTCTTACTTTCTAGCAGTTGCTATTTAAACTACGTTATTGGCAGAAAAAAGCACTAGGATAGGCTGATATGATATGTGAAAGTTGTAATATTATGCACTTCAAATCTCCGTGATTCGAAAGCAAGATATATGATCAAAAACAATTTATAAACCGGTAAGTACCGGGTCGTCCAAGGAGCAATTGTAAACCTAAGATCACTATTCGATTTTACTCAAATAAGTCTATTCCTTAAGCGATGGTTTGAATTTTTGTTAATCAACTACTAAGTGAAACAATGAAATGAAAAAGGGTGTTTTCAAGGTTTTAAAAGGCGTTCCTAGGGTACTACTTCCCTCCTTGGTGTAGTAGACTCTCGATAGGTACAATTTCATGCAAGAACAAGCAATGTAATGGTTAGATTAAGGCGTGCGACTATTAAATCAAATTCAATATCTCGATGTTTTTATTTGATTTAAAGAAGAGGCACCTCGCACGTGAGCTTCAATCTCTCGATGTTTTTAGCTCACGTCCAACTCAAGTTTCTCAATCATCAACGCTAGTTGAATGATCAATATCCAAGAGCGGTGAAGACCAAGCCTATCTCGATGCTGAGATGAGTCACGCTAGTGATCGTCACTTAGCAAGGGTGAATCTACTTTCATTCTAGAATTCTTAATCTCATTCTCTCGAACACTCAACTTCAAATTCATGTTTCTAGACAACCTAGGCATTTTATCAAACACTTAGAGCTCGATATACTTAAGGTTTTAGCGTCCGAGCTTGCCCAGACTCGGCCGAGTCTCTTTTCCATCACGTCAATCTACACTCGACCACGCTTACAAGACCGGGCGAGCCTCGAATGCATCATGCTCGGCCTCACCTCAAGCTCGTCCGAGTCTTCACAAGCCGTCCGAGCTCCAGCGCGTCTCCACCTCACGCTCGGCCGAGCGCCACCAAGCCCGGGCGAGTCCCACCTGAAAGTCAGGATTTTTAATCCTTAGCTATAAATAGAACGGTTGTTTTTGGGCACAAGTATCAAGGGTTTTGGACAGAAGACAAGGTGTTTGAAGATCATCAATCAAGTTTGGAGCTACTTTAAGGATAGAATGGAGACTTTCATCCTAGTTTCTTCATCTTCTTTGTTCCTATTTCATCATCCTTGTAAACACTACTTTTGATCATTGTTGAATATGACTTTTGAGTAGTCCCTTTCTAGTTTCTAGGGGTTCTATGGACCGCCTTGGTTTATAAAACTCTATCATCTATTGAATACATGTTTGAATGAAGCTTTTGTTATGGTTGTGAATCTATTTGGATAAAATGTCAACTCTATAGCTATGGTCATTATCGCAAGGTGCTCGGTCGGGTCTTCTCTCGCTTAGGCGAGCATTGGCATTGAAGGGAGGCAAGACTCGGCCGGCGCTGATGGGGCTCGGGCGAGCGCCTAGTGCTTTGCATGGAATTTCTCCATTTTTGGCTCGAAACTTCGGTTTTATGCGAGAATTGATATTCTTAAACCCGGGAACCGTAAGTTTGGTTTCTAACCTGAAATGACAACCAAGAGGGTCAAATTGCATCGAGAGAGCACCGGGAATGGACCAAAACTCTTCTTGAATGGATAGATAAATGAGTCGAGAATTCGACTCATCAAAACACTCCGCACTTAGAGTTTGATCGTCCCTAGCAAATAATAAAAACAAGCCAAGAGGAAACAAGGGTGAGTCGAAAGATTATTCTAGAGCAACACTCATTATTAGCAAATAAACTCCTTTTTGTAGGTGTTACAGGTGCATTTGGCGTATGCACCAAGCCTTTAAACTCCTAGGCTACCCTAGTGGACGAGTTAAAGTCTCGTGAGAGTTTTTAGAAAAAGGAATACTCACAAATCCCACATGCGTTTATCCCATAAGAGTGAAAACAAGAGTGTTTAACAATTAAGGCATGGATTTCTCAAAACCAACTTCACATTCCAAACTAGCATCACAAGCACTATACATTTCAAAAGAGTTTTCAAACCATTTAAGTTCACATGAGGGTGCATATTCAAGGAAGTCAATACTAGATCTATCGAGCGCTGACATATGCTTGTCGTCAGAGCAAATGTACAAATAAATTTATAAGTCCGCTACTCGCGACTTCACTACTGGGTAGCAAGTGGTAAGTAGGGGTCGAACCCAAGAGAGTCAGTGTGGATTAGTTGTTCTTTAATGAAGCTTACACATAAATTAAAGTGCGATTGGGGTTAGGTTTGAGTGGTTTATACAGAAAGTAAACAGCTGATAAGGTACTGAAAGTAAATTGCAACAGTTGATAATGGACTGTAAGGAAAGGATTCGGTTTAGGGGTTTCATATCATATCATCGTTCATCATTGACCTCTAATGATCATACTAAGTGTTCAAAGATGAATCGAGGCTATTTCTAGCACAAGACTTGCCACATCATTTAGAACACTTGTTCTATTTAGACTAATTCCTCCTTTCGAAGTATCTTAGCCTTATGTGCATCCAATTTGATCTTCAGTTACGATCAACCAAATGGTTTTTAAATGGGGTTGAACTCCTCAGATAAGTTTTGCCCGTTAAAGCATCCACTTACCCGAGTATGTTCACGAACCCCACGGAAGAGCTTTACCCGTTAAAGCATCCTCTCAACCTTGGAAGTTCTAACCTAATATGTGGCACATAGAACAAGTTTTGAAACACTAAGTAGCATTAAGCATAGAGTCTAGAACGGTTTATGATATAAATACTCCCTCTACCGAATACAAGCTTTAGCTACTTGTATTCATGTCAAGGAATACAAGCAAACTATGGCTTTGAACAAGGATACCGAAAAGGAGAATAACTTTAAAGTAAGAACAAAATATACGGAAAGTAATTTTGTACCTACAATAAGTGGAGGAGAGGAGCTCCTAAGCAAGATCCAAGAAAGGGAAAGTAGCTCCAAAATGAAGAACAAAGTGTTTATTGAAAGTGAAGAGAAGAGGGTTAAGCCCTCTATCTCTCTAAAGACTTGTGAAATTATGGGATGTTTTTACAAGTGAATAGGAGAGCTCTATTTATAGCTAAAGGGAGGAGGAGGATGTGGTTTTGATGAGAAACACATGGCATGAATCCATGGAGGGGAGGAAAAGCCATCAGATGACTCACCCCTTCCTTTAGCCGCCCCCATGAGTCACCATGGAGAAGAAGCTTGTGGAAGCTTGTGGAGAAGGGAGGGGAAGGAACCAAAAGCCGCCGGTCACATGGCAAGGGCGAAGTGGTTTTGTGAGTTTTGTGATCTCATCCACAAAAGCCATCGGTCCATTTCAGCTCCGGACTGACTCTGGTTGCCCTTCGGTTGGACTTGTTTTGAGTGATTCCACGTCAGGATCATGAGATTTGTACAGTCGGCATCTGGTCGTGACCTTGGAATGACTCGTAATATATTTTCAGCTTAAAAACTCCTCCTTAGCCTGTATTCTCTCTAGACTCCAAAATACCCTGTAGATAAATATCGGAACTAACAAGCAAAAGTTAAATAGACAAAGAGTCTAATTTGGTGGGTTTAACTGTGTTTATGATTCATATAATTATGGTCCATCAGATTACCCCACACTTTTAGTTGTTCGTCCCGAACAATGCTATTAAAGGGCGGAACACACTCTAAGTAAACTTTTAAAATATGAAAATGAGACTGTGAGATAGATTTATCCTAATTCATGCATTACTTACTTATTACCAAATTAAACCGTGTAAATACTTAGAAGAAACTTGATACTTGTACCTTCGCGCCGAGATGCAAATTAATTCGGATGTTTCGGGAGATAGCCCTTTTCAGGCTCCTGGACGGCATTCTCGGGATTGTCTCGCACTATATGGTTTCCTTGTAGCTTTCTCTAGCACGTGATTCGGTTCGGGTTTCACTGAGTTGAGCCTTTTGATTTCTTTTTGGCGAGGGACAGCTTTTGTAGTGAATCGGCCTTTGGCCTTTGATTTGACTTTTTGAGTACTTCACTTTTATTCGGTTAAAACCTTCACAACTTTGGCCTTTGGCCTTTGATTAGCTTCTTTGAGCTTTTGCCTTTTTGTGGCTTGCTAGTCCATTTTCTCAAGCCTTTATTAGGAGGTCCAATCATCGCCAGCGAGCATATGGAAATACCTCACCGCTCTTTGTCATCTTCGCCGTTTCGCGCGGGTCAAAATGAGGGTCGCTCATTTGTTTTCCCGGCTACTCTGACTAGAGATAGGACGGTCTGATTCCCGTCCCACCTCTTTTGCATAAACGCTGCATGGCGGAGATGACTCTGACTCAACTGAAACCCGAAGTGCAGCCTCCACTGACTTCGTAAACCATATAGCAAAATTCAATCCTTCGATTGCTTGCCAAGCCCCTCTAGGGCATTTTCTATCAACTCCACATCCCTTGTTTATCTCAGCACAAAGGGACAAATGAGAAGTTACATCCTAAGTTTTTAAACAGTTGAATTTTCACAAGGTAAATGCATGAATTATGATCTATCTTTTTCACATTCTCAAGTTCATATTTTCAAAAAGATAATATTAAGGGAAAAGGAAAAAAGAAAGCATGATAATTATCTATGTGCAAAGGCGGTTCTCACCCCACACTTTTGAACGAAGGCATGCCTCACAGCACGACTTAGTTCAAAAGCCTATTGCAAGCAAATATTTACAGGAAAGGTGAGAACGGCACAAGGCAAAAACTAAATGACATAAAATAAAATGACTGAAAGTAAAATAGGTGTCGGGTTACCTCCCGACCAGTGCATTTGTTTAACGTCGTTAGCTCGACAGTACCTCATTCCTGGATCATAAGTAGGGATCCCATGGGTGCTTGAGGTCGAATTTCTTCTCGGCTGCCCTTTTGCTCCGAGAGGGTGAGGCCTCTTTGACCATAGATGCTGGTCCAATGAGTCGCGCTTGCTTGTTACTCCTTCCGGGTTTCCATTCCTTCGGCCCATGTCTTTGCCGCTTCTTCATGTTTGAATAAATGGCACCTTTGCGAGTTTGGAAGTTTGGTTTTGTGCCATTAAATGTAGGCAAAATTAAGCATGCGCCTCTGCCATCCTCTTCATTGTGGCAGTGATGGATGGTTGTCTTGGAACGAGTGAGTTTTCAGGCGGTTTTCCTTGGCTTGTGACGAGTGAGAGTTCCTTTGTCGGCTTTTTTGGCTCATGCTCCTCCTTTAACTCCCCTGGCACCTCATCATTATTGATTATATGATCTTTGGTGGCTATGATCGGCATAAAACACGAAGGGTTAAGTTGAGGCACTTCGACCATGAGGACTGGGTCTGTTTCAGGTGCTCCGACAGTGAGGACCAGGTCTTTCTCGGACAGTTCGGTAATGAGGCCCGGGACTTCCTCGGGTGCTCCGAGCGCAAGGACCGGGCCTAGCTTGATTTCTTCGGCCGCTTCGGCAGTAAGGTTCGGGACTTCTGTAGGCTCGGCAGTTAGGACTGTGATTTCCTCGGATGGATTGGTGATAAGGACCGGGCCTGATTTGGGAAGTTCTTCTTCTAACTCCCAGGGATAATCTGAATGGAGCTCTTCTTCAGGCAACCATGGGTCCTCATCCTCGTCATTCATATGGTCTCCGGGGGTAATCATACTGAGGTATGGGTCTGATATGGGCAACTCATCATTGAGGTCCGGGTATGTCTCGGGTGGTTCTTCTTCGGTCATCCGCTGGTCCTCATTCTCTTCCGGCTCCTCGGGTTCAGCCGTCCTTTTTATTGCCTAGATTCGGTTTCGGCCGTGAATTGGTGCATCAAGGCACTCAATTGCTGTATGTCTACGGCCAATTGCTGGGTGCTAGCTGCCAGCTCATTTTCTGCTGCCCATAACTCAGTTTTGGCCCTGATTTGGTGCATCATGTTATCCAGTTCTTCGCGCCGCATGACCTGATCTTTTCTTTGTCTTGACCTCGTGGCCAAACCATCTATTAAGTTCCAAAGATCATCTATGTCTAAGTTGTTCACCGAGCCTCCTGCTGCATCATTTAGCCAATTCCACTCTTGTGGTATCATCCCATTGAGAAACCTTTGAAGAAGATCGTGGTTGGTGAATCCATGGTGCGGGCAGCTCGTCACAATGGAGTCAAAGTACGCCAAGTACTCGTCCAAAGTTTCATCCCGGGATTGCTCTATGTTGTTGATCTTCTCGCGGATTTCAAGATCGAAGGGTGGTGGGGAAAACTCCTCATTGTTCCAAGGCTCCATTCCGTAGTAGTAAGACTTAGTGAATTGCATGATAAAAAAAGAAAAAACAAAATAGAACAACTATTCCAATTCACAACTCCCCGGCAACGGCGCCAATTTGACAGATGCTTGTCGTCAGAGCAAATGTACAAATAAATTTATAAGTCCGCTACTCGCGACTTCACTACTGTGTAGCAAGTGGTAAGTAGGGGTCAAACCCAAGAGAGTCAGTGTGGATTATATGTTCTTTAATGAAGCTTACACATAAATTAAAGTGCAATTGGGGTTGGGTTTGAGTGGTTTATACAGAAAGTAAACAGTTGATAAGGTACTAAAAGTAAATTGCAACAGTTGATAATGGACTGTAAGGAAAGGATTCGGTTTATGGGTTTCATATCATATCATCGTTCATCATTGATCTCTAATGATCATACTAAGTGTTCAAAGATGAATCGAGGCTATTTCTAGCACAAGACTTGCCACATCATTTAGAACACTTGTTCTATTTAGACTAATTCCTCCTTTCGAAGTATCATAGCCTTATGTGCATCCATTTGATCTTCAGTTACGATCAACCAAATGGTTTTTAAATGAGGTTGAACTCCTCAGATAAGTTTTGCCCGTTAAAGCATCCACTTACCCGAGTATGTTCACGAACCCCACGGAAGAGCTTTGCCCGTTAAAGCATCCACTCAACCTTGGAAGTTCTAACCTAATATGTGGCACATAGAACAAGTTTTGAAACACTAAGTAGCATTAAGCATAGAGTCTAGAACGGTTTATGATATAAATACTCCCTCTACCGAATACAAGCTTTAGCTACTTGTATTCATGTCAAGGAATACAAGCAAACTATGGCTTTGAACAAGGATACCGAAAAGGAGAATAACTTTAAAGTAAGAACAAAATATACGGAAAGTAATTTTGTACCTACAATAAGTGGAGGAGAGGAGCTCCTAAGCAAGATCCAAGAAAGGGAAAGTAGCTCCAAAATGAAGAACAAAGTGTTTATTGAAAGTGAAGAGAAGAGGGTTAAGCCCTCTATCTCTCTAAAGATTTGTGAAATTATGGGATGTTTTTACAAGTGAAGAGGAGAGCTCTATTTATAGCTAAAGGGAGGAGGAGGATGTGGTTTTGATGAGAAACACATGGCATGAATCCATGGAGGGGAGGAAAAGCCATCGGATGACTCACCCCTTCCTTTAGCCGCCGCCATGAGTCACCATGGAGAAGAAGCTTGTGGAAGCTTGTGGAGAAGGGAGGGGAAGGAACCAAAAGCCACCGGTCACATGGCAAGGGAGAAGTGGTTTTGTGAGTTTTGTGATCTCATCCACAAAAGTCATAGGTCCATTTCAGCTCCGGACTGACTCTGGTTGCCCTTCGGTTGGACTTGTTTTGAGTGATTCCACGTCAGGATCATGAGATTTGTACAGTCGGCATCTTGTCGTGACTTTGGAATGACTCGTAATATATTTTCAGCTTAAAAACCCCTCCTTAGCATGTATTCTCTCTAGACTCCAAAATACCCTGTAGATAAATATTGGAACTAACAAGCAAAAGTTAAATAGACAAAGAGTCTAATTTGGTGGGTTTAACTGTGTTTATGATTCATATAATTATGGTCCATCAAGCGCCTAACCTAGAAGTCTATTATTCATTTTAAAAGCAAGGATTTTGAAAAATGGTTAAAGCTTTTGCACAAAAATGTGAGTCGCTCACCAATGCTAGCTAGGGCTAGTCCACAGGCTCACGATATAAACTCATTTCCAAGTTTTAGACGCTAAAGTTGTAATCCATAAGGAAAGAGGAGGTTGACAACAAGAGGTCTTAAAACAAGCATGAACCAACCGATAGCTTACGTGAAATCACAAGGGTCGTCCCAAAGCTCAACTTGCTAGCACACAATGCACGTTGTGAACTCACACGTATAAGAGATGATGGGAGGGCATAAAGTCAAGTTTAAGCGGTTTTTACTTGCCTTTGGCCTACAAATGCTTTCGAGGGGGAACTTTTCTTCCTAACCCCCCGACATTTGTAAATTTGAAACAAAACTTCTCTTGTGCTTCGAGGAAGCTTTTAGTCGGGGCTTTGCCCTCTTTGACCATGTAAATTTTTCTTGAATGGGGCCTATTTTTTTTCTCACCCTCTTTTGACTCCACACTTAAAACTTGACAATATGCCCAATGTGAATAAGGAATGTGTGAGAAACAACCGCAAACAACGCACTAAGCAAGAGAACTAAAGTCACCTAAAAGCAATCGAGAGATTTAAGTTTTTCATGAAGATTTCAAAGTGTGCTTGCTAAAAACTAAGTTCAAGGCATGTGCGAAAAATGCTTAGATTACTAGATAGGCAAAAGATAGCAAAGAATATTGATTCACAAGAATGTGCATTCAATAGAGCTAGCTTGGGTTTAGACCCTAAATCATGTAAAAGGGAATTGTAAGCTAGATGTAACTTATAGAAGTTGAGAATTGATAGTCACAAGCCCTTAGTAGTATAACACTCAAGAAGAATTGGGATAAAGCATGATGTAAGTGTTCATTTTCAAATTTTATGCATGGTATGAAACATGTGAACTGTGCGCCTAATCCAAACACTCCACACTTAATTGAAGCTTAGTCCCTAAGAGCAAAAGATAATAAAATAAAGGTAAGTGCGTATAGGAACTCCCCTCGTTTGTAGAATATAGTTCTTCCTCAAAATGCCCATCTCCTTGTGGTAGAAACTTCTCCTTGATGGCAATGGAAACAAGGAAAGTCAATGTGCACTAGCATGAATATGATTACAAAAGTAGTAAGATGGCACAAATGACAAATAACAACCTTGTTGCGTAGAACATAATATCCAAGCAAGGTACAAATAAGAGTCACATATCCAAAAATGCGCACCAAGGCGACTTTAACATTCAAGCCACATCACAATGTCAAATATGAAAATAAAGCATCCCAAAATAACAAAAGTCCGGAAATGATAAACATGGTGGCTTATGAGGCATTGACATCTCCATCTCCAAGTGGTGTAGTACCATCTTCGGCTCTAGTGTCCTCTTCGTCAACTTCCACATGAGCAATCACTCCCTCATCAACCTCCGCAATGGTGTGTGGTGGCTCCTCGCCATTAGTAGGCGTGGAAATTTCGGCAAATGTGGTTGGAGTAATAATGAGCGAGGGGGCAGTGGGATGGGGATTAGAATACCCCGGGAATGAGGGAGGTGCGGTGGAAGGCGTGATGTTCATGGCACGTCAAATATCCGTCAATGTGGTGGTCACCCAATGAGAGTTCTCACGCACAAACTCCTCTAAGTTCCCCACGTGCTCATGAACAGAGGAAATGGTGGTCGTCAAGGTTGCTGATAAGTCGATTTCTCGACTATCTTTCTCCTGCTTTTACTAGAGGTTTTGATTCGTTTGGGGCTCCTTTCGATGTCATTTAACCCTCGTGCTTGCTATTTCAGGTGAGAAACCGATTTTATGGTTCTTGGACTCAAAAATATCAATTCTCGAAGAAAATTGAAGTTTCGGACCAAAAATGAAGATATCTCATGCAAAGCAAATGGAGCTCGCCCGGGCCAAAGAGAGCTCAACCGAGCGTCCTTACACCCAAAGTTCTCTGCCAAAATATGCTCAACCGAGCATAGGAACACTCGCCCGAGCCTCAGCGCTTTGAGACCTGATCAAGGTGGCCTAAGGGAATCCACACCCGAGCTCGGGGAAGCTCGACCGAGCCTTCTCCCTTCCAATCATTCTAGCTCGCCCGGATCTCTCAGCTACCATCTCGCTTGCTCAAGAACAAAAGCGCCAGAGCTCAAGGAAGCTCGACCGAGCGTCGGCCACATGAAGCACCCGAGCCCCAAGAAGCTCGACCGAGCCTCGCACTCATGGAGTCACACTGCTAGATTTTGCTCGACCGATCCTGGCTGCGCTCGCCTGAGCCTCGACCACTTCCCTTCCCATGTCGCACGGAGCTCGACCGAGCACATCAGGGCACGCAAGAGCTCGCCCGAGCGTAAACTCAAAGCCCAGATTTTTAACTTCTTCTATAAATAGAAAGCTTGAGTTTTGGGCACAAGGATCGAGGATTTTTGAAGAGCACCATGTTTTTGGAAGATCATCAACTAAGTTTGGAGCTAATCTAAAGATAGAAGGGAGACTTTCATCTTAGTTTCTTCATCTTGTTTGTTCTATTGCATCATCCTTGTAAAGACTACTTTTGATCATTGTTGAATATGACTTGTGAGTAGTCTCCTTAGTTTCTAGGGGTCTATGGACCTCCTTGGTGTGTAAAACTCTATCATATATTGATTAGATGTATGAATGAAGCTTTTGTCTTGGTTGTGAATCTACTTGGATAAAATGTCAACTCTATGCCCCCAAGTGTTTGATAAAATGCCTAGGTGGTCTAGAAATCTGAATATGAAGTTGAGTAATTCAAGCGAATGAGACTAAGAGTTCTAGAATGAAAGTAGATTCACCCTTGCTAAGTGATGATCACTAGCGTGACTCATCTTGGCATTGAGATAGGCTTGATCTCCACCGCTCATTGGATATTGATCATTTAACTAGCGTTGATGATTGAGAAACTTGAGTAGGACGTGAGCTAAAAACATCGAGAGATTGAAGCTCACGTGCGAGGTGCTTCTCCCTTAAATCAAATAAAAACATCGAGAGATTGAATTTGATTTAATAGACGCACGCCTTAATCTAACCCTTACATTACTTGTTCTTGCATGAAATTGAGCCTATTAAGAGTCTAATGCACCAAGGAGGGAAGTAGTACCCTAGGAACGCCTTTAAAAACCTTGAAAACAACCTTTTCATTTCATTAATCGTTGTTTGGTAATCGATAATCACATTTCACACATTCGTTAGGAAATAGACTTATTTTAGTGAAATCGAATAGTGATCTTAGGTTTACAATTGCTGCTTGGACGACTGATGAGCAATTATTTGCATGATATTTGATGTACAAATTCACACACTTTGAGCTCCATTTACATGCAATATTACGCAGATTTGATGTTTTTACTTAGTGTTTCAGTAACAAAGCAAATTGAGAAGTAAATGGCAAAATGTGAGCTAGGGCACCCGATCGTGTACCCGGCCTAAACTGCGTGAATTCCCTCGTCCGCCCGATCGGCCACCCGACCTTCCTAGCGTGAAATCCTCGTCCAGCCAATCGGCCACCCGACCTTCGTAGCGTGAAATCCTCGTCCAGCCAATCGGCCACCCGACCTTCCTAGCGTGAAATCCTCGTCCAGCCGATCGGCTACTCGACCTAAGCATCCCTACCCTAAACCGTCGTCGTTATTTGCAATAAATTGACAAGTCGGCTCAAATGCATTTATTTCCATCGATCAGTGTGAGTTTTATCGGGACGCAAAGAAGCCATGGGATATTGAAAAGCCTGCATTGGGAAGCATGGAGACCGTAATTATTGAGGGACAACAGTATAAAAGGGGCGCAAATCAGATCAGAAATGAGAGAAAATTATCAGAAAATTATCAGAGATACTTGGCGACAACAACATTCACAAGAGCAGAAGAAGTTCAACATCAGGGTTTCTCTTAACCTATTCTTGTACTTCCATTTTTATTTCGCTGTTGTCATGTATCAACTCACCATGAGTGAGTAGTCCACTTATTGGGATCCAATGGATCCCCAGAAACATCTGCAGTTGTAACACATGTTTGTTTATATGATTGCGATTTTATTTCTTTACATTAGATATGAATAGTTCAATTCATACATCCTGTATTTGGTATTTTCGCGAGATATCAATAATGTTTGTATGCGGATTGTTTGTATCTATTGTCTGTGTTTGCAGTAGCCTATCACAGTAGGTTTATATAGTTGCATGATAGGCAAGAAGCGAAAGTTGAGTCTATGCATGTAATGAGATAAAATCTGATAGGCGAGAAGCGAAAGTTGAGTCTTGATGATTTGTGCATCTAGTTTTGTTATTATGTAAGAAGCGAAAGTTGAGCATGTAATAAGGCAAATGACCTAGATAAATAATTCACTATCATATATCAAGATCTACTGCTAGGCAACAAGCGAAAGTTGAGTCTGCAGTAACTTTGTGTTATAATCTGTTTGTTTTTGGGGAGTCATTGATTCCCAATGTTTCATCAAATTAAAAGACAACCAAACAACAAATCGTATGCAACAACAAGTTAAATCTTTAGTTCTGTGTTAGTTCATTTCATTGTTCAATTTATTTATTCTACTGTACTGCATTTTTATTTTAAACCCCCCCAATTTCAGTACTAATATAAACAATCACTTACAGAAAGTAGCAAACTAGTTCCCTGAGGATTCGACCTGAGTCACACTCAGATTAATTGTTTGATCGCGAGTTGCATTACAATCACTATATTTACAACCGATCAAAATGGCACCGTTGCCGGGGAATTAGCCATTTGCTTATTTTCTGTTATTATTTTTTGTTTATTACATTTGTACGTTATCTGTTTAGTACTCACTTTTAATTCTTCCTTTGTCTGTTGATGCAAGCCAGAAGCAAGACGAAGAGAGGAAGGAAAGGTAGAGGAAAGATGGAGCAAAACAATCACAACAATCTGGTGAACGTACCTATTCAGCAGAGGGAACCTACTGTCGCAGACTTCATGATACCATCAACCCACAGTCAAAGAAATCCCATCCAGATGCCTGAAGGAGGAATTATTGAATGCCTACAATGTGATGACTGGTAATGCTCATCATCACCTGGATCAATTCAATGATTTCTGTGCGACATACAAGCCAACAAATGTGGACTTGGAAACAATGTACCTTCGTCTGTTCCATTTGTCACTAAGGGACAGAGCCAAGGAATGGCTCAAGAACCATCCGCCAAACACCTTCACCGCCTGGGACCAGCTATCCAGTGCATTTATGATGCAGTTCTTCCCACCAACAAAGACTAAAGAGCTGAGAGAAGCAATCAGTAAATTTACTCAAAAGATGTGCGAGGATTTTCATGAGGCTTATGAAAGATTCAAACGATTACTGTGGGAATGCCCACATCATGGAAACTCACCTTGTCAGCTGCTGTATTCCTTCTACAACAGAATGGATAAGGAAGCCCGACATCTGATGGACAACAGTGGAAAAGGTGCCATCAACAAACTGCCACCAACTGAGGCCTTCCAACTGATAGAAGAACTCGCGGCAAACTCACTACAGTTTGGCAGTGGACGCAACAACTATCCTAAGGATAGAGACTTCATCAGTGGTGCTGTTGCAACCAAAGACGACATTCAATGCCTCACCACGATGTTTGAAGCAATGATGAAGAATCAGAATCCTAGCGTAGCACAAGTTGGAATGGAATACAGTAACCAGTACACTGTTCCACCACCACCTGCAGTCCTTCCTCAGCAACCAGTAGCATTACCACCCATGCCGATGCACGCTGAAGAAGATGTAAACTTCGTACGGAATCAACCCTACAACAACAACAGTAGACCTGCATATGAAGCTAATAGGAACTACCAGCGTCAACCATACTTCAACTACCAGAACAATCATCAAAGCAATCAGATGCCTCAAACAAACTATGCAACCCCTGCCCCGAAGCCATGGAACGCCAATCCTGTTGCACCTACTGCTCCCAAACCTCAAAACACGCATCCAGGTAATGTCGCATCGTCGAGCAATTCTAATCCGACTGACCTATCTTCTATTGTTGCACAGCTTGCAGCAACACAACAACAGATGATGCAGCAGCAGCAACAGAGTCAACAGGAAAGCCAACTAATACTGCAGAAGCTTAACGAACTACAGAAACATAATGCAATATTGGAGAATAAAATAGCTCAGCAAGCATCAGCATCTAGATTCCAGAGTCAATTGCCACCTTAAGCCGATGTAAAACAGACGGAGAACATCAATGCTATCACTTTAAGGAACGGGAAGGAGTTGCAATCAGCAAAACAAGCTCGCATGTCCGAGCGTGTACCCGAGCTAAACGCAGCAAACAACCGCATGTCCGGTCGTGTATCCAAGCTGCCAGCCGATCGCACCTCCGATCCAAACGCCCGCACAACCGATCGCATGCCCGAGCAAAACACTCGCACAGCCGATCGCACCTCCGAGCGTGTACCCGACCAGGCAACCGAACCTTCCCTTTCAAATAAAAATTTCACTAACTTGTTTGAACCTTTGCAGAAACAAGACGCTGAAACAGAAATCGACAAAAGAAAGCAAGAGATCAAGGAGAAAGTACCTTTTCCGCAAAGATTGAAAAAGCGGAACAACAATTCGCACATCCAAAGGTTTGCTAAACTTCTTAGCAACCTTCAGGTATCAATGCCATTCACTGATATAATACTTCAGATGCCTGGTTATGGAAAATTTCTGAAAGATATTGTCACAAATAAGAAAAAGTTAGACACTGATCATGTTACACTCGATGCAAATTGTAGTGCCATTATACAACATGCCATGCCTAAAAAGTTGAATGATTTTGGTGCATTCTGTATTCCCATTACAATAGGTCCTGTTAATGTGTCTAATGCTCTATGTGACTTGGGTGCGAGTATTTCATTAATGCCATTTTCTCTGTACAAAAAACTTGATGTAGGAGAATTAACACCAACACCCATTAGCCTGAGATTAGCTGATAGAACCTCTAGGTTGCCTAAAGGTATTTTAGAAGACATGCTCATTAAAATTGGTGAACTTTGGGTGCCTGTTGACTTCTATGTTCTAGAGATGGATGTTGAGAATGAGACTCCGATCATACTAGGTAGGCCATTTTTGAATACTGTCAAGCTATCATTGACTGTGGTAATGGAACTATTGAGATGAACCTGGGCAGTGAGAAAGCAAAATTTTTCTTGAAATCTATGATGAAAGCACCTATGGACTCTTTGGACTGTGCTTGGCTTGATACTTATGATGATTCTAACCATTTTGATGAGCTACCAAATTTTGAACATGAACTACTAAGCAGTGACAAAGAAGCAGAAGCACTTATGATGCTGACGGAGTGCGAAGCAGTTGAAGAAGCTATTGAGAATAAAGACAATGAGGACAATGAATCAGGTAAGGAATTTGATGAAAATTTAAAACCACTTCCATCAAATCTCAGGTATGAATTTCTTGGACCTAACTCTACATTGCCTATGATCGTTGATGCCTCATTAGATGAACAACAGACTGTAGAATTAGTCAATGTGCTCATGAAATATAAATCTGCTATCGAACACTCTATTGATGACATTAAAGGAATTAGTCCTAGCATCTGCATGCATAGAATACACTTAGACAATGATGCTAAACCTAGCAGTGAACATTTGAGGAGATTAAACCCTAATTTGAACGAAGTTGTTTTTAAAGAAATTGCTAAGCTTCGTGATGCAGGGATAATATACTCAGTTGCAGATTCGGAATGGGTGAGTCCTATTCATGTAGTGCCAAAGAAAGGAGGACTAACTGTAGTAACAAACAACAGGGGAGAACTTGTTCCGACAAGAACAGTGATCGGACACAGAATGTGTATAGACTACAGGAAGTTGAAAAAAGCTACGAAGAAGGATCACTTCCTCATCCCATTCATCGACCAGATGTTAGAGAGACTAGCCGGGCATGAATATTTTTGCTTTTTGGACGGCTACAGTGGATTTTTTCAAATCCCCATACACCCTGACGACCAAGACAAAACGACATTTATATGTCCATTTGGTACCTTTGCCTACAGACGTATGCCATTCGGGTTGTGCAACGCACCAGGAACCTTTCAAAGATGCATGACTTCAATATTCTCCGAATTTTTGGAGAAATCCATGGAAGTTTTCATGGATGATTTTTCTGTTCATGGTTATTCATTTGATTCATGCTTATCTAATTTATCTAAAGTTCTTGCCAGGTGTGTCGAGGTTAATCTTGTGCTTAACTGGGAAAAATGCCATTTCATGGTAAAAGAAGGTATTGTGCTCGGACACAAAATAACAAGGAAAGGGATAGAAGTAGATAAAGCAAAAGTGGAAGCAATTGAAAAGCTGCCAATTCCCAACAATGTCAAAAACATCAGAAGCTTCTTAGGGCACGCAGGCTTCTATAGACGCTTCATCAAAGATTTTTCAAAAATAGCTAAGCCTCTCACCAATTTACTTTGCACTGATGTTGAATTTAAAATTACTGATGAGTGTGTTACAGCTTTTGAAACTCTAAAGCAGTCTCTAATTACCGCGCCAATTATCCAACCTCCCAACTGGAGCATGTCATTTGAGCTGATATGTGACGCAAGTGACAACACAATTGGAGTAGTGCTAGGTCAAAGGGACGATAAAAAGCTGCATGTGATTTACTATGTCAGTAAAGTTTAGGTTGCAGCCCAAGTAAATTACACAACAACTGAGAAGGAGCTGTTGGTAGTTGTTTATGCGTTCGAAAAATTCAGACCATACTTAGTCTGCTCGAAGACAATTGTGTATACTGACCATGCGGCTATCAGGTATTTGATGACAAAGAAAGATGCAAAACCTAGACTAATACGTTGGATACTTCTTTTGCAGGAATTCGATATCGAAATCAAGGACAAAAAGGGAGTTGAAAACGTAGTAGCCGATCATCTGTCAAGAATACAATTGGACCCTGTGGAAATTTTTGATGATGCGCCTATTCGAGATTCGTACACGGGTGAAGATTTGATGAACATAGAGAAAAATTCAGCACCTTGGTATGCGGAGTTTGTGAACTATCTAGCATGTGGAATCATGCCGGGAGACGTGGATTACAACAGGAAGAAGAGATTTTTGCACGATGTGAAGAGGTATTACTGGGATGATCCATTTTTATATAAATTGTGTGTCGATGGCATCTACAGGACGTGTGTATCAGAGGAAGATCAGCAGAGTATCCTGGAACGTTGTCACTCATCTCCATATGGTGGGCATGGTTCGAAAACAAAGACTGCAGCTAAAGTCTTACAAAGTAGATTCTACTGGCCAACTCTGTTTAAGGACGCCTACCTATTCGCGAAGAGTTGTGATTTATGCCAACGTACTGGGAATATTTCAAAGCGCGATGAGATGCCGCAAAAAGGAATGTTAGAAGTCGAGATATTCGATGTCTGGGGGATAGACTACATGGGACCATTCCCATCTTCATACGGAAATCAGTATATATTAGTTGCAGTGGATTTTGTGTCAAAGTGGGCAGAGGCTGTAGCAACCAGAACGTGCGATGCTAAGAGTGTCACAAGCTTATTCAAAAAGATAATTTTTATGAGGTTTGGAACTCCGAGAGCAGTAGTGAGCGACAATGGGAGTCACTTTTGGGAAAAACAATTCGGAGCTATGTTAAGAAAGTTTGGAGTCTACCACAAGTTTTCTACACCCTACCATCCGCAGACCAATGGACAAGTTGAGGTAACCAACCGAGAACTCAAGAAAATCTTGGAGAAGACAGTAAACAATTCGAGGAAAGATTGGTCGTCGAGGTTGGAGGAAGCTTTATGGGCATATAGAACTGCTTTCAAGACGCCTATTGGGATGTCTCCCTATAGGCTGGTGTATGGAAAGCCCTGCCACTTACCGGTCGAGTTGGAATTCAAAGCTATTTGGGCAGTGAAGAAGCTGAACTACGATATGAAAGCAGCCGGTGAAAAACGGATGTTAGATTTACATGAACTGGAAGAAATTCGTATGGAGAGCTATGAGAGTGCCAAACTGTACAACGAACGTTCGAAAAAATGGCATGATAGGAAATTAAGAGCTAAACACTTTTCTGTTGGAGAAAAGGTGTTACTGTACAAGTCCAAACTTCAACTATTTCCAGGAAAGCTCAAGACAAGATGGGCAGGACCATATACAGTGAGCAAAGTTTTTGACGATGGACATTTAGAACTCTCAGATGACAATGGCCAAACTTTCAAGGTGAATGGGCATAGGGTGAAGGAATATTTCGGATGCAAACCTAACAACCTGGAGGATTACAAATTTGAAGACGTTGAATAAATCTATCCTACAATCTCAACATTTAAGAACAGCTCCGTCTTGGCCAAGACGTTATACTAGGCCGGTAAGAACTTCAATCTTATTTTTTCTGCAAAAATTTAGAAATAGCCTGGCCCAATTTTACTAAATCAATTTTGCTAACCTAGCTGCCTATTCTTGCAATTCTCATATTTGGCTAAATAAGCATTGGGTTTACACTCGGGTAACAGCCGACCGAAGAAGAAAATTGCGATCAAAGAAAAAATTGCGCAGACCGCATAGCCGATCGCACAGCCGCGCACTTCTTGCACAGCCGACCGCACATCCGATCCCTCGCCCCCTCGCACGTCTGCCTCATCCGCTACAGCGACCGCACGTCCACCCGCAGGTCTGCCTGCACGCCTCTCGTCTACCGATTCATCAGTCCGCGCCGCTTCCCTTCCGATCCAACATATCCAACCTAGCCCTAGCAGCCTCTTCGGTTTCATCAGCGCCTCTTCGGTAAAAAAAAATTGTTCAGTTTGAATTGAATTGGTGCCCTAATTTCTTTGCTATTTTGTGGCTATGGTGAGGACCATGGGAGGAAAGGTTACTAATGCAGAGGGATCAAAAGAGAAAAAGAGGAAGCGAATACAAGTTGCAGACAACCTATACCAATTGCCACCAGATGACCCCGCGCATCTAAGCGCCTCAGCACCTCCTAAGCCGCGCAAAAATACTACTGGAGAATCCTCGCGCGCACGCCCTGACGCTGGTACAGTACAAGCCCCACCTATTCCACCGCCACCTGTTCCTCCTCCACAACCGCCACAACACGTGCAAAACCCCATCACACCAGCTCATCAGCCTGCACTATCGAGATTTCTACCTCCTGATACACAACCAAAAGAGCCAGTCTACAACTTTGACCACGTCTACAGGATCATACTCTCAAGGGACAGTGAAAAGTGGATGAAGATCAAGAACGCTAAAGCTGCCAAGTCGTTGTACCTCGTGCATGGTGATATGAGGATAATGAAGATTTTTGATGAGGTCAATTCCATTCTGACAGACGGAAACTTGGAGTTCATGATGTGGGATGATCCTGGCACCTATCAGAAGCTGGTCATTGAGTTTATTTCGACATTTGAAGTCATATGGGCAACTAATGACGGACCAGAGAGCTTACTAAAAGCAGGATCCAAGCGGTGGGCGCAAAGATGGATATTCCAGATTAATGGGTACTTTCACACTTTGACTGGCGAAGAGTTCGAAAAGATTTTCAACTACCAATGGAAAGCTACCTCATTCACCAACCAATCTATTGATGAAGACACTGAATTCTGGAGGTACATTACTGAAAACAACGCCATCACATTCACTACTAACTCACCTTCCAACTTGATCAGATTGCCAGCCTGGAGGATTATCCACCGTCTCGTTGCCGAAAACTTGGCTACTCGCGCTGATAAGGGAAGTAGAGTGAATCACAGAGATCTGGAGATTATGAGGACCCTGCGCAGAGGCAGAGGGAATGGAGTAAAACTTATGACTATATTCTCTGATCTTTTTGAAAAGTGTTTGTCTTGCAGCGTGCTTGGAGGAGGGTCAATCATCACGCTGATTGCTAAGCACCTCGGCTATAACCTGGATAATGGGAAGCTGCTTAAGCCAAACACACTAGGCCTCGCAATGATGAAAAATAGCACGATGGTTGATAAAGAGAATAATTGGGTAAAGGAGCCTCCGGCATCGCAAAGCAGGAAGAAAAAGGGGAATTCAGACGCAGCGACTGTCACTGCTGATGGAGATGTTGAGGCACGGCTAAAAGCTATAGAGGAGTGTCAGGTTGAAATAAAAGGTAAACAGACTGAAATTGACACTAAGCTGGATAATATTCACACCATCTTGGAGACCATTCTCCAATGCCTGCCTGCCACGCCTGCCTGTACTGCATCTGTTGACGGCACTCCTCAAGAGTGACCTAGCTGGAATTAGAAGGAAAACTTGATGCATATCACTTTTGCCTTTACCTCTATGCGTTCGTTTGGTAAACTCTTTTCACTTTCATCAATCAAATAATATTTTACTACCTTGCTTGCTCATTATTTACTCTAGAATGCTTAGGGACTAAGCATGTTTTAAGTGTGGGGTGGCTGATGTTTATTCGATTATATTCGATTGATGATTGTTATGGGTGATGAAAGAAATAAATTGCAGAAAAATGATTGAATGTGCTTACCTGATACTTGCTCAAATCTTTGCTGAAAACACGTTGAATGATGAACATGTTAATCTCTGATGCTATGGCTTTGCTGCTCTGAACTCATGAATTTGTTAGCATCTGATTTCTGATTTTCCTTGTGATATGAAAGTATATGTAAATAGACGATTTCATGCTAGCTTAGTTCAGCGTGTTGAATTCGTTTAGACTTTTGGATAAATCAGGATGAACTCCCGCAAACGAGTTTATTTTTCAGATTGGCTCTTAGGTGACTTCAGAAATACTGTGGGCGTGTTTTTGTGCTACACATTATTTTGGTACACTGTCAATTTCAAGTGTGGGGTATTTGCAATTTCTTCAAAAAAAAGGAGAAAAAAAAGGAAAAAAGAAAAAGAAAAGTGTAGATGGCGGGGGTTAGGAAGTGGTAGTTATGGGTAAATCCCTGAGCCAGGTCTTCCCCTTCGAAACCATCCACACCTGCACTAAAGTAGTGCGAAAGTTTGTATATAAATAAACCCTCGCTTGATCGTGACTTTGTACCAGATTTTGTGCACTGACATATTCGCAGGTATTGTTTGAGGAAAGACCCTTGCAGATTAGTGCGTGAGCCTTGAAGAGAATTTACAAGTTTTGTGTAAGTGAAATTCTTCTTGATAATTTGATTGACTAAACTGATTTTCGATTAGTCTGAATGAATGCTAGCATATTTGAGTCAAACTAGCATATGCTGAATTTCATATTGAAATGAAGGAACCTTTTGTCTGCTTTGAAGTAAGTGATATTGATGCAGCACTGCCTGAACTAATGAGTTATTTTGTTTATCACTATTTGGAAATTTCATTCCTAACTGAGCAGGTATCACGGGATTGATGAGTATTCCTGTTCTAAAAACTCTCACTAGTTTTATTTGTTCTTTTGTTTGCTTAGTTTTAAGATGTTCTGGGGTGATGCCTCTGATGTGTGTTTGTTCGGGACGAACAAAATCTAAGTGTGGGGTATTTTGATGAGCGATTATTGATCGGGTGTAAATGTAGTGATTGTAATGCAACTCGCGATCAAACAAATAATCTGAGTGTGACTCAGGTCGAATCCACAGGGAACTAGTTTGGCTACTTTCTGTAAATAGTTGTTTATATTAGTACTGAGATGGGGGGTTTTAAATATAAAAGTGCAGTACAGTAGAGTAAATAAATAGTGAAATGATTTATACAGAATTTAAGGGTTGATTTGTTGTTGCATACGGTTGTTGTTTGGTTGTTTTTCAGAATGATGAAACATTGGGAATCAATGACTTTCCCAGAAACAGACAAATTATAACACAAATTACTGCAGACTCAACTTTCGCTTCTTGCCTAACAGAAGATCTTAATATATGATAGTGAATTATTTCTCTAGGTCATTTGCCTTATTACATGCTCAACTTTCGCTTCTTGCATAATAACAAAACTAGATATACAAATCATCAAGACTCAACTTTCGCTTCTCGCCTATCAAATTTTATCTCATTACATGCATAGACTCAACTTTCGCTTCTCGCCTATCATGCAACTATGTAAACCTACTGTGACATGCTACTGCAAACACAGACAAAAGGTACAAACAATTCTCATACAAACATTATTGATATCTCGCGAAAATACCAAAGACAGGATGCATGAATTGAACTATTCATATCTAATGTAAAGAAACGAAATCATAATCATATAAAAAGACATGTGTTACAACTGATGTTTCTGGGGATCCATTGGATCCCAATAAGTGGACTACTCACTCATGGTGAGTTGATACATAACAACAGCTAAATAAAATTGAAGTACAAGAGGTTAAGAGAAACCCTGATGATGAACTTCTTCTCTGAATGTTGATGCTGTCGTCAAGTATGTTCTCTGGTTTTCTCCGATTATGTCTCCTGATATTTCTTCACTGATGTGCTCTTTCTATAGGGTTGTTCGTACTTGACTCTCTGTTTCTAATGCAGGCTTTTTCGATGTCCGATGGCCTCTTTGCGTCCCCATAAAACTCACACACTGATCGATGGAATTAATTGCACTTGAGTCGACTTGAACATTTATTGCAAATATGCCCTAGGATGGACATGGATTCGAGGCTAGGAGAGGTCGGGCAGCCGAGCGAGTATGCGGGCATGGGAGATCGGACAGCCGGGCGTGGGTGCGAGTGGATGGCCGGGCTGAAGCAGGGAGGTGCGAGCGCATGGCCGGGAGATGGAGCTCGGATGTGCGAGCGGATGCTCGGGCTGGAGAGGCCGGATGGCCGGTCGTGGGTCCGCACAGTTCCACGCTCACTTTTGGTTAATTTTGCTTTTTACTTCTCAATTTAATTTGTCACTGAAACACTAAGTAAAACCATCAAATCTGCGTAATATTGCATGAGAATGGAGCTCAAAGTGTATGAATTTATACATCAAAGATCATGCAAATAATTGCTCATCAAAATACCCCACACTTTAACTTTGTTCGTCCCGAACAAACACATCAGAAGAATCACCCAGAACATCTTAAAACTAAGGAAATAAAATAACAATTAAACTAGTGGGAGTTTTCAGAATAGGAATACTCACAAATCCCGTGATACTTGCTCGGTTAGGAATTTCAATTTTTGAAACAGTGATAAACATAATAACTCATCAGTTCAGGCAGTGCTGCATCAATATCACTCACTTCAAAATAGACAAAAAGGTTTCTTCATTTCAATATGATATTCAGCTTATGCTAATTTGACTCAAATATGCTAGCATTCATTCAGACTAATCGAAAAGTCAGTTTAGTCGATCGGATTATCAAGAAGAATTTCACTTACACAAACCTTGTAAATTCTCTTCAAGGCTCACGCAGTAATCTGCAAGGGTCTTTCCTCAAACAATACATGTGAATGTGTTAGTGCACAAAATATGGTACAAAGTCACGATCAATCATGGTTTTTTTTTTGAAATCTTTCACACTACTTTAGTGTAGGATGGTTTCGAAGGGGAAGACCTGGTTCAGGGGATTACCCATATCTACCGCTTCCTAACCCCCGCCATCTACACTGATCTTTATTTATTATTATTATTATTATTCTTTTTTTTAAACCCCGCACTTGAAATTGACAGTGTACCAAAATAATGTGTAGCACAAAAACATTACCATAGTATTTCTGAAGTCACCTAAGAGCCAATCTGAAAAATAAACTTGTTTGCAAAAGTTTGTTCACCATGATTTTTCCAAAATTCTAAACGAATTCAATATGCTGAACTAAGCTAGCATGAAATCGTCAATTTACATAATCTTTCATATCACAAGAAAATCAGAAATCAGATGCTAACAAATTCATGAGTTCAGAGCAGCAAAGCCATAACATCAGAGATTAACATGTTCATCATTCAACGTGTTTTCAGCAAAGATTTTGAGCAAGTATCTGGTAAGCAAATTCAATCATTTTTCTGCAAATTTATTTGTTTCAGCACACATAACAGTCATAACAATCATCAATCGAATATAATCGAATAAACATCAGCCACCCCACACTTCAAACATGCTTAGTCCCTAAGCATTCTAGCATAAATAATGAGTAAGCAGGGTAGTAAAATGTAATTTGATTGATGAAAGTGAAAAGAGTTTACCAAGCGAACGCATAGGGTTAAAAGCAAAAGTGAAATGCAGCAAGCGTTCCTTGTAATTCCAGCTAGGTCACTCTACAGGGGTGACGTCAACAGATGCAGCAGGCGCAGGCAGGCGTTGGAGAATGGTCTGCAAGATGGTGTAAATGTTATCCAGTTTAGTGTCCATTTCAGCTTGCTTACCTTTTATTTCAGCTTGACCCTCCTCTAATACTTTTAGCCGCGCCTCAACATCTCCATCAGCAATGGCAGCTTGGGTGTCTGAATTCTTCTTCTTGCTGCTTTGCGATGCTGGGGGTTCCTTTGCCCAATTATTCTCCTTATCAACCATCCCGCTATGTTTCATCTTTGCCAGGCTTAGCTTGTTTGGCTGCAGAGGCTTCCCTTTATCCAGATTATAGCCGAGGTGCTTAGCAATAAGCGTGATTATTGACCCTCCTGGAAGCACACTAGAAGACATACATTTTTCAAAGAGATCTGATAAAATAGTCATAAGCTTCACTCCATTCCCTGTGCCTCTGTGCAGGGTTCTCATAATTTCCAGATCTCTATGATTCACTCTACTTCCCTTATCAACTCGAGTAACCAAGTTTTCAGCAACAAGGCGGTGGATAATCTTCCACTCTGGCAATCTGATCAAGCTGGATGATGAGTTAGTAGTAAAAGTGATAGTGTTGTTTCCAGTAATGTACCTCCAAAATTCGGCGTCTTCATCTGTAGATGTGTTGGTGAATGAGGTATCTTTCCCTTCGTAGTTGAAAATCTTTTCAAATTCTCTCTCAGTCAAAGTATGGAAATACCCATTAATCTGGAAAATCCACCTGTGTGCCCACCTCTTTGATCCTGCTTTCCTACAGCTCTCTTGTCCGTCCCGAGACGCCCATATGACTTCAAATGTTGAGATGAACTCAGTGACTAGCTTCTGATAAGTGCCTGGATTATCCCACATTAAGAACTCCAAATTCCCTTCTCTCAGAATGGAGTTTACTTCATTAAAAATCTTCATGATCCTTAGATCACCATGTACTGGGTACAACGGGCTGGCAGCTTTAGCATTCTTGATTTTCATCAACTTTTCAGTGTCCCTTGTGAGCATAATCCTGTAGGTGTTGTCAAAGTTATATGCTGGCTCTTTTGGTGGTGTACCAGGGGGTATGAACTTCGACAGTGCTGACTGATGAGCTGGAGTAAGAGGGTTTTGCACTTGTTGCGGCGCTTGTGGAACAGGCGGGGCTTGTGGAACAGGCGGGGCTTGTGAAACAGGCGGCGGTGGGAATCTGTTGTCTGCAACCTGAATTCTCTTCCTCTTTTTCCCTTTTAATCCCCCTGCACTAGTACCCTCACCTCCCATAGTCTTTGCCATAGCAACAAAATAGCTTGAAGAACTAGGGCACCGATTCTCAAATCACCAATATCAATGTCAAGGTACCAATTCGCAAGCCACCAAAATCAATAACAAGGCATCAAACAATTTGCAATTTAATTCACTGAGAACCTTTTACCGAAGTTGCGCTGAGTTTTGTATGCGATTGCTAGGGCTCGAGCGGCTGGACGAGCGGACTGGGAGGGTGACGGTCGGGCGGATGAGAGCTGGAGGGCGGCTGTGCGAACGGGCTTCCGATCGTGTGTGCGATCGGCTGAGGAAGAGGAGTGTCGGACGTGTGGCCGGACCTGCGAACGGAATGACGGGCGGCTGTGCGATCGCTGCTGGGGAAGCTCTTCGAACGGATGTGCGAGCGGCTGCTGGGTGTAAACCCTACTTTGCTGTATTTAGCCAAATATGAGAATTGCAATTATAAGCATCTGAGTTAGCAAATTGATTTGGCTAAATTTGAATATAAGCATCTGAATATTTCCAAATTTGAATATTTCTAAATTGTTGAAGAAAAAATATAAAATTGAAGTTCTTACTGGCCTAGTTTAACGTCTTGGCCAAGACGGAGCTGCTCTTTGATATTGTTAAACGCTGAGATTGCAGGGTAGATTTATTCAGCCTCTTCAAATTTGTAGTCCTCCAAGTTGTTAGGCTTGTATCCGAAATATTCTTTTACCCTGTGCCCATTCACCTTGAAAGCTTGGCCATTGTCATCTGAGAGTTCTAAATGTCCATCGTCAAAAACCTTGCTCACTGTATATGGTCCTCCCCATCTTGTCTTGAGCTTTCCTGGAAATAGCTGAAGCTTGGATTTGTACAGTAACACCTTTTCTCCAACAGAAAAGTGTTTAGCTCTTAATTTCCTATCGTGCCATTTTTCGAACATTCCTTGTACAGCTTGGCACTCTCGTAGCTCTCCATACGAATTTCTTCTAACTCGTGTAAATCTAACATCCGTTTTTCACCGGCAGCTTTCATATCGTAGTTCAGCTTCTTCACTACCCAAATAGCTTTGAATTCCAACTCCACTGGTAAGTGGCAGGGCTTTCCATACACCAGCCTATAGGGTGACATCCCAATAGGCGTTTTGAAAGCTGTTCTATATGCCCATAAAGCTTCTTCTAACCTTGACGACCAGTCTTTCCTTGAATTGTTTACTGTTTTCTCCAATATTTTCTTGAGTTCTCGATTGGTTACCTCAGCTTGTCCATTCGTCTGTGGATGGTAGGGTGTAGAAAATTTGTGGTAGACTCCGAATTTCCTTAACATAGCTCCGAATTGCTTTTCTCGAAAGTGACTTCCATTGTCGCTTACCACTGCTCTCGGAGTTCCAAACCTTGGAAAAATTATCTTTTTGAATAGGCTCGTGACATTCTTAGCATCGCATGTTCTGGTTGCCACAACTTCTGCCCACTTTGACACAAAATCCACTGCAACCAATATGTACTGATTTCCGTACGAAGATGGGAATGTCCCCATATAATCTATGCCCCAGACGTCGAATATCTCGACTTCTAACATTCCTTTTTGCGGCATCTCGTCGCGCTTTGAAATATTCCCAGTACGTTGGCATGAATCACAACTTTTCGTGAATAGGTAAGCGTCCTTGAACAATGTTGGCCAGTAGAATCCACTTTGTAAGACTTTAGCTGCAGTCTTTGTTTTCGAACCATGCCCACCATATGGGGATGAGTGACAACGCTCCAATATACTCTGCTGATCTCCCTCTGTTACACACGTCCTGTAGATGCCATCGACACACAGTTTATACAAGAATGGATTATCCCAGTAATACCTCTTCACATCGTGCAGAAACCTCTTCTTCCTGTTGTAATCCATATCTCCTGGCAGGATTCCACATGCTAAATAATTTACAAAATCTGCATACCAAGGTGCTGAATTTTTTTCTATGCTCATCAAATCTTCACCCGTGTACGAATCCTGAATAGGCGCATCAGCAGAAATTTCCGTAGGATCCAATTGTATTCTTGACAGATGATCGGCTACCACGTTTTCAACTCCTTTTTATCCCTGATTTCAATATCGAATTCCTGCAAAAGAAGTATCCAACGTATTAGTCTAGGTTTTGCATCTTTCTTTGTCATTAAATACCTGATAGCCGCATGGTCAGTATACACAATTGTCTTTGAGCAGACTAAGTATGGTCTGAATTTTTCGAACGCATAAACAACTGCCAACAGCTCCTTCTCCGTTGTTGTGTAATTTACTTGGGCTGCAATCAAAACTTTACTGACATAGTAAATCACATGCAGCTTTTTATCGACCCTTTGACCTAGCACTGCTCCGATTGCGTTGTCACTTGCGTCACACATCAGCTCAAATGGTAGACTCCAGTTAGGAGGTTGGATAATTGGCGCAGTAATTAGAGATTGCTTCAGAGTTTCAAAAGCTATAACACACTCATCAGTAATTTTAAATTCAACATCAGTGCACAGTAAATTAGTGAGGAGCTTAGCTATTTTTGAAAAATCTCTGATGAAGCGTCTGTAGAAGCCTGCATGTCCCAGGAAACTCCGGATGCTTTTTACATTGTTGGGAATTGGTAGTTTTTCAATTGCTTCCACTTTTGCTTTGTCCACTGCTATCCCTTCTTTTGTTACTTTGTGTCCGAGCACAATCCCTTCTTTTACCATGAAATGGCATTTTTCCCAGTTAAGCACAAGGTTGACCTCAACACACCTGGCAAGCACATCAGATAAGTTAGATAAGCATGAATCAAATGAATAACCGTGAACCGAAAAATTGTCCATGAAAACTTCCATGGATTTCTCCAAAAATTTGGAGAATATTGAAGTCATGCATCGTTGAAAGGTCCCTGGTGCGTTGCACAGTCCGAATGGCATACGCCTGTAGGCGAAGGTCCCGAATGGACATATAAATGTCGTTTTGTCTTGGTCGTCAGGGTGTATGGGGATTTGAAAAAATCCACTGTAGCCATCCAAAAAGCAAAAATATTCGTGCCCGGCTAGTCTCTCTAACATCTGGTCGATGAATGGGATGGGGAAGTGATCCTTCTTCGTAGCTGTGTTCAACTTCCTGTAGTCTATACACATTCTGTGTCCGGTCACTGTTCTTGTTGGAACCAGCTCTCCCCTGTTGTTTGTTACTACAGTCAGTCCTCCTTTCTTTGGTACTACATGAATCGGACTCACCCATTCCGAATCTGCAACCGAGTATATTATCCCTGCATCACGAAGCTTGGTAATTTCTTTAAAAACAACTTCATTCAAATTAGGGTTTAATCTCCTCAAACGCTCACTGCTAGGTTTAGCATCAATTTCCAAGTGTATTCTATGCATGCAGATGCTAGGACTAATCCCTTTAATATCATCAATAGAGTGCCCGATAGCAGATTTATATTTCTTGAGCACATGTAATAATTCTACAGTCTGCTGGTCATCTAAGGAGGCATCAACTATCACAGGTAATGTAGAGTCAGGTCCAAGAAATTCATACCTGAGATTTGATGGAAGTGGTTTTAAATTTTTATCAATTTCGTCACCTGATTCACTGTCTTCATTAGCTTCTTCAACTGCTTCGCACTCTGTCAGCATCATAAGTGCACCTGCTTCTTCATCACTGCTTAGTAGCTCATCTTCAAAATCGGGCAGCTCATCAAAATCGTTAGAATCATCATAAGTATCAAGCCAAGCACAGTCTAAAGAGTCCCTAGGTGCTTTCATCATAGATTTCAGAAAGAACTTCGCTTTCTCACTGCCTAAGTTCATCTCAATAGTTCCATTACCACAGTCAATGACAGCTTTAACAGTATTCAAAAATGGCCTTCCTAGTATGATAGGAGTTTCATTCTCAACATCCATCTCTAGAACGTAGAAGTCGACGGGCACCCAAAGTTCACCAATTTTAATTAGCATGTCTTCTAAAATACCTTTAGGCAACCTAGAGCTTCTATCAGCTAATCTCAGGCTAATGGGTGTCGGTGTTAATTCTCCTACATCAAGCTTTTTGTACACAGAAAATGGCATTAATGAAATACTCGCACCTAAGTCACATAGAGCATTAGACACATTAACAGGACCTATTGTAATGGGAATACAAAATGCACCAAAGTCATTTAACTTTTTAGGCATGGCATGTTGTACAATGGCACTACAATTTGCATCAAGTGTAACATGATCACTGTCTAACTTTTTCTTGTTTGTGACAATATCCTTCAGAAATTTTGCATAACCAGGCATTTGAAGTATTATATCAGTGAATGGCATAGATACCTGAAGGCTGCTAAAAAGTTTAGCAAACCTTTGGATGTGGGAATTGTCGTTCCGCTTTTTCAATCTCTGGGGAAAGGGTATTTTCTCCTTGATCTCTGGCTGTCTTTCTACTTTCTGTAAAGGTTCAAACAAGTTAGCTACATTTTTAATTGAAGAAGGCTCGTTTACTTGGTCGGAGGTGCGCTCGGCGGTGCAAGTGTTTTGCTCGGCTGCACGATCGGTCGTGCGAGTGAAATGCTTGGAGGTCCGCTCAGTTACCCGATCTTGTTGCTCGGACACGCGGTCGTGTGTTAGCTCGGCTATGCGGTCGGCTGGTAGCTTGTTTGCAACGTTTTGCTCGGAGGTCCAGTCGTGTACCCGCTCGGACATGAGGTCGGCTGCCTTAGTGTTTAGGTCGGTTACGCGATCGGTTGCCCTAGCTTGTTTTGCTCCTTGCAATTCCTTCCCGTTTCTCAAGGTGATAGCATTGATCTCCGTCTGATTTGCATCCGCTTGAGCTGGTAATTGACTCTGGAATCTAGATGTAGATGCTTGCTGAGCTATTTGATTCTCCAATATAGCATTATGTTTCTGTAGTTCGTTAAGCTTCTGCAATATTTGTTGACTTTCCTCCTGCTGCTGCTGCATCATTTGTTGACTCTGTTGCTGTTGCTGCATCATTTGTTGTTGTGTAGCTGCAAGCTGTGCAACAATAGAAGATAGGTCAGTCGGATTAGAATTGCTTGATGATGCCACATTACCTGGGTGAGTGTTTTGAGGTTTGGGAGCAATAGGTGCAACAGGATTGACATTCCATGGCTTCGGGGCAGGAGGTGCATAGTTTGTTTGAGGCATCTGATTGTTCTGATAGTTGATCCATGGCTGACGCTGGTAGTTCCTATTAGCTTCATATGCAGGTCTGGTGTTGTTGTTGTAGGGTTGATTCCGTACGAAGTTCACATCTTCTTCAGCTTGCATAGGCATGGGTGGTAATGGTACTGGTTGCTGAGTAAGGACTGCAGGTGGCGGTGGAACAGTGTACTGGTTACTGTACTCCATCCCAACTTGTGCTACGCTAGGATTCTGATTCTTCATCAATGTTTCGAACATTATGGTGAGGCGTTGAATGTCGTCTTTGGTTGCAACAGCACCACTGATGAAGTCTCTGTCCTTAGGATAGTTGTTGTGTCCACTGCCAAACTGTAGTGAGTTTGACGCCAGTTCTTCTATCAGTTGGAAGGCCTCAGTTGGTGGCAGCTTGTTAATGGCTCCTTTTCCACTATTGTCCATCAGATGTCGGGCTTCCTTATCCATTCCATTGTAGAAGGAATACAGCAGCTGCCAAGGCGAGTTTCCATGATGTGGGCACTCCCACAGTAATCTTTTAAATCTTTCATAAGCCTCATGAAAATCCTCGCACATCTTTTGAGTGAATTTGCTGATTGCTTCTCTAAGCTCTTTAGTCTTTGCTGGTGGGAAGAATTGCATCATGAATGCACTAGATAACTGGTCCCAGGTGGTGAAGGTGTTAGGCGGATGGTTTATGAGCCATTCCTTGGCTCGGTCCCTTAGTGACAAATGGAACAGACGAAGGTACATCGTTTCCAAGTCCACATTTGTTGGCTTGTATGTCGCACAGAAATCCTTGAATTGATCCAGGTGATGATGAGCATTACCAGTCATACCATTGTAGGCATTACTAGTTATCATCTGTAAGAGTCCGGACCTCCATTCGATATTTCCTCCTTCAGGCATCTGGATGGGATTTCCTTGAGTATGGGTTGATGGTATCATGAAATCTGCCACAGTAGGCTCCCTCTGCTGAACGGCAACGTTCACCAGATTGTTGTGATGGTTCTCCATCTTTCCTTTAGCTTTCCTTCCTCTCTTCGTCTTGCTTCTGGTTTGCATCAACAGACAAAGGAAAGATTAAAAGCGAGTACTAAACAGATAGTGTACTAATGTAATAAACAAAAGTAATAACAGAAAATAAACAAATGACTAGTTCCCCGGCAACGGCGCCATTTTGATCGGGTGTAAATGTAGTGATTGTAATGCAACTCGCGATCAAACAAATAATCTGAGTGTGACTCAGGTCGAATCCACAGGGAACTAGTTTGGCTACTTTCTGTAAATAGTTGTTTATATTAGTACTGAGATGGGGGGTTTTAAATATAAAAGTGCAGTACAGTAGAGTAAATAAACAGTGAAATGATTTATACAGAATTTAAGGTTTGATTTGTTGTTGCATGCGGTTGTTGTTTGGTTGTTTTTCAGAATGATGAAACATTGGGAATCAATGACTTCCCCAGAAACAGACAAATTATAACACAAATTACTGCAGACTCAACTTTCGCTTCTTGCCTAACAGTAGATCTTAATATATGATAGTGAATTATTTCTCTAGGTCATTTGCCTTATTACATGCTCAACTTTCGCTTCTTGCATAATAACAAAACTAGATATACAAATCATCAAGACTCAACTTTCGCTTCTCGCCTATCAAATTTTATCTCATTACATGCATAGACTCAACTTTCGCTTCTCGCCTATCATGCAACTATGTAAACCTACTGTGACATGCTACTGCAAACACAGACAAAAGGTACAAACAATTCTCATACAAACATTATTGATATCTCGCGAAAATACCAAAGACAGGATGCATGAATTGAACTATTCATATCTAATGTAAAGAAACGAAATCATAATTATATAAAAAGACATGTGTTACAACTGATGTTTCTGGGGATCCATTGGATCCCAATAAGTGGACTACTCACTCATGGTGAGTTGATACATAACAACAGCTAAATAAAATTGAAGTACAAGAGGTTAAGAGAAACCCTGATGATGAACTTCTTCTCTGAATGTTGATGCTGTCGTCAAGTATGTTCTCTGGTTTTCTCCGATTATGTCTCCTGATATTTCTTCACTGATGTGCTCTTTCTATAGGGTTGTTCGTACTTGACTCTCTGTTTCTAATGCAGGCTTTTTCGATGTCCGATGGCCTCTTTGCGTCCCCATAAAACTCACACACTGATCGATGGAATTAATTGCACTTGAGCCGACTTGAACATTTATTGCAAATATGCCCTAGGATGGACATGGATTCGAGGCTAGGAGAGGTCGGGCAGCCGAGCGAGTATGCGGGCATGGGAGATCGGACAGCCGGGCGTGGGTGCGAGTGGATGGCCGGGCTGAAGCAGGGAGGTGCGAGTGCATGGCCGGGAGATGGAGCTCGGATGTGCGAGTGGATGCTCGGGCTGGAGAGGCCGGATGGCCGGTCGTGGGTCCGCACAGTTCCACGCTCACTTTTGGTCAATTTTGCTTTTTACTTCTCAATTTAATTTGTCACTGAAACACTAAGTAAAACCATCAAATCTGCGTAATATTGCATGAGAATGGAGCTCAAAGTGTATGAATTTATACATCAAAGATCATGCAAATAATTGCTCATCAATTATTTGCATGATCTTTGATGTACAAATTCACACACTTTGAGCTCCATTTACATGCAATATTACGCAGATTTGATGTTTTTACTTAGTGTTTCAGTGACAAAGCAAATTGAGAAGTAAATGGCAAAATGTGAGCTAGGGCACCCGATCGTGTACCCGGCCTAAACTGCGTGAATTCCCTCGTCCGCCCGATCGGCCACCCGACCTTCCTAGCGTGAAATCCTCGTCCAGCCAATCGGCCACCTGACCTTCCTAGCGTGAAATCCTCGTCTAGCCAATCGGCCACCCGACCTTCCTAGCGTGAAATCCTCGTCCAGCCGATCGGCTACTCAACCTAAGCATCCCTACCCTAAACCGTCGTCGTTATTTGCAATAAATTGACAAGTCGGCTCAAATGCATTTATTTCCATCGATCAGTGTGAGTTTTATCGGGACGCAAAGAAGCCATGGGATATTGAAAAGCCTGCATTGGGAAGCAGGGAGACCGTAATTATTGAGGGACAACAGTATAAAAGGGGCGCAAATCAGATCAGAAATGAGAGAAAATTATCAGAAAATTATCAGAGATACTTGGCGACAACAACATTCACAAGAGCAGAAGAAGTTCAACATCAGGGTTTCTCTTAACCTATTCTTGTACTTCCATTTTTATTTAGCTGTTGTCATGTATCAACTCACCATGAGTGAGTAGTCCACTTATTGGGATCCAATGGATCCCCAGAAACATCTGAAGTTGTAACACATGTCTTTTTATATGATTGCGATTTTATTTCTTTACATTAGATATGAATAGTTCAATTCATACATCCTGTATTTGGTATTTTCGCGAGATATCAATAATGTTTGTATGCGGATTGTTTGTATCTATTGTCTGTGTTTGCAGTAGCATATCACAGTAGGTTTACATAGTTGCATGATAGGCAAGCAGCGAAAGTTGAGTCTATGCATGTAATGAGATAAAATTTGATAGGCGAGAAGCGAAAGTTGAGTCTTGATGATTTGTGCATCTAGTTTTGTTATTATGCAAGAAGCGAAAGTTGAGCATGTAATAAGGCAAATGACCTAGAGAAATAATTCACTATCATATATCAAGATCTACTGTTAGGCAAGAAGCGAAAGTTGAGTCTGCAGTAACTTTGTGTTATAATCTGTTTGTTTTTGGGGAGTCATTGATTCCCAATGTTTCATCAAATTAAAAGACAACCAAACAACAAATCGTATGCAACAACAAGTTAAATCTTTAGTTCTGTGTTAGTTCATTTCATTGTTCAATTTATTTATTCTACTGTACTGCATTTTTATTTTAAACCCCCCAATTTCAGTACTAATATAAACAATCACTTACAGAAAGTAGCAAACTAGTTCCCTGAGGATTCGATATGAGTCACACTCAGATTAATTGTTTGATCGCGAGTTGCATTACAATCACTATATTTACAACCGATCAACGACCCGGTAGTTACATGTCATTATAAATTGTTTTTGATCATATATCTTGCATTCTTGATCACATATATTGAAGTTCAAATTATTGCAACGTTCAAAATGGCGCCGTTGCCGGGGAGCAACGCATTAACCTAAGGAGCTAGAGTAGATTTTACAAGATTTGGACTATTTCACTTGGTTTTCTTGCTATTACTTGTGTGTGTTGCATTTGTGGCCTAACGGACTCCCTTGTTCTTGTAGGCTTCGGTTGAATGCAAACGAGGTCCAAAAATAAGGAAAAAGTGAACGCGAGTTTTGATCATACCTTGCAACAATACTTGGACCAAGAGAAAGCCAAAGGTCAAGGCACTCGAAAAGAGGGCAACCTCGTAAACAAGGACCATCACCCATGGCACAATTACTTCGTAATGAGGAGCCCAACGGGGAGAAGCCCCTGAATGACTATTCCACTCCGAGCCTAACCGGTTTCCAATCGCCGATAGCTCCACCGGGAGTTAATGCTCCCCAATTTGAACTTAAGCCGGCTTTGATAAACATGGTGGGCAACAACGCATTCACCGGGATAGGAAATCCCAATGCGCATTTGACATCCTTTCTAGAGCTTTGTGAGACGTTCAAGATGAACAATGTACCCAAGGAAAACATATATCTAAGGCTTTTCCCCTTCTCTTTAACGGGGAAAGCCAAGGATTGGCTATGGAGCCATGAGGGTAACACTTTCACAACCTGGGAAGAGCTAGCCAAAGCCTTCCTCCTCCAATACTTCCCACCGGTGAAGACCCAAAGGATAAAGAACTTGATCACCTCATTTGCGCAAGGGGAAGATGAAACATTCCACGAGGCATGGGAAAGATTTAAGGAACTCCAAAGAGAATGCCCTCACCACAACATAAACAAGCCAACCCTCATTCAAATTTTCTATCAAGGCATGGATGCCGATTCAAAAAGGCAAATGGATTAAGCCGCGAGTGGGGCATTGACAGGTGTCGTTGTACATGTGCAAAAATATTATTTCTTTTTCCGACTAGCAAGTGGTAAGTCGGGTCGTATCCACAGAGATCGGTTGAGAATCTGTTTCACTAAGTAAAAACGTAACAATGGGGGGGTTTTGAATGCAAACAATTAAATAACACAAGTAAGCAAGAATGATCGCTAGAGCAATCGTCACACAAATCCAAGTATCAAATATTAAAGAACAGTGCAAGCTAGAACTCTTGACTATGATGCAAGACTAAATCATTAACCTAACCGTTCTAATTTCTAATGTTTTACAACTTATATCTCCCCGCTAGGTTGCACTACAAGTTGTCCTAGGGTGTCAATCCTAGTGGTATATTACTCGTATCCTAGTTTGCTATCCCCGCTAGGTTGCTAGTAAACTGTGATAATTGGAATCAACAAACTAACAGAAGCTCCCCCGCTAGGGTTCCACTTATGCTAGCATATCAAATCCATAAACAATGCATAGTAATATAACGCAAAACATAAAGATAAATATAGGTTTCAAGTCAAAACATCACAATGTCGAGTTCTAGCCTACACATATGAGTTTAGCTACTCATCGCAATGGAATACATCATAAAGTTATATGAATAAACTGAAACGAAATTACTAATACGGAAATCTTCACCGAGCTGCAGCTTTCTTCTCCAAAGTTAGGTCAAACCCTAATTCTCTAAATCTCTCGTTTCTTCCCAAACCGTGTCTCTTTTCCACACTGAAAATTGAGGTCTGTTCGCCTCTGGCCGCTTAGGGTTTGGCTCGTCTTGTTCTCCTTTTATACTTCCCGAAATTGCCAAAATGAAATTAAGAAATTTGACTTGCCAGCTGTCCCCGCAGACGTCTCCTGTATTTGCTGTCCGCGGACGTCTCTTGCATTATGGTAATTGTTCAGACGTCCGCGCCATTAATTCTTCAGCCCTCCGCGGTTTGCACTGAAGAAAATTCCAAGTGTTTCGGACTTCATTTCTTTCCGCGCCAAACATCTTCAAATAGGCTCCTTTTAGCCGGTATTCCTTCCATGGTCTCCAAGTGTACCTGAGAACGAAAACTACACACGGGTAGTGAAATAATATACAGGTAACACTAAGAAACAGGGTTTTAACATATAAAATAGTCATACAGCTATGACTCATCAAACTACCCCACACTTGAACTTGTTCGTCCCGAACAAGAACAAAGCCATAGAACGAATTACAATGTACTAGTCATGCTAACTGTTACATCTCAATCTCAAATACAGCAATTAATCTTATCATGCTTAAGATTCTAACAATGCGAGTATAGATAGATTTTTCGATACTTGTTACCTCGCGAGTTGCGATTCAAACGACCTTGGATGTTTGGGAGATAGTCCTTTATAGATACCACGGACATTGCATTCTTTTCTGAGTTTTGGTCTTTAGATTGAGTCGGCGGCTTTCTTTGACACGTGATTAATTCACTGCTTTCATACCATTGAGTCGGACCTTGATAAACGACACATCTTTGCTTGAATCAATCAGATTTCTGATTTTTTCTTCTTTCTTTTTTGTCTACTTGATGGGTTGCCTTCGGCTTTTGAATTTGTTTCTTGTCCACATAATCATTTGCGCCTTCTGCTCTTTTCTCATCCTCGTCCTTTTCACTCGAGTCAAGCCGAGGGTCGCTCGTCTATTTTCCCGGTTACTCGGACTAGAGATTGGACGGTGTTATGTTCTCCCGTCCCACCTAACCGCATAAGTACTGCAGTGGCGGAGAAGACTCTCAGGATTAGGCTAGTGAAGCGTCAACCTCCACCGCTTTTCTCAATCATTAGAACCAAAAACTCAGAACTTCCTGCAATTTGCCGTACCTTTCTAGGACATTTCTGTCAACTCCACATCCCTGCATATCACAACTCGAAAGAACAAAGCATCGAATTTTTTTGAAATTTTTGCATTTTTAGTCAAATGAGCACAATAGTCATAAAAAGCTGGAAATAAGATTTCGACATATGAGAAAAGCATAGCAGTGCATCATCAGTTCATCACGAGTTCATCAAGACACAAAACATGCGACATAAAAATTTAAAACAGACACGATGCGCAACTAACTCAACAACATCCCACCCCACACTTAAGTGGACACGTGTCCTCACGGAATAATTCAAGAGATGAGATGTGTAACTAAAACAGACTCAAATAAAAAATAAAAATAAAAGACAATAAAATAAAAATAAAAACGAAGGAACTGGTACTCCCTAATAGTCTGGTGGTGGTGATTGAGCTCTGTGATTTTAGCCTTTTAAAATGCACCGCGGACGTCTTCTCCATTTAACCCCGCGGACGTCTGAAGAATATGCAATAAATGCTAAGGCGTCCGCGCTTTAATAGTTGAGACGTGCGCGAGCTACACTGATGTAGAATTTTTTCCTTCGCTTATTCACCTGAAAACACCAGAAATAAAAAGAAATGCACTCGAGGCGCATTATCAGCTTCCCAATTCCACTATAACATGTGTAAAGTAAAAGAAACACACCGGGTTGCCTCCCGGTAAGCGCCTTTGTTTTACGTCCTTGGCTGGACATTACCTCTTTAGGGATCACAAGTTAGGATCCGAAGGCTGCTCCAAGTCAAACTTCTTTACTTTCTTGTGATACTTATAGCCCTCAACGAGTGGTGTTCTCGTGTCTCTCCATCCTGGTTTCCATCCAAACGTGCCATGTCTCGGTCGCTTCCTCGTGTATGGACAGTCAGAATCCTCGTGAACATGGAAGTTTGATGTCTTTCCAGCAAACGCAAGCGACGACATTTTTGTTCCCATGTCATTCTTGGTCCTTTTTGCCAAGATGACCGATTGTCCCAGAATGAGTGCAAGAGGACCGTTATCGCTGACATCTCCCATCTGCAAAATGTAAGAATCAACATCACGGGTGATTGTGAGAGTACTTGAGTCCTTACACTTTTCGAGCGGTGCTTGTTGACTCGTGGCGAGTGGGTGCTCTATCATTGGCTCTTCCGGCTCATGCTTCACCTCCAACTTATCTTCCAGCTCCTCTTTATCGATCGTGTGGTCCATAGGAGCTATCACCTGCATTGGAAATAGTAGAGTGGTGTTAGAATTTGGAATTTCGTTACCTGAAACTAGGAAGTCCGCGCACGTCTCTTGCATTACACCCGCGGAGGTCTCTTGATTTTCTGGTAATTCTTCAGGCGTCCGCGCCTTAATTGTTGAGACGTCCGCCGTAGCCACTGAGGTAGAATCTTCATTCAGCTCTCCTTCTCGTATTTCGTAAACGGCGCTGCAAAGCTGACATACTCGCTTCTTTAGCTCTTTAACGTCTTCAGCTTGTTGCCCCATCTGTCGATCGAGCTCTTTGAACATGCCTCTCATTTCTTCTCTAAATTCCTTGATCGGGTCCTTCATCTCATGTTTATCTTCCTCGTTGTCTTCATCATCACGAATTGCCTCATCCATCCTATTGCACCAAGGTATCTCATCAATATACGACGCACAAAATCCTCTCATAGTGCGTCTCGGATCCCGACGCCTAGGTAACTGTCCATATCGATTTCCTCCACCGAGGTATTCTCGATCCAACTCATCCTCGTAATCCTCGTATCTAGCTGCACGAGGTCTAGCATACTCATTCACGAATTTCTGGTTTCTGGGGGGTGGTAGTCTTCGATCAACATCGTCGTCATAAACTGGTTCACTATAATAGGAATACATAGAAACCCATAAAACCAAACAAAAACAAAAAAAGACAATAAAATAAAAATAAAAGAAATAAATACTTAGTGAGATTCTTCGTTACCAATCCCCGGCAACGGCGCCATTTTTGACAGGTGTCGTTGTACCTGTGTAAAAATATTATTTCTTTTTCCGACTAGCAAGTGGTAAGTCGGGTCGTATCCACAGAGATCGGTTGAGAATCTGTTTCACTAAGTAAAAACGTAACAATGGGGGGGGGGGGTTTTGAATGCAAACAATTAAATAACGCAAGTAAGCAAGAATGATCGCTAGAGCAATCGTCACACAAATCCAAGTATCAAATATTAAAGAACAGTGCAAGCTAGAACTCTCGACTATGATGCAAGACTAAATCATTAACCTAACCGTTTTGATTTCTAATGTTTTACAACTTATAGCTCCCCGCTAGGTTGCACTGCAAGTTGTCCTAGGGTGTCAATCCTAGTGGTATATTACTCGTATCCTAGTTTGCTATCCCTGCTAGGTTGCTAGTAAACTGTGATAATTGGAATCAACAAACTAACAGAAGCTCCTCCGCTAGGGTTCCACTTATGCTAGCATATCAAATCCATAAACAATGCATAGTAATATAACGCAAAACATAAAGATAAATATAGGTTTCAAGTCAAAACATCACATTGTCGAGTTCTAGCCTATACATATGAGTTTAGCTACTCATCGCAATGGAATACATCATAAAGTTATATGAATAAACTGAAACGAAATTACTAATACGGAAATCTTCACCGAGCTGCAGCTTTCTTCTCCAAAGTTAGGTCAAACCCTAATTCTCTAAATCTCTCGTTTCTTCCCAAACTGTGTCTCTTTTCCACACTAAAAATCGAGGTCTGGTCGCCTCTGGCCGCTTAGGGTTTGGCTCGTCTTGTTCTCCTTTTATGCTTCCCGAAATTGCCAAAACGAAATTAAGAAATTCGACTTGCCAGCTGTCTCCGCGGACGTCTCCTGTATTTGCTGTCCGCGGACGTCTCCTATATTTGCTGTCCGCGGACGTCTCTTGCATTATGGTAATTGTTCAGACGTCCGCGCCCATAATTCTTCAGCCCTCCGCAGTTTGCACTGACAAAAATTCCAAGTGTTTCAGACTTCATTTCTTTCCGCGCCAAACATCTTCAAATAGGCTCCTTTTAGCCGGTATTCCTTCCATGGTCTCCGAGTGTATCTGAGAATGAAAACTACACACAGGTAGTGAAATAATATACAGGTAACACTAAGAAACGGGGTTTTAACATATAAAATAGTCGTACAACTACGCCTCATCAGGCATTCATGGAGGTTCATCCCACGCAAGGAGGGTTGATTATAGAAAAAATGGCAAGGAACTCTCACTTATGGGGAAGCGAGAGGACTTATACCCCCAAGAAGCAAAACAAAACAAGAGAGGTGGAGGAAATAGACTCGAAAGAGAATGTGATGTTCCCATGAATGGCATGGCTTTGGCAAAATGGCTTTAGACAGTTCGAGCTAGAGTTCAAGAAGAGTTCAACCACGGACTGGAACAGAAGTACAGCGTGCAGCAGACGCATGATTTGATTCCGGAAGGTTCTGATGATAGATGATCTTTTCGGTTGAAGTCGGTCAGTGAAGAAATAGATATTTGAGATGTCATTCGAATATCTCCTCACCAGAATTGAAGATCGCCTGACTAACTTACCGAAGAAGGTATCTCATGAAGATTGGAATATATCGACGAGATTATTTGATTGGAGCCGATCGACAAGTCATCACCGAAGATCAGATAGGCGATCAAATATATGCAGATTAGCTGAAAGAATATCAGATGGCTTGACGTGGAAGTCATCTTCGAAGATTGGATACGGATTGAATATTCTGCAAATATTTAGGAGTATCTCCGAAATATTTGACAGGATATTCAGATTGGATCTGGACTTCACCAAAGCCTATAAAAAGAAGGCTAGGGCGTCCAGATTGAGTGTTGCTTCCTGAGTGAAAAGAAAAACACGAGAGATCGTGAGATTGGGGGAGAAGCGACGGCCGTCCATTCCACATCGAAATATTAGCGGCAAAGCAACAGTCTGTTCAGGTGTGGTGTTCAGGCTGTGCTTGGGGAACAACAAAGCACACACACGGTAATCAAGCTACGCCTTGAAAGAAGGCGACTGGACTTCCGAGAGGTCCAAGATTAGGCCGAGAGGGAAGCCTCCTCCTACCCACAGGGGATCAAGGGGAGCTGCGATGAACCGAGATTGCAAATCCGAGAGACGGAGAATTAGAGGCTAGGTGATTACAAACACGGGGTTGTGTAAGAGTAAGACCACTTGTAGCTCTAATCTCATAATACGATTTGTGTCCCTTTTAGGGTGTGGGAAACCCCCCAGAGTAGGCGAGGCCGAACTGGGTAACATACCGTGCGTGCTCCCGTTTTCCTCTACTTTTAAGTTCTGCTTGATAAACAGCTTTAACAACTATCGGAACACTACCTTGTAGTGTTGGTATCCGATTAACTGTGTGTGTCTTAGTTATCTTCTCTGCCTGCTGAAATGTTGTGAAAGGAGTTTGATGGACCATAATTGTATGAATCATAAACACAGTTAAACCCACCAAATTAGACTGTTTGTCTATTTAACTTTTGCTTGTTAGTTCCAATATTTATCTACAGGGTATTTTGGAGTCTAGAGAGAATACAGGCTAAGGAGGAGTTTTTAAGCTGAAAATATATTACGAGTCATTCCAAGGTCACGACCAGATGCCGACTGAAGAAATCTCAAGATCCTGACATGGAATCACTCAAACCAAGTCCAACCGAAGAGCAACCAAAGTCAGTCCGGAGCTGAAATGAACCGATAGTTTTGTGAAAACCTCACAAAACTCACAAAACCTCTTCTCCCCTCTAAGATGACCAGCGGCTTTGAGCAAAGGATGACTCATGGGGGGCGGCTCCTCCCTTCCCCCCCCATGTGACCGGCGGCTTTCCTCCCCTCCCATGGATGCTTGCCATGTGTTCTCATCTCAAACCACATCTCCCTCCTCCCCTTAGCTATAAATACCCCATCATCCCATCCCAAAACTCATCCCATCTTCACACAACACAATCACTTATCTCTCTAGATTTTGGCACTTTTGTAAGCTTTTGTTTGAAATCTATAATACTCATGTTGGTTCTTGAGTATTCTAGTAGTTTTTGAGAATACTCCTGTTGGTTCTTGAGTATTCTTCTTTACTTACTGTCTTTCAAAAACCCTCGAGTACTTAGCTATGGTATCCACCTCTATGGATATTCGTAGCTAAACTCTTCATTCGGTTGAAGGGGTGTACTTGTATCATAAAATGTTTTAGACCCTGCACCTAGTGCCTCTCTGTGTTCAAAACTTGTTCTATGTGCCACATATTAGGTTAGAACTTCCAAGGTTGAGTGGATGCTTTAACGGGCAAAGCTCTTCCGTGGGGTTCGTGAACATACTCGGGTAAGTGGATGCTTTAACGGGCAAAGCTTATCTGAGGAGTTCGACCTCTCTTAAAAACTATTTGGTTGATCGTAACTGAAGATCAAATGGATGCACATAAGGCTAAGATACTTTGAAAGGAGGAATTAGTCTAAATAGAACAAGTGTTCTAAACGATGTTGCAAGTCTTGTGCTAGAAATAGCCTCGATTCATCTTTGAACACTTAGTATGATCATTAGCGGTCAATGATAAACGACTATGATACAAGGCCTCTAAGACCGAATACTTTCCTTAGATGTAAACACCACCTGCATTTACTTTCTTAGTATAAACTGCTTATCAACTGCTCACCTTCCGGAAGACTTGCCAATCACGCAACAATCGCGGTAAGTCTTCTCTTTTATTTTCAGTATTTACTTTTCTGTCATTTACATTTCCGCACTAAAAATCAAAACCAACAAAAAAAAACACTTACTTTTCCGCACTAAAACCTCAATCAACCTAAAAAACACGCTCCCCCGCTGTACAATTCCCTCAAAGAATAGATTATCCCCCTAATTCCCTTGGGTTCGACCCCTACTTAACACTTGCTACCCAGTAGTGAAGTCGCGAGTAGCGGACTTATAAATTTATTTGTACATTTGCTCTGACGACAAGCATCTGTCAAATTGGCGCCGTTGCCGGGGAATTAGCCGTCGGATTAGTTGTTCTTTCCCTTTTCCTTCTCATCTCTTCATCACACTATGTATGCATGGATAACACGACATCTTCCTCTGTTCGGAGGTACGGATGGAGAAGACCTAGTACAACATTGTCGAAACTTTCACCATATTTGACGCCACATACAACCTGAAAATGAAATGTTAGAGGAATTTAAGCTTAAATGCTTCAAATTTTCTCTAACTGATTTTGCGACAATTTGGTATTACACATCAACCGCTAGTCGTACAGAACATTTTGTGGATCTTTGCGTTCCATTCCTGAGGGAATTCTCCCCCCATCCTTACGACAAAAAACCCGTGAGAAGATCATGTGCCTGCAACAATCCCGAGATGAGACTTTGGACGAATACTACATGAACTATGACACCATCGTCTCAAGCTGCCCGCACCATGGATTCACGAAGAAAGTTCTTCTTCAAAAATTTCTTCGTGGGATGAGGGCCGATGAGCTAACAAGGATTAACTAAGCAATGAGAAGATCAGCCGGGAACTTATCCATGGCAGACATGTGGAACCTCATAGATGACCTAGCCGCAGCCACAAAACGAATACCCCAAGCTGACAGAGGAATGCAGATAGAAGAGGCTGGTCCAGAGACAGATGAAGAAAATACTCCCGAGCCATCGGAAGAATCAGACATAGAAAGCATCGGAAGCAACGAGGAAAAACACTCATGGGAACTCGAGGCGGTGCCAACAAAAGAAGAAGTCCAAAACACCACTGGCAAGCTACCCGAGTCATACCCAACTATCATAACCAGAGCAGCAGAGACCATCTACGACCAAATCCTCACAGATGGACGTGACGAGGCAGAACCAAGCCTTAAGATGCAAGCTTCCCAACTTTTCCCCTTGATCAATAAGCGAATAGCAGAGAACTATGTGATCCATGAAGAGGCTAAAAGGAGGATGGGAAAAGGGCCTGAGCAGAACGACTCCTCGATGGAGCATGTTTTCGCCATAACTAGACAAGGCAGCCCTAAACACCAGAAAACCCGATTCAAGAAACTAGTAGTAAAAGGTCCCTCACCCTCTCAAAGACGTTGGAAGGAGAAATCACCAGAACAATGGGAACAGGACCCAAGCACATCATCTCACAAGAAATCGGGGAAAGGCAAGGCAAAAATCAACACAGGAACGGTGGCGAAATATGACCTGAGCCACCCATGGGATCCAAACCAGTGATCCAGGAATGAGGTACTGTCGAGCCAACGACGTTAAACAAAGGCACTGGTCGGGAGGTAACCCGACACCTATCTTACTTTCAGTCATTCACTTTCTGTCAATTTTATTTTCTGTCATTTAGTTTTTACCAATAAGTCGCTCTCACCCACTTGGTGCATAGAATGAAATGACTATTTAGGAATCGGTTATGGGTGCAACATCAAGCCAGCCAGGCCTATGCCAAAAGTTCAAGGCCCCAGCTGAACTCCCTCGATTATCCAGCCTCATGCCACGTCGTTCACTCGACACTTTAAAGGGAGTTCTGTTCTTCCCTTTTCCTTAATGTCATTTCCTTCTCATAATTGTCTGCTTGCATGGCTTTTGAACTAAGTCTTGCTCAAAGGCACGCCTTCGTTCAAAAGTGTGGGGTGAGAACCGCCTGTGTAGATAACATGTTTTTCTTTTCCTTTTCCCTTAATATTACCTTTTTGAAAATATGAACTTGAGAATGTGAAAAAGATAGATCATAATTCATGCAATAACCTTGTGAAAATTCAACTGTTTAAAAACTTAGAATGTAACTTCTCATTTGTCCCTTTGTGCTGAGATAAACAGGGGATGTGGAGTTGATAGAAAATGACCTAGAGAGGCTTGGCGAGCAATCGAAGGACTGAATTTCGCTATATGGTTTACGAAGTCAGTGGAGGCTGCACTTCGGGTTTCAGTTGAGTCAGAAGTCATCTCCGCCATGCAGTGTTTATGCAAAAAGAAAAAAGGTGGGACGGGAATCAAACCGTCCTATCTCTAGTCAGAGTAGCCGGGAAAATAAAAGAGTGACCCTCATTTTGACTCGCGCGAAACGGCGAAGATGAGAGAGAGCGGGGAGGTATTTCCATATGCTCGCGGGCGATGATTGGACCTCCCAAAAAGGCTTGAGAAAATGGACTAGCAAGCCACAAAAAGGCAAAAGCTCAAAGAAGCAAATCAAGAGGCCAAAGGCCCAAAATTGTGAAGGTTTTAACCGAACAAAAGTGAAGTACTCAAAGAGTCAAATCAAAGGCCAAAGGCCGATTCACTACAAAAAAAGCTGTCCCTCGCCAAAAAGAAATCAAAAGGCTCAACTCAGTGAAACCCGAACCGAATCACGTGCTAGAGAAAGCTACAAGGAAACCATATAGTGCAAGACAGTCCCGAGGTTGCAGTCAAGGAGCCTGAAAAGGGCTATCTCCCGAAACATCCAAATTAATTTGCATCTCGGCACGAAGGTACAAGTATCAAGTTTCTTCTAAGTATTTATCTACAGGGTATTTTGGAGTCTAGAGAGAATACAGGCTAAGGAGGAGTTTTTAAGCTGAAAATATATTACGAGTCATTCCAAGGTCACGACCAGATGCCGACTGAAGAAATCTCAAGATCCTGACATGGAATCACTCAAAACAAGTCCAACAGAAGAGCAACCAAAGTCAGTCCGGAGCTGAAATGAACCGATAGTTTTGTGAAAACCTCACAAAACTCACAAAACCTCTTCTCCCCTCTAAGATGACCGGCGGCTTTGAGCAAAGGATGACTCATGGGGGGCGGTTCCTCCCTTCCTCCCCCCATGTGACCGGCGGCTTTCCTCCCCTCCCATGGATGCTTGCCATGTGTTCTCATCTTAAACCACATCTCCCTCCTCCCCTTAGCTATAAATACCCCATCATCCCATCCCAAAACTCATCCCATCTTCACACAACACAATCACTTATCTCTCTAGATTTTGGCACTTTTGTAAGCTTTTGTTTGAAATCTATAATACTCATGTTGGTTCTTGAGTATTCTAGTAGTTTTTGAGAATACTCCTGTTGGTTCTAGAGTATTCTCCTTTACTTACTGTCTTTCAAAAACCCTCGAGTACTTAGCTATGGTATCCACCTCTATGGATATTCGTAGCTAAACTCTTCATTCGGTTGAAGGGGTGTACTTGTATCATAAAATGTTTTAGACCCTGCACCTAGTGCCTCTATGTGTTCAAAACTTGTTCTATGTGCCACATATTAGGTTAGAACTTCCAAGGTTGAGTGGATGCTTCAACGGGCAAAGCTCTTCCGTGGGGTTCGTGAACATACTCGGGTAAGTGGATGCTTTAACGGGCAAAGCTTATCTAAGGAGTTCGACCTCTCTTAAAAACCATTTAGTTGATCGTAACTGATGGTCGAATGGATGCACATAAGGCTAAGATACTTCGAAAGGAGGAATTAGTCTAAATAGAACAAGTGTTCTAAACGATGTTGCAAGTCTTGTGCTAGAAATAGCCTCGATTCATCTTTGAACACTTAGTATGATCATTAGCGGTCAATGATAAACGACTATGATACAAGGCCCCTAAGACCGAATACTTTCCTTAGATTTAAACACCACCTGCATTTACTTTCTTAGTATAAACTGCTTATCAACTGCTCACCTTCCGGAAGACTTGCCAATGAAGCAACAATCGCTGTAAGTCTTCTCTTTTATTTTCAGTATTTACTTTTCTGTCATTTACTTTTCCGCACTAAAAACCAAAACCAACCAAAAAACACTTACTTTTCCGCACTAAAACCTCAATCAACCTAAAAAACATGCTCCCTCGCTGTACAATTCCCTCAAAGAATAGCTTATCCCCCTAATTCCCTTGGGTTCGACCCCTACTTACCACTTGCTACCCAGTAGTGAAGTCACGAGTAGCGGACTTATAAATTTATTTGTACATTTGCTCTGACGACAAGCATCTGTCAGAGTTCAAGGTCTGTCTCAACTGTACCTTGAACACTAGCTTGAACAGGGGATATAATTTCAGGATGGTCGTGCCCTCACCAAGAGGATAGATGCTCTAGCCACTTCACTTAGTGCGCTTCATGTGAAACAAGCACAAAAGCAACCTCGAGTATGCACCATTTGCACAAGTCTCTCTCATAAAGAAGATGATTGCCCTCACACTTTCCCTCAAGAAGAAACCCTAGATGAAGAGGACGTTAACTTCTTGCAAAGGAATCAAGCAAGATATGGGAGAGACCGGGACCATCCCAATTTTTCATACAAAACAACCGAACCTATCAAATATGATCCCAATTGGCGCCAAAAGAACAATACTCCTCCCAGTTTCACCCCGAAGAATCAAGATTACCAAAGGCAAAATCAAGGCTATCAAAGGCAAACCTATCAAGGACAATCTAGCCAACTCAACAACAAGCTCAAACCCAACAACTACCTAAGGAAGACCCCACTATGAATCAATTGCTAGCTTCACTCATTGCAGGTCAAAAAGAGGGGATTGAAGATCGAAACATGCTAGTTCAAGATCAAATGAAAATGGCCCAAGATCAATTCAAGGCCTCCCAAGAAAATAAATTCATGTTCCAATCAATCAACCAACGGCTAGATGAGATGTCCACTCACCATAAAATGTTGGAGAACCAAATCGCACAACAAGCTAGTGGCTCCGCGAGATATCAAGGGAAACTTCCCTCCAAGTTGGATTTCCATCAAAATGAGCACGTGAATGCTATAACATTGAGGAGTGGAACCACCTACAACCCCCCTTTGCCCAAGGAAAAAGATGCGAGCACAAGGATTCCCATCATCATTGAAGAGGGCGAGGAGGAGGTCGAAGAAGAAATTCCCGCGCCAAAGGAAGTTCCCTCTAAGAGCTCAATGAAAGAAATCGCTAAGGACACAACGAAGGGGCCTTCCCCTTACAAGCCTCCCATGCCATCCCTCAAAGGCAACTAAAGAAGAACAACGAATCACACTTCCAAAAATTTGCGGAGATGATGAAGAAGATCAATGTGACACTGCCAATCTCCGAGGTAATATCCCAAATGCCCCTTTATAGTAAATTTCTTAAAGATGTCATCTCTCATAGGCATGAAATTTCTGAAATTGGCTCTGTAGATCTAAATGTAGAATGTAGTGCTATTGTGTGAAATCCCATGCCTAAGAAAGAGAAATATCTGGGGTCATTTTCCATTTCTATTACTATTGGTGATGTCAACATAAGCAAGGCGTTGTGTGATTTAGGTGCTAGTATTTCATTAATGCCTTACTCCCTTTTTAAGAAACTTGATATGGGCACTCTCGTGCCTACTTCCATTAGTCTACGCCTTGCGGATCGCTCCTCTAGGGTCCCTTGTGGAATCCTAGAGGACGTGCCCGTAAAGGTGGGGAAATTTTACATCCCCGTGGATTTCTTTGTCTTAGAGATGGAAGAGGAGCGAGAGATACCAATCATTTTGGGAAGGCCATTTTTGAAAACTACTAAGGCGGTGATAAGTTGCATAAATGATTCACTAGAGTTTGAAATAGGGGGAGAGAAAATCAAGTTCTATCTAAGACAAGCATGTAGTGCCCCTAGTAATTCATTGGATTGTAACTTGCTTGATGTTTATAATGATTTTTCTTGTGATGACCTAGTTTCTATTGAGCATGAGCTATTGTGTGATGAAAGCAGAGGTGATTCTATGATGGATTTGTTGATGATGGATGAGGAGGAGGAACAAAAAGAGGAAAAAGATGATGAGAAAGAAAGAACGGAGAAAGGAGAAGGTAAGGGATCTTGTGGGATAAAGCTTAAGGCTCTACCTACCAAGGTACGAATTTCTAGGTCCCAACTCTACTTTTCCCGTAATAGTGAATGCATCTTTGAATGAGCTTGAGACCTCTAGACTTTTGCATGTGCTTAGAACGCGTAGAGGGGCTATTGGGTATTCCATTGATGATCTTAAAGGGATTAGCCCCGATATATGCATGCATAGAATTACATTGGAAGATGATGCTAGACCAACCCAAGAGAGGTTGAGGAGGTTGAACCATACGTTAGGGGAAGTTGTCTTTAAGGAGATAACTAAGTTGAGGGAAGCGGGAATCATTTATGCCGTTCCCGACTCGGAATGGGTGAGCCCAATTCACGTAGTCCCTAAGAAAGGTGGCTTGACGGTAGTCAAGAACGAAAAGAATGAGCTAATCCCTACACGCACCGTCACGGGGTTGCAGATGTGTGTTGATTACCGTAAGCTAAACAAGGCCACTAAGAAAGATCATTTCCCTCTACCCTTCATTGACCAAATGCTTGAGAGACTAGCCAACCATGAATATTTTTGTTACCTTGATGGATATAGCGGATTATTTCAAATCCCTATTCACCCTCAAGATCAAGAGAAAACCACCTTCACATGCCCCTATGGGACCTATGCGTATATACGTATGCCCTTTGGGCTATGTAATGCGTCGGGAACCTTCCAAAGGTGCATGATGGCCATTTTCTCCGAATTCATTGAAAATACAATGGAAGTATTCATGGATGACTTTTCGGTTTATGGTTCCTCATTTGATTCTTGTCTAGAGAACCTTTCAAGGGTCCTTGACAAATGCATTGAGACCGATCTAGTCTTGAATTGGGAGAAGTGCCATTTTATGGTACAAGAAGGAATTATGCTTGGGCATCTTGTCTCTAATAGGGGAATTGAGGTGGATAGGGCCAAGATTGAAGTAATTGAAAAACTCCCACCCCTAGAGACGTTAAGGGAATTTGAAGCTTTCTTGGGCATGCCGGGTTCTACCGGCGCTTCATTAAGGACTTCTCTAAGATTGCCAAGCCATTAACCGATCTCTTGCATAATGATACACCCTTTGTATTTGATGATCCTTGTGCTAAAGCCTTCGAGAAGCTAAAGTTTGCTCTCACATCCGCTCCCATCATCCAACCTCCCAATTGGGAACTCCCCTTTGAGCTTATGTGCGACGCAAGTGACTATGCCATTGGAGCCGTTCTAGGGCAAAGGGTAGACAAGAAGCTACATGTGATCTATTACATGAGCAAGGTCTTGGACCAAGCTCAATCAAACTACTCCACCATGGAGAAGGAGATGCTAGCTATTGTCTACGCCTTCGAGAAATTTAGGCAATACTCGCTGGGATCAAAAACAATAGTTTATACCGATCACGCCGCCATCAAGTACCTAATTTCAAAGAAAGATGCTAAGCCTAGGCTCATAAGATGGGTACTTCTACTTCAAGAGTTCGACATAGAAATCAAAGACAATAAGGGAGTAGAGAACTTGGTCGCCGATCATCTTTCTAGACTTGAACCTTTGAGGGAGAAAGACTCAAGTGAGGAATTGCCTATTGAGGACTCCTTTGTTGGCGAAAATTTGATGGGACTTGAGAATGCACCCACTCCATGGTACGCCGACATAGTGAACTTCAAGGTTTGTGAAGTGCTTCCTCCAAACATGAACTACAATCAAATTAAAAATTTGCGCATGATGCAAGACGATACTATTGGGATGAGCCCCATCTTTTCAAGCTTTGTTCGGATGGTATTTATAGAAAATGTTTAGCCGACGAAGATATACAAGGAGTCTTGCACCATTGCCATTATTTCCCTAGTGGAGGCCATGGAGGGAGTTCAAAGACCGCGGCTAAGGTGCTTCAAAGTGGACTCTATTGGCCATCAATATTCAAAGATGCTTACAATTTCGTGAAGGCTTGTGACAAGTGTCAAAGGAGTGGTAATATCTCCAAGAGGAACAAGATGCCCCAACAAGCAATGCTAGAAGTAGAGATCTTTGATGTATGGGGAATAGATTTCATGGGCCCTTTTCCCCCTTCCTATGGGAACCGCTATATTCTCGTAGCGTTTGACTATGTGTCTAAATGGGTTGAAGCTATAGCCTCCCCAACTTGTGATGCCAAGGTCGTAACAAAACTTTTCAAGAAAGTGATTTTCCTTAGATTTGGAGTCCCACGAACTGTGATTAGTGATGGGGGATCTCACTTCAAGTAAAAGCAATTTGGGGTGCTTCTAAAGAAATATGCGGTCTACCACAAGGTTGCAACACCTTACCACCCTCAAACTAGCGGGCAAGTGGAAGTCTCGAATAGAGAAATCAAAGTCATCCTTGAAAAAATGGTGGGAAATTCTAGGAAGGATTGGTCCTTGAAATTGGATGATGCTCTTTGAGCATATATGACCGCTTTCAAGACACATATAGGGATGTCTCCCTTTAGGCACATTTATGGGAAACCTTGCCACCTTCCGGTTGAACTAGAGTACAAGTCATTTTGGGCGGTTAGAGAATTGAACTTTAACATGAAAACCGCCGGAGAGAAGAGGCTATTGGACTTGAACGAGTTGGATAAAATAAGACTTCACTCATATGAGAATGCCAAAATTTACAAGCAAAAGCAAAAGAAATGGCATGACAAGAAAATCTTGAGGAAGGAGTTTAAAGAAGGGGATCAAGTCCTACTATTCAATTCGAGATTAAGGTTATTCCCGGGAAAGCTAAAGTCAAGATGGACGGGTCCATTGAAAATTCAAAAGGTGTTTGAGGATGGACATGCCAACTTATTCAACACAAGAGGGGAAATTTTCAAAGCCAATGGGCAAAGACTCAAGCTCTATCATGGAGCCCCCTAGATCCCGAGAACACCACTATCCCCTACATGACTTAACCGATTGAGGCCTCCTAAGGTGCATTTCTAAATTTTCTATGAGGAGATTCAGCTCGGTCTTTGCCAAGACGTTAAACTAGGCCCTCCCGGGAGGTAGCCTGTTGTAAGTGTTCATTTTCGTGCTCATTCTTCTCATGCTTGGTATGATCTTTGTAAGTCTTAAGAATTGCACTCAAATCTAAGTGTGGAGTCTAATTTCGAATCGAGAATGCATGAGATGGAACATAAAAATCATTCCCAAATGCTCAAGGTGAGACGCTCGCCCGAGCTTGCTTATCAAATGAATATGCCACATTTCGCTCGCCCGAGCCTCGCACCTCTCATCCACCTCTGCCATTTCTCGCTCGATCGAGCATCGAGTCGCTCGCCCGATTGCTCCTTCAACTCATCAGCGCGTTAGCCAAATGGTACCCGAGCCTTAACACGCCCGGCCGAGCCCCGCTCTCCACCTCGACATCATCCGGCTTGCTCAAGCCCAATTTCGCTTGCCCGAGCGTCGCAATCCCCCATAGCCCCTGTCGAATTCGGATCACTCGAGCGCCAGTTTGCCCACCCGAGCCTCCCTCTCGATTTAAAAACCAACCTCGTTTCTTCCCCAAAATTCAAATCGATTTTTCCCTAGCCATTCTCACCTCCTTCGATCCCGACCTCCCTTCGCTTCGTCTCGTTTCCGCCAGGCAATCCCGCAGCTCCACCACATCATCATCTTCTTCCACACCTCCTTCCCATGAGCCTTCGGTCCAAAGTCACCCTCCCCCAAAGAAGGTCTCTCCAAATGAAAGACTTTAGACCATTTCTTCGGATCTTGAGCACTTAACAACATTTGTGCGATAGAATTCTCAATGGGTAGCCACCACATTGACGGATATATGCCGTGCTTTGAACATCATGCCTTCCACCTCTCCTCCATCTTTCCCGGGGTATTCTAGTCCCCAAGCCACCACTCATTCAACCATCATTCCTCCATCCACAGTTGCCGAAGCTTGTGCTTCTGCACCTACCAATATTGAGGAGCCACCACACACCATCGCGGAGGTTGATGAAGGGGTCTGATGGACCATAATTATACGAATCATAAACACAGTTAAACCCACAAAATTAGACTGTTTGTCTATTTAACTTTTGCTTTTTAGTTCCGATATTTATCTACAGGGTATTTTGGAGCCTAGAGAGAATACACGCTAAGGGGAGGATTTTACGCTGAAAAGATATTACGAGTCATTCCAAGGTCACGATCAGACGCCGACTGAAGAAATCTCAAGATCCTGACATTGAATCACTCAAAACAAATCCAACCGAAGGGAAACCAAAGTCAGTCCGGGGCCGAAATACACCGATAGTTTTGTGAAAACACCACAAAAATCACAAAACTCCCTCCTTTTGCCCAAGGTGACCGGTGGCTTTGTGAAAGGGATGACTCATGGGTGGCCAAAGCCACCTCCCCTCTCCTCCATGGTGACCTCCAACCGGCGGCTTCCACCCCCTCCCCTTCACCCTTGGATGAAACCATGTGGTTTCATCTCATCCATCCATCTTCCTCACCTTTGGCTATAAATACAAGCCATTCTCCTCTCATTTGTATCATCCACATTCACAAACACTTATCTCTCTAAAGGTTTTGGTACTTTGTAAGCTTGGTTTGAAATCTATAATATTCTTGTTGGTTCTTGAATATTGTAGATCGTTCTTGAGTACTCTTGTCGGTTCTTGAGTACTAAAGCTTTACTTTATTATTCTTGAGTACTCTTGTCGGTTCTTGAAGTACTCACCCCTTTCCCTTACTATCTTTACTTTCAAAAACTTTACTTTACTGTCTTTTAAAAACCTTTTCAAGTACTTAGTTATGATGTCCTCTTCCATGGATATTCGTAGCTAAACTCTTTATTCGGTTAAAGGAGTGTACTTGTGTCATAAAATGTTTTAGACCCTGCACTTAGTGCCTCTATGTGTTGAAAACTTGTTCTATGTGCCATATAACAGGTTAGAACTTCCAAGGTTGAGTGGAAGCTTTAACGGGCAAAGCTCTTCCGTGGGGTTCGTGAACATACTCGGGTAAGTGGATGCTTTAACGGGCAAAGCTTATCTAAGGAGTTCGACCTATTTCTAAAACCATTTGGTTGATCGTAACTGAATATCAAATGGATGCACATAAGGCTAAGATACTTCGAAAGGAGGAATTAGTCTAAAATAGAACAAGTGTTTTAAACGATGTTGCAAGTCTTGTGATAGAAATAGCCTCGATTCATCTTTGAACACGTAGTATGATCATTAGCGGTCAATGATAAACAACTATGATACAAGGCCCCTGAAACCGAATCTTTTCTTGACTTAAAACACCACCTGCACTTTACTTTCTTAGTATAAACTGCACTATCAACTGCTTACGTTCCGCAAGACTTGCCGATCACGCAACAACCGCTGTAAGTCTTCCTATTTATTTTCAGTATTTACTTTTATGTCATTTACTTTTCCACACCAAAAACCAAAACCAACCAACCAATCACTTAGTTGTTAGGATTAAAACCTCAATCAACCTAAAAACATGCTCCCTCGCTGTACAATCGCCTCAAAGAATAGCTTATCCCCCTAATTCCCTTGGGTTCGACCCCTACTTACCACTTGCTACCCAGTAGTTAAGTCGCGAGTAGCGGAATATAAATTTGCTTTTGCACAGAGAACACCACACCTTAACGACAGTGCGGTGGGCTCTGTCAGGGTCATCGCTCAAGTGGAGGTTATTGAAGAGGTCACGGGAGCTGAGGATGGCACTGCACCATTGGGAGATAAAGATGTCAATGCTTCATAGGTTACCATGTTTATCATTTTCAGATTTCATTATTTTGGGATGCTTTACTTTAATGTTTGACATTGTGATGTTGTTTTGGATGTTTAAGTCGTCATTGGGCGCATTTTTGAGATGTTCGACTTTTGGATATTACTCTTATATTTCAATCCCTTGTTTTGGATATTATCTATATAATTGCATAGGAACTAACTTGTCACTTACCTCTTTATGTCCCTCATATTCACATATCTTCATGTCTTGCGCAAGTTAACCTTCCATTGTTGTGCCTTGCCATTAAAGGGACATTTATCTTTGCCAAAGAGTCGAACAATAAGGGAGAGCTACACTCTACAAACGAGGGGAGTTTCCTTTGCGCCTTTACCATTATTTTATTACCTTTTGCGCTTAGGGACTAAGCTTCAACTAAGTGTGGAGTGTTTGGGCTTGGCGCATAGTTCACATGTTTATACCATGCATATCTTTTGAAAATGAACACTTTCATCATGCCTTATCCCAACTTTTCTTGAGTGTTATACTACTAAAGGCTTGTGACTATCAATTCTCAACTTTTATAAGTCACATCTAGCTTGCATTTCCCTTTTACATGATTTAGAGTCCAAAACCAAGCTAGCTCTATTGAATTCACATTCTCGTGAATCAATTTTCATTGCTATCTTGTGCCTACCTAGCAATCTAAGTAGTTTTTGCGCATGCTTTGAAAAGTTTTTAGCAAGCACACTTTAAAACCTTCATGAAAAACTTAAACCTCTCGGTTGCTTTTAGGTGACTTTAGTTCTCTTGTCTAGTGCCTTGTTTGTGGTTGCTTCTCACACATTCCATATTCACATTGGGCATATTGTCAATTTCTAAGTGTGGAGTCAAAAGAGGGCGAAAAATAGGCCCCATTCAAAAAAAAGAAAAAAACAACTTTCCCGAAGTACGAGAGAAGTGTCGCTTCAAAAAAATATACAAATGCCGAGGGTTAGGAAGAAAAGTTCCCCCTCGAAAGCATTTGTAGGCCAAAGGCCAAAGAAAAACCACTTAAACTTGACTCTATGCCCTTCCATCATCTCTTATATGTGTGAGTTCACCATATGCATTGTGTGCTAGCGAGTTGAGCTTTAGGACGACCCTTGTGATTTCACGTAAGCTATTGATTGGTTTATGCTTGTTTTAAGAACTCTTGTTGTCAAACTCCTCTTTCCTTATGGATTACGACTTTAGCGTCTAAAACTTGGAAATGAGTTTATATCGCAAGCCCGTGGACTAGCCCTAGCTAGCATAGGTGATCGATCGACATTTTTGTGCAAAAAGCTTTAACCATTTTTCAAAAAGCCTTGCTTCAAAAAAAAGAATAGACTTCTAGGTTAGGCACTTAGCGCTAGTGTTGACTTCCTTCAATGTGCACCATCATGTGAACTTAAACGGTTTGAAAACTCTCTTGAAATATATAGTGATTATGATGCTAGTTTGGGATGTGAAGTAAGTTTTGAGATATCCTATTTTGAGATATCCATGCCTTAATTGTTAAACACTCTTGCTTTCACTCTTACGGGATAAATGCATGTGGGATTTGTGAGTATTCCCATTTCTGAAAACTCTCACGAGACTATAACTCGTCCACTAGGGTAGCCTAGGGGTTTAAAGGCTTGGTGCATACGCTAAATGCACCTGTAACACCTACGAAAAGGAGTTGTTTGCTAATAATGAGTGTTGCTCTGGAATAACTTATCTTCATCACCCTTGTTGCTCTTGACTTGTTCCTATTGTTTGCTCGGGACGATCAAACTCTAAGTGTGGAGTATTTTGATAAGTCGATTTCTCGACTATCTTTTTCCTACTTTTACTAGAGGTTTTGATTCGTTCCAAGCTCCTTTCGATGTAATTTAACCCTCGCGCTTGCTATTTCAAGTGAGAAACCGATTTTATGGTTCTTGGACTCAAAAATATCAATTCTCAAAGAAAATCGAAGTTTCGGACCAAAAATGAAGATATTTCATGCAAAGAAAATGGAGCTCGCCTGGGCTAAAGAGAGCTCGACCGAGCGTCCTTACGCCCAAAGTTCTCTGCCAAAATATGCTCGACCGAGCATAGGAACACTCGCTCGAGCCTCAGCGCTTTGAGACCTGATCAAGATGGCCTAAGGGAATCCACACCCGAGCTCGGGGAAGCTCGACCGATCCTTCTCCCTTCCAATCATTCTAGCTTGCCCGAGCTATCTAAAGCTCGCCCGGATCTCTCAGCTACCATCTCGCCTGCTCAAGAACAAAAGCACCCAAGCTCGGGGAAGCTCGACAGAGCGTCGCCCACATGAAGCACCCGAGCCCCAAGAAGCTCGACCGAGCCTCGCACTCATGGAGTCACACTGCTAGATTTTGCTCGCCTGGGCCTCGACAACTTCCCTTCCCATGCTGCACGGAGCTCGACCGAGCACATCATGGCACGTACGAGCTCGCCCGAGCGTAAACTCAAAGCCCAGATTTTTAACTTCTTCTATAAATAGAAAGCTTGAGTTTTGGGCACAAGGATCGAGGGTTTTAAAAGAGCACAAGGTTTTTGGAAGATCATCAACTAAGTTTGGAGATAATCTAAAGATAGAAGGGAGACTTTCATCTTAGTTTCTTCATCTTGTTTGTTCTATTTCATCATCCTTGTAAAGACTACTTATGATCATTGTTGAATATGACTTGCGAGTAGTCTCCTTAGTTTCTAGGGGTCTATGGACCTCCTTGGTGTGTAAAACTCTATCATCTATTGATTACAAGTATGAATGAAGCTTTTGTCTTGGTTGTGAATCTACTTGGATAAAATGTCAACTCTATGCCCCCCAAGTGTTTGATAAAATGCCTAGGTGGTCTAGAAATCTGAATTTGAAGTTGAACATTCTAGCGAATGAGACTAAGAGTTCTAGAATGAAAGTAGATTCACCCTTGCTAAGTGATGATCACTAGCGTGACTCATCTTGGCATTGAGATAGGCTTGATCTTCACCGCTCATTGGATATTGATCATTCAACTAGCTTTAATGATTAAGAAACTTGAGTAGGACGTCAGCTAAAAACATCGAGAGATTGAAGCTCACGTGCGAGGTGCTTCTCCCTTAAATCAAATAAAAACATCGAGAGATTGAATTTGATTTAATAGACGCACGCCTTAATCTAACCCTTACATTACTTGTTCTTGCATGAAATTGAGCCTATTAAGAGTCTAATGCACCAAGGAGGGAAGTAGTACCCTAGGAACGCCTTTAAAAACCTTGAAAAAAACCTTTTCATTTCATTAATCATTGTTTGGTAATTGATAATCACATTTCAAACATTCGTTAGGAAATAGACTTATTTTAGTGAAATGAAATAGTGATCTTAGGTTTACAATTGCTCCTTGGACAACCCGGTTCTTACCGGTCATTATAAATTGTTTTTGATCATATATCTTGCATTCTCGATCACATAGATTGAAGTGCAAAATATTGCAACGTTCAGTTGCAAGGTCTAAGGAGATCGTTTCAAGCTTATCCCCCAAGGTGACCTTTCCCGATGGAGGAGCACTTTGGACCGAGGGCTCATGGGTGGAGATGCAGAGTCACCGGAGGACTCGGTCGAATAGGAGAGGGTCATGTCAAAGTGTGGAGTGTGCTTGTTGGCATGGAAGTATTTATTCTTCTTGTCCCTAGCCGTCTTTTGCAATCGTTTCTTGTGAGGTGCCATAGTGTGGGTCCAAGTTTTGCCGTCGGCTTCAATGAGACTCATGACTCTTAAAGCTTCCATATTAAGGGCTTTCTTCACTGAAAGTGGGCAACCATCATGATCAAAAATGAAACCGCACCTTAGAGCAAGGTGAGTCACGAATGAGCCTCCACCAAGTGCAGTCACTTGCGAGGTTTTCTTCACATACTCCTCAAAGCGTTTGGCCAGAATGCTAAACCAATCAAGAACGAGGCCATTGTCTATAGCTAGCATGATGGTTAAGTTCGGGATAGTCACCATTCTTGCCCCATCCATACGAACATTAATCGCCAAAGCGATAAATTAATGAATAACCTTCCAAATCTTTTCCTCGATTGTTGCAGAATTGTACCCCGATGTGAACCATTCATCTCGACTAGAAATCTTGTGCCAAAAGTTATACATTTCAAAGTCAAAATATTTTGGCACACTCACTCCATTCAAAGGAAACCTCAACCATTCACAAATGACGTCCTTAGTAAATCTCTTTTGGGAACCTCCCAGCACAAACTTCCAATGAGTAATCTCCTTCTCCTTATTCCTCACCACTTCAAACGAGCAAATAAACTCTTTGACAACCATCGCGTACATTCTGGGATCATCAATGAACAATATATCTAAGCTGGAGTGTGAGAGCCGGGAATGTACCTCATCGTGAAGTTCGACATTGTTAAGAGTACCAATATTGGGGTATAGGGTCGGCTGGGGCAGCTTAAATGCCTTTGTGATCAATACCAAATTCTCTATGTGCTTTGCATTCGTGAATGATAGCTCTTCACCGAAGGGGTAAGGTGCTGGTCCTGTAGGCTCAGTTGAAGGCGCTGGAGGTAGTGCTAGCGTCGTGATTGGGGCAGGCTCGCTCGGAGTGGTGGAGGCCTTGGACTTCTGTTTCTTGGATGGTCGGGGAGGTTCTTCCTCGAATGGAGGATCCAAGGGGTCGTCCTCGCTGGAAGCAGAGTTCTCCATGGCTTTGCTAGACCTCTTTGGTGGTTTGGAAGAAGTCGGAATTGGCTTATCCACCGCCGGGGCTTGGCTAGGATTTTGAACCTCCGGGGTGGGATTTTTGGTGTTCTTCTTCTTTGGCTTGGAAGCGGCCGGATTGGATTGAGACGTGGCGGCTTCCTTCGATGTCTCTTTCGCTTTCTCTAGGCCTTTGGTTCGTGCCATTGTTAGGAATTGAGCGAGGGCGAAGGCGAGCTGTGCGAGTGATGGCTAGGACTCGGCTTGAGTGGCCGAGCGAGGGGAGCGATGGGCGAGTGGGAGCCGAGAGAGAGGCAAGCGACGGGCGAGTGGGAGCCGACTGACAGAGCCTTGTCGTGAGGAAATGTGCAAAATAAATTTGTAAGTCCACTACTTGTGACTTCACTATTGGGTAGTAAAGCGGTAAGTAGGGGTCGAACCCAAGGGAATTGGTGGAATGGTTGTTCTTTGAGGAATTTGTATAGAAAATTAAGAGTGATTGGGATTGGTTGTGGTTTTAGTACTGAAAGTAAATTGCGTAAAAGTAAAGGTACTGAAAGTAAAGTGCAAGAAATTAAAGTGCTGAAAGTAAAGACTGAAAGTAAGGTGCTGAAAGTAAATTACTGAAAGTAAATTACTGGAACAGTCGAATTCAATATCAACCAAGCAACATACTTTTGGCACTAGCCGCACGCTATATTTCAAGCGCAATGCGTGCCAAAGTTATGTTGGATTGTTATTGAAAGCGTCTGTAGTAAGTGTACTGAAATGTAAAGTACTGAAAGTAAATGTGCGGAAAGTAAATGACTGAAAAGTAAAGTGCGGAAAGTAAATGACTGAAAAGTAAAGTGCGGAAAGTAAATGACTGAAAAGTAAAGTGCGGAAAGTAAAGTGCTGGAACAGTCGAGTTCAAAATCAACTGCAACACACTTTTGGTTTGTCGCACGCTGTGTTTCAAGCGCAATCCGCACCAAAGTTATGTTGGATTGATGTTGAGCAAGTCTGTAGTAAGCGTACGGAAATGTAAAGACTGAAAATAAAGTGCGTAAAGTAAAGTGCGTAAAAGTAAAGACTGAAAGTAAATTGCGTAAAGTAAAGTGCTGAAATGTAAAGTGCTGAAAATAAAGTGCGTAAAAGTAAAGTGCGTAAAAGTAAAGTGCTGAAATGTAAAGAGCAGAAAATAAAGTGCGTAAAAGTAAAGTGCGTAAAAGTAAAGGGTACTGAAAGTAAGCAGTTGATAGTGATACTGAAAGTAAATTACAAGTGATGTTTTGATTAATGGAAGGATTCGGTTTTAGGGGCCTTGTATCATAGTTCCGTTCATCATTGACCTCTAATGATCATACTAAGGGCCTGTTCTGTAGAGCTTAAATTTCATGTTTTTCAGTTAAGTAAAGTTAAATAAAGTTAAATTAAGTTAAATAAAGTTAAATTAAATTAAATTAAATTTTTCAGATTTTAATTTTGTAGTTTAACATGATTAAAAACTTAAATTAAACACCTTTATCCAAAAAAAATATTTTTTTTAAGTTCAGTAAAGTTAAATAAAGTTAAGTAAAGTTAAATAAAGTTAAATAAAGTTCAGTAAAGTTAAATAAAGTTAAATAATGTTTTTTTCAGCTCTATCAAACACCACCTAAGTGTTTAAAAATGTGATAAGGCCATTTCCAGCACTAGTCACACCGTCTAGTCCTTTTCTAGACATAGAGCACTTGTTCTATTTAGGCTAATTCCTCCTTTCGAAGTATCTTAGCCCATGTGCATCCACTTGATCAATCATTTCCGATCAACCAAGTGGTGTTTAAAAGAGGTTGAACTGCTCGGAAAAGCCTTGCTCTTTCGAGCCTCCACTTAACCGAGTATGTTCACGAACCTCATGGAAAAGCTTTGCTCTTTCGAGCCTCCACTCATCCATGAATGTTCTAACCTAATATATGGCACAAAGATCAAGCTTGAACACGAAGAAGCACTAAGAAAAGGGTCTAAAAACGGCTTTATGATACAAGCACGCCCCTTCAACCGAATATAAGCCTTAGCTACTTGTATTCATGTCAAGGAATACAAGTAGCCGTGACTTGAACAAGGAAAACAACAAGAAACTGAAAAGAAAACAAGGAAACCGAGAGCAATTTTGTAACCAAAAGCTTGAAAACAACAAGAAAAGTAAAGGGAAGCCGTGGCTTGTGCAAGGAAAGCAAAGGAAAGCTTTAGCTACTTGTATTCATGTCAAAGAATACAAGTAACCATGGCTTTATCAAAACAAGAAAGTAAAGTTTTGGAAAGGAAAACTCAAGAACAACACAAGAGTACTCAGAAACCAACAAGAGTACACAAGAACAAAGTAAATCAAGACAAAGAAAGTAAAGAGGGGCTGCAGGAAAATAAGAGCTTGGAGCTCAAGAGCAAGTGAACAAAGCTTGGAAATCAAGAACAAAATGTGTTTGCATTGAAAGTGAAGAGAAAGAGAGTTAAGCTCTCTTCTCTCTAAGGTAACATGGGATTTCGAAGGTAGGACTAAGGACTAAGATTACATGAGGTAAGCCCTCTATTTATAAGCTTAGGAAACTTGGAGGCTAAGTTTTGCTTGAAGAAATATCCCAAGTTTGGATAGGAAGAAGAGGAGAGCCAACCACTTGGCATTCATTCAAGCCATTCATTTTGGGCAAGTGTATCTCCTCCAACCACTTGGCCAATTGCACATGGCCTCTCCAAAGCCACCAGCCATAGGTGGCACTCCCCAAAACCGCCTCTAGTTGCTCCTCAAGTCTTCGGTTGAGCTCGGTTGGAGTTTGGTTTGAGCCAAAGGGTGCACATGACCTTGCACATGGATGGCTAAGGCTTTGGTGAGCCAAGGGGCATCCATTTGGTCACTTCAACTAGGTTGAACCAAAGAGCAAGTCACTTGGACTTAGTTGAGGCTTGGTTTGTTCCCAAAGGTCAATCGAAGTGAATAGTATGACCAACCGGACAAGAATTAGTTTGGATTTGGTTGGACTTCACCGGAGTGTGGCCGGAGCAAGAAATGACCGGAGCATGGTGGTGGTTGGATGAGCTTGATCGGAGCATCATCGGAGGTTCACCGGAGCATGGCCGGAGTTCGCCGGAATATGGCCGGAATCTGACCGGAGCTTTTACCGGAGCTTCTTGGATTTTGGAGAGTGTATTCTGAATGAAAAAGTCATTATAAGATGATCTCAAGAAGGATGCTAAGCCAAATTCTGCCCGGAACATGGTCGAAATCCCAAAACGGTCAAAATTGCCCTAATTTGGCCTTGATAGGGCTTGAGCTGGTTCCACTCGGGCGTTTTGTCTAGGAAGTGAGATTGCCCAAGTCATTTGGCATTTAAAATACTTTGGTCGAGCCAGATTTGCCAGATTCCATGGTTTGGTTGAGCGACTTGGTTTCAGTGCCTATGCGCGCGGGGCCTTTGCTTTGGAACTGGGCCAACTGCTAATCTACCCAGGCATTTTCCTTGGTCTTCCGACATTGTCCACCTTATTTTCCTTTTTGATCACTTTGCTCGAGGTGGATTCGTCAGATCAGCTCGTTTGCCCGTGCAACTTGAATTCAGTGCTAGACAGCTCGGGCGTTGCCTGGGCGATGCCTGGGCGGGGACCTGGTTTTCTTGGACGGGCCCGGGACAAGGACCTGGAATTATCGGACGGGCCCAGGTATGGCTCTCGGTACCCGGGTGAAGTTTCTCGATCCCAGGATGAGGTTGATGGACCATAATTGTATGAATCATAAACACAGTTAAACCCACCAAATTAGACTCTTTGTCTATTTAACTTTTGCTTGTTAGTTCCGATATTTATCTACAGGGTATTTTGAAGTCTAGAGAGAATACAGGCTAAGGAGGAGTTTTTAAGCTGAAAATGGATTGCAAGTCACTCCAGGACACAACCAGATTCCGACTGTACAACTTTCATGATCCTGACGTGGAATCACTCAAAACAAATCCAACCGAAGAGCAACCAGAGTCAGTCCGGAGCTGAAATGGACCGATGGCTTTTTGGGATAAGCTCACAAAACACACTCCACCACTCACCTTCCTCCACATGGGCGGCGGCTAAGCTCAAGCCTCTCCTCCATGGACATGTGGCCGGCGGCTTTTGGGAGGGATGAGTCACTCCGATGGCTTTCTTCTCCTTCTCCCATTTCTTGCCAAGTGTCTTCATCCTCCTCCACAAACCACACCTCCCTTAGCCTATAAATACCATGCCTTCTCCTTTGTAAAATTCATTCCAAAATCACAAATCACTTATCTCTCTAGATTGAGAGCACAATCATGTAATCACTTTACTTTGGAATCGAAGCTTTAGCACTTTCAACGGTTTTTGTAAGTATTCTCTTCTTTACTTTACTGTCTTTCAAAGTACTTTACTTTTCAACGTATTTAGCTATGATGTCCTGTTCCATAGATATTCGTAGCTAAACCCTTCATTTGGTTGAAGTTGTACCCTTTCGGATCTCCCCTTAACCTAATAATTCGAACTGATATAGTTGCACAAGAACTAATAGAATGCAAGAATAATAATTAAGAACATAATCTCAAAACATTCGTCACAATTATTCAAACCCTAGCCCGAATAACGGGTTTAGTTACACATACTCATGAGTAAACAATGCAGAAATTAAAAGGGAATGAATAAACTTCACTACACCGAAGACAAGAGACAACCGGCCGTGAGGGGTGATGAGGGCGGCGCAAGCTAGGGCACACGGCCAAGAGAGGAGAGACTCGGTTGTGAGTGTGAGAGATGATTATTTGGTCTTGTGAGCTCCTCTATTTATAAGGTTGAGAAAGACCTAGAATTGCCTAAATAATCCAAAAGATAATTTAGGCAATATTTCCATATCTTTCTTGCTTTATCTCCAAGCTACTCCTTTGCTTGATAATTAAGCCATCTTGAACCTTCCAGAATGTTTCAAAACCCTAGCTTGTATGTTGCCCTAATTTCACATTGCTTTTGGGCCGGACGAACTGGGCTGGACTCGGCAAAATCACTATTCACACATGGAATACTATTCACACTGAGTACTGTTCACTCCAGAGTTACTGTTCATGCCGGAGTTACTGTTCATGAGCCGAAAAACACTGTTCACGGCCCTCCTTTGGGTCTGTTCTTCAACTGCGATGTTTCTGGCATGAAAATGCCGTCTTTTAAGCGCGATTCCTCCTAGAGCTTCCAAATCACCTGAAACACGAAACAACACTAAGAAGTAATTGTTCGTATAATAAAGTGCTGGAATTGGTGGGATTTAATGATTCAATGAGTCGTATAAATACGGCTCATCAGGGATCTCATCACCAACGTTGCTGAAAATGCCCGATTTAGAGAAGAGACAACTCGGCATGAAGAATTCTCCCGAACAAGGAATGTAGCAAAAGCTGAAACACCAATGAACTCCATGCCTGAAGAGATGAAACAATTAAAGGAGATGATGATTCAGATCCTACGAAGACAACCAGTTCCAGTAAAGCCTTGTGAATTTTGTGGTTCTACGGACCACAAAACTGACGCATGCCCAACATTAATAGAAGAAGAACCGGCAGAAGTAAATGTAGTAGGAGGATATCAAGGATACAACAACAACAGCAACGACAGAGCCGGACAAAACAGACAGTATGGTCAAGCAACCAACCCGAGCTGGCGTAATAACAACTATCCTCAGAAGGAAACACAACCAGCTGTCCCTCAGCTAGCTTAGTCATTCTACCAACCCCCCACCGACAGTATAACCAAAACGCTTCATCAGCAGGCCAATATCAGCAAAGAGGACCAAATCAGTACCAAACTGGCCCGAACAATCAGCAAGAACCAACCAAGTCGCTCGATGACACAATGAAGGAGCTCGCAGGAAGCATAAATCAATTGGGTACTTCGCTACACCAATACCAGGCGAAAACTGACGGGGCAATTTCAGAATTGACCAAACAAATGTCCCAGCTCGCCACCGCAATGTCAACACTCACTAATGAACCTGGCAGACTTCCTTCACAAACCATCCAAAATCCAAAGGCAAATATTAGCACGATAAGGAGGTCAAACATAAAGGCGACACTGGGAGAAGTAGCACGATCCCCAACTTACAAACTTACCAACAAACACTTCACCCGTAGGCGTCGTCCTGAGTGGAATCAAGAGGAAGACCGACCCAATGATGGCAAAACATGGGTTACGCATGCTGACAATGAACGGTACGCATTCACCGTTTGCATAACACCACCACCGATCATACACTCTGACATACCAGAATCTGGATGGGATGACAATAACGATTTAAAGTGGGACTCTCCAACTAATATTTATGCTTCGAAGCAAACTATTAAGGGGCCCGATTATACAAATCCTAAACCAAGGAATGGGCAGAATGGCCCGACAATAGAAAGAGCCCTCACTTCAGATCATGAGTCACAACCGGAAAGAGATAAAGACCCAGGGGCCTTCACAGTCACCTGCGGTATTGGTGAAGCACAGATTCATAAGTGCTTAGTCGATCTTTGGGCTGCTGTCAACGCCATGCCCTTCTCCTTATATTACTTATTAGGACTTGGTCCATTAAAACCACCCAGGTCAAATATCGAGCTAGGAGATAAATCGTGCATCCGTCCGGTTGGAGTGCTGGAAGACGTAATACTCCATGTGGGAGAGCTTGTCGTTGCTGCAGACTTTTATGTAATACAAACGGGAGAGACCAGCGAAGACGACCCTCCAACAATAATATTGGGACGACCATTCCTCTACGCTACTAAAGCAAGAATCGATGTGGGCCAGGGCTCATTATCGCTTAACTTCGGCGGCAAAATTGCAAATTTCTACATTGATAATAGCCGCACGGATACAAAGAAACCGCCAGACATTATACCTATCTCAGATCGCGGTACACTGATTTCTGACTTGCCAAAAGAGACCGAAAAAGTAACAAGACCAGCAGCTATGGTCAAGGGTCCCTCGCCTTCTCAGAAACAATGGAAAGAAAAAACACCAAAACCATGGAGTTCTAACGCAAGCAAGAAATCAGGAAGAGTCAAGGCAAGAATCAACACAGGAACAGTGGCGAAATACGACCTGAGCCACCCATGGGATCTAAACCAATGATCCTCATGCGTCGAGCCAACGACGTTAAACAAAGGCACTGGTCGGGAGGTAACCCGACACCTATCTTACTTTCAGTACTTTTATTTTCTGTCATTTAGTTTTTACCAATAAGTCGCTCTCACCCACTTGGTGCATATAATGAAATGACTATTTAGGAATCGGTTATGGGTGCAACATCAAGCCAGCCAGGCCTATGCCAAAAGTTCAAGGCCCCAGCTGAACTCCCTCGATTATCCAGCCTCATGCCATGTCGTTCACTCGACACTTTAAATGGAATTCTGTTCTTCCCTTTTCCTTAATGTCATTTCCTTCTCATAATTGTCTACTTGCATAGCTTTTGAACTAAGTCTTGCTGAAAGGCACGCCTTCATTCAAAAGTGTGGGGTGAGAACCGCCTGTGTACATAACATGTTTTTCTTTTCCTTTTCCCTTAATATTATCTTTTTGAAAATATGAACTTGAGAATGTGAAAAAGATAGATCATAATTCGTGCAATAACCTTGTGAAAATTCAACTGTTTAAAAACTTAGAATGTAACTTCTCATTTGTCCCTTTGTGCTGAGATAAACAGGGGATGTGGAGTTGATAGAAAATGCCCTAGAGAGGGTTGGCAAGCAATCGAAGGACTTCGGGTATATGGTTTACGAAGTCAGTGGAGGCTGCACTTCGGGTTTCAGTTGAGTCAGAAGTCATCTCCGCCATGCAGTGTTTATGCAAAAAGAAAAAAGGCGGGACGGGAATCAAACCGTCTTATCTCTAGTCAGAGTAGCCGGGAAAATAAATGAGTGACCCTCATTTTGACTCGCGCGAAGCGGCGAAGATGAGAGAGAGCGGGGAGGTATTTCCATATGCTCGCGGACGATGATTGGACCTCCCAAAAAGGCTTGAGAAAATGGACTAGCAAGCCACAAAAAGGCAAAAGCTCAAAGAAGCTAATCAAAAGGCCAAAGGCCAAAGTTGTGCAAGTTTAACCGACCAAAAGTGAAGTACTCAAAGAGTCAAATCAAAGGCCAAAGGTCGATTCACTACAAAAAACCTGTCCCTCGCCAAAAAGAAATCAAAAGGCTCAACTCAGTGTAACCCGAACCGAATCACGTGCTAGAGAAAGCTACAAGGAAACCATATAGTGCGAGACAGTCCCGATATTGCAGTCCAGGAGCCTGAAAAGGGCTATCTCCTGAAACATCCGAATTAATTTGCATATCGGCACGGAGGTACAAGTATCAAGTTTCTTCTATTTATTTATACGGTTTCATTTGGTAATTAGTAAGTAATGCATGAATTAGGATAAATCTAGTCCCACAGTCTCACTTTCATATTTTAAAAGTTTACTTAGATAGTGTGTGCCGCCCTTTAATAGCATTGTTCGGGACGAACAACTAAAAGTGTGGGGTGATCTGATGGACTATAATTGTATGAATCATAAACACAGTTAAACCCACCAAATTAGACTCTTTGTCTATTTAACTTTTGCTTGTTAGTTCCGATATTTATATACAGGGTATTTTGGAGTCTAGAGAGAATACAGGCAAAGGAGGAGTTTTTAAGCTGAAAATATATTACGAGTCATTCCAAGGTCACGACCAGATGCCGACTGAAGAAATCTCATGATCCTGACATGGAATCACTCAAAACAAATCCAACCGAAGAGCAACCAGAGTCAGTCCGGAGCTAAAATGGACCGATGGCTTTGTGAAAACTCACAAAAATTACAAAACCACCTCCACCTTACCTTATGACCGGCGGCTTTTGGGCATTTGGTGAGTCATGGGGGGCGGCTCCTCCCCCTCATGACTCACCACCGGCGGCTTTTGGAGGATGAAGCCACATGGGATGGCGGCTAAAGCATCCCCCTCCCATCGCATGCCATGTGTTGAGTCTTCTTCCCCCATGTGACAAGTGTGTGGTCTCCATTGCTCCCCTTAGCCTAAAAATACCCAAGCCATCCTCATCCAAAAATCATCCCATCTTCACACAACACAATCACTTATCTCTCTAGATTTTGGCACTTTTGTAAGCTTTTGTTTGAAATCTATAATACTCATGTTGGTTCTTGAGTATTCTAGTAGTTTTTGAGTTTACTCCTGTTGGTTCTTGAGTATTCTCCTTTACTTACTGTCTTTCAAAAACCCTTGAGTACTTAGCTATGGTATCCACCTCTATGGATATTCCTAGCTAAACTCTTCATTCGGTTGAAGGGGTGTACTTGTATCATAAAATATTTTAGACCCTGCACCTAGTGCCTCTCTGTGTTCAAAACTTGTTCTATGTGCCACATATTAGGTTAGAACTTCCAAGGTTGAGTGGATGCTTTAAAGGGCAAAGCTTGACAGACCGCTCGTCGTTAAAGCGATTTGTGCAAATAAATTTATAGTCCGCTACTCGCAACTATACTACTGGGTAGTACTTGGTAAGTAGGGGTCGAACCCAAGGGAATCAGGGGAATAGATGTTCTTTGAGGGGGTTGTCCAGCGAGAGAGCGTGTTTTAGGTCGGTTGGTTGGTTTTAAAGCTACCAGCTAAGTGATTGATTAATTGATTGGTTGGTTTTAATACTGGAAAGTAAATTACAGTTTATAATTAAAGAGAAATGTTCGGTTTCAGGGGCCTTGTATTATATCCTGTTTATCATTGACCTTTAGTGAATTATCTAAGTATTCAAAGATGAATCGAGGCCCTTTCGTAGCGCAAGACTTGCAACATCGTTTAAAGCAACACTTGTTCTAAGCAAAACTAATTCCTCCTTTCGAAGTATCTTAGCTGTAAGTGCGTCCACTTGATCTCCCAGTTACGTTATTGACCAAGTGGTGTTTTAGATAAGTCGAACTCCTCGATAAGTTTTGCTTGTGACAGCTTCCACTTACCGAGTATGATCACGAATTTCCACGGTAGAGCTTTGCTTGTGACAGCTTCCACTCAACCTTGGAAACTCTGACTTGATATACGGCACATAGAACAAGTTTTGAATACTAAGACTAGACACTAAGTTAATAGTCTTAAAACATTTTATAATACAAGTGCGCCCCTTCTACCGAACTACTAGTTTAGCTACTATTCATCGCGCTAAACATTATAACTAAGGAAATAAAACAGTTGAATGAATACTAAGAATTACTTACAACCGTTGAAGCGCCAAGGGAGATATCCTTTATTTCTAAAGCCAAACTTACATATACATAACTTAGAGAGAGAAGTGAATTTTACAAGTGAGGTGTGTTTTCAAATGAGGAGGAGGAGCTCCTCCTTATATAGCCATGGGAGGAGGAGGAGATGGAGGCAAGTGTTGCATGGTGATTGGAGGAAAAAATGGATGGAGGAGATGGCCACACATGGAGGAAGGAGAGGAGGAGGAAGGAGGAGGAGACATGTGGAGGAGGAGCAAAAGCCGTCGGTCAAGGGAGGAGGAGCCGCCGGTTGCCGGTGGTGGAAGGGGAGGAGCTCCTCCTTTGGCCACCACTTCTTCAAGTGGCCGGTCACCTTGCCCAATGTGTGATTTTATACAGTTTTGTGCAGTATTTTCACAAAACTGTCAATGTGTTTCTTCCCCGGGCTGTCTTGATTCCTCTCCTGATTCTTCTGATTAATTTATTACGAGTGCTTCAACGTCAGGATCCTTGATATTTCTTCAGTCGGCATATGATCTTGACCTTGGATTGACTCGTAACATCTTTTCTGCTTAAAAAGCTCCTCTTTAGAGTGTGTTCTCTCTAAGCTCTGAATTACCCTGTAAAAATATATCTGAACTAACAAGCAAAAGTTAAATAGACAAAATGTCTAAATAAGGGGGTTATACTGTGTTTCTGATTCGTATAATTTTGGTCCATCAGATTACCCCACACTTTTAGTTGTTCGTCCCGAACAATGCTATTCAAGGGCTGTACTCTAAGGTTGCTTTGAAATATGAAAATTAGACTGTGGTACTCGATCTATCCTAATTCATGCATTGCTTACTTATTACCAAATTAAACTGCGTAAATAAATAGAAGAAACTTAATACTTGTACCTCCGTGCTGAGATGCAAATTATATTGGATGTCTCGGGAGATAGCCCTTTTTAGGCTCCTGGACTGCAATCTTGGGATCGTCTCGCACTATATGGTTTTCTGGTAGCTTTCTCTAGTACATGATTCGATTCGGGTTTCAGTGAGTTGAGCCTTTTTGCTTTTCTTCTTTGGCGAGGGACTGCTTTTTTGTTGTAGTGAATCGGCCTTTGGCCTTTGATTTGACTTTTTGAGTGCTTCACTTTTGCTCGGTTAAAACCTTCACAATTTTGGGCCTTTGGCCTCTTTTGATTTTCTTCTTTGAGTTTTTCTCCTTTTGTGACTGCTAGTCCATTTTCTCAAGCCTTTTTGGGAGGTCCAATCATCGCCCGCAAGCCTATGGAAATACCTCCCCGCTCCTCTCGTCTTTGTCGTTTTGCGCGGGTCAAGATGAGGGTCGCTCATCTATTTTCTCGGCTATTTTGACTAGAGAGAGGACGGTCTGATTCCCGTCCTCGCCTTTGCATAGATGCTTCTTGGCGGAGTTGACTTCAATTATTCACTGAAAACCCGAAGTGCAGCCTCCACTGACTTCGAAACCCATATAGTTTGATCTGATCCTTTGATTGCTTGCCAAGCCTCTCTAGGGCAGTTTATATCAACTCCACATCCCTAGTTATCTCAGCACAAAGGACAAATGGAAAGTTACATTCTAAGTTTTTAAACAGTTGAATTTTCACAAGGTTAATGCATGAATTATGATTTATCTTTTTCACATTCTTAAGTTCATATTTTCAAAAAGATACTATTACTAAAAAAAGAAAAAACAGCAAGCATGTTATTTATGTACATAGGTGGTTCTCACCCCCCACTTTTGAACGAAGGCGTGCCTTAGTTCAAAAGTCATGCAAGCTTAAAACTAAATACTGAATTTAAATGACAGAAATTAAAGTGCGGAAAAGTAAGATAGTGTCGGGTTACCTCCCGACCAGTGCACTTGTTTAACGTCGTTGGCTCGACAGTACCTCATTGTGGATTAATGGTTTGGGTCCCATGGGTGGCTGAGGTCGTACTTTGCCACCGTTCCAGTGTTGCTTCTTCCTGACTTCTTGCCGGATGTTGTGTTTGTGTCAGGACTCCTTTGTTTCGGGATTTTTTCCTTCCAATACCCCAGAGGGGGTGATGGACCTTTCACTACCAGACTTTCGAAGTTTTTGTATTTGGGACTGCCTAGTCCGGTTGCGGCATAGCAATGCTCCATCGAGGGGTCATTCTGCAGAGGTGCTTTTCCCATTCTCCTTTGAGCTTCTTCATTGATCGCATAGTTCGCGGCGACTTGCTCATTAATTAAGGGGAAAAGTCGGGAAGGCCTCATGAGGCTTGGTTCTGCCTCGTTATGTTGGTTCGTGAAGAACTGATCGTAGATAGTTTCAGCTGCCTGGGTAATGATAGTCGGGTATGGCTTGGGCAGTTCGTCAGTGGTGTTCTGGACTCCTACTTCGTTGCTTCCGGTGCTTTCCATATCTGATTCTTCAGACGGTTCAGGAGTCTCTTCTGACGGTTCGGTGGTTTCTTCTTCATCAGCCTCAGGGTCAGCTTCTTCTGTCTGCATTTCCTCGTCAGTTTGGGGTACTCGTCTTGTGGCAGCGGCCAGGCCGATTATAAGGCACCACATGTCTGCAACGGTGAAGTTTGTTGCAGACCTTTTCATAGCTTCATTAACTCTTCCCAGCTCTTCGGCCCTCATCCCACGAAGAAATTTTTGGAGAAGAACTTTCTTCGTAAATCCATGGTGCGGGCAGCTTGAGATGATGGCATCGTAGTTCACGTAGTATTCGTCCAAAGTCTCATCCCGGGATTGATGAAGGCTCATGATCTTCTCACGGGTTGCTTGGCGTAAAGATGGTGGGGAGAATTCTTTCAGGAACGGAACGCATAGGTCTACGAAACGTTCTGCACTGCAAGCGGTGGATGTGTAGTACCATATCGTGGCGAAGTCGGTTAGAGAGAATTTAAAGCATTTCAGCTTAAATTCCTCTAATACTTCGTTCTCCGGTTTGATGTGATGGCAGACATGGTGGAAGTTTCGGCAGTGCTGTACAGGGTCTTCTCCCTCCGTTCCTCCGAACAGGGGCAGAAATCGCGTTGTCCATGCATGTGTAATGGGTGCTGACATAGGGAAAAGAAAGAAAAAGAAAGGGGAGGGGAAAGAACAACTATCCGATAACTGATTCCCCGGCAACGGCGCCAATTTGACAGACCGCTCGTCGTTAAAGCGATTTGTGCAAATAAATTTATAGTCCGCTACTCGCAACTATACTACTGGGTAGTACTTGGTAAGTAGGGGTCGAACCCAAGGGAATCAGGGGAATAGATGTTCTTTGAGGGGGTTGTCCAGCGAGAGAGCGTGTTTTAGGTCGGTTGGTTGGTTTTAAAGCTACCAGCTAAGTGATTGATTCATTGATTGGTTGGTTTTAATACTGGAAAGTAAATTACAGTTTATAATTAAAGAGAAATGTTCGGTTTCAGGGGCCTTGTATTATATCCTGTTTATCATTGACCTTTAGTGAATTATCTAAGTATTCAAAGATGAATCGAGGCCCTTTCGTAGCGCAAGACTTGCAACATCGTTTAAAGCAACACTTGTTCTAAGCAAAACTAATTCCTCCTTTCGAAGTATCTTAGCTGTAAGTGCGTCCACTTGATCTCCCAGTTACGTTATTGACCAAGTGGTGTTTTAGATAAGTCGAACTCCTCGATAAGTTTAGCTTGTGACAGCTTCCACTTACCGAGTATGATCACGAATTTCCACGGCAGAGCTTTGCTTGTGACAGCTTCCACTCAACCTTGGAAACTCTGACTTGATATACGGCACATAGAACAAGTTTTGAATACTAAGACTAGACACTAAGTTAATAGTCTTAAAACATTTTATAATACAAGTGCGCCCCTTCTACCGAACTACTAGTTTAGCTACTATTCATCGCGCTAAACATTATAACTAAGGAAATAAAACAGTTGAATGAATACTAAGAATTACTTACAACCGTTGAAGCGCCAAGGGAGATATCCTTTATTTCTAAAGCCAAACTTACATATACATAACTTAGAGAGAGAAGTGAATTTTACAAGTGAGGTGTGTTTTCAAATGAGGAGGAGGAGCTCCTCCTTATATAGCCATGGGAGGAGGAGGAGATGGAGGCAAGTGTTGCATGGTGATTGGAGGAAAAAATGGATGGAGGAGATGGCCACACATGGAGGAAGGAGAGGAGGAGGAAGGAGGAGGAGACATGTGGAGGAGGAGCAAAAGCCGTCGGTCAAGGGAGGAGGAGCCGCCGGTTGCCGGTGGTGGAAGGGGAGGAGCTCCTCCTTTGGCCACCACTTCTTCAAGTGGCCGGTCACCTTGCCCAATGTGTGATTTTATACAGTTTTGTGCAGTATTTTCACAAAACTGTCAATGTGTTTCTTCCCCGGGCTGTCTTGATTCCTCTCCTGATTCTTCTGATTAATTTATTACGAGTGCTTCAACGTCAGGATCCTTGATATTTCTTCAGTCGGCATATGATCTTGACCTTGGATTGACTCGTAACATCTTTTCTGCTTAAAAAGCTCCTCTTTAGAGTGTGTTCTCTCTAAGCTCTGAATTACCCTGTAAAAATATATCTGAACTAACAAGCAAAAGTTAAATAGACAAAATGTCTAAATAAGGGGGTTATACTGTGTTTCTGATTCGTATAATTTTGGTCCATCAGATTACCCCACACTTTTAGTTGTTCGTCCCGAACAATGCTATTCAAGGGCTGTACTCTAAGGTTGCTTTGAAATATGAAAATTAGACTGTGGTACTCGATCTATCCTAATTCATGCATTGCTTACTTATTACCAAATTAAACTGCGTAAATAAATAGAAGAAACTTAATACTTGTACCTCCGTGCTGAGATGCAAATTATATTGGATGTCTCGGGAGATAGCCCTTTTTAGGCTCCTGGACTGCAATCTTGGGATCGTCTCGCACTATATGGTTTTCTGGTAGCTTTCTCTAGTACATGATTCGATTCGGGTTTCAGTGAGTTGAGCCTTTTTGCTTTTCTTCTTTGGCGAGGGACTGCTTTTTTGTTGTAGTGAATCGGCCTTTGGCCTTTGATTTGACTTTTTGAGTGCTTCACTTTTGCTCGGTTAAAACCTTCACAATTTTGGGCCTTTGGCCTCTTTTGATTTTCTTCTTTGAGTTTTTCTCCTTTTGTGACTGCTAGTCCATTTTCTCAAGCCTTTTTGGGAGGTCCAATCATCGCCCGCAAGCCTATGGAAATACCTCCCCGCTCCTCTCGTCTTTGTCGTTTTGCGCGGGTCAAGATGAGGGTCGCTCATCTATTTTCTCGGCTATTTTGACTAGAGAGAGGACGGTCTGATTCCCGTCCTCGCCTTTGCATAGATGCTTCTTGGCGGAGTTGACTTCAATTATTCACTGAAAACCCGAAGTGCAGCCTCCACTGACTTCGAAACCCATATAGTTTGATCTGATCCTTTGATTGCTTGCCAAGCCTCTCTAGGGCAGTTTATATCAACTCCACATCCCTAGTTATCTCAGCACAAAGGACAAATGGAAAGTTACATTCTAAGTTTTTAAACAGTTGAATTTTCACAAGGTTAATGCATGAATTATGATTTATCTTTTTCACATTCTTAAGTTCATATTTTCAAAAAGATACTATTACTAAAAAAAGAAAAAACAGCAAGCATGTTATTTATGTACATAGGTGGTTCTCACCCCCCACTTTTGAACGAAGGCGTGCCTTAGTTCAAAAGTCATGCAAGCTTAAAACTAAATACTGAATTTAAATGACAGAAATTAAAGTGCGGAAAAGTAAGATAGTGTCGGGTTACCTCCCGACCAGTGCACTTGTTTAACGTCGTTGGCTCGACAGTACCTCATTGTGGATTAATGGTTTGGGTCCCATGGGTGGCTGAGGTCGTACTTTGCCACCGTTCCAGTGTTGCTTCTTCCTGACTTCTTGCCGGATGTTGTGTTTGTGTCAGGACTCCTTTGTTTCGGGATTTTTTCCTTCCAATACCCCAGAGGGGGTGATGGACCTTTCACTACCAGACTTTCGAAGTTTTTGTATTTGGGACTGCCTAGTCCGGTTGCGGCATAGCAATGCTCCATCGAGGGGTCATTCTGCAGAGGTGCTTTTCCCATTCTCCTTTGAGCTTCTTCATTGATCGCATAGTTCGCGGCGACTTGCTCATTAATTAAGGGGAAAAGTCGGGAAGGCCTCATGAGGCTTGGTTCTGCCTCGTTATGTTGGTTCGTGAAGAACTGATCGTAGATAGTTTCAGCTGCCTGGGTAATGATAGTCGGGTATGGCTTGGGCAGTTCGTCAGTGGTGTTCTGGACTCCTACTTCGTTGCTTCCGGTGCTTTCCATATCTGATTCTTCAGACGGTTCAGGAGTCTCTTCTGACGGTTCGGTGGTTTCTTCTTCATCAGCCTCAGGGTCAGCTTCTTCTGTCTGCATTTCCTCGTCAGTTTGGGGTACTCGTCTTGTGGCAGCGGCCAGGCCGATTATAAGGCACCACATGTCTGCAACGGTGAAGTTTGTTGCAGACCTTTTCATAGCTTCATTAACTCTTCCCAGCTCTTCGGCCCTCATCCCACGAAGAAATTTTTGGAGAAGAACTTTCTTCGTAAATCCATGGTGCGGGCAGCTTGAGATGATGGCATCGTAGTTCACGTAGTATTCGTCCAAAGTCTCATCCCGGGATTGATGAAGGCTCATGATCTTCTCACGGGTTGCTTGGCGTAAAGATGGTGGGGAGAATTCTTTCAGGAACGGAACGCATAGGTCTACGAAACGTTCTGCACTGCAAGCGGTGGATGTGTAGTACCATATCGTGGCGAAGTCGGTTAGAGAGAATTTAAAGCATTTCAGCTTAAATTCCTCTAATACTTCGTTCTCCGGTTTGATGTGATGGCAGACATGGTGGAAGTTTCGGCAGTGCTGTACAGGGTCTTCTCCCTCCGTTCCTCCGAACAGGGGCAGAAATCGCGTTGTCCATGCATGTGTAATGGGTGCTGACATAGGGAAAAGAAAGAAAAAGAAAGGGGAGGGGAAAGAACAACTATCCGATAACTGATTCCCCGGCAACGGCGCCAATTTGACAGACCACTCGTCGTTAAAGCGATTTGTGCAAATAAATTTATAGTCCGCTACTCGCAACTATACTACTGGGTAGTACTTGGTAAGTAGGGGTCGAACCCAAGGGAATCAGGGGAATAGATGTTCTTTGAGGGGGTTGTCCAGCGAGAGAGCGTGTTTTAGGTCGGTTGGTTGGTTTTAAAGCTACCAGCTAAGTGATTGATTCATTGATTGGTTGGTTTTAATACTGGAAAGTAAATTACAGTTTATAATTAAAGAGAAATGTTCGGTTTCAGGGGCCTTGTATTATATCCTGTTTATCATTGACCTTTAGTGAATTATCTAAGTATTCAAATATGAATCGAGGCCCTTTCGTAGCGCAAGACTTGCAACATCGTTTAAAGCAACACTTGTTCTAAGCAAAACTAATTCCTCCTTTCGAAGTATCTTAGCTGTAAGTGCGTCCACTTGATCTCCCAGTTACGTTATTGACCAAGTGGTGTTTTAGATAAGTCGAACTCCTCGATAAGTTTAGCTTGTGACAGCTTCCACTTACCGAGTATGATCACGAATTTCCACGGCAGAGCTTTGCTTGTGACAGCTTCCACTCAACCTTGGAAACTCTGACTTGATATACGACACATAGAACAAGTTTTGAATACTAAGACTAGATACTAAGTTAATAGTCTTAAAACATTTTATAATACAAGTGCGCCCCTTCTACCGAACTACTAGTTTAGCTACTATTCATCGTGCTAAACATTATAACTAAGGAAATAAAACAGTTGAATGAATACTAAGAATTACTTACAACCGTTGAAGCGCCAAGGGAGCTATCCTTTATTTCCAAAGCCAAACTTACATATACATAACTTAGAGAGAGAAGTGAATTTTACAAGTGAGGTGTGTTTTCAAATGAGGAGGAGGAGCTCCTCCTTATATAGCCATGGGAGGAGGAGGAGATGGAGGCAAGTGTTGCATGGTGATTGGAGGAAAAAATGGATGGAGGAGATGGCCACACATGGAGGAAGGAGAGGAGGAGGAAGGAGGAGGAGACATGTGGAGGAGGAGCAAAAGCCGCCGGTCAAGGGAGGAGGAGCCGCCGGTTGCCGGTGGTGGAAGTAGAGGAGCTCCTCCTTTGGCCACCACTTCTTCAAGTGGCCGGTCACCTTGCCCAATGTGTGATTTTATACAGTTTTGTTCAGTCTTTTCACAAAACTGTCAATGTGTTTCTTCCCCGGGCTGTCTTGATTCCTCTCCTGATTCTTCTGATTAATTTATTACGAGTGCTTCAACGTCAGGATCCTTGATATTTCTTCAGTCGGCATATGATCTTGACCTTGGATTGACTCGTAACATCTTTTCTGCTTAAAAAGCTCCTCTTTAGAGTGTGTTCTCTCTAAGCTCTGAATTACCCTGTAAAAATATATCTGAACTAACAAGCAAAAGTTAAATAGACAAAATGTCTAAATAAGGGGGTTATACTGTGTTTCTGATTCGTATAATTTTGGTCCATCAAAGCAAGTCGATGCTTTAACGGGCAAAGCTTATCTGAGGAGTTCGACCTCTCTTAAAAACCATTTGGTTGATCGTAACTGAAGATCAAATGGATGCACATAAGGCTAAGATACTTCGAAAGGAGGAATTAGTCTAAATAGAACAAGTGTTCTAAACGATGTTGCAAGTCTTGTGCTAGAAATAGCCTCGATTCATCTTTGAACACTTAGTATGATCATTAGCGGTCAATAATAAACGACAATGATACAAGGCCCCTAAGACCGAATACTTTCCTTAAATTTAAACACCACCTGCATTTACTTTCTTAGTATAAATTGCTTATCAACTGCTCACCTTCCGGAAGACTTGCCAATCACGCAACAATCGCTGTAAGTCTTCTCTTTTATTTTCAGTATTTACTTTTCTGTCATTTACTTTTCCGCACTAAAAACCAAAACCAACCAAAAAAACACTTGTTTTTCCGCACTAAAACCTCAATCAACCTAAAAAACATGCTCCCTCGCTGTACAATTCCCTCAAAGAATAGCTTATCCCCCTAATTCCCTTGGGTTCGACCCCTACTTACCACTTGCTACCCAGTAGTGAAGTCGCGAGTAGCGGACTTATAACTTTATTTGTACATTTGCTCTGACGACAAGCATCTGTCACAAGGCCCCTGAAACCGAATCCTTTCCTTACAGTCCATTATCAACTGTTGTAATTTACTTTCAGTTCTCAAAGCACACTCAAACCCAACCCCAATCGCATTTAATTTATGCATAAGATTCATTAAAGAACAACTAATCCACCAATTCCCTTGGGTTCGACCCCTACTTACCACTTTCTACCCAGTAGTGAAGTCGCGAGTAGCAGACTTATAAATGTATTATTGACTTTTGCACACGACGACTGTGCATCCGTCAAAATTGGCGCCGTTGCCGGGGAGTTGTGAAACGGAATAGTTGTTCTTTTTATTTTTGTTTTTGTTCTTGCAATCCACCATGTCATTGTACTATGAAAATGAGCCTTGGAACGATGAGGAGTTTTCCCCACCACCCTTCGAACTTGAAGTCCGCGAGAAGATCAACAACATAGAGCAATCCCGGGACGAAACTTTGGACGAGTACTTATGGTACTTCGATTCCCTTGTAACGAGCTGCCCGCACCATGGATTCACCAACCACGATCTTCTTCAAAGGTTTCTCAATGGGATGATGCCACAAGAGTGGAATTGGCTTAATGACGCGGCAGGAGGTTTGGTAAATAACTTAAACATGGATGATCTTTGGAAATTGATAAACGATTTGGCCGCGAGGTCAAGATTAAGAGAAGATCAGGCCGAGCCACTCGAGGACGTTACAACGGAGCTGGCAGCTAGCACCCAGCAGTTGGCCGCAGACATACAGCAATTGAGTGCCTCGATACACCAAAACCAGGTCGAAAACGAGGAATCATGGGTGGCTCAAAAAGAAACATCAAACCAGCTCTGGGACCTCATTAACAAGCTGTCCAAATCAGTACCGGTACACATTTCCGAAATGCCCGAGGAAGCCCAGGTCCACATTGCCGATCCACTCAAGGACAAGGAGGAAGAATTGGCAGCTAGCATCCAGCAAATGAGTGCCCCGATACACCAAGACGAGGTCGAAAATAAGGAATTCTGGGTGGCTACACAACTGATCTGGGACCGCATTGCCAAACTGCCCAAATCAATTTTGGTCCTAACTGAAGAGTTACCCGAGACATACCCAGACCTCAGTGCCGAACTGCCCAAAACAGACCCGGACCTCAGTATGATTGCCCCCGGAGACCATATGAATGACGAGGATGAGGACCCATGGTTGCCTGAAGAAGAGATCCATTCAGATTATCCCTGGGAGTTAGAAGAAGAACTGCCCAAATCAGGCCCGGTCCTTATCACCAATCCATCCGAGGAAATCACAGTCCTAACTGCCGAGCCAACAGAAGTCCCAAACCTCACTGCCGAAGTGTCCGAAGAAATCAAGCCAGGCTCGGTCCTTGCGCTCAGAGCACCCAAGGAAGTCCCGAACCTTATTGCCGAACTGTCCGAGAAAGACCTAGTCCTCACTGTCGGAGCACCTGAAACAGACCAAGTCCTCATGGTCAAAGTGCCCCAACTTAACCCTTCGTGTTTTATGCCGATCATAGCCACCGAAGATCACATAATCAATAATGATGAGGTGCAAGGGGAGTTAGAGGAGGAGCATGAAAAGCCGACAAAGGAACTCTCACTCATCACAAGCCAAGGAAAACCGCCTAAAAACTCACTCGTTCCAAGACAACCATCCATTACTGCCACAATGAAGAGGATTGGCAGAGGCGCATGCTTAATGTCGCCTACATTTAATGGCACAAAACCAAACTTCCAAACTCGCAAAGGTGCCAACTATTCAAACATGAAGAAGCGGCAAAGACATGGGCCGAAAGAATGGAAACCCGGAAGGAGTAACAAGCGAGCACGACTCATTGGACCAGCAGCTATGGTCAATGAAGCCTCACCCTCTCGGAGTAAAAGGGCAGCCGAAAAGAAGTTCAACCTCACAAACCCATGGGACCCAGATCCCTCTTAAGTGAGGTATCGTTGAGCTAACGACGTAAACAAATGCACTGGTCGAGAGGTAACCCGACACCTATCTTACTTTCAGTCATTTAATTCCTGTCATTTAGTTTTTTGCCTTAAATCATTCTCACCTTTCCTGTATATATTTGCTTGCATAAACATTTGAACTAAGTCGTGCTGTGAGGCACGCCTTCGTTCAAAAGTGTGGGGTGAGAACCACCTTTGTACATAATTAGTTAACATGTTTTTTCTTTTCCTTTTCCCTTAATATTATCTTTTTGAAAATATGAACTTGAGAATGTGAAAAAGATAGATCTAAATTCATGCATTTACCTTGTGAAAATTCAACTGTTTAAAAACTTAGAATGTAACTTCTCATTTGTCCCTTTGTGCTGAGATATACAGGGGATGTGGAGTTGATATAAACTGCCCTAGAGAGGCTTGGCAAGCAATCGAAGGATCGAATCTAACTATATGGTTTTCGAAGTCAGTGGAGGCTGCACATCGGGTTTCAGAGAAGATTGAAGTCATCTCCGCCATGCAGTGTTTATGCAAGAAGCGGGACGGGAATCAAACCGTCCTATCTCTAGTCCTAGTAGCCGGGAAAAGATGAGCGACCCTCATCTTGACCCGCGCGAAACGGCGAGGATGAGAAAGAGCGGGGAGGTATTTTCATATGCTCGCGGGCGATGATTGGACCTCTGACAAGCGTATTTTTAACCCTATATAGTTGTCAATTTATACGTTTTAGGGGTCAAGTTGCAGTCAAATAAAATTTATAACCTTGGTAAGCCAAGGGTCGATCCAAAGAGCAGTGCGTGTGAATACTAGCTAATAGTGTGACCTATTTAGCTATTCCGAGTGACAAAAGGTTTTGTGGTGTTAAAACAAGCAGAAATTAAATAGCAGAAAATAAATGGTTGTATTAATTCAGAGAAAGAATCCCAGAATCCGTACTTCACCCGTGCTAACCCCACTAATCATGCAATCATTCTACGTTAATTATTCATGCTATCGAATATGGAATATAACCGAAATAACACTACACAAGCCGCCCATCCACGGATCATTGTCTAGATTAATCTCAATCGTTGAACGCCGCCCATCCACGGATTATCAACGATTTCGATTTATTAAATTAAAGGTTTTCCTATTAAATCATGTAAACATGACCTAACATCAATTTCATGCAATCCGGTTAATCCCTAGGGCCCATCCACCTTTCGGTATATAACCTAATTACATTCTACCAAAGCAAACATACCCTTTGATGTAAATACTTGCATAGAACGATAATAATAAGCACACAATGAAATTGAATAAACGAATTGCACAAATAACAACTTTAATTGATCACATGAGAGTTAGGGTTACATAGCACGGGATCCTACGGATCCCGGAATAAGGAGACTACTCACTATTCATGGTAGATTTACCAAAAACAGTGTATAGAGAAATAAGAACGAATAACCGTAAAGACGCGGTGGCTCGTTAAATCTCTCACGATGAAAGCTTCGTCTTCTCCAAGCTAGGGTTTCTTCTCCAAAGTTGCAACAATCAACCCCCAGTCTATTCTGTTTGTGTTACTTTATATAGACCGTCTAAAATGCCCGAAAAGCCCAAAAATTGAATTTAGAAACAACTTGTCGTTTTTGCCAGCCGACGGTCCCGTTACAGCCGAGCCTGTAACGGCTGTAACGGGCAAGGCTGAAATCTCTGAGAAAAATAGTCCCGTTACACCCGTTACAGTCCAAGCTATAACGGGCTCTGAGGCCTGTAATGGGATGCTCTTGCACAACTTCGGTTTTTGGTCTTTTTCGATCGATCTTTCTGTTCTTTCGACATTTTGGCTCCAAGGAGTGACGATATGTCGATTTTACCTGAAACACTAGAGAAAGACATCAAATATAGACAATTTACCGGGAGAATGAATGTGATCCTTCCTCGAATGTAGTGAATAATTAGTCGAAATATCAACTGATCAAAACACTCCACACTTAGGATTTGTTCGTCCCGAACAAATGGCAGAATAAATACATGAGAGGATGTAATGCTCAATCGGCCATAAAACTACCCTACTCAAGTGACATGTGATCAATTCTAACTAGACATAAAAATAAAAGATAACTCACTGTCGTAGAGGACACGAATGCATTTAGCATATGCATCAAGCCTTTAAACCTATAGGCTGCCCTAATAGGACGAGTATTGTCTCGTGAAGGTTTTCAGAAATGGGACTACCTACAAATCCCCTGTACAACTAACTATCGTGTATGCATGAATGATGCTCAACGAGTCAAAGTAAAGTCATGTCATACCTTGGATTCATCGTGTTACCTCAACTTCAAGACAAACGTCTTCATCAAAGTTTCAGACAATCATAGATTAAACGAGTTATGCATTCAAACGGTCAGTACACACGACTAACAAACGCCTCATCACAAGTTCTAAATAGTTCTATAGCAACGAGGTAAGAACGAGAACAGTTGCACAAAACATGCTCGCCATTCACCTATGCTATCTAGGGATAGTCCACGGGCTCTTGGCGCAAAGCTCATTCTCAAGTGCCAAGGACTAGGCAATGACCCGTAAGAGAAGAGGAGCCTGGCTTAATAATTTTTCTGAAAAATAGGACGAAAAATTGCATAGGAAATTTCAGTGCAAGCACGAGGATCGTCCCTTAGATGATAGCATATGAATTCTCAAGATAAGCTATGATTTGCACGCAATGAAAAGGTGGATTTACACTACGTCAAGCAGAAGGGAGCAGAAATTGTTTCAAGAGTGTTTTCCAGATACCAGGGGTGACTTTTCTCACCGGGTCCTTGGTATTTTCTGCTTTCGCATAATCAACAAAAGCATTTTTTTTTCAGATTTTTTTTTCTTTTCAAATTGGTTTTCTTTCAAAAACAACTATGCTTGGGGCCAATGTTTCACCCATTTTCCAGAATTGAGAACTTTGCTTTTGAGGGGAAAACTTGAAGGTCAATTGTCTAACTCCACACTTAAAACTTGACATAGTGTATAAGTAAAGGCGGGTGCATGCAAATCATGACGAGGGTAGAGAACCATATGCTAGGACTAAGGTCACCTAGAAAAAGATATGCGATTTTAAGCTTTTGAAATATTTGAAACGGTGCCTACTAGTATCAAGTCTTAAACATGCTTCAAGAAATACGTAGAATATGTGATAGGCGAGGGTTAGCAATGATACTGACTCGAGAGAATACACATACGAGTAAAAACTATTTCACGTCCTAGATTTTGAATCCAAAAGAATGTCAATCAGTCAAGGGGTATCGTAGAAAACGAGGATTTCAATCGCGATACTTAGACAGTTGAGCATGTACAATGATTGAATAAGATATGCAATGCATGTGACTATGCGCTACCCACTCCACACTTAAAATCGGGCTTAGTCCCTAAGCGAAAAATATAGAACAAGAAAAAGTGCATAGGAACTTCACTCGTGTGTGATGACGCGATGTCCATGGAGATTAAACGATGGCTGGTGAGTGAAATACGACCTGTGAGCTTGTAGAGTGAGAATAAAAATATAGAGCTGCACAAGGTATAAGTTAGCATCGATAATCGCGAAACGAATGGAAAAATGAATGATGTGAGTAAAGATGAGCAACAGTAATGGGATAACTCAAACATCGAATAAGAAGAAAGTAGTGAATAATATCCAAAAGTCAGTGTACAATGATGTGAAATGCAGCAAATACAGACAATATGGCAAGAAGAAAATTAGCATAATAAAATCCGAAAGGGGAACTAGCTAGCCCCATCGTGAAAAGCATCAGCGGCATGAGAGGGACCACCCTCAAGGCCAGGTGGTGGAGGGAAATCGAGCTCGGCATGCTCAAGAAGAGTGGATAAAGCGCCATGCTCCCAATCCCGTGCCCTGATGGCGTGAGTCCTGAAATCAGAGAAGTCGTCCCGGAGTTGATTATGGGATACAGAAAGTCGGCTCTACGTAGCAATAATCGGAGCTAGGCTAGCCAAAATCTGGCGCTGATAACTCATCATCTGAGTCTGCACTTCTTCCATCTGATGAACCTGTGCGGAAAGCCGCATCTGGTTGGCCTCCAGGCGCGTGAATCACTCTTCGTAAGTGGTCGGGAACTGATCATCAGCACGAGGTTGCAGTGGAGGGACCGGTGGGGCTGCTGGATTCATCTCATTAGGCACATCCACCTGAGGCTGGACCTCCTCAGCTGGTGCAGGCTCGCGCGGTGGGGAGGCTACCCTGGCCTGTGCCCTATCAATGCGGCGCTTCTTTGCTCCCTTCGGAAGCTCGGGGTTATGAGCCCACTCCCCGTCTGGCTTAATGAATTTATAGAGAAGGATGCGGTCCATATGCAGATCCAAATCAGTCTCGGTCCCGTACAGGGAGCTGAGATCCCATCCTCGAGACTCGGCGAGCACAGAAATAAAATAGCCGCCTCTCATGGCCTTGTTCCCAAGAGATGTGGCCCAAGCTGTCATCATCCCACTGAGGATCTGAAAGAAGTCAACTGGTACCTCTCTGCTCATCGAGATCATAATATCCAAGTCGGGGTTAGAAATCACAGTGGCACCCTCGGCTCGAGCATTAATGCCTAAAGCCACAATTCTATGAATAATCTTCCACACTGGCTCCTTGATGCTTGCAGCACCCCATCCGGACCGGAAATAGTAGTCAAATCCAGAAATACTCTTCCAGAACTCATACCGCTCTTCAGTACTATATTCACCACAAAATCCCTCTAAAGGAAATCCCAAAGCCTCGCAGACTTCGTCCTTGGACATAGTGTATGGTTGGTGCCCGATTTCGAATGTCCAATGAGTTACCTTCAATGGACTGCCAACAATCTCGAAGGTAGCCAAAAACTCCTTGGCTAACATAGGATAAGTAGATTTGACTCGGCTAGCAAACAAGATATCAAACCCGGAGGCGATAAACATACTACGGCATTGTGAATAAATATCCCGCTTCAAATCCACAAGAGTTTCAATGCAAGGGATGAGAGTAGGTTTTACCGATTTTGTTGACAGGATTCTGTCGTAACGGTCCTGATGTGCCGGTGTGTCAAATCGACCCGCATTAGTCTGCGGGTAGTACCGGGACTGATTGGGCGGTGCTGGGATGATGGCAGTGGAGGTGCTAGGCGGACGAGCTCGGTTGGTGCGGCCGGAGCGGCTGGAGGAGGGGTTACTGGTGGAATTGTTTATAGCCCTTGATCTAGCCATGGTAGGTGTAGGGATGGCCGGAAATTTAGAGTGGTAGGGTTAGGGTTAGGGTTGGAATTGGGGTTTCAGCTAGGGATTTGGTCGGATGGATTGCGGCCGTTGGAAAGGAGGAGGGGTGGACGGATTGCAGTTTCTAGGAAGATGCCGGACGGATGGATGAGGGAGGATGCCGGATCTGGTCGGAGGGTGAGGTTGGGAGCGATTGGCGGTGCAGGAAAAGAGAGGAATTGGAGTTTGTGAGATTTGGGAAAATTTAGGAATTTAGGGTTTCATAACCAAATTTGGAGAAGGAGACTAACAGCCCGTTACAACCGAGCCTGTAACGGTTGTAACGGAATGTTCAAATCCTCTGCCAAAAGCCTCGCCCGTTACAGCTTCGCTCTGCCCGTTACAGTCCATGTGTAACGGCTGTAACGGGTCACCCTAGATTCTCTGTTTGCACGCCTGCCCATTACAGCTCCTCTTAGCCCGTTACAGTCCATGTGTAACGGCTGTAACGGGACAGACCGAATTCTCTGCCGAAACTGTCTTTTTCTGAAAATTCAAAGCCGTTCACTCCACACTTTGATTCCTGCATAGTTCACACACAAATCGTAAAATGCAAAATGCAAATAAATAAAACTTACAGCGCGGGTTACTCCCCGAAGAGACCTAGTTTAACGTCTTGGCGAGACATAGCAAGGGTGGTAGTACTAAGAGCATTCTCGGGAAGTCCCTTGCTGAGATCTTTTCCCGAGAAGTAGATTATCATCAATCCCGTCAGGAGGTGCAAGATGCTTCAGAACGTGGTAGTGCTTGAGGCGTTGCCCGTTGACTACCATTATTTTTCCTCCTTCCACACTGATTTCTACATGCCCGTCTGGATGTGCTCGTTCTACTGTATAAGGGCCACTCCATTTTGTGCGCAATTTCCCAGGAAATAATCTAAGACGGGAGTTGTAGAGAAGAACTCGCTCGCCCTCGTTGAATTCTCTGCGCACGATCCTCTTGTCATGCCATTTCTTCGTTCTCTCCTTGTAAATCCGAGCGTTCTCATATGAATCTAGTTGAATTTCATCAAGCTCGTGGAGCTGCAGTATTCGCTTTTCTCCTGCTGCTTTCATGTCCATATTCAGCTCCCGAATAGCCCATAACGCCTTGTACTCGAGTTCGACCGGTAAGTGGCAGGTTTTTCCATAGACGAGTCTGAACGGACTCAAACCGATAGGTGTTTTATATGCAGTCCGGTATGCCCACAGTGCGTCATCCAGCTTGGACGCCCAGTCTTTCCTGTGGCTTGAAACAGTCTTTCCCAATATGCTCTTGATCTCTCTGTTAGAGATCTCTACCTGTCCACTGGTCTGAGGATGATAAAAGGTGCCAGTTTTATGATACACTCCATACTTTTTCAGCAACGTTTCGAAGTTTCTTTCTTTAAAATGAGATCCACCATCGCTGATGACTGTTCTGGGTACTCCGAACCGAGGGAAAATCACCTTCTGAAACATTTTGATGACCACCTTGGCGTCGCAAGTGGGAGTAGCAACTGCCTCAACCCACTTAGAAACATAGTCGACTGCTACCAAGATATACTGATTTCCGTAAGAAGGTGGGAATGGTCCCATGAAGTCAATCCCCCATACATCGAACAAGTCCACTGCGAGAATGCTCTGCTGTGGCATCTCTTGCTGCTTTGAAATATTACCTGTCCTCTGGAACTGGTCACAGGCCTTGACGAATTCGTGTGCATCCTTAAACAATGAAGGCCAAAAGAAACCAGACTGGAGCACCTTCGTCGCTATCTTCGAACCAGCACCGTGTCCACCGTACTATGAGGAATGGCATCGATCTAGAATAAATGGAATCTGGTCCTCGTCGACACAAGTCCTGTAGAGGCCGTCAGCACATAATCGATACAAGAAAGGATCATCCCAGAAGTACCTTTTAACGTCAGAGAGGAATTTCCTCTTCTGATTGTGCGAGAGGTCGGGAGGGAGGATCCCGCAGGCCAGGAAGTTAACGAAATCTGCGTACCACGGGACATTGTCCACATCAATGTGCATAACTGTTCGTCCACTAGAGAGTCATTTATCGGGAGCTTGTCCTCTTCGCGGTCGAGCTCTCCTAGCTCGAGGCGTGACAGGTGATCAGCAACCAGATTTTCTGCACCCTTCTTGTCTCTGATTTCAATGTCAAATTCCTGGAGGAGGAGAACCCAGCGGATAAGACGAGGTTTGGATTCCTTCTTTGACAGCAGATATTTGATAGCAGCATGATCGGTGTATACTATGGTCTTCGAACACAGTAGGTACTGCCTGAATTTCTCAAAAGCATAGACAACAGCTAGCATTTCTTTCTCGGTGGTAGTGTAATTGAATGCTGCTCCGGCGAGGACCTTGCTGGCGTAATAAACTACGTGTAGTTTCTTGTCGATGCGCTGCCCCAAAACTGCTCCTACTGCAAAGTCACTAGCATCACACATTAGTTCAAACGGCAACTCCCAATCGGGAGGCTGCACTATAGGAGCGGAAGTAAGAGCAGTTTTTAGACTGTTGAAAGCATTTAAACAAGAATCGGTAAATTTAAACTCAGCTTCCTGACAAAGAAGATCAGTGAGCGGCTTTGCTATCCTTGAGAAATCCTTGATAAATCGCCTGTAAAATCCAGCGTGCCCAAGAAAACTCCTGATCCCTTTTACGTCTTTTGGTGGCGGTAGCCTTTCAATCACCTCTACCTTTGCGCGGTCAACCACGATTCCCCTGTGAGAGACCATGTGTCCAAGAACTATACCTTCCTACACCATAAAGTGACACTTCTCCCAGTTCAATACCAGGTTAGTGTCAACACAACGACTAAGAACATCAGCAAGGTTAGAGAGACACGAATCAAATGAGGAACCATACACCGAAAAATCATCCATAAATACTTCCATGGTGTGTTCCAGAAAATCAGAAAAAATTGCCATCATGCAACGTTGAAATGTGGCTGGTGCATTGCAAAGACCGAAAGGCATACGTCTATAAGCAAATGTGCCAAAAGGGCAAGTAAAAGTCGTTTTCTCCTGGTCCTCGGGGTGTATAGGGATCTGAAAAAATCCACTATAACCGTCGAGGTAGCAGAAAAATTTATGCTTCGCTAGACGTTCTAACATTTGATCAATGAAAGGCAAAGGAAAGTGATCTTTGAGAGTAGCCTTATTTAATTTCCTATAATCAATGCACATACGCCAACCAGTCACAGTACGAGTAGGAATTAATTCATTGTTTTCATTTCGTACAACAGTTAAACCTCCCTTCTTCGGGACAACGTGCACAGGACTTACCCACTTACTATCAGCAACAGAATAAATGATGCCAGCATCTAATAATTTCAGAATTTCCTTCTTAACAACATCAGTCAATTTGGGGTTCAAGCGTCTCAAGGCATCTCTACTAGGTCTAGCATCGTCCTCAAGGTTAATTCTATGCATGCACAAATCAGGGCTAATCCCCTTGAGGTCGTCTATGGAATAGCCTAGGGCTGGCCTATATTTTCGCAAGACATCAAGCAACCTCCGGGTTTCTACATCAGTCAGAGAAGCATTAACAATCACCGGGTAGGTTGAGTTAGGGCCCAGAAATTCATACCTGAGACTTGCAGGTAGAGGTTTCAGCTCTACCGTGCAAGATTCCTTACATGTGTCTCCTGCGGCATCAGCTGCGTCCGCACCCTCTATGCTCATGGCGTAGACATCCATCGGTATAGGGCAGCCTGGTACAACCTTGTAAGACTCAATAGAGGTCAGTGAAGACTAGGAGTTCTGCACATATCAGGTAAATAAAAGACAACACGTTCGCTGCCTACTTGCAAGGCGATAGAACCCCTATCCATATCAATAACAACCCTAGCTGTGTAAAGGAATGGTCTACCAAGAATGATTGGGATATCAGTGTCCTCTGAAATCTCTAGCACGATAAAATCAGCAGGGATATAAATATTCTTCACCTTAACGGGTACGTCCTTCAGAATCCCTTTCGGGAGTCTACAAGAACGATCCGCAAGGCGAATGGAGATGTTAGTAGGACAGAGATCACCCAAGTTCAGTTTAGAATACAGAGAGTACGGCATGATAGACACACTAGCACCTAAATCACACAATGCACGATGAATAGTAAGACCACCAATATCACAAGGAATCGAAAAACTCCCTGAATCCTTAAGCTTAGGTGACATGGGTACGTGCATGGCAGCGCTGCACTCCTCACTTAGAGCTACTGTCTCGGTCCCGTCTATCTTCCGTTTCCCAGTCATAATCTCCTTCATGAATTTGGCATATGTCGGGATCTGCGTGATTGCATCTGTGAAGGGCATAGTGATGTATAGAGTGCGAATCTTATCCACGAACTTCATGAATTCTTTGTCTCTCCTAGCACCCTTGAGTCGCTGAGGGTATGGGACTGGAGGCTTGTAAGGAGCCGGCTCCACTGTCTGCGCAGAATTTTCTTCTCGGTTTTCAGCTTCTTATGATGTTTCTTCTTCATCAAGCGCAGAATTTAGTGCTGATTTTTCTGCAAAATTTCGAGTGGTTTGAGCGGGTATCATCTCGAGTTGCTTGCCGCCTCGGAGTGTAATGGCATTCACCGATTCCCTAGGATTGTGCTCTGGTTTTGAAGGGAGTTTCCCAGGTTCTCTATGTGCTGAATCTGCTTGTTGAGCAACCTGATTTCCTATCATCCGGATCGTCTGCTCGAGCTCTTTCACACGTCTGTCCTGCTCTTGAGCCCGCTTATCTGCCTCTACCATGAAACTAGCCATTATGGCCTCCAAGCTAGATGATCCGCCAGTCTCTTGTTGCTTAGGCTGCTGCGGCTGATATGAGTAGCCACCTGAATTCTGGTTTTGCTGCCCTTGCGACTGGTTGTTGTACTGAGGCTTCGGCTGATAGGAAGTATTGTTTTGCTCTTGAGCTTGAACGTTGTATTGGCCTCGAGGCTGATACGGTGCATTACCTTGCTGCTGTTTGTACGGGAAACCAATAGGCGCCAGGTTCTGGGGCTTGTAAGACAAGTTAGGATTATTCCTGTTTGGATTATCCCACCTGTTCGTGGGGGGTCCATAGCCGGGACCAGCCCCCTGATTATTCTGCCCGACGTAGTTTGCGTCCTCCTGATTACCGTTGCTATCTGTTCCGATCACTGGATAACTATCTGCATAGTGAGAAGGAGAGCCGCAAATCTGACAGTACACGCCAACGTGAGCGACGTCTGAGGATTTCATGCTGTTTGCTAGCTTCATATTCTGCATCTCGGTGGCAAGTATCTTCATTGAATCAGCCAACCGAGCAATATCAGTGGTGCTCTCGGCTCGGCATAAATCCTGCACACCTTTCCTGTCTCTAGGGTTACCTCGATCACTCGTCCAGAGGTGGTAGTCTTGAGCTGCCCTTTCTATAATTTCATAGGTGTCTTCTAGCGGGACTTGGTTCAGTCCCCCACCTGCTGCTTGATTGATTAAGGTACGCATCCCTTGATCGATCCCTTGATAGAAGGCGTCAATAATCTGCCACTGCTCTAGATTGTGGTGCGGGCACATCCTCGTCAGCTCTTTGTACCTCTCCCAAGCATCGTACAGAGTCTCACCATCAATAGACCGAAATGATATAATCTTATTTCTGAAATGAGCTGTCTTTGATGGTGGGAAGTACTTCTGAAGGAAAGCTTCGGCCAGCCTATTCCATGTAGTAAACGTGCCCTCTGCATGGCTATCTAGCCAACTGCTGGCTTTGTCGGACAGGGAGAATGGGAATAGTCTGAGGTAGTAGGACTCTGAAGGGACCCCATTGGTCTTCACTGTATTGCACATCTGAACGAAACGCTTGAGATGCTGGTGAGGGTCTTCATTAATCCGTCCTGAGAACTGATTATTCTGCACCATCTGAATGAGACCGGTTTTCAGCTCCCAAGTATTAGCTTCTATTCCGGGCGGTGCAATAGCGGACTGGAATCCAGTGACGCGTGGAGTAGTGTAATCTCCAAGAGTTCTGCGCACTGGTTGTTGCACTCGTGGCTGTTGTCCATCTTCGACCCTTCTGTTTAGCAAATTATTATTCATAGCCATTGCTGCGAAATTACGATTCAACGCTCGTAGCTGCCGAGCTTCGTTCTGGGCCTGACGATTGAACTTTCGTTGGACCGGTGCTTCGTCGTCTGAAATCTGAATCTGTTTTTTCTGTTTGAGCGCTTTCCTTGGCATGAACTAGGTAGAACCTGCAAAAACCAAGAAAAACTGTGAGCGAATAAATCACAACAGAAAAATCAGAAATCAAGTAAGGTGGAATAGTCTAAACTACACAAGTTAAATCTAATATCACACTAAACGCTGCTCCCCGACAACGGCGCCATTTTGACAAGCGTATTTTTAACCCTATATAGTTGTCAATTTATACGTTTTAGGGGTCAAGTTGCAGTCAAACAAAATTTATAACCTTGGTAAGCCAAGGGTCGATCCAAAGAGCAGTGCGTGTGAATACTAGCTAACAGTGTGACCTATTTAGCTATTCCGAGTGACAAAAGGTTTTGTGGTGTTAAAACAAGCAGAAATTAAATAGCAGAAAATAAATGGTTGTATTAATTCAGAGAAAGAATCCCAGAATCCGTACTTCACCCGTGCTAACCCCACTAATCATGCAATCATTCTACGTTAATTATTCAAGCTATCGAATATGGAATATAACCGAAATAACACTAGACAAGCCGCCCATCCACGGATCATTGTCTAGATTAATCTCAATCGTTGAACGCCGCCCATCTACGGATTATCAACGATTTCGATTTATTAAATTAAAGGTTTTCCTATTAAATCATGTAAACATGACCTAACATCAATTTCATGCAATCCGGTTAATCCCTAGGGCCCATCCACCTTTCGGTATATAACCTAATTACGTTCTACCAAAGCAAACATACCCTTTGATGTAAATACTTGCATAGAACGATAATAATAAGCACACAATGAAATTGAATAATCGAATTGCACAAATAACAACTTTAATTGATCACATGAGAGTTAGGGTTACATAGCACGGGATCCGTAGGATCCCGGAATAAGGAGACTACTCACTATTCATGGTAGATTTACCAAAAACAGTGTATAGAGAAATAAGAACGAATAACCGTAAAGACGCGGTGGCTCGTTAAATCTATCACGATGAAAGCTTCGTCTTCTCCAAGCTAGGGTTTCTTCTCCAAAGTTGCAACAATCAACCCCCAGTCTATTCTGTTTGTGTTTCTTTATATAGACCGTCTAAAAAGCCCGAAAAGCCCAAAAATTGAATTTAGAAACAACTTGTAGTTTTTGCCAGCCGACGGTCCCGTTACAGCCGAGCCTGTAAAGGCTGTAACGGCTGTAACGGGCAAGGCTGAAATCTCTGAGAAAAATAGTCCCGTTACACCCGTTACAGTCCAAGCTGTAACGGGCTCTGAGGCCTGTTAAGGGCTGCTCTTGCACGACTTCGGTTTTTGGTCTTTTTCGATCGATCTTTCTGTTCTTTCGACATTTTGGCTCCAAGGAGTGACGATATGTCGATTTTACCAGAAACACTAGAGAAAGACATCAAATATAGACAATTTGCCGGGAGAATGAACGTGATCCTTCCTCGAATGTAGTGAATAATTAGTCGAAATATCGACTGATCAACCTCCCAAAGAAAGGTTGAGAAAATGGACTAACAAGTCACAAAGAAGCAAAAGCTCAAAGAAGCTAATCAAAGGCCAAAGGCCAAAATTGTGAAGGTTTTAACCGAACAAAAGTGAAGAAACTCCAACTCAATATCAAAGGCCAAAGGCCGATTCACTACAGAAGCTGTCCCTCGCCAAAAAGAAATCAAAGTACTCAACTTCAGTGAAACCCGAACTGAATCACGTGCTAGAGAAAGCTACAAGGAAACCATATAGTGCGAGTCGATCCCGAGAATGCAGTCCAGGAGCCTGAAAAGGGCTATCTCCCGAAACATCCGAATTAATTTGCATCTCGGCACGAAGGTACAAGTATCAAGTTTCTTCTAAGTATTTGCACGGTTTAGTTTGGTAATAAGTAAGTAATGCATGAATTAGGATAAATCTAGTCCCACAGTCTCACTTTCATATTTTAAAAGTTTACTTAGATTGTGTTCCGCCCTTAAATAGCATTGTTCGGGACGAACAACTAAAAGTGTGGGGTGATCTGGTGGACCATAATTGTATGAATCATAAACACAATTAAACCCACCAAATTAGACTCTTTGTCTATTTAACTTTTGCTTGTTAGTTCCGATATTTATTTACAGGGTATTTTGAAGTCTAGAGAGAATACAGGCTAAGGAGAGTTTTTAAGCTGAAAATGGATTGCAATTCACTCCAAGACACAACCAGATTCCGACTGTACAACTTTCATGATCCTGACATGGAATCACTCAAAACAAATCCAACCAAAGAGCAACCAGAGTCAGTCCGGAGCTGAAATGGACTGATGGCTTTTTGGGATAAGCTCACAAAACACACTCCACCACTCACCTTCCTCCACATGGGCGGCGGCTAAGCTCAAGCCTCTCCTCCATGGACATGTGGCCGGCGGCTTTTGGGAGGGATGAATCACTCCGATGGCTTTCTTCTCCTCCTCCCATTTTTGCCAAGTGTCTTCATCCTCCTCCACAAACCACACCTCCATTAGCCTATAAATACCATGCCTTCTCCTTTGTAAAATTCATTCCAAAATCACAAATCACTTATCTCTCTAGAGTGAGAGCACAATCATGTAATCACTTTACTTTGGAATCGAAGCTTTAGCACTTTCAACGGTTTTTGTAAGTATTCTCTTCTTTACTTTGCTGTCTTTCAAAGTACTTTACTTTTCAACGTATTTAGCTATGATGTCCTGTTCCATAGATATTCGTAGCTAAACCCTTCATTCGGTTGAAGGGGTGTACTTGTATCATAAAATGTTTTAGACCCTTTTCTTAATACCTCTTTGTGTTCAACTTGTTCTAAGTGCCATATATTAGGTCAGAACTTCATTGGTAGAGTGGATGCTCAAAAGAGCAAAGCTCTACCATGAATTCGTGACCTCCGTGGATAAGTGGAGGCTCGGAAGAGCACAACTTATCTGTGGAGTTCAACCTCTTTTAAAGACCATTTGATTTATCAGGAATGATGGTCAAATGGATGCACATATTAGAACAAGAGTACTACGTCTTGCAAAAGACTAGACGGTGTGGCAAGTCTTGTGCTAGGAATAGCCTTGATACACTTTTGAATACATAGTATGATCATTAGAGGTCAATGATAAACAGACTATGATACAAGGCCCCTGAAACCGAATCCTTTCCTTACAGTCCATTATCAACTGTTGTAATTTACTTTCAGTTCTCAAAGCACACTCAAACCCAACCCCAATTGCATTTAATTTATGCATAAGCTTCATTAAAGAACAACTAATCCACCAATTCCCTTGGGTTCGACCCCTACTTACCACTTGCTACCCAGTAGTGAAGTCGCGAGTAGCGGACTTATAAATGTATTATTGACTTTTGCACACGACGACTATGCATCCGTCAGAGGTCCTCGGGCCTAATTGGTGGGTTTAGTAGTACGTGATGAATCATATAAATACGCCCCATCACCGACCAAGGGGCGAACGGAGGGTTGCTTAGTAGGTTGAGTACGACGGAAGGGGGAGGAGAGTGCGGCGGACGAGCGTTGAATATTTAGGGCAAATTGAGTTTTGGAATTGGGGAGAAGATTGGATTGTCTTTAAAATAAGTCGATGCTCGGGCGGGCCTTGGCGAACTCGGGTGAGCGCTGAGTTATCACGAGTGAAATGGAGGCGAGGCTTGGGCGAGCGCCAATAGGATCGGGCGGGCGTCAGATGATCTCGCGCTGGGTGTAAAGAATGCTCGGGCGAGCGTATCTGAGCTCGGGCGAGCGTGAGGTTGTGCCGAGTGAGGAGCAAATGATGCTCGGGCGAGCTTGATAACGCTCAGGCGAGTGCTGGATGGTCCGAGTGGAGTGCAATAGATGCTTGGGCGGGCTTGATAACGCTCGGGCGAGTGCTGGGTTATCACAAGTGAAATGCAAGCTATGCTGGGGCGAGCGTCGAGAGATTCGGGCGAGCATCAGATTGCTCTGAGCAAGGTGCAGGAAAGGCTCGGGTGAGTCTCTGGGTGCTCGGGCGAGCGTCTGGCGCGAGAATTGAGAACGAGCGAGCTTCTTGGGACTCGGTCTCGGCTGTTCGTGAGTTCGGGCGAGCGCCTTATGTTGCGTCTTTTTGCTTGAAGTTCTACTCCACACTTGGATTTTTTGCACTCTTCCAAAACACAAAGCCACTTTATTAGCAATTCGAAGTACATTAAACACATTGAGCTCAAACAAACCAAGCATTTTAAGATTTTTTGACCAAAATGAACACTTACAACGGGCTACCTCCCCAGAGGGCCTAGTTTAACGTCTTGGCAAAGACCGAGCCGAATCTCCTCATGGAAAATTTAGAAATGCACTTGAGGAGGCCTCAATCGGATAAGTCATGTAGGGCGATCTTGGTGTTCTCTGGATATTGGGGTACTCCATGATAGAGCTTGAGTCTTTACCCATTGGCTTTGAAAATTTCCCCTCTTGTGTTGAATAAGTTAACATGCCCATCCTCAAACACTTTTTGAATTTTAAATGGCCCCGTCCATCTTGACTTAAGCTTTCCAGGAAATAACCTCAATCTTGAATTAAATAGTAGGACTTGGTCCCCTTCCTTAAACTCCTTCCTCAAAATCTTCTTGTCATGCCATTTCTTTTGCTTTTGCTTGTAGATTTTGGCATTCTCATATGAGTCTAGTCTTATTTCATCCAACTCATTCAAGTCCAATAGCCTCTTCTTTCCGGCGGTATTCAAGTTAAAATTCAATTCTCTAACCGCCCAAAATGATTTGTATTCTAGTTCAACCGGGAGATGACAAGGTTTCCCATAAATGAGCCTAAAGGGAGACATCCCTATAGGTGTTTTGAATGCGGTCCTATATGCCCAAAGAGCATCATCCAATTTTGAAGACCAATCCTTTCTAGAATTTTCCACCGTCTTTTCAAGGATAACCTTGATTTCTCTATTGAAAACCTCAACTTGACCGCTAGTTTGAGGGTGGTAAGGTGTAGCAACCTTGTGGTAGACCGCGTATTTCTTTGAAGTGCCCCAAATTGCTTTTCTTTGAAGTGAGATCCCCCATCTCTAATCACGATTTGTGGGACTCTAAATCTAAGGAATATCACCCTTCTTGAAAAGTTTTGCTACAATTTTGGCATCACAAGTTGGGGATGCTATAGCTTCAACCCATTTAGATACGTAGTCAACCGCTACGAGAATGTAGCGGTTCCCATAGGAAGGAGGAAAAGGACCCATGAAATCTATCCCCCATACATCGAATATCTCCACTTCTAGCATAACTTGTTGGGGCATCTCGTCTCTTTTGGAGATATTCCCACTTCTTTGGCACTTATCGCAAGCCTTCACGAAATTGTAAGCATCTTTGAATATTGATGGCCAATAGAGTCCACTTTGAAGTACCTTAGCCGCGGTCTTTGAACTCCCTCCATGGCCTATATAAGGGGAAGAATGGCAATGGTGCAAGACTCCTTGAATATCTTCATTGTCTACACATGTTCTATATATACCATCTGAACAAAGCTTGAAAAGATGGGGCTCATCCCAATAATATCTTCTTGCATCATGTGCAAATTTCTTCTTTTGATTGTAGTTTATGTTCGGAGGAAGAACTTCACAAACCTAGAAGTTCACTATGTCGGCATACCATGGAGTAGGTGTATTTTCAAGTCTCATCAAGTTTTCACCAACAAAAGAGTCAACAATAGGCAATTACTTACTTGAGGCTTTCTCTCTCAAAGGCTCTAGTCTAGAAAGATGATCGGCAACCAAGTTCTCTACTCCCTTCTTGTCTTTGATTTCTATGTCGAACTCTTGAAGTAGAATTACCCATCTTATGAGCCTAGGCTTAGCATCTTTCTTAGAAATTAGGTACTTGATGACGGCGTGATCGGTGTAGACTATGGTTTTGGATCCCACCAAGTATTACCTAAATTTCTCGAAGGCGTAAATAATAGCTAGCATCTCCTTCTCCGTGGTGGAGTAGTTTGATTGAGCTTGGTCCAAAAACTTGCTCGTGTAGGAGATCACATGTAGCTTCTTGTCTACCCTTTGCCCAAGAACGGCTCCAATGGCGTAGTCACTTGCGTCGCACATTAGCTCAAAGGGTAGTTCCCAATTGAGAGGTTGGATTATAGGAGCGGATGTGAGGGGAAACTTTAGCTTCTCGAAAGCTTCAACACAAGGGTCATCAAACACAAAAGGTGTATCATTATGCAAGAGATCGGTTAATGGCTTGGCAATCTTAGAGAAGTCCTTAATGAAGCGCCGGTAGAACCCAGCATGCCCAAGAAAGCTTCGAATTCCCTTAACGTCTCTAGGGGTGGAATTTTTCAATGACTTCAATCTTGGCTTTATCCACCTCAATTCCCCTATTAGAGACAAGATGCCCAAGCACAATGCCCTCTTGTACCATGAAATGGCACGTCTTCCAATTTAAGACTAAGTCGGTCTCAATGCATTTATCGAGAACCTTTGAAAGGTTCTCTAGGCAAAAGTCAAAAGGGGAGCCATAAACTGAAAAGTCATCCATGAATACTTCCATTGTATTTTCAATAAACTCGCAGAAAATGGCCATCATGCACCTTTGGAAGGTTCTCGGCGCATTACATAGTCCAAAGGGCATACGTCTATAAGCATAGGTTCCATAGGGGCATGTGAAAGTGGTTTTCTCTTGATCTTGAGGGTGAATAGGGATTTGAAAGAATCCACTATAGCCATCAAGATTGTAAAAATATTCATGGTTGGCAAGTCTTTCAAGCATTTGGTCAATGAAGGGGAGGGGAAAGTGATCCTTGTTGGTGGCCTTGTTTAGCTTACGGTAATCAACACACATCCGCCATTTTGTAACGGTGCGTGTAGGGATTAGTTCATTTTTTCGTTCTTGACTACAGTCAAGCCACTTTTCTTGGGAACTACGTGGATTGGGCTCACCCATTCCGAGTCGGGAACGGGATAAATAATTCCCGCTTCCCTCAACTTAGTTATCTCCTTAAAGACAACTTCCCCTAACGTAGGGTTCAACCTCCTCAACCTCTCTCGGGTTGGTCTAGCATCATCATCAAATTTAATTCTATGCATGCATATTTCGGGGCTAATCCCTTTAAGATCATCAATGGAATACCCAATAGCCCCTTTACGCGTTCTAAGCACATGCAAAAGTCTAGAGGTCTCAAACTCATTCAAAGAGGCATTCACTATTATGGGAAAAGTAGAGTTGGGACCTAGAAATTCGTACCTTAGACTTGAATGTAGAACCTTAAGCTCTATCCCACAAGGTCCCTTACCTTCTTCTTTCCCCGTTCTTTCTTTCCCATCATATTTTTCCTCTTTTTGTTCCTCCTCGTCCATCATCAACAAATCCATCATAGAGTCACCTATTCTTTCATCACTCAATAGCTCTTGCTCAATAGAAGTTAGTTCATCACAAGAAAAATCATTGTAAACATCAAGCAAGTTGCAATCCAATGGCCTTGATTTTCTCTCCCCTTATTTCAAACTCTAGTGAATCATTTATGCAACTTATCACCGCCTTAGTAGTTTTCAAAAATTGCCTTCCCAAAATGATTGGGATCTCTCGCTTGATCAGTTGATATTTCGACTAATTATTCGCTACATTCAATGAAGGATAATGCTTCTTCTCCGGGCAAATTGTCCATATTTGATGTCTTTCTCTAGTGTTTCAGGACAATAATGCATATCGTCGCTCCTTGGGTTTAAGATACGGAAAGAACAAAAAGATCGATCGAAAAAGGCCAAAAAGGGATCTAGGCCAGCAACAGCCCGTGACAACCGTGACACATCCAACTGTCATGGGTGTCACGGCACACTTATTCCTCTGAGATTTTGGCTCAAGCCGTGACAGCCACGACACACCCGGCTGTCATGGGTGTCATGGGACCGTCGGCAGGCAGATTTTCAAGTTGTTTCCAAAACCGATTTTGGGCTTTTTTGCTTTTTTTAGACGAGCTATAAAAAGAAACACGACCAGAATTTCATAGGGTGCTTATTTGGAGAAAGGAAACCCTAGCTTGGAGAAGAGACAAAAACTTCATCGTGAGAGATTCAACGAGCCACCGCGTCTTTACGGTTTACTCATCCTTTCTTTCTCTATACACTGTTTTTGGTAAATCTACCATGAATCCACATAACCTCAAAATCCACATAACCATATAACTCAAAATTCGTTCCTTAGAATGCTTTGTCAGGTCTCTCTAGGACATTTCTATCAACTCCACATCCATGTTTATCTCAACTCAGAAGGACACGTAGTGGGTTAAATTCACATGTATTCACACAATTCAAATTTCACAAGAGAAACGCATCTAATCAGCTCGTCTGTTTCACATCATCAAAATCCAATACTGCATATCCAGGAAGTAGAGAGAAATTTCATACTTCCAAAAAAAATTTAAACAAAACGTGCAGACACTATGCAGGTGCAAAAAATAAACGTGCTGACACAATAGACTGACTCTCCCACCCCACACTTTTGAACAAAGCTGTGTCCTCACGGCATGACTTAAATTCAAAGACACAACTATGCAGGACACACAGACGTAGGGAAAAACAAATAGAGAATAAAAAGTGAACAGGTACTCCCCTCGTGTCATCGCGTGACGGTGTAAATTTTGGTCAACCGAGTTGGTCAACGGTCAGCCGCGTCTTCTTCAGACGTTACGTGCCACGTCTGGTGTAGACGTTACCTTAATGTTAGCGGAAAACACGGTGAGCTAATGTTGAGGTCAGACGCGGTCCACACTGAGTTGCACCTGTTTCCTGCATGAAAAACATCTACCTCCCAAAAGACAACGTAAAAACGTAACTCAAGACTCAAATGAACAGAAACAAAATAGAAAAAATGAGAAAAAACAAAAATTTGCCGGGCTGCCTCCTTGCGAGCGCCTTTGTTTTACGTCGTTGGCTCAACGATACCTATTTAGGGATCACAAGTTAGGGTCCCATGGACGTGTGAGGTCAAATTTCGCCTCAGCTATTCCTTCATTATGCCCAAAGTTATCGTGTAATGGAGTGCTCGGGTCTGCTTTCCATCGATCAGGTGGATTCGCCTTCACATCCTCCCGAGTTTGCGAGGACAGCTTGATCATAGCTACTGGTCTAGTCTCATGCGTAGTCTCATCCGGTGGGTTCGGAGGTAGGGTACCAAGATATGGCGTGTGCACTATGTCCGGTGGTTTCTTCGTGCATGGATGGTCATCATCCTCATAAATATAAAAATCTGATGTTCTGCCACCGAACGCAAGTGACAACAAGCCTGTGTCCATGTCAATCTTGGTTTTGGTGGTGAAGAGGAACGGATGTCCCAAGATAAGCGCTGGAAGATCGTCGTTTCTAGCATCTCCCATCTGTAAAACATAAAAGTCTGCAGGAACAAGGTCACCTACATGTAGGGTTAGATCCTCTAGCAAACCAACGAGATGAATAAAAGATTTATCTCCTAACTCTACTAACAACTTATGTGGTTTCAGTGGGCCAAGTCTCAAAGAGCAATACAGGGAGTATGGCATAGCATTAATAGCAGCACCCAACTCGATTAAGCAATGATGTATTTGAGTCTCACCGATACCACAGGTGACTGTGAAGGCACCTGGGTCCTTACTCTTTCCAAGCGGTGCCTCATGACTCGTAGCGAGTGGGCGCTCCATTGTTGGGTCGTTTTGCTCATGCCTCGCTTCCAATATGCCTTCTAGCTCATCCTTGTCGATCATATGGTCCTTAGGAGCTATCACCTGCATAAAAGACGAAGGAAAAGGGTCAGTTCTTGATTGCGCATCAGTGGGCATCACGTTTGGCCTTGACATTACAACCGCGCCTGGCTTAGGCGTTACGGGCGCGTCTGCTTCAGACATTAGCGTCGAGCTAATGTCTATTTGAAATACTGGTGTCTGTTCAAGCTACTCTACTAGGTCATCTTTAGACAGTTGTTGAACACTATTGCTAACAGTACCGCAAGTAAAACAGAACAGGAGCACACACAATATGATACCCAGTTCGGCTACGCTTACTCTGGGGGTTTCCCACACCCTAAAGGGACACAAATCTTTATTATGAGTATAGGGCTACAAGTGGACTTACGCTTACACAACTCCTCGTTTGTAATTGCCTAGCCTCTACTACTCCGTCTCTCAAATTTGTAATCTCGGTTCACCACAGTTCACCTTGATCCCCTTCGCCTAAACCTCTTGTCCGAACATGCTCGATCTTCTCCGAAGCTCGGTTGCTTTCTCTCGAAAGCCAGCAGTTGGGTCTGGTGTGTGCAGCGGTAAGATCACTCTCAGACAGCCTGAACAGCACACTGAATAGGATCTGTCAGCACCGATGTTTTTCCAGTGGGGAAAGAACAGTCGGCCGTCGCTTTCTCCTTCTCCGATCGGCAATGTGTACTCGTGTGTATTATTTCTCATAAAGTGATGCAAATTATGGATGCCCTAGCTTCTTATTTATATGCATAGGGGAACTCCAAATCTGCTCCAGATATCCTCATCAAATATTTAGGAAATATTCCTAAATATTCGATGTATATCTTTAACCAATCTTTAGGAAGATTATTCGATAACTTCCCGGCCAAGTCAGCCAACCAACTTATCAATCTGATGAGGAGATATTCGACAGAATATCTAAATCTTCTTTGATCTTCGTTGGCCGACTTCGACCGAAAAGATCTTTGATCTTTAGAACCTTCCGGATTGCTTTCTTACGTCTGCTCCATGCTGAACTTTAATTCCAGAATGTGTTCGAACTCTCCTTGAACACCTGCTCGAGCTGTCTAAAGATGTTTTGCCAAATACATGCCACTCAAGGGAACATCAATGTCCCCCTTGGCATTTTGGCAAAACCGAATCTACTAGATCCATCTATCTATTTAGACTTTAGACATACATGAGGGAACAAAAATTGGTCACCTCAAAATACTCCCCCTTTTTGCCACAAACTGGCAAGGGGTCCAATCTAGTTCGAACAGTCAAATGAAATGTGCCAGAACAAGCACCAAAATATTACAAAAGTTTAATCAAAACATAGTTCAGAGAGTTTGAATTCAAGGACCTTTAGGCAGACGACTCATCATCAGAATCACCATCAGTCTCAGCATCATCCTCCTCATCGTCACTCGGGTAGCAGAGTACACGAGCCAGCTTGTTGATGCTCTTGCGAAGCACTGTCGCAGCAGCGATGATTGCATCTAGTTCCTTGATCAGCTTGTTCTGCTCATCACGACCCATTCTAGCTCCCCCTCCTTTTGATGACTCTGGAAAGTCCTTCTTTTTCTGACCCGGTTCTTTAAGATCATTCACATAACGTCCTTTGAACAGCTTATGATCCACCATGAAGTTTTGTGGGGACTTCGAAAGGCGGTCATTTGGGGTCTTCAATTCTGGAGCCTGATAGATGATCAACTCGTATATCAGAGATGGGAAGCATATCTGGTGAAGAGAGTGGCTTGAGGTTGCATGTTCAGCAATCTGTTTGAACATGATTCGGCCCAGATTGAACTGCATCTTGTTCCCAATCTGATATATCAACTGTGCCACTGCTCTGCTAACTGAAGAGCGGTGAGAGGAGGGCTTCAAGTTGAACACCGTAATGAAAAACAGCATGGAGTAGAAGGTCGTCAGGTCTGCCGTGGGGAGAGTAGTCTCCAGCCACCAACGGACTGAGCCGGCAGTAATGGTGTCTGCAATTTTGTCATAGTCTAGCTCCTCCATATCTAATGCTGGACCATCCATTGAGAAGTAGATGTTGATCAGATCAGGGTCAATTTCAATCCTTCTTCCTTGCACGTAGACCACTCCAAAGTCTTTGTCTCCGACCACACCAAACTACGGAGGGAGGTTAGCAATCGCCTCTCTGACCAGTTGTTCATTAAATGGTTTGCTCCTGGCCAGTGTCCAGAACAGGTCAGTTTGCTTCAGCACATCTACTATTTCCTTCCCTTTATACCGTGTCTCATCCAAAATTCTCTCTGGAATTATCTTTCTTTTCTAGACAGATTTCCACTTCTTCGCAGCATCCTTGTTAACAAACCAGATGTCTTTCTTCATGATGCCTGCTGGGAGATCTTCTGCAACAGTTGAAGGGACTCCACGTTTTCTCTTTTTAGAAGCATCGTCTCCCCCTGCATCCTTTCTCGCCTCTACATTCCAAGCTGAGTCCTTTCTGACAGGGCTGACAACTGAAACCTTTGTCTTCTCTTTGTCCTTCTTTGCCTTTTTAAGTTTAGCGAGAGGGACAGAATCTTGATCATCATCTGATAAGGTTATTGCCTTGGGGATTGTCTGAGCAGCATCCTCTATCACTGTATCAGGAACGGCCGGGTGCTCTTCTTCCACACTGGCGTCCTCCATATGATCATCATGTAGTCCTCCTTCCACAATCACTGGAGCTTCACCTGCCTCCTCTACTGAAACTCCCTCAGGGGCAGAGGGATCTTGGGGAACAACTGATTCAACCCCCTGCTGACTCCCGGATGGGACATCCACTGGTACACTTGCCTTCTTTGCAGCTGATGAATTGTTAACAGGTTCTGTATCTTCAACCCCGACACCCTGTACTACTGAAGACTGAACTGGTCTTGGTGCCACAGGAACAGAAGCCTCCTTTTGCAAATCTCTAACAACTTCATCAATATCCTTGTAAACACTGTCCAGATCTTCATTCTTCTCGGAGGAATCAGATTTTCCAGCCACAGCATCAGGTTGTTTTTCAAGCTCCTCACTACCGGAACCCTCATGTTTTTCTAGTGAACCATCTTCAGATCCTTCATTGATAGTCACTTCCCTCTTACTTGAGGATCCAAGAAGCTGTTCAGTGTCTGAGTCTGACATTGCAATAAGCCTTCCTCTGATAAAACTTATCTTGGCCAGATACTGTCTTAGAGACGCAACTCGACGTGTCCCCTTCTTCCTCCGAAAACCTCCCGGATGCACATATCCAAAAGCATGGATCTTCTCCCTCCATACTCCTGAGCCACCAGCAAGCTTAGATACAGGCTTGCTGGGTTCCCCTTCTTTTATAATTCGGACAGCAACCTCATTCACAACAGCCCTACTGGCTTCACCACCCTTGTCATCCACTATTTTTAGTCCCTTTTCAACCTCCTTATTTCCAGCAGCTGCATCTTTCTTAGGCACAGGAATAACAACCGAAACTTTAGGGTTAGAGATTACCTCAACTTGGGGCATAGCCAGTGGAGGAATGTGACTTGTTGATGTCGAACCAGCATCGATTAGTTTAGAAGTATCCTCCGTGGTTAGCGAGGGCACCATCTTCTGCTTTGTAGCAGGTTCTGGTCCTTTCTTCTCCACTGCTCCAGTTTTAGGGTTCGCTAGAACCGCTCCTCCGTCGGTCATCTTGACAACAGGCAAGGAAGCTGTTTCGGCATGTAAAGGCGACACCTTTTTCTCCTTCGGCACCTTTGATTTTGGAATTTTGGGCTTTGCTGCCAGAGCCTTGGAAGACTGCATGTTCACCTTCTTCTTCTCAGAAGACTTGACACCGGATTTGGAGGTTTTTCTGGTGTTCACCATCGTCGCCGAGCAGATGAAGAGTAGAAAGATTTCTGAGACGGTCGCCTCTCTAGGGTTTGTGAAGGTAGACGGAACCGATTTGATTTTCAAATCAAGGTCGGCCTTTTCAACTTCCCAAAACTGTCTTCGAAAAAATCCTCTCTTTCCTCATAACGGCACGTACAAATCTTTAAAAATATTTAAAAAATATTCACCCTTTTAAAATGTACCTTCTGTTCCAGCTCCCTTCTATAAGTGATCAGTCCAACTGTTTCGCTGGAGTTCCGCCTATGACTGGCCACTACCTGGAACACTTAGTTCTTGACAACCCATAGACCCAAGGAGGATCTGAGTGTTTCAAACCGTGCAGTATCCAGCGGTTTGGTGAAGATATCGGCCAATTGCTTGTCCGTTGTCACATGCTTTAGGGTCATTACCTTATGTTCAACCTGCTTTCTGATGAAATGATGTCTGATGTCTATGTGATTCGTCCTGGAGTGTTGTACTGGGTTCTTCGATATGCTGATTGCGCTCATATTGTCACAGTACAGGGTCATCTCCTTCTGCTCCACTCCGTATTCAGACAGCATTTGCTTCATCCATAGCAGTTGAGTGCAGTAACTTCCTGCAGCGATGTACTCTGCTTCAGTCGTAGAGAGTGAGATGCTATTTTGCTTTTTACTGAACCATGAAACCAGGTTATTTCCTAAGAAGAAACAACCTCCAGACGTGCTCTTCCAATCTTCAGCGTTTCCTGCCCAGTCAGCGTCGCAGTAACCAACCAAATAAGGGTTGGTGTCTTTGGTATACCAGATTCCAAAGTCCAAAGTTCCGTATACATATTTTATGATCCTTTTTACTTGCAGAAGATGACTTTCTTTCGGATCCGCCTGGTACCTTGCACATACTCCTACTGCATACGCTATATCCGATCTGCTAGCTGTCAAGTACAGGAGACTCCCAATCATACTCCTGTACATTGTCTGATCAACCTTTGTTCCAGCCTCGTCTTCGGTGATTTTTAAGTGAGTAGCAGTAGGCGTTCTTTTATGACTTGCCTTCTCAAGATCAAATTTCTTAATCAGATTCTTAGCATACTTGCTCTGTGATATGAAGATACCATCATCCTTCTGTATCACCTGGAGTCCCAAAAAGTAGTTCATCTCTCCAACCATGCTCATCTTGAACTCTTTCTGCATCTGTTCCACGAACTGATCCACCAGTTTCTGGGTATTCGATCCAAACACAATGTCGTCAACATAGATTTGTGCAATAATAAAATCTGACCTTGTGTGCTTCATGAACAGGGTCTTGTCAACTCCCCCTCGCACATATCCATGTTCGACGAGAATCACGGTGAGACGCTCATACCATGCACGGGGCACCTGCTTGAGACCGTACAGGGCCTTCTTTAGGCGATACACGTGAGCAGGATGATGAGGATCCTCAAATCCTTTCGGCTGAGCGACGTAAACTTCCTCATTCAGAAAGCCATTCAGGAACGCACTTTTCACATCCATCTGGAACAGTCGAAACTTCAAGTGACATGCCAAAGCAAGTAGCAGGTGTACTACTTCAAGACGAGCGACAGGGGCAAACGACTCATCAAAGTTGATCCCCTCAATCTGGGTATAGCCCTACGCCACCAAGCGAGCCTTGTTTCTTGTGATATTTCTAGTGGCGTCTGACTTATTCTTAAAGATCCATTTTGTGCTGATAACATTCACATCTTTAGGCCTCGAAACCAAGTCCCATACGACATTGCGAGCAAACTCTTCAAGTTCTTCATGCATGGCCAGGACCCAGTACTCAACAAGCAGTGCTTCTTTTACGTTCTTTGGTTCTATAGTAGAAAGAAAACACGAGCAAGCAGCTAGATCTCTGAAGTTAATCGCCTTGCTAATCGCCTTGCCACGAGTCCTGATTCCCGCACTCGGAGTGCCAATGACTTCAGTGATTGGATGATCTCTGGCCACTCGTCGAGATGGTTGTAACACAGCATTGTCATCTGGACAACTATCCTTGTTAGCTTCATCAGATGAGGAGATTGTGTTGAGGGTGTCCGCAGATGGCACTTCTCCAGACGGATCTGGGTCAGTTGGCTGAGACACAGGTGGTGTTTCAGGTGCTATTCCAACTCATTCGTCAGCATCGTCTGAGACAGTTGTTTCAATCACTTCATCCTTCACCTTGACATTGATTGACTCCATGACACATCATGTACATTTGTTAAACACCCGATACACTCGACTATTCGAGGAATATCCTAGAAAGAAACCCTCATCACTCTTCGGATCCAGCTTCTGTCGGTACTCACGGTCGTTCAGGATGTAGCACTCACTTCCGAAGATGTGGAAGTACTTGACGGTGGGCTTCTTTCCTTTCCAAAGTTTATAGCAGGTCATATCCGTTCCAGAGCATATCGTCACATGATTTATGATGTGACACGCTGTATTCATAGCTTCCGACCAGAACTTCAGAGGGATAGTCTTGGCATGAATCATCACGCGAGCCATCTCCTGAATCGTACGATTCTTACGTTCCACAACTCCATTCTGCAGGGGTGTGATAGCAGATGCGAACTGATGAGCAATTCCGTGTTCTGCGCAGTAGGTGGCCATAGTGGTGTTTTTGAACTCTGTGCCGTTGTCACTCCTAATACTCACCATGTGGTCTCCTTTGTCTTCCCTCTCTCATTGAAGTAACGTGGCAAGCTGAATGAATTGTTGAGCAGCTTCAGTCTTGTCTTAAAGAAAACTAGTCCAGGTAAATCTGGTATAGTCGTCCACACACACTAGAACATATTTCTTGCCTCCATAGCTTTCAATCTGCATCGGCCCCATCAGATCCATATGGATTAGTTCCAACGGTCTGCTGGTACTGATCTACGAGGTGTTGGGATGCGATGCCTTCATCTGTTTCCCAATTTGGCATTCTCCACAGAGCACATCTACATCACCTTTCACAGTGGGCATTCCTCGGATAAGTCCAGCTGAGGAGAGGTTCTTCAAGGTCTTGAGATTCAGATGACCCAAGCGCCTATGCCATAAGACCATCTCGTCCGCTTGACTCGTTAGACAGGCTGATGCAGCAACTGTTCCGGCAGAGCCTATGAGGTAGCAATTATTGGCTGCCCTGCTTCCTTTCATCAATGTGCCACCTTGCTTGTCCAAGACTTGACATGAGTCGTGGGTGAATTGTACATGGTGTCCGCCATCGCACAGTTGACCGATACTGATCAAGTTCACCTTCAATCCTTCAACCAGGAGGGTATCCTTGAGTACATGGAGATCCGGAACCTTCAATGTCCCACAGCCGATCACCTGACCCTTTCCTCCATCTCCGAAAGTGACAAACTGTTTTTTCTTAACAGGTCGAATATTTGTGAGATAATTAGAGTTACCTATCTTATGGGCGGAACAACCACTGTCGAAGTACCAACGATCTTCTTCCATGTGGCTTGATGAGCTGAACGCAACCATGCACACGGTCTTGCTTGTCTTTAGTACCCAGACCTGTTTTGGTCGAGGTTTAGTCCTCTGTTGAAAGGCCCTTCGTTCAACGACAGATAAGCGACACTTAGGTTTGATGTGTCCCATCTGGTAGTAGTACCAGCATGTGCGTGAGTTCATCTTCTCCTTCGAGTGAGCATTGCGAGTCTTCCTCTTGTCAGCTAGGGTTTTTCCTTTGGACTGGTTCACCTTCTGTCCAGGGTACTGTTCAGGCACTGGTTTCGCTTTAACAAATGTATTACCCTCTGAGCAGCTTTCTTCTGTGAACCCCAAACCATGATGTCTGGACTCCATCCTTTGAGACCTGAGGATCTCATTTAAATTCTTAGAGCCAGAGTTTAACATCCTTACCGACTATTTGAGCTGATTGAGCTCCTTCTCAGTGGTTGAGTGATCCATTGTTTCAGATTCTAGCTGAAGTTCTAGTGACTCCACTTTCTTTAATAGAAACACCTCCTTCCATTTCAAATCAGTAATAATTTTCCTTAGGCCCGACATGCCTACTGGATGAGTCTCATGATCTTTCTCCATGTCAACTTTCAGCGACAAGATCGTACCTACGAGTTCCATTTTCTGAGCTAGTAGACATGACCTTTCCTGTTTCATTTCAGTAAGTTGAGTATTCAGCAAATCAATCTTACCTTGGAGTTCCACCTTCTGTGTAACAAGTATCTCGACCTCCTGCCATACTTTGTCCTTTTCAACGGTTATGCTTGCAACAGTGTCCTTGAGTTTTTTGTTGAGGTTGATTGATGGACCAAAGTTATACGAATCATAAACACAGTATAACCCCCTTATTTAGACATTTTGTCTATTTAACTTTTGCTTGTTAGTTCAGATATATTTTTGCAAGGTAATTCAGAGCTTAGAGAGAATACATACTAAAGAGGAGCTTTTAGAGCAGAAAAGATGTTACGAGTCAATCCAAGGTCAAGATCATATGCCGACTGAAGAAATATCAAGGATCCTGACGTTGAATCACTCATAACAAATTAATCAGAAGAATCAGGAGAGGAATTAAGACAGTCCGGGGAAGAAAACACATTGACAGTTTTGTGAAAAGACTGCACAAAACTGTACAAAACTCACACATAAGGCAAGGTGACCGGCCACTTGAAGAAGTGGTGGCCAAAGGAGGAGCTCCTCCCCTTCCACCACCGGCAACCGGCGACTCTCCTCCACCACAACCGGCGGCTTTGCTCCTCCTCCACATGGCACCTCCTCCTTGCTCCTCCTCTCCTTCCTCCATGTGTGGCCATCTCCTCCCTTCATTTTCTCCTCCAATCACAATGCAACACTTGCCTCCATCTCCTCCTCCTCCCATGGCTATATAAGGAGGAGCTCCTCCCCTCATTCAAATCATCCCTCACTTGTAAAAATCACTTCTCTCTCTAAAGTTATGTATTTGTAAAGTTTGGCTTTGGAAATAAAGGATAGCTCCCTTGGCGCTTCAACGGTTGTAAGTAATTCTTAGTATTTATTCAACTGTTTTATTTCCTTAGTTATAATGTTTAGCGCGATGAATAGTAGCTAAACTAGTAGTTCGGTAGAAGGGGCGCACTTGTATTATAAAATGTTTTAGACTATTAACTTAGTGTCTCGAATTAGTATTCAACACTTATTCTATGTGCCATATATAAAAGTTAGAATGTCTAAGGTAAAGTAAACCATTTGGGAATGTGACCATAGGGGTCCAAATTCGTAAACTCTTCCTTAGATATTCGTGATCACACTCGGGTAAGTGGACCATTTAAAAACTGGGCCAAAGGGATTAAATGAATAAACTTATCTGAAGAGGTCGACTATCTTAAAAACCATTTGAAAACTGGGCCAAAGGGATTAAATGGATGCATGTAGGCTAATATAACCGGGAATGGAGTATTAGTCTAAGTAGAATAAGTGCTATATTTCCTAGGAATAGGCTAGACAGTGTACGCAAATCGAGTGCTTGGAATGGCCTTGATACACCATTTGAATACTTAGACGATTCACTAAAAGTCAATGATAAACAGGATATAATACAAGACCCCTAAAACCGAACATTTCTCTTTAATTATAAACTGCAATTTACTTTCCAGTATTAAAACCAACCAACCATCCAATCAATCAATCAATCACTTAGCTGGTAGCTTTAAAACCAACCAACCGACTTAAAACACGCTCTTTCGCTGGACAACCCCCTCAAAGAACATCTATTCCACTGATTCTCTTGGGTTCGACCCCTACTTACCACTTGCTACCCAGTAGTTAAGTCGCGAGTAGCGGACTTTTATAAATTTTATTTTTGACGTTTGCACATAACGACTGTGCGTCCATCAAAAATTGGCACCGTTGCCGGGGAATCAGTCGTCGAATAGTTGTTCTTTCCCTCCCCTTTCTTTTTCTTTCTTTTCCCTATGTCAGCACCCATTACGCATGCATGGACAACGCGATTTCTACCCCTGTTCGGAGGAACGGAGGGAGAAGACCCTGTACAGCACTGCCGAAACTTCCACGACGTCTGCCACAACATCAAACCTGAGAACGAAGCATTAGAGGAATTTAAGCTAAAATGCTTCAAATTCTCTCTAACCGACTTTGCCACAATATGGTACTACACATCCACCGCTTGTAGTGCAGAACATTTCGTAGACCTCTGCGTTCCGTTCCTGAAAGAATTCTCCCCACCATCTTTACGCCAAGAAACCCGTGAGAAGATCATGAGCCTTCATCAATCCCCGGATGAGACTTTGGACGAATACTACATGAACTACGATGCCATCGTCTCAAGCTGCCCGCACCATGGATTTACGAAGAAAGTTCTTCTCCAAAAATTTCTTCGTGGGATGAGGGCCGAAGAGCTGGGAATAGTTAACGAAGCTATGAAAAGTTCTGCCATAAACTTCACCGTTGCAGACATGTGGTGCCTTATAATCGGCCTGGCCGCTGCCACAAGACGAGTACCCCAAACTGACGAGGAAATGCAGACAGAAGAAGCTGACCCTGAGGCTGATGAAGAAGAAACCACCAAACCGTCGGAAGAGACTCCTGAACCGTCTGAAGAATCAGACATGGAAAGCACCGGAAGCAACGAAGTAGGAGTCCAGAACATCACTGACGAGCTGCCCATGACATACCCAACTATCATTACCCAGGCAGCTGAAACTATCTACGATCAGTTCCTCACGAACCAACATAACGAGGCAGAACCAAGCCTCATGAGGCCTTCCCGACTTTTCCCCTTAATTTATGAGCAAGTCGCCGCGAACTATGCGATCAATGAAGAAGCTCAAAGGAGAATGGGAAAAGCACCTCTGCAGAATGACCCCTTGATGGAGCATTGCTATGCCGCAACTGGACTAGGCAGTCCCAAATACAAAAACTTCAAAAGGCTAGTAGTCAAAGGTCCATCACCCCTCCGGGGTATTGGAAGGAAAAAATCCCGAAACAAAGGAATCCTGACCAGAACACAACATCCGGCAAGAAGTCAGGAAGAAGCAACACTGGAACGGTGGCAAAGTACGACCTCAGCCACCCATGGGACCCAAACCAGTAATCCACAATGAGGTACTGTCGAGCCAACGACGTTAAACAAGTGCACTGGTCGGGAGGTAACCCGACACTATCTTACTTTTCCGTACTTTAATTTCTGTCATTTAAATTCAGTATTTAGTTTTAAGCTTGCATGACTTTTGAACTAAGGCACGCCTTCGTTCAAAAGTGGGGGGTGAGAACCACCTATGTACATAAATAACATGCTTGCTGTTTTTTTCTTTTTTAGTAATAGTATCTTTTTGAAAATATGAACTTAATAATGTGAAAAAGATAAATCATAATTCATGCATTAACCTTGTAAAAATTCAACTGTTTAAAAACTTAGAATGTAACTTTCCATTTGTCCTTTGTGCTGAGATAACTAGGGATGTGGAGTTGATATAAACTGCCCTAGAAAGGCTTGGCAAGCAATCAAAGGATCAGATCAAACTATATGGTTTTCAAAGTCAGTGGAGGCTGCACTTTGGGTTTTCAGTGAATAATTGAAGTCAACTCCGCCAAGAAGCATCTATGGAAAGGCGAGGACGGGAATCAGACCGTCCTCTCTCTAGTCAAAATAGCCGAGAAAATAGATGAGCGACCCTCATCTTGACCCGCGCAAAACGACAAAGACGAGAGGAGCGGGGAGGTATTTCCATAGGCTTCCGGGCGATGATTGGACCTCCCAAAAAGGCTTGAGAAAATGGACTAGCAGTCACAAAAAGGCAAAAAACTCAAAGAAGAAAATCAAAGAGGCCAAAGGCCCAAAATTGTGAAGGTTTTAACCGAGCAAAAGTGAAGCACTCAAAAAGTCAAATCAAAGGCCAAAGGCCGATTCACTACAACAAAAAAGCAGTCCCTCGCCAAAGAAGAAAATCAAAAAGGCTCATCTCACTGAAACCTGAATCGAATCATGTGCTAGAGAAAGCTACAAGAAAACCATATAGTGCGAGACGATCCCAAGATTGCAGTCCAGAAGCCTAAAAAGGGCTATCTCCCGAGACATCCAATATAATTTGCATCTCAGCACGGAGGTACAAGTATTAAGTTTCTTCTATTTATTTACGCAGTTTAATTTGGTAATAAGTAAGCAATGCATGAATTAGGATAGATCGAGTACCACAGTCTAATTTTCATATTTCAAAGCCAACTTATAGTACAGCCCTTTAATAGCATTGTTCGGGACGAACAACTAAAAGTGGGGGGTAATCTGATGGACCAAAGTTATACGAATCATAAACACAGTATAACCCCCTTATTTAGACATTTTGTCTATTTAACTTTTGCTTGTTAGTTCAGATATATTTTTGCAGGGTAATTCAGAGCTTAGAGAGAATACATACTAAAGAGGAGCTTTTAGAGCAGAAAAGATGTTACGAGTCAATCCAAGGTCAAGATCATATGCCAACTGAAGAAATATCAAGGATCCTGACGTTGAATCACTCATAACAAATTAATCAGAAGAATCAGGAGAGGAATTAAGACAGTCCGGGGAAGAAAACACATTGACAGTTTTGTGAAAAGACTGCACAAAACTGTACAAAACTCACACATAAGGCAAGGTGACTGGCCACTTGAAGAAGTGGTGGCCAAAGGAGGAGCTCCTCCCCTTCCACCACCGGCAACCGGCGGCTCTCCTCCACCACAACCGGCGGCTTTGCTCCTCCTCCACATGGCACCTCCTCCTTGCTCCTCCTCTCCTTCCTCCATGTGTGGCCATCTCCTCCCTTCATTTTCTCCTCCAATCACAATGCAACACTTGCCTCCATCTCCTCCTCCTCCCATGGCTATATAAGGAGGAGCTCCTCCCCTCATTCAAATCATCCCTCACTTGTAAAAATCACTTCTCTCTCTAAAGTTATGTATTTGTAAAGTTTGGCTTTGGAAATAAAGGATAGCTCCCTTGGCGCTTCAACGGTTGTAAGTAATTCTTAGTATTTATTCAACTGTTTTATTTCCTTAGTTATAATGTTTAGCGCGATGAATAGTAGCTAAACTAGTAGTTCGGTAGAAGGGGCGCACTTGTATTATAAAATGTTTTAGACTATTAACTTAGTGTCTCGAATTAGTATTCAACACATATTCTATGTGCCATATATAAAAGTTAGAATGTCTAAGGTAAAGTAAACCATTTGGGAATGTGACCATAGGGGTCCAAATTCGTAAACTCTTCCTTAGATATTCGTGATCACACTCGGGTAAGTGGACCATTTAAAAACTGGGCCAAAGGGATTGAATGAATAAACTTATCTGAAGAGGTCGACTATCTTAAAAACCATTTGAAAACTGGGCCAAAGGGATTAAATGGATGCATGTAGGCTAATATAACCGGGAATGGAGTATTAGTCTAAGTAGAATAAGTGCTATATTTCCTAGGAATAGGCTAGACAGTGTACGCAAATCGAGTGCTTGGAATGGCCTTGATACACCGTTTGAATACTTAGACGATTCACTAAAAGTCAATGATAAACAGGATATAATACAAGACCCCTGAAACCGAACATTTCTCTTTAATTATAAACTGCAATTTACTTTCCAGTATTAAAACCAACCAACCATCCAATCAATCAATCAATCACTTAGCTGGTAGCTTTAAAACCAACCAACCGACTTAAAACACGCTCTTTCGCTGGACAACCCCCTCAAAGAACATCTATTCCACTGATTCTCTTGGGTTCGACCCCTACTTACCACTTGCTACCCAGTAGTTAAGTCGCGAGTAGCGGACTTTTATAAATTTTATTTTTGACGTTTGCACATAACGACTGTGCGTCCATCATTGATCACCAGCAACCACTTCTCATATAGCTCTTTATAAGTTTCGGCCAGAGTCTCCTCCGTGAGTTCTTCATCATCTTTGTCTGAGGAGTTGTCCGCTGGGAGTTCCAACTGAGGTGGCATGCTTTCACTAGTTTTACTACATTCTCCTTTAGTTGCAACAAAGGCAACAAAGTTGGTAGTTTTATTTCCTTCCTCCTCATCACCTGACTCGTTGTCACTGAAATTTGCAACCATTGCCTTTTTCTTCTTGAGGGTGTTCGCGCATTCTACCTGGATGTGACCAAATCCCCTGCATTCGTGGCACTGAATCTCTTTCTCTTTTTTAGAAGGGTCCTGCCTCTTTTCACTGGTCTGTGTCTTGCCAGTTTTCCAGTTACGGAAGTTGCTCGAGGATGACTGAGTTTGCGCAGGGCCACGTCTGTTGATTTTTTGGATCATCCTACCGAAATTCTGCGCCATCATTGCCAGTTTCTCAGTGGTGCAGTCAGACTCTGGTACATCGTCGGACACTTCTGCTTTTAGAGCGATTCCCTTCCCGTCTCTCGGTTGGACTTCGTGATTCATCTCGTAAGTTCTGAGAGAACCCATGAGCTCGTCCAGTTTTAGCTTGGAGATATCATGCATCTCCTCAATGGTAGTGACTTTCATGGCAAATATCGGAGGCAGCGATCTTAAAACTTTACTTGCCATTCTTTCTTCATCAATAGGTTTCCCCAGTGCAGCAGCCTCGTTTGACATATCCAGAACTCTAGCATTGAACTCAGGGATAGTCTCACTGTCCTTCATCTTCATCTCCTCAAACTTTGTTGTCGCAATCTGCATTCGTGAATTGTGAACTTTGTTCGTGCCTTCGTAAGCTATTTGAAGAATGTCCCAAGCCTCCTTCGCCACTTCACAGTTAATGATCAGCTTTAGCACGTTTTCATCGACTCCATGGCATTCATGGCGTTTGAGTTTCCCATAGACGCTTTTTCATCCGCCTCAGTCCATAGAGCTTCTAGTTTCAGGACAGTTTCTCCCGTGAGATTTTCCATCATGGGTTCCATCCATTTAGTCAAGACTGCCTTCCAAGCCTTTTCATCGAGAGATTTCAGAAAAGATTTCATCTTGGGCTTCCAGGAAGCATAGTTTGATCCTTCAAGCAGCGGGGGTCTAGTGGTGCTTTGTCCTTCCTTCAGAGTCATCTTGAACAGTGCTAGGATCCAACTCAGTGTGTCGAGTGTTTGCTCTGATACCAATTGAAATACTGTTGTCTGTTCAAGCTACTCTACTAGGTCGTGTTCAGACAGTTGTTGAACACTGTTGCTAACAGTACCGTAAGTAAAACAGAACAGGAGCACACACAATATGATACCTAGTTCAGCTACGCCTACTCTGGGGGGTTTCTCACACCCTAAAGGGACACAAATCTTTATTACGAGTATAGTGCTACAAGTGGACTTACGCTTACACAACTCCTCGTTTGTAATTGCCTAGCCTCTACTACTCCGTCTCTCAGATTTGTAATCTCGGTTCACCACAATTTACCTTGATCCCCTTCGCCCGAACCTCTTCTCCGAAGCACGGTTGCTTTCTCTCAAAAGCCAGCAGTTGCGTCTGGTGTGTTCAGCGGTAAGATCACACTCAGACAGCCTGAACAGCACACTGAATAGGTTCTATTAGCGCCGATGTTTTTCCAGTGGGGAAAGAACAGTCGGCCGTCGCTTTCTCCTTCTCCGATCGGCAATGTGTACTCGTGTGTATTATTTCTCATAAAGTGATGCAGATTATATATGCCCTAGCTTCTTATTTATTTGCATAGGCGAACTCCAAATCTGCTCCAGATATCCTCATCAAATATTTAGGAAATATTTCTAAATATTCGATGTATATCTTTAACCAATCTTTAGGAAGATTATTCGATAACTTCCGCGCCAAGTCAGCCAACCGACTTATCAATTTGATGAGGAGATATTCGACAGAATATCTAAATCTTCTTTGAATCTTCGTTAGCTGACTTTGACCGAAAAGATCTTCGATCTTTAGAACCTTCCGGATTGCATTCTTACGTCTGCTCCACGCTGAACTTTAGTTCCAGAATGTGTTCGAACTCTCTTTGAATACCTGCTCGAACTGTCTAAAGACGTTTTGCCAAATACATGCCACTCAAAGGAACATCACTATTGTAGGTGCGGTGACCACTGTGTCCGAATCGTTTTCTTCATTTTATGCACCCGATTCATCCACCACTGCCAATGTATTGATGTTCCCTCTCGGATTAGGCACTGGCTGCGATGGTAGCCTTCCTGGATCTCTCTTCAGCTCAGAAACTGTCTGCGCTAAGTTGGACATCTACTTATCCAGCTCCGCTAAAGTTTCATCATTCTTCGCCTGATTTTGCTGCATGGTAATCGCCAACTCCTTCACCACATCTTCTAGAGACTTGCAGGAACTCTGATGGCTAGGGCCTGCTTGATTGTAATTTTGCCCTCTCTGTTGATACTGGTTCTGACTATTGTAGCTGCCCTGCTGTTGGCGATATGGCGGACGATAATACTGCTGCTGAGGTTGGTGGGGTGCATAATTATTGTAATTTTGAAGTTCACCCACTGCATTCACATAACCGTGTTCCTCTTCCTGCAAACTGGGGCATGAATCCGTCTTGTGATTCGTTGCACCGCAAAACTCACAAGGCTTCACCTGGACCGGCTGCTTCATTATGAGCTTTTGCATCATCTCTTTCATTTGTTTCAGCTCCTCAATCATCTGGTTTGACGGTGTCTCAGCCTTTGCAACGTGTCTAGTCCTGCTGAATTCGTCCTACCTGCTAGCCTCTTCTCAGAATCGTGCGTTCTCAGCCACATCTGCAACCATCTTTCGCACTCCAGCTGGGGATAGATTTAAGATGGTCCCTCCAGCTAAGGCGTCAAGCAACATCCTGTCAAGTGGCCTCAACCCATCAAGCATATACTCTATAATCAGCTTCTCTGGCACTCCAAGGTTGCAGCAGCTCTGTTCTAGGGCATTGAACTTCTCCAAGTAGTCGTACATCGACTCGTTAGGCCCCTGCCTGATGTCTTGCAGATGCCTACGAACCTGTCCTGCCCTAGCTGCTAAGTAGTATTTGTTAAGAAATGTTTTCTGCATCTGGTCCCAAGTTCTGATGCTACTTGAAGGGAGAGATAAGAACCAAGCGTGAGCTGCATCAGTTAAAGAAAAATGAAAAGCCTTGAGTTTGAAATTCTCCACTGTGGCTCCATAGGGTCGGAGAGTCAGGCAGATGCCATAAAAGTTCTGAAGATGCTTGGTGGCTGACTCTCCTTGCCGACCCGAAAACTTTGGCAGATGATGCACCACTACAGTGTTGACCACAATTTCCTGCATGTCTGGCCCCTCATGGATGCACCAAGGAATATTCTGAAAATTAGGGGCAGACAGCTCCCTCATGGTCGGCTCGTGATGATATTCTTCTTCATATTCTGGCTCCACATTGGCCGGCGGTTGTGGCGGTTGTGGCTGTGGAGGCGGCTGCCTCGCACCAGCACCATTCTGTGCAACTGGTGCCCTCTGATTTAGCTATTGAACCTCCCTAATTGTACGATTGCGAGTGCGGACGAGCTGCTACGGGTCATCGTAGAATGGAGGTATACCCTCGTTTTCATTAACCGGAGCGATCTCATTGTTGTGGACTTTGTCACTAAGCTGGCTCCCTGCACGAGACATAGCGAACAAGTAGCAAAACACAAAAATACCTACAGAATAATAAAAAAAGGAAAATAAAAACAAAAAATGAAACAACTTCACCGAAGCGCAGCTCCCCGACAACGGCGCCAAAATTTGACATGCGTCGTCTGACCTCTCAAATTTAAATTTATATTTTCCCTACAATGAGCTAGTAAAGCGGAAAGTAGGGGTCGAACCCTAGAGAGCTGGTGTCATTGAAGTTGTCCTGTGAAAAAATTAATTGGGGGTTTGTGTGAGCAATTGTTGTAAAACGCAAAGGAAATAAAACGAAAGTAATTCAATCAGAGAAGGCATTCGGCTTAGGATTTTTCTATTGTGACTCGTTTATCATCGACAGCTAATAATCTAATTTCATGTTCCTAAGTGTGGTTACTCTGTTTCAGGTTATAACCTACGGTAGGCCGTTTCAAGCACTACACCACAATCTACTCCGTTTCAGGTTATAGACTTCTAGTTCTAGTAAACCTAATAATCCGTTTCGGGCAATATTAGGTTAAGTGCAACTACTTGTTCTCACGGGTAAGTCTCAAACAAGAAGCAAATATGGGGGCGGAATTGCTCGGCTAAGTTTTACCATTGCAAGTATCCGCTTAGCTTCACAATTCAGTCCGAGGTAATTAAGCACAAGAACTAGTGGAACATAAAATATCATTAAGTAAAGAGTCTCAAAACTTCGTCACAATATACAAAAACCCTAAACCGAATAGAGAATTTAGCTACACATAATCATGGAAAACATAATGAAAGTAGAAAAGGCTTCTCTCTCGTCGAAAGGTTGTATCTTCTCTAGAGCCGTCTTCTGAATGGTAGAATATGAGATGTTGGAAACCCTAACCCGAAGATCTTATTTATAGAAAAAACTAGGGTTTCCAAGTCTGTTTTTGGGCTTAATTTCCAAGTTTCAGGCTTGCTGACGTCATCAAAACACGTGCTGACAGTAGCGACCGCGTTTCGCCTTAACATTACGGCCAGGTTTCCTTTAGATATTAGCGTCGAGCTAATGTCTCTATGAAACGCGGTCCCCACTGAGTCCCGACTTTGGCTGTTGATTTGACCATCCAAATGACCTCGGATGCTCTCGGTGTGAACTAGAGAGTTGTAGGGAATTGAGTTAGCTACGCAACAGAATGTGGCTCGTATTTTTCTGATCAGCGGTCCATTTCCAGAGCTCCATTGAACGTCCGAAGGTCTGATCTGCCATTGTGGTGTTTTTGGCATGAAAAGCCATCTTTTATGTGCGTTTCCTCCTAGAGCTTCCGAAACACCTGAAATGCAAAATCATACTAAAAAGTAAATGTTCGCATATAAAAGTGTCAAAATAGATGGGATTAGTTGACTCGATGAGTCGTATAAATACGACTCATCAATTGATCAGACTTAAAACTGGTAATGATTAGACATAAAATAGGTAATGATCAGACTTAAAAATACTTAATGATCAGACTTAAAATTGGTAACAATCAGACTTAAAATTGATAATTATCAGACTTAAAAATATAATGCTCACACTTAAAATAGTTAATGATAACACTTAAAGAGACAATGATCAGACTTAAACTACAATTGATAATGATCAGACTTAAAAGACAATGATCAGACTTAAAGAAATAATGCTCAGACTTAAGAGACAATGATCAGACTTAAACTTCAATTGATAATGATCACACTTAAGGAGATAATGCTCAGACTTAAAATTGGTATCGATCAGACTTAATGAGACAATGCTCAGACTTAAAATTGATAATGATCAGACTTAACATTGATAAAGATCAGACTAAAAAATGGTAATGATCATACATAAATAAAAAATGACCAGACTTAAATTTAGTATTGATCAAAGTAAAAATTGGTAATGATCAGACTTAAAATTGATAATGATCAGACTTAAAGAAATAATGGTCAGACTTAAAATAGATAATGATCAGACTTAAAGAGACAATGATCAGACTTAAACTTCAATTGATAATGATCAAACTTAAAGAGACAATGATCAGACTTAAAAATTTTGGTTTCTGGTTTGTTCTTTTTTGTTTTCTGTTGTACGTTTAATTCATACGTACTATAACGCCATTATAACAGACTGACATTTTTACCCCTCGTTTACGTTTTTAATCACAAACACGTCCAATTTAATTTCCCATATTTAAAAAAACCCCGAATTTCGATACGTCGAAATATACACGTGTCAAGATTTTATTGGGTTTTCAATTTTTATTTATAACTGTGGTTTGTATTTGATCCGAACTCCACACTTAAAATAGATACTAATCAGACTTAAAGAGACAATGATCAGACTTAAACTTCAATTGATAATTATCAAACTTAAAGAGACAATGATCAGACTTAAAAATTTTGGTTTCTGGTTTGTTCTTATTTGTTTCCCACTGTACGTTTAATTCAAACATACTATAACTCCGTTATAACAGACTGACATTTTTACCCCTCGTTTATGTTTTGTAATCAAAAACTAGTCTAATTTAATTTCCCTTATTTAAAAAAAACCTCGAATTTCGATTGGTCGAAATATACACGTGGCAAGATTTTATTGGGTTTTTATTTTTTATTTATAACTGTGGTTTGTATTTGATCCGAACTCCAGACTTAAAATAGATACTAATCAGATTTAAAGAGACAATGATCAGACTTAAACTTCAATTGATAATGATCAGACTTGAAATAGGTAATGATCAGACTTAAATTAGTAAATGATCAGACTTAAAATACTTAATGATCAGACTTAAAATGGGTAATGATCAGACTTAAAAATGATAATGATCGGACTTAAAAATTGATAATAATCATACTACAAAATGGTAATGATCAGACATAAATAAAAAATGATCAGACTTAAATTAGTAATGAATAGACTTAAAATTAAAATTGATCAGACTTAAAATTGGTAATGATCAGATTTAAAGAAATAATGCTCAGACTTAAAAAAGATAATGATCAGACTTGAAGGGACAATGATCAAACTTAAAGAAATAATGCTCAGACTTAAAACAGATAATGATCAGACTTAAAGAGACAATGATCGGACTTAAACTTCAGTTGATAATGATCAGACTTAAAAGACAATGAGCAGACTTAAAATTGGTAATGATCAAACTTAAAATCGATAATGAACAAACTAAAGAGACAATGATCAGACTTAAAATTGTAATTGATCAGATTTAGAATTGGTTAAGATCAGACTTAAAAATGGTACTGATCGAACTTAAAGAGAGACAATGATCAAACTTAAAGTTGGTAATGAACCGACTTAAAATAGATAACGATCAGACTTTAAGAGACAATGATCAGACTTAAACTTCAATTGATAATAATCAGCCTTAAAGAGACAATGATCACACTTGAACTTTAATTGATAATGATCAGACTTAAAAGATAATGATCAGACATAAGGAAATAATGCTCAGACTTAAAATAGATAATGATCAGACTTAAAGAGACAATGATCAGACTAAAAATTGGTAATGATCAGACTTAAAAGTGATGATGATCAGACTTAAAGAAATAATTCTCAGACTTGAAATAGATAATGATCATACTTAAAGAGACAATGATCATACTTAAACTTCAATTGATAATGATCAGACTTAAAATAGGTAATGATCAGACATAAAATACTTAATGATCAGATTTAAATGGGTATTGATCAGACTTAAAATTGATAATAATCAGACCTAAAGAAATAATGCTCAGACTTAAAATAGATAATGATCAGACTTAAAATTGGTAATGATCAGACTTAAAATTGATCATGATCGGACTTAAAGAAATAATGCTCAGACTTAAAATAGATAATGGTCAGACTTAAAAAGACAATGATCAGACTTAAACATCAATGTATAATGATCAGACTTAAAAGACGATGATCAGACTTAAAAGAAATAATGCTCAGACTTAAAATCGATAATGATCAGACTTAAAGAGACAATGATCAGACTTAAACTTCAATTGATAATGATCAGACTAAAAATTGATAAAGAACAGACTAAAACATTGTAATGATCAGACATAAATAAAAAATGATCAAACTTAAAAATGGTAATGAATAGACTTAAAATTTGTATTGATCAGACTAAAAATTGGTAATGATCATACTTAAAAATTAGTAATGATCAGACTTAAAATTGATAATAATCAGACTTAAAGAAATAATGCTCAGACTTAAAATAGATAATGATCCGACTTCAAGAGACAATGATCAGACTTAAACTTCAATTGACAACGATCTCTCTCCTGAGTTCCTGAAGTTTCCAGAGCAAGCCAGAGCGTCTCTGTCAAGCAAGCTTTTCCTTTGGTCACCGCTTGCTTCCCACCGGCTTCTTTCCCTTCCACGGCCCAATACCCATCTTCGCCTTCTCCTCTTTCGGTCGGCCTCTATTTTGTGGCTGATGGAGTGTGGTGATGGCGGTGAGTGGGTGTTGTGGTGTGGTGGTTGGGTGGCCGGAGGGGCTGGTGGGGGTCGAGCGGTTGCTTGTATATACTTTTTGTGGTTAATTTGGCTGTCGATTAGAAGCCTGCTGCCTTTGGAGCTCTGTGGTGCCCCTAGTTTTGGTTGCGTTGTTGCTGCTGCCGAGTTGTTCTCCTTGGTTACTCCGGCTGCTGTCATCACCTTCCGTGGGATGGGGGTTGTTGTCGGTCGGGCATCGTGGAGAGGGGTTGACAGATGCTTGTCGTCAGAGCAAATGTACAAATAAATTTATAAGTCCGCTACTCGCGACTTCACTACTGGGTAGCAAGTGGTAAGTAGGGGTCGAACCTAAGGGAATTAGGGGGATAAGCTATTCTTTGAGGGAATTGTACAGTGAGGGAGCGTGTTTTTTAGGTTGATTGAGGTTTTAATGCTAACAACTAAGTGATTGGTTGGTTGGTTTTGGTTTTTAGTGTGGAAAAGTAAATGATATAAAAGTAAATACTGAAAATAAACGAGAAGACTTACAGCGATTGTTGCGTGATCGGCAAGTCTTGCGGAACGTCAGCAGTTGATATTTCAGTTTATACTAAGAAAGTAAATGCAGGTGGTGTTTAAATCTAAGGAAAGTATTCGGTCTTAGGGGCCTTGTATCATAGTCGTTTATCATTGACCGCTAATGATCATACTAAGTGTTCAAAGATGAATCGAGGCTATTTCTAGCACAAGACTTGCAACATCGTTTAGAACACTTGTTCTATTTAGACTAATTCCTCCTTTCGAAGTATCTTAGCCTTATGTGCATCCATTTGATCTTCAGTTACGATCAACCAAATGGTTTTTAAGAGAGGTCGAACTCCTCAGATAAGCTTTGCCCGTTAAAGCATCCACTTACCCGAGTATGTTCACGAACCCCACGGAAGAGCTTTGCCCGTTAAAGCATCCACTCAACCTTGGAAGTTCTAACCTAATATGTGGCACATAGAACAAGTTTTGAACACAGAGAGGCACTAGGTGCAGGGTCTAAAACATTTTATAATACAAGTACACCCCTTCAACCGAATGAAGAGTTTAGCTACGAATATCCATAGAGGTGGATACCATAGCTAAGTACTCGAGGGTTTTTGAAAGACAGTAAGTAAAGGAGAATACTCAAGAACCAACAGGAGTATTCTCAAAAACTACTAGAATACTCAAGAACCAACAGGAGTATTATAGATTTAGAACAAAAGCTTACAAGAGTAGTGACCAAATCTTAGAGAGATAAGTGAATTTGTGTTGTGTTGGGATGGGATGATGGGGTATTTATAGCTAAGGGGGGAGGGAGATGTGGTTTGAGATGAGAACACATGGCAAGCATCCATGGGAGGGGAGGAAAGCCGCCGGTCACACGGGGGGAAGGGAGGAGCCGCCCCCCATGAGTCATCCTTTGCTCAAAGCCGCCGGTCATCTTAGAGGGGAGAAGAGGTTTTGTGAGTTTTGTGAGGTTTTCACAAAACTATCGGTTCATTTCAGCTCCGGACTGACTTTGGTTGCTCTTCGGTTGGACTTGTTTTGAGTGATTCCATGTCAGGATCTTGAGATTTCTTCAGTCGGCATCTGGTCGTGACCTTGGAATGACTCGTAATATATTTTCAGCTTAAAAACTCCTCCTTAGCCTGTATTCTCTTTAGACTCCAAAATACACTGTAGATAAATATCGGAACTAACAAGCAAAAGTTAAATAGACAAACAGTCTAATTTGGTGGGTTTAACTGTGTTTATGATTCATACAATTATGGTCCATCAGATTACCCCACACTTTTAGTTGTTCGTCCCGAACAATGCTATTAATGGGCAGCACATACTATCTAAGTAAACTTTTAAAATATGAAAGTGAGACTGTGGGACTAGATTTATCCTAATTCATGCATTACTTACTTATTACCAAATTAAACTGTGTAAATACTTAGAAGAAACTTGATACTTGTACCTTCGTGCCGAGATGCAAATTAATTCGGATGTTTCGGGAGATAGCCCTTTTCAGGCTCCTGGACTGCAACTTCGGGACTGTCTTGCACTATATGGTTTCCTTGTAGCTTTCTCTAGCACGTGATTCGGTTCGGGTTTCACAGAAGAGTTGAGCCTTTTTTATTTTCTTTTTGGCGAGGGACAGCTTTTTTGTAGTGAATCGGCCTTTGGCCTTTGATTTGACTCTTTGAGTACTTCACTTTTGTTCGGTTAAAACCTTCACAATTTTGGGCCTTTGGCCTCTTGATTTGCTTCTTTGAGCTTTTGCCTTTTTGTGGCTTGCTAGTCCATTTTCTCAAGCCTTTTTGGGAGGTCCAATCATCGCCCGCGAGCATATGGAAATACCTCCCCGCTCTCTCTCATCTTCGTCGTTTCGCGCGAGTCAAAATGAGGGTCACTCATTTATTTTCCCGGCTACTCTGACTAGAGATAGGACAGTTTGATTCCCGTCCCGCTTTTTTTCTTTTTGCATAAACACTGCATGGTGGAGATGACTTCTGACTCAACTGAAACCCGAAGTGCAGCCTCCACTGACTTCGTAAACCATATAGCAAAATTCAGTCCTTCGATTGCTTGCCAAGCCTCTCTAGGGAATTTTCTATCAACTCCACATCCCCTGTTTATCTCAGCACAAAGGGACAAATGAGAAGTTACATTCTAAGTTTTTAAACAGTTGAATTTTCACAAGGTTATTGCATGAATTATGATCTATCTTTTTCACATTCTCAAGTTCATATTTTCAAAAAGATAATATTAAGGGAAAAGGAAAAGAAAAACATGTTATGTACACAGGCGGTTCTCACCCCACACTTTAGAACGAAGGCGTGCTTTTCAGCAAGACTTAGTTCAAAAGCCATGCAAGCAGACATTTATGAGAAGGAAATGACATTAAGGAAAATGGAAGAACGGAACTCCCTTTAAAGTGTCCAGCGAACGACATGGCATGAGGCTGGATAATCGAGGGAGTTCGGCTGGGGCCTTGAACTTTTGGCATATGCCTGGCTGGCTTGATGTTGCACCCATAACCGATTCCTAAATAGTCATTTCATTCTATGCACCAAGTGGGTGAGAGCGACTTATTGGTAAAAACTAAATGACAGAAAATAAAATTGACAGAAAGTAAGATAGGTGTCGGGTTACCTCCCGGCCAGTGCCTTTGTTTAACGTCGTTGGCTCGACGCATGGGGATCACTGGTTTGGATCCCATGGGTGGCTCAGGTTGTATTTCGCCACTGTTCCTGTGTTGATTCTTGCCTTGACTCTTCCTGATTTCTTGCTTGGGTTAGAACTCCATGGTTTTGGTGTTTTTTCTTTCCATTATTTCTGAGAATGCGAGGGACCCTTGACCATAGCCGCTGGTCTTGTTACTTTTTCGGTCTCTTTTGGCAGGTCAAAAATCTGTGTACCGCGAACTGAGATAGGTATAATGTCTGGCGGTTTCTTTATGTCCGTGCGGCTATTATCAATGTAGAAATTTGCAATTTTGCCACCGAACTTAAGCGATAATGAGCCCTTGCCCACATCGATTCTTGCTTTAGTAGCGTAGAGGAATGGTCGTCCCAATATTATTGTTGGAGGGTCGTCTTCGCTGGTCTCTCCCGTTTGTATTACATAAAAGTCTGCAGCAATGACGAGCTCTCCCACATGGAGTATTACGTCTTCCAGCACTCCAACCGGACGGATGCACGATTTATCTCCTAGCTCGATATTTGACCTGGGTGGTTTTAATGGACCAAGTCCTAATAAGTAATATAAGGAGGAGGGCATGGCGTTGACAGCAGCCCCAAGATCGACTAAGCACTTATGAATCTGTGCTTCACCAATACCGCAGGTGACTGTGAAGGCCCCTGGGTCTTTATCTCTTTCCGGTTGTGACTCATGATCTGAAGTGAGGGCTCTTTCTATTGTCGGGCCATTCTGCCCATTCCTTGGTTTAGGATTTGTATAATCGGGCCCCTTAATATTTTGCTTCGAAGCATAAATATTAGTTGGAGAGTCCCACTTTAAATCGTTATTGTCATCCCATCCAGATGCTGGTATGTCAGAGTGTATGATCGGTGGTGGTGTTATGCAAACGGTGAATGCGTACCGTCCATTATCAGCATGCGTAACCCATGTGTTGCCATCATTGGGTCGGTCTTCCTCTTGATTCCACTCAGGACGACGCCTACGGGTGAAGTGTTTGTTGGTAAGTTTGTAAGTTGGGGATCGTGCTACTTCTCCCAGAGTCGCCTTTATGTTTGACCTCCTTATCATTCTAATATTTGCCTTTGGATTTTGGATGGTTTGTGAAGGAAGTCTGCCAGGTTCATTAGTGAGTGTTGACATTGCGGTGGCGAGCTGGGACATTTGTTTGGTCAATTCTAAAATTGCCCCGTCAGTTTTCGCCTGGTATTGGTGTAGCGAAGTACCCAATTGATTTATGTTTCATGCGAGCTCCTTCATTGTATCATCGAGCGACTTGGTTGGTTCTTGCTGATTGTTCGGGCCGGTTTGGTACTGATTCGGTCCTCTTTGCTGATATTGGCCTGCTGATGAAGCGTTCTGGTTATACTGTCGGTGGGGGGGTTGGTAGAATGACTGAGCTAGCTGAGGGACAGCTGGTTGTGTTTCCTTCTGAGGATAGTTGTTGTTACGCCAGCTCAGGTTGGTTGCTTGACCATACTGTCTGTTTTGTCCGGCTCTGTCGTTGCTGTTGTTGTTGTATCCTTGATATCCTCCTACTACATTTACTTCTGCCGGTTCTTCTTCTATTAATGTTGGGCATGCTTCAGTTTTGTGGTCCGTAGAATCACAAAATTCGCAAGGCTTTACTGGAACTGGTTGTCTTCGTAGGATCTGAATCATCATCTCCTTTAATTGTTTCATCTCTTCAGGCATGGAGTTCATTGGTGTTTCAGCTTTTGCTACATTCCTTGTTCGGGAGAATTCTTCCTGCCGAGTTGTCTCTTCTCTAAATCGGGCATTTTCAGCAATGTTGGTGATGAGATCCCTTATGCCACTTAATGATAGATTCAACATGGATCCTCCAGCTGAGGCATTGACAGACCGCTCGTCGTCGAAGCGATTTGTACAAATAAATTTATAAGTCCGCTACTCGCGACTTAACTACTGGGTAGTAAGTGGTAAGTAGGGGTCGAACCCAAGAGAGTCAGTGTGGAATAGTTGTTCTTTAATGAAGCTTATGCAGAAATTAAATACGATTGGGGTTGGTTTTGAGTGTGTTTTGGGAACTGAAAGTAAATTACAACAATTGATAATGGACTGTAAGGAAAGTATTCGGTTTTAGGGGCCTTGTATTATAATTGTTTATCATCGACCGCTAATGATCATACCAAGTGGTCAAAGATGAATTGAGGCTATTTCTAGCGCAAGACATGATCATGCTAAATGTTCAAAGATGAATCGAGGCTATTCCTAGCACAAGACTTGCAACATCATTTAAAACACTTGTTCTAAGCAAAACTAATTCCTCCTTTCGAAGTATCTTAGCCGTAAATGCATCCATTTGGTCCCTTTGGTCCAGTTTTCAAACGGTTTTTAGAATAGTCGACCTCTTCAGATAAGTTTATCCATTTAATCCCTTTGGTCCAGTTTTCAAATGGTCTACTTACCCTAGTGTGATCACGAATATCTAAGGAAGAGCTTACGAATTTGGACCCCTATGGTCACATTTCCAAATGGTTTACTTGACCTTAGACATTCTGACTTTTATATATGGCACATAGAACAAGTATCGAACATAAAGGTATACTAAGAGTAAAGTCTAAAACATTTATAATACAAGTACACACCCTTAAACCGAATAATTAATTTAGCTACTAATCATGGCAGTGGTTATCATAACTATGAACTTGGAAATAAACAACAGTTTAGCAAGACAATTAAATAAATAAAAGAAGACTTACAAAACCGTTGAAGCGCCAAGGATCAAGCTTTGATTCCCAAAGTAATATTACATGATTAATATTACATGATTAGTGCCCAACATTCTAGAGAGATAAGTGAATTGTTGTGGTGGTGATGATACAAATGAGGAGGAGGAGCTCCATATTTATAGGAAAAATGGGTGGAGATGGGTGGTGGAGATTGGTTTGATCCAAGGGAGGAGGAGGAGGCAAGGAGGAGCCAAGGAGGAGCCACCACTTGGCGGAGGAGGAGTGGAGGAGCTCAGCCGCCGGTAGCCGGTCACCATGGAGGAGGAGTGGTGGAGGAAGCCACCTCCAAGGCAAGTCAACCGGTTGCCCAAGGAGGAGGAGGGTGGCGCCGCCGGTTGTGGGTGGAGAATGGGGTGGTTTTGCCTCCTTTGGTCACCTCTTCATCAAGTCACCAAGTCATCTTGCCCATATGTGAGTTTTGTACAGTTTTGTGCAGTCTTTTCACAAAACTGTCAGTGTGTTCCTTTCCCGGGCTGTCTTGATTCCTCTCCTGATTCTTCTGATTAATTTGTTATGGTCAATTTCACGTCAGGATCCTTGATGTTTCTTCAGTCGGCATATGATCTTGACCTTGGATTGACTCTTGTTATCTTTTCAGCATAAAATCCTCTCCTTAGCGTGTTTTCACTTCAGTCTCTAAAATGCCCTGTGGAAATATATCGGGACTAACAGACAAAAGTTAACTAGACAAACAGTCTAATTTGGTGGGTTTAACTGTGTTTCTGATTCGTACAATTATGGTCCATCAGAATACCCCCCACTTTTAGTTGTTCGTCCCGAACAATGCTATTAAAGGGCGTAAGTTCTAGGTTCGGATTTGGCATATGAAAATTAGACTGTGGTACTCGATCTATCCTAATTCATGCATCGCTTACTTATTACCAAATTAAACTGTGTAAATAAATAGAAGAAACTTGATACTTGTACCTTCGTGCAGAGATGCAAATTAATTCGGATGTTTCGGGAGATAGCCCTTTTCAGGTTCCTGGGTTGCAGCCTCGGGATCGTTTCGTACTATATGGTCTTCTGGTAGCTTTTTCATGCATGTGATTCGGTTCGGGTTTCAGTGAGTTGAACCTTCTTGATTTTTTTCTTTTCTTTGGCGAGGGACTGCTTTTTTGTTGTAGTGAATCGGCCTTTGGCCTTTGATTTGACTTTGTTGAGTGCTTCACTTTTGCTCGGTTAAAACCTTCACAATTTTGGGCCTTTGGCCTCTTTTGATTTTCTTCTTTGAGTTTTTCGCTTCTTTGTGACTTGCTAGTCCATTTTATCAGCCTTTTTGGGAGGTCCAATCATCGCCCGCAAGCCTATGGAAATACCTCCCCTCTCCTCTCGTCTTCGTCGTTTTGCGCGGGTCAAGATGAGGGTCGCTTATCTATTTTCTCGGCTATTTTGACTAGAGAGAGGACGGTCTGATTCCCGTCCTCGCCTTTGCATAGATGCTTCTTGGCGGAGTTTGACTCAATTATTCACTGAAAACCCGAAGTGCAGCCTCCACTGACTTCGAAAACCATATAGTTTGATCTGATCCTTTGATTGCTTCCCAAGTCCTTCTAGGGCAGTTTATGTCAACTCCACATCCCTAGTTATCTCAACACAAAGGACAAATGGAAAGTTACATTCTAAGTTTTTAAACAGTTTGAATTTTCACAAGGTAAATGCATGAATTCTGATTTATCTTTTTCACATTCTTAAATTCATATGTTCAAAAAGATACTAATACTAAAAAAGAAAAAACAGCAAGCATGTTATTTATGTACACAGGTGGTTTTCACCCCCCACTTTTGAACGAAGGCGTGCCTTAGTTCAAAAGTCATGCAAGCTTAAAACTAAGTACTGAAAGTAAGTGCAGAAAGTAAGATAGTGTCGGGTTACCTCCCGACTAGTGCACTTGTTTTACGTCGTTAGCTCGACGATACCTCGTTGTGGATTACTGGTTTGGGTCCCATGGGTGGCTGAGGTCAAACTTTGCCACCGTTCCTGTGTTGTTTCTTCCTGACTTCTTGCTGGAGCAAGAGCTCCATTGTTTTGGTGTTTTCTCTTTCCATTGTTTCTGAGAAGGCGGGAGACCTTTTATCATAGCTGCTGATTCAATGAGCCGGGCTCTCTTGTTTTTCCTTCCGGGCTTCCATTGCACCGGGCCATGTCTTTGTCGCTTCTTTGTGTATGGCCGGTTGGCATCTTTGTAGTTTTGGAAGTTCAGTCTTTTGCCAAGCAACCTCAAGCATGCGCCCTTGCTAACCCACTTCTTTGTGGCAGAGATGATTGGCCGTCCTTGGTCCTTACACTTTTCAGGAGGCTCTTCTTGGCTTGTGACGAGTGGTAGCTCCTTTGTTGGCTGTTTGGGCTCATGCTTCTTGTCCAACTCGCCTAGCACTATATCATCATCGATCATCTCATATCTGGTGGCCGTGATCTTCATAGAACATGAAGGGTTAAGTAAGGGCTTTTCGATCATGAAGACTGGGTCTTTTTCGAGCATTTCTTCAGTGAGGACCGGGCCTGCCGTGATTTTTTCGGTGAGTTTGGCAGTGAGGTCCGGGCATGTCTCGGCTGGTTTGGTAGTGAAGTCTGGGACTTCATTTGGCTCGTCAAGTAGAGCCGGGACTTCCTCGGGTAGTTTGGTGATGAGGTTTGGTTTGGTGATGCGGTCCCAGATCAGTTGTGCAGCCGCCCAGAATTCCTCGTTTTCGACCTCGTCTTGGTGTATCGGAGCACTCATTTGCTGGATGCTAGCTTCCAATTCTTCCTTCTTGATGCTTTTTGTATCTGATTCATCCATCATGGCCTCTGTCAGCTTTGTGGACTCCAGTGTTGGTTCCTTTAGAGCCGCCTCCATATCCATTACTACCCTTGTACTGATGTCTTCTCTCGGTTTTGTTGTGGGCAAGCTTATAATGGGTGTGGTGTCGGGCTCGTTCTGAACTGAGTCCACTTCCATCGTTGGTGCCTTATTGTCAGTTTGGTGCCACTGACCCTGTTTTGTGTTCTTTGCCAAATCATTTATGAGGCGCCAGGCTTCAGCCACGGTTAACTTCATGAGTGAACATCCTGCTACATCATTAAGTCTTTTCCGCTCAAGTGGCATCATCCCAACGAGAAATATTTGGAGGAGATTGAGTCTGGTGTATCCATGGTGCGGGCAGTTCTCCAAAAGGGTGTCAAAGTATCCCAAGTACTCGTCCAAAGTATCGTCCTGGGATTGCTTAATGTTGATGATCTCTTCGCAGATTATTGAGTAAAACTCTTCATCGTTCCAAGACTCAAAGAACAACTATCCATTCGCTAATTCCCCGGCAACGGCGCCAATTTGACAGACCGCTCGTCGTCGAAGCGATTTGTACAAATAAATTTATAAGTCCGCTACTCGCGACTTAACTACTGGGTAGTAAGTGGTAAGTAGGGGTCGAACCCAAGAGAGTCAGTGTGGAATAGTTGTTCTTTAATGAAGCTTATGCAGAAATTAAATACGATTGGGGTTGGTTTTGAGTGTGTTTTGGGAACTAAAAGTAAATTACAACAATTGATAATGGACTGTAAGGAAAGTATTCGGTTTTAGGGGCCTTGTATTATAATTGTTTATCATCGACCGCTAATGATCATACCAAGTGGTCAAAGATGAATTGAGGCTATTTCTAGCGCAAGACATGATCATGCTAAATGTTCAAAGATGAATCGAGGCTATTCCTAGCACAAGACTTGCAACATCATTTAAAACACTTGTTCTAAGCAAAACTAATTCCTCCTTTCGAAGTATCTTAGCCGTAAATGCATCCATTTGGTCCCTTTGGTCCAGTTTTCAAACGGTTTTTAGAATAGTCGACCTCTTCAGATAAGTTTATCCATTTAATCCCTTTGGTCCAGTTTTCAAATGGTCTACTTACCCTAGTGTGATCACGAATATCTAAGGAAGAGCTTACGAATTTGGACCCCTATGGTCACATTTCCAAATGGTTTACTTGACCTTAGACATTCTGACTTTTATATATGGCACATAGAACAAGTATCGAACATAAAGGTATACTAAGAGTAAAGTCTAAAACATTTATAATACAAGTACACACCCTTAAACCGAATAATTAATTTAGCTACTAATCATGGCAGTGGTTATCATAACTATGAACTTGGAAATAAACAACAGTTTAGCAAGACAATTAAATAAATAAAAGAAGACTTACAAAACCGTTGAAGCGCCAAGGATCAAGCTTTGATTCCCAAAGTAATATTACATGATTAATATTACATGATTAGTGCCCAACATTCTAGAGAGATAAGTGAATTGTTGTGGTGGTGATGATACAAATGAGGAGGAGGAGCTCCATATTTATAGGAAAAATGGGTGGAGATGGGTGGTGGAGATTGGTTTGATCCAAGGGAGGAGGAGGAGGCAAGGAGGAGCCAAGGAGGAGCCACCACTTGGCGGAGGAGGAGTGGAGGAGCTCAGCCGCCGGTAGCCGGTCACCATGGAGGAGGAGTGGTGGAGGAAGCCACCTCCAAGGCAAGTCAACCGGTTGCCCAAGGAGGAGGAGGGTGGCGCCGCCGGTTGTGGGTGGAGAATGGGGTGGTTTTGCCTCCTTTGGTCACCTCTTCATCAAGTCACCAAGTCATCTTGCCCATATGTGAGTTTTGTACAGTTTTGTGCAGTCTTTTCACAAAACTGTCAGTGTGTTCCTTTCCCGGGCTGTCTTGATTCCTCTCCTGATTCTTCTGATTAATTTGTTATGGTCAATTTCACGTCAGGATCCTTGATGTTTCTTCAGTCGGCATATGATCTTGACCTTGGATTGACTCTTGTTATCTTTTCAGCATAAAATCCTCTCCTTAGCGTGTTTTCACTTCAGTCTCTAAAATGCCCTGTGGAAATATATCGGGACTAACAGACAAAAGTTAACTAGACAAACAGTCTAATTTGGTGGGTTTAACTGTGTTTCTGATTCGTACAATTATGGTCCATCAGGCATCCAGGAGCATTTTGTCTAAGGGTCTTAATCCATCAATGAGATACTCGACGGTGAGTTTCTCAGGCAGTCCAAGGGTACAGCAGCTTCTCTCCAGGCGGTTGAACTTTTCCAGGCAATCGTACATGGTTTCATTGGGTCCTTGCTTGATGTCTTGTAGTTGCCTCCGTACTTGCATCGCCCATCCTGCCGGGTAATATTTGTCCAGGAATTTCTTTTGCATCTGAACCCATGTTCTGATGCTATCGGAAGGCAATGAAAGGAACCAATCGTTTGCCGCGTCAATGAGGGAAAGTAGAACGCCTTTAACTTGAAGTGGTCTACATTCACGCCATTCGGTTTTAAGTTTTGGCATATACCATGTAAGCGCTGGAGATGAGTCATTGCTGATTCTCCACGTGTTCCTGAGAATTTCGGTAAGTTGTGGGCCACTGAATTGTTGATGATGATATTTTCCAGTTCAGGGCCTTCGTGAATGCACCATGGCTGGTTTCTGAAATACGATGCTGAGAGTTCTCCCATAGTAGGTTCGCGGAAATTGTTGTTATCCTTGTAGTAGTTATCGAAAGCAGGTTCTCGTCTCGGCACTTGTCGAGGTTGAGGGGGTGGTGGATATCTAGGGGTTGTACTGGACCAGCTGTATTTCGGTCCTCGGGTTGTTCTTGGTTTCTTCTGATTGCCTCCCTATCACGAGCTCTTCTGTTTCTGATAAGTTGTTCCGGATCGTCCACAAATGGAAGTGGCACCTCATCATTTCGATCGTATAAGTTTATCTCTTCGTCATCCTGGTAGTCATGGTGGCTTCCTTCGCGAGACATGGTTGTTTCCAAGCGAGTATCGATTCAAAAAACTTATTCGATTAATTAACTAATTCCCCGGCAACGGCGCCAATTTGACAGATGCTTGTCGTCAGAGCAAATGTACAAATAAATTTATAAGTCCGCTACTCACGACTTCACTACTGGGTAGCAAGTGGTAAGTAGGGGTCGAACCCAAGGGAATTAGGGGGATAAGCTATTCTTTGAGGGAATTGTACAGTGAGGGAGCGTGTTTTTTAGGTTGATTGAGGTTTTAATGCTAACAACTAAGTGATTGGTTGGTTGGTTTTGGTTTTTAGTGTGGAAAAGTAAATGACATAAAAGTAAATACTGAAAATAAACGAGAAGACTTACAGCGATTGTTGCGTGATCGGCAAGTCTTGCGGAACGTCAGCAGTTGATATTGCAGTTTATACTAAGAAAGTAAATGCAGGTGGTGTTTAAATCTAAGGAAAGTATTCGGTCTTAGGGGCCTTGTATCATAGTCGTTTATCATTGACCGCTAATGATCATACTAAGTGTTCAAAGATGAATCGAGGCTATTTCTAGCACAAGACTTGCAACATCGTTTAGAACACTTGTTCTATTTAGACTAATTCCTCCTTTCGAAGTATCTTAGCCTTATGTGCATCCATTTGATCTTCAGTTACGATCAACCAAATGGTTTTTAAGAGAGGTCGAACTCCTCAGATAAGCTTTGCCCGTTAAAGCATCCACTTACCCGAGTATGTTCACGAACCCCACGGAAGAGCTTTGCCTGTTAAAGCATCCACTCAACCTTGGAAGTTTTAACCTAATATGTGGCACATAGAACAAGTTTTGAACACAGAGAGGCACTAGGTGCAGGGTCTAAAACATTTTATGATACAAGTACACCCCTTCAACCGAATGAAGAGTTTAGCTACGAATATCCATAGAGGTGGATAACATAGCTAAGTACTCGAGGGTTTTTGAAAGACAGTAAGTAAAGGAGAATACTCAAGAACCAACAGGAGTATTCTCAAAAACTACTAGAATACTCAAGAACCAACAGGAGTATTATAGATTTAGAACAAAAGCTTACAAGAGTAGTGACCAAATCTTAGAGAGATAAGTGAATTTGTGTTGTGTTGGGATGGGATGATGGGGTATTTATAGCTAAGGGGAGGAGGGAGATGTGGTTTGAGATGAGAACACATGGCAAGCATCCATGGGAGGGGAGGAAAGCCGCCGGTCACACGGGGGGAAGGGAGGAGCCGCCCCCCATGAGTCATCCTTTGCTCAAAGCCGCCGGTCATCTTAGAGGGGAGAAGAGGTTTTGTGAGTTTTGTGAGGTTTTCACAAAACTATCGGTTCATTTCAGCTCCGGACTGACTTTGGTTGCTCTTCGGTTGGACTTGTTTTGAGTTATTCCATGTCAGGATCTTGAGATTTCTTCAGTCGGCATCTGGTCGTGACCTTGGAATGACTCGTAATATATTTTCAGCTTAAAAACTCCTCCTTAGCCTATATTCTCTCTAGACTCCAAAATACCCTGTAGATAAATATCGGAACTAACAAGCAAAAGTTAAATAGACAAACAGTCTAATTTGGTGGGTTTAACTGTGTTTATGATTCATACAATTATGGTCCATCAGGGGTGTTCGTTGGGATTCTAGTGCGAGTTTGGCTGGCTCGTTGGTGTCGATTGGTTTTTGTACTGGTTGGAAGGCGATGGGGTTATGGCCTGTCGGAGGGCGGTACTGCTCGTCGGTGGTTTGGACGGTTTGGGGGATTTTCTGATGCACCGTTTCAAGATGCCGATGGTGGTAGTGTAGTTAATTGTGTAGTTTAGATTAGTGTGTCCCATCGGGTGCTTCGTCTGTTTTGTTTTGTGCTTTCTAGTTGTAGTTTAGTTGTTCCGGTTTGTCCTTTTCTTAGTGTTTAAGTTATGTTAGGTTGTCTATTTCTTAGCGTTAGATTTTCTGGCCGGTTCGGCCCGGTGTCTTCCCACCATGTGGTGGTGTCCTCCCACCTTTGTTGGTGGTGTCCTCCCGCCTGATTGGCGGTGTCCTCCCACCTGTCTGATGGTGTTTTCGTGCAGCTTTCGCTGCAGTGACTCTGAGTGTATGGGATGCGATGCCGTTATTGGCTGTGCTTCAGTTTGGTCCTAGGTACTGGATTGAGTCAGTGTTTAGGCATTGTCCAACTCTTGTACTATTTGTCATCCCTCAAAAAAAACTTAAAAGACAATGATCAGACTTAAAGAAATAATGCTCAGACTTAAGAGACAATGATCAGACTTAAGGAAATAATGCTCAGACTTAAAATTGGTATTGATCAGACTTAAAGAGTCAATGATCATACTTAAAATTGATAACGATCAGACTTAAAATTGATAAAGATTAGACTAAAAAATGGTAATGATCAAACATAAATAAAAAATGACTAGACTTAAAATAGGTATTGATCAGACTAAAAATTGGTAATGATCAGCCTTAAAATTGATAATGATCAGACTTAAAATTGATAATGATCAGACTTAAAGAAATAATGCTCAGACTTAAAATATGTAATGATCAGACTTAAAGAGATAATGATCAGACTTAGACTTCAATTGATAATGATCACACTTAAAGAGACAATGATTAGACTTAAAAAAATTTGTTTTTCGTTTTCCGTTGTACGTTTAATTCAAACGTACTATAACGCCGTTATAACAAACTGACATTTTTACCCCTCGTTTATGTTCTGTAATCACAAACACGTCCAATTTAATTTCCCATATTTAAAAAACGACCCCGAATTTTGATTGGTCGAAATATACACATGGCAAGATTTTATTGAGTTTTTAGTTTTTATTTATAACTGTGGTTTGTATTTGATCCGAAATCCAGACTTAAAATAGATAATGACCAGACTTAAAGACTTAATGATCAGACTTAAAATAGAATGAATGATCAGACTTAAAATAGATAATGATCAGACTTAAAGACTTAATGATCCGACCTAAAAAACAATGATCAAACTTAAAAGAATGAATGATCAGACTTAAAATAGATAATGATCAGACTTAAAAATACAAAGATCAGACTTACACTACTATTGTAATGATAAGACTTAAAATTGGCAATGATCAGACATAAAATTGATAATGATCAGACTTAAACTACTATTGTAATGTTCAGACTTAAAATTGACAAATTATAAATGATAAGACTTAAAAAAACAATGATCACACTTAAAATTGTTATTGACCAGACTTAAATTGATAATGATCAGACTGAAAGAAACAATGATCAGACTGAAAGAATGAATGATCAGACTTAAAATAGATAATGATCAGACTTAAAGAGTTAATGATCAGACTTAAAATAGATAATGATCAGACTTAAAAATAGATAATGATCAGACTTAAAATAGATAATGATCATACTTAAAGACTTAATGATCAGACTTAAAATATAATGAATCATCAGACTTAAAATAGATAATGATCAGACTCAAAGACTTAATGATCAGACTTAAAATAGATAATGATCAGACTTAAAATAGATAATGATCAGACTTAAAAAGACAATGATCAGACTTACACTACTATTGTAATGATCAGACTTAAAATTGACAATGATCAGACTTAAATTTGGTAATGATCAGACATAAAATTGATAATGATCAGACTTAAGAGACAATGATCAGACTTGTTCCTCCCTCTATTAAGATGGATGGTTGAGATAATTTCTCATTTCTCACATAAATCTAACTTCTCATGGTATCTCAACCCATTTGGAAGATCCAAAGATTCCTTTATTAGCTTTTAATCAAATGATCCAATGCTCATGGAATTTTGGCTTTTACTCAAAAAAGCGGATAAGTTGACAAAGAAATTTCTACAAGCAAAAGAATGATTTTTAACTCATCAAAGGGGCTTGGTCGAGTTGTTTGTCAAGGGTTTGATTCCCTCGTGTACGTTTTGTTACCCCCCCCCCCCCTCGCGGAGGTGTTGCTTGTCCCGCCTTGACGTGGACGTGTAATTCCTCACCCGTGGAGGTGATGTTGGTCCCGCTTTGGTATAGACGTTCCTCCCTCATGAAGGAGGTGTTCGTCGCACCATGGCGTGGACGTGTTGTTTCCTTCAGGTGCTGCTGCTTCGTCTATTCCCTCCATAGACGCATGTTAAGTGTCAAGTTAATGCTCGTAGGTTTCAAGTAAGAGGTGCCTTACGACATACGCTTCAATGGACGCAATTCAAAGATAAAATCCGAGTCGATGCCTTGTGTGGCCTGTGCAGCAAGAGTTTAGAGATATTCGAATAACCCGTTACAATTTTCATGCAATATGTATAAGATGTGTATTCGAGTGGTGATGGTATGTATGAGATGTAAAAATCCACCGTAAAAAAAATTCATCAACATATTGCTTATGCAATATACAATCCAATTTGATTGTTAACATGCTAAAATGATCCTCAAAGAAATTCATTGCATGTCACAACTCACAACTACTGCTCCCCTCCCATCGAATCAATGAGTCGTTCCTTTACGTGGATTTAAGACAGATGGCATCAACAAATAAATGGTTCCTAGATCCATCGTTAAAATAGTAAAGTTCTAAATGACTAAAAATCATGCAGGACGAAACAGCAATGACCGGAAGGAAAGGAGCAGACAAATTGTGTTACCAAAGTTGATCTAACTCGGTTTCCAACGCGATTAACACACTGACAATACTGGCCCTCAATTAGCAAGAACAAAACCTGATGGATCAAAAAAAACATTCATAAGCAATATACATCTGTGATCAGCAATAACTTATACGATACATAAAACATGTCTAAAAGAGTTACAACCATGTCCGGTAGTATATGTATTTGGTTGTGCTGAGAATACATGGAAAATTAATCTTTATGGGTTCATTTGCATTTTATGCATAAAAAGCGCATGCAGTTTACGAAATCTCAACTAGACAGGGGATAAATACACATGCTTCAAATGCTCTTAACACATTCAACCTCAGCCTCAGAGTGCACACTGAAATTTTTGGTTTATCCAGTTTGAAAATGATATATATGCTCAAAAAAGGTTGCACTTGTAAAAAAGGTTCATGTGCACTCTGCGGTTTAGAACAAGAGACGACGGATCATCTGCTAATTCACTGTGATTGGAGCTGGAATTTATGGTCCTGCTGCCTCAGGTGATGGGGCTCCAGATGGGAGGCGCCACAAACAGTAAAATGTTTGCTGGAAAGTTGGGAAGTAGGAGGTACACCAAAGCCATTCAAGAGATATTGGAAAACAATGTGCTACGCTATCTTGTGGTCCATATGGGAAGAAAGAAACAAGAGGTGCTTTCAAGACCGAAAAAGATCGGTTGAGGAGGTAGGAGATCTAGTGAATGCCCGAGTAGCGTGGTAGGCGAAATTTCGAAACTGAAAGTGTCCCTACACAATCTCCACTATCAAAAGATGTATCGAAGAAGTGAGGGAGAACTCCTAGCTCACAAGGTGCTGATGGAAGGGAGGGGCAAGGTCCACTGAGGCCCAAGTAGAATAGTAAGAGGATGACAAGGTTAGCGAGACAAGGAGTCTAATTTTTGTGCTATGGAGAGTCTCAGACTGTAGGGAATGCAATGCTGGTACTTAGGCACTTAGAGCATTCAACAAGTGTATTGGCTTTAGAGGCAAATATCGCAGTAAGTGTTGTAGAAGTGGATGTCAATTAGACTTACAGGGTATCTGTTATTTTTTTGTGGCTTTAGACCACTTATGAATAATAAAAAAAGCCAAGAGCTATGACAACTGAAGAAATTAATCTTGATTTGTCTAAGAATATTACAAGAGATTCTAAAAGTTGAAACAACATAAAGAGAGAATTAATAATCATACTGCTGCAGCAAAAATTAAGAACGCATATACACAACCAATCCATGTCTGATCGCCTCTCTGCATTGACTGCAAGCCACAAAAGGGAGTTACAATTTTGAATACTGTGAAAAATAAATGGACAGACCTAGATGTCCTTAATGTTTTACCAATTTATCACTACGTGACTACGAAATTAAACTGCAAACACTACTCGTTGTGTATGTTCACGTCACTTTAGTAGTGTGAATGTCTGCATAAGTAACTACAACACAGTATGGAACAAAATAGCATTGGCAATGTCAAAAATTGTGCATATCATTGTCTAGGATATTGTGTCCCAGAATAGTCGAGGCATGACTACAAAATGGGTCACATACAAACATACAAATAAAGCAAACATGTGTATCTAATCCATAGCCAACATACACAATAAACAAACAAATGAGATTCAAGCATAAGTATGTGCTTCATAATACATATGTTTGGCCATGGACTTGCGTTTAGCGATGGAATTACGAACATTCGGTAGTATTTTTAGACTTTAAATATGCAAGTCTTTTATCTTTTCACATTAACTAACTTTAAATTTTTCTCTTTAAACGATGAGAATTAAAGATTCAGTTGCAGACACGAATTCTTAATGCATCTGTTTGGATTTAGGTTTAGTGATGACAAACTAGGAACATTTTGTAATATTTAAAGAATTCATCTCGGAGCTTGAGCCAACTTGTGTTGTGCATATGATACACTAATCAAATAAAAGTGAAGACATTCCAAAAAAAAACCTACTTGTAAAAGAAGGTTCAGTAGAACTGGGCTAACAAATCGACCAGTAGCCTCGCCCAACTGCCAGAAAGTACAAAACATTCAGTCATCTACCATGAAAGATAGAAAAAAGTTTTGCCCTTTTAACTGATGAAAATGCATATAATTAGTCATTACAGCTATTGGTTTAGAAGTAAATTCTAAATAATCGTAAAGGAAACCTAAGGAAGATAATTTATGTTAGACAACCATCGGTATCACTATCAGAATATAACAAGAAGAAAAATGATCGGTGGCGAGACGTACATATGCAGGAGAATATCATAATAGTTTATTACAATGTAAAGAGATGCATATAATTACAATTCTTCATGTGCAGAAAAGGCTTAGAACCCCATCTTGAAAATCAAAAAGGAAAAAGAAGACAATTTACTTAAATAGGAGTAATCACTTTCACCAAGACCACGAAAAACAAAGATCGGAGGGGAGACGTGTATAGGCGTGCGAATATCTTAGTAGTTTACTAAACTGCACAGAATTTAGAGCATCTCCAATGCAAGACCATTTGTGCTTAGGGACAAGTGAAATGTGACTTGGTCAGGCCCACTTTGCATTGGAGGGAAGACCACTTTGCTTGGGGACACGTGAAATGTGACTTGGTCAGGTCCACTTTGCATTGGAGGCAAGCCCAAATCCTGCTTGGGGACACGTGAAATGAAGTGGCACGTGTGGGCCCTCACCAATGGAAGTGGTCAAGCCCTCTTTGGTGGACAATTCCTGCTTGGAGACACGTGATTATTACATTTTTAACATTATTTAACTAAACTAAATTTAATTATATAATACCATTTAATTACAAATTTAATAAAATAAGCATAAAATGGGTCCTACAAAATCTAGCCGTTGTAAAATATAGCCGTTGTTGTAAAATATAGCCGTTGAAAAATATAGCCGTTGTAAAATATAACCGTTGTAAAATATAGCCGTTGAAAAATATAGCCGTTGTAAAATATAGCCGTTGTAAAATATAGCCGTTGTAAACTAGCCGTTGTAAAATATAGCCGTTGTAAACTAGCCGTTGTAAAATATAGCCGTTGTAAACTAGCCGTTATTGAAGCCTTCTATTTAAGTGTTGGGTTTCACATTAACCTTTAAATGGGTATTTCTTTTAAAGTTAGTATTATCATTATTTTTTTGTTAAAAATATATCAAAGTGTATCTCATTTTATAGAGCTCAAAAAATTATGAATATTAATATTTATTTTGATTTTTTTACTTTGTAATTTAGAAGATATATTCGTTGCAAGATACACTTTGATTTAATGGGACCCAGTTGTAAGTGGAAATGGGCTTGTGCATTGGAGGAGAATGACCATATTTTCATGTAAGCCCACTTGATGCTCATGTGGCATGAAAATGGACCCACATGTAAGTGGACTTGATCTCTTGCATTGGAGATGGTCTTACATTCATTTCTAATCACATCCAACTGGATATTTGGTCTCAGAATGAAAATGGGGAGAAAGTGATTGCCCAGGAGATTGAATTCAACAATTTCATATACAGCTTACTCAAAACCTTGATTTTTTTTATGACAAACAAACTCCTTCAAAAGGGGGAATGATAAAGTTAAATATTCAAACAAGGCTAAGAAAGCCATCATGCATCATCCCTACACAATAAGAAACACGAATAGTTAAACTGGAGTGATCAAATGCATTGTTACCTTATATATTCCTCCCAGCCAAAACCTGCAAATTGTTAATGATTATTCGAATAAAGCATCCAGATAGACTACCAAAATAATGCCGGTGCACACTAGAATCAATATTAAAATCGATAAAGGTACGAACTCTATGTTGGTGAATCATCTATTCTTTACCTTCTGCCAAGACAACAATTAAGTGCTCTTAAAAGTGAAGGTTCAGACCTCTTTGATTCCTCCACCCAGCATATTTGAAATCTACAAGTAAACATGTATAGACTTCAAAATATTTTGCAAAATATTTTTTTGATTCAACAAAGGTCTATTTTTTAATATATTTTTGGCCAATTCTGGTGATACAGGGAGAAAGATACAAAGAATTAAATTTAATGGTCAGCCACGTATATTATTTCATAAATCCTAGATCCAAAGGTTACGAAAGGATCATATGACACTGACTTTTCACGTAGTTGCTCAGTCTGATCCCAAGCATCCAATTTCCAAACATCCTTTTCAGTGATCGGTCGTTTATATCCTTGCCGCATGAGTGGAGTTATCCATTCAAAAAATAACCCTACCAAAAAGCCAAGAGACTATGTTTAATAATTAGTGAAATTCTGAGAGAATGATAGAGAGAGAGAGAGAGAGAGACTGTGAGAGTAAATCGATGGACACAAACGGCGAACAAGGACCATGTTAAAAGCTTACAAGAGAGTACGCTAACATGCCTCTCGGGACAAACTTCCTCTTCTCCAGGCAGTGCCTCATAAGAATCACAATATTCAGTTTGTCGCGAACAAGACCTTGAATACGGACTCAAGTTGGGAATATGAAAAAGAAGCAATGTCCCGAACAAGACCTTCATCATATTAATAACAACAGATGTAATTACTAAATAAAAATTAGGTGTAATAATTGACACGTTGGCTAAATATTCTGAAAACACCCTGAACTTCATGATACTGAGATTGTGTACAATATAAAACTTGGTCCATCAAAGGACAGCTAGGGTAACTTTTCACAATATAAAACTTGGTCCATCAAAGGACAGCTAGGGTAACTTTTCATCTCACGTTCGAAGGCAAGACAGGCCAAGAAAAGGACAAAAATAAACGTCCTCTGCCTATTCAATGACAAGGCCAAACTTTGTCTTAGTCCAGGGCTCATATAGAATAGGAGCGAAGGGCAGAGATTCAGTTATTATTCTCGATAGATTTTTAAAATGTAATAAATCGGTTTCTGATCACAAGCAAATATAATGCAAAATAGAAGATATGGATCTCAAGAAAAGGAATACTAATATCTAAATGATAATAGAGACAGACCTGGCAGGTGACACCACCGATGTATAGGTACAAAACACCTCTGCACATAATGATGATTCAGTACATCAACCAAACTGGCCCATCCCGTTTCAAGGAGAATGAAGCAAACCAATGAAACAGTATTTGATAACAGCAAAGACATGAGCATGTAGCTGCACAATTTATAAGGACATAGCAAAAGCAACCTAATCATGTCGCATTAGTTATGCTTATCGGTCATTATGGTTCATAAGCACCGTAATTCATGTTGTAGTATTCTCAACTTAATTATGAAGTACATCAAGCCATACACATTTGCACATAGATTAAAACATGCAAACTCTAGTGGCTTAAAAATGTAAAACCCTACCTGTCGTGAAATTTTAATGGAAGCAGGAGATTGATCATCACTGCATCCCCAACCAAAACATATGCAATCCCAAACCGCACAAGCAACTGGAAGTCACATACGTAAACTCTGGTTTCCAGGAAAGTCATAAAAATCATGGAGACCCAAGCAGTTATTTGAATGAGAAGAGAAACCAACTGCAATAATAAGATGAGGGTTTCAGATATATGCCAGTTTAAAATAGAGTTCAGTAGGCATGGATGTAATCATATTCTGATGTTTTACAACTAAGTAACAGTTTATAAGTCTCCTGCTTTCATGGGGACAAGTTTTGGTGGATAAAAAAAAGTAAGAAAACGAGAATAATATAGAAGAAGCATTTTAATCTGAAAATAATTTGCATTACGCCGAATGTAGCATGTGCATGTTAACAAGAAAAATGTTCATCTGGAAGATCTGTTAAGAATTCCCACCTCGAAGGGAGGAAGACCAGGTTGTCCATCCAGATTAAAGATTGAAGTATCATTCAAAATTCTGTAAAGAGGTTCTGAAGTCGAAAGACCAGCTAATAGTATCAGTACAAAGTGATACGTTCTTGATGTCAACTGGTACCTGCGGACTTTATGACTTTTTTGGATTAGCAATATACGGTGAATGCATATGCACATAAGAACCAAACTAGAAATAGACACCACAAGAGTGTCAATCCAACAAGGTTTGTAAGGCCCTAAAGCACTTTCTGCCACTTTATCCCAAAATCCATTTGCTACTGGTCGACAATACCAAACAATTGGGTTGATTGCCATAACTCGGTTATCCCTGTAGGAGTTAGTCTGCTGAAAGACTATATATACTTTTTTCCTGGGGTAGAATCAATATGTGCAACCGGAGTCTTTCCAGTAAGTATCATGGCTACAGGATGAAAAACAATGTCATTTTCACCATGAATTATATGCATTCAACTCAGATGACTGTGTTTTCTTTATTATAACAATACACAATCTATCAATAGAAAGTTTATTCGAACCCTTTTTATGAAAGAAGGTGCAATCATTCAAAAAAGGATTTACAACCAGCCTACAAAAGAAATCATTGCGACAGTCAGCCAAGGATCAATAACTGGGCAACAAATCATTAGCCACTCCTACCCGCCCATCAGGCTTGCCCAAGCGGAATGAGGCCTAAGAAACTCAAAAAATCTCAGGTGCGAATCCAGATGGGGTCAGAGTGGGGCTCCGATGGGGGTATGGGGTTAATTAGGAGTATAGAAAAGACGATAGAAAAACAAAAGCTAGGCCCAGCGAAATCTGACTATAAACACTAAACTGTCTACCTATACAGCAGATTTCCTACTTTAAATGTTCAACTTCATTTCTTTCATCCATTCTTTGTCTTTGTCAGATCTCTTGGTCATAGTTAATGCTCCTATTTTCTACTTCAGATTAACACCTCCGGCTTAAAAAGCTTGACAGAAAGAAACGTTATTAGTTTAAGATGCTCAAAAAGCTTAGATTCTTTCAGAAACCTTGGCAACGATCAGTTAACATCAACTTGTGCTCAGAACTCAACTACTATGTCTTTGTATCAAGTAAGTAATTAAACAGAGTAAAGCAAATAGTGGCGTACAGCACGAACAGCAAGTAGTACCTTCTCCGGCATTTGGGAATGCTGTGGGACTGGCAAAACAAACGAGAGGAAGAAGTGTAGGCTGAGACTGTATAACCATTTAAATAGCCAAGTAATGTGGTGGAAAAGTGACCCTTCATAGTGACCAATTTCCACACGCTCTTGATTCCTTATACTTTGTGCGATTTCGCACTTTTGTCCTGATTGGAAATGACATCTCAACCACTGAAAAAAAGATACTATAAAAATTATTAAACAACGAAAAGATAACAATCGCATTTCCAACATATGATGTCACCGTCAGTCCGTCACCTACCACTCAGCACATCTCAAGTTTTATTTTTATTTTGGCTCTCATTGTGCGATTCCAGCTTCTCGGATATGGGAATGAACGCCTGTGAAAACGCCCGACTCTTCGTAACTCCATTCACTGGCATTTTGAGCTTTCAATACAAACCCTATCGCTGAAAACAAGAAGCTTTCTCGCGGCATTTGGATGCTCGTGTCGCGCCACTAACCAAAAGTAATGGTGCGCACGGCGTTGGTATGATTGGAGATAGAGCGTTAGGATTTGGGAGGCAAACGACTCGAGCGCACAGCTCGAACTCAGATTTAGGGGCTCGTCCCTAACCGGATCCGATTGTGTTAATTTGGTCAACTGGAATCCGACATTAAATATTTATCTAATACCAAAGTGGGTTCGATTCCAACAAAAGTTTCAATATCATCATAAATGAGAACAGATTTAAGTCATTCATCATTTTCAATTAACGATTAAGATTATATCATATAATTACCAAAATTAACCTAATCCCTCCGCTAATCTACGTATCTGGGTAATTTAGTCCAATAAAATTATTCTCACAACCCACAAATCCTTCCTGAAAGACGACCAAGTCGATCGAAGAAACTGAAGTGAGTTGGGATTGCACATTCGTAGCGATCCGACGACGGCCATGGACGACCAGTGATTGAATTCTTCGATTGTTAATTCGGGATCCGCGGCTCCTTGGTGTTAATTCGGGATTAGCAAATCTGGGAATCGGCGGCTTAATGATAATCGCCAGCCTCATTGAACAGCCGCTTCCGTCCTCAGTGTTAATTCGGGATACGCGACTCCTCTGTGATTGAATTCTTCAATTGTTTTGCGGATTATGATTTTCCGATTTTGAATCGGTATGGCTGATTTGAATTTGACATACTGTGTCGCTGATTTTCCGATTTGTAGTTTATGATTGGTAGTCAAATTCGTAGTTTATGATTCGTAGTAAAATTCGTAGTTTATGATTCGTAGTATCATTTGTACTATAACTTGTGTCTTATTCGTAATATGATAATCATAATTCTTAGCTTTAGGTTCGCATCTTTTTAAACTATTATTCGTATCTCTTACACATCATTCGTACTGTAACTTGTGTCTTATTCATAATCCGATAATCATAATTCGTAGCTTCTGGTTCATAATTGGTAGATTTTTTAGGTCTGCATCTTTTTAAACTATTATTCGTATCTCTTACGCATCATACGTACTGTAACTTGTGTCTTATTCGTAATCTGATAATCATAATTCGTTGAAAATCCACTTTTGTTTCACTCTTGTTTTGTACTTTGGATGACATATATGGTTGTGATATCATTCGTAATCTGATGATCAGGTTGAACTGGTAATTATAGACTCTTTTTTTTGATTCATAAGTGGTCTTAAAGCCACCGAAAAAGGATCTGTTAATCCTGAGAGAATACAATCGACGCAACTGCCCACTCGGAACTCCTATACATATGACTTCACGACACTAAGCTAAATTGGAATTCCTGCCCTAGGAGCCTGATGATTGCCCTTCCAGACTTTGAATAACCTAGCTACTGGAATTCTTGAGACACTTTGAATAACCTAGCTACTTGAATTCGCCTTTGGTTCTCTTCTCCCTTTGTAGCTCTATCTTCCCTTAATGTTAATGTTACACCTGAATGGTTAACAATTATCCTTCACCTCTTCTATGTTATTCTTGATTACTGACGTTGAATATGGGCATTTTGTTTTTCTATATTTCGCCCACCATGCCACCCTAACTTTCACGAGCTCCCCTATCTCTTCAACTCTTCTCTTGCAATTCTAGAAGCACCTCTTGTTCCTCTCTTCCCATATGGACCAAAGGACATCATAACATAGAATTCTCCCTAGTCGCTTGGATGATTTAGTCTCCCCACCAACATCCCAACTTTCCAGCAATATCTTTCCCGACTGTGGAGCAACCCAGCTAGATCCCCACCAAGTAAGGCCATCTGTCCACAGTCTCCAACTCCACTCGCAGTGGATGAACAGATGATCAGACGTTTCTTTTTCCCCTCCACAAAGAACGCAAAATAGATCCTCCTCTCTAAGTAGTATTCTTCTTTTACTGAGAAGTGCCTTGGATGGTATGCTATCTAGGAAGATTCTCCATATGAGCATCTCCACCTTGGGAGGAGCTATACCCAACCATAGCCGAGTTGGCATAACTTCCCAGCCCTTCTTCTTACTTCTGATCGCCGACGCAGCTCTCATCAATGAGTTGGTGCTGAATTTTCCTTTCGGGGAAAACGCCCACACCACTTTGTCGTCCACCTCTTCTTTCAATTGCAGGTGACTTAAACCTTTCAGTAGCTCCGTTCTGAGGTCTTCTTCCCATTGATAAAGTTGCCTTCTGAATTTTATATTCCAGTGCCAGACCCCTTCAACCCATAACCCCGACTCACCTACTTTCGCCTGACCATCCACAGCTAACATATACAATTTTGGGTAAGCATCTTTGAAAGGCTTCTCCCCAGCCCAGGCGTCTTCCCAGAAGGAAAGTTCATTGCCTCTTCCTAATTTCAGGATTACCCCTTCCCGGAAAGCAATTCCGACCTCTTCATTCCCTTTTACAGCTGCCAGAATATTTTTCCAGCTATTTGATAAACGCCTTGGATTTACAGTCCCCCTGCTCGGGTCCAGCAACCCATTGAATCCATATTTTTCAATAATCATACGGCGCCACAGACCTCCTTTCCCCGAGATTAACTGCCACCACCACTTGGTCAGCAACGTCAGATTCTTCTCTACTAAGGACTGGATTCCCAGCCCCCCAAAATTCTTCGGTTTTGTAACAGTCTCCCATTTCACAAAATGCATTTTTCTACGAGCCTCCGACCCGCCCCACAGAAACTGTCTCTGGATTTTCTCCATCTCTTGGGCGACCGCAATGGGGATCTTGTAGAGGGAGGCATAATATAAAGGAAGACTGCACAAAGCCGATTTTATTAGAACCAATCTCCCAGCCATGGATAGATTCGCCCCTCTCCACGAAGCTAGCTTATCTTTGAATTTCTGGATAACTGGCTCCCACGTGCTTAACTTCACTGGATTAACTCCTACAGGCATCCCCAAGTATTTCATAGGGAATTTCCTCGCTGGGCAATTGAAAAACCTTGCAAACTCACAGACTTCCTCCTCTTTCAAGCCAATCCCGAAGCATAGACTTTTATCAAAATTAATCTTTAACCCCGAGCAACCTCCAAAAGCAATAAGAATCGACCTCAAATTCTGGACCTCCGCTACTTCCGCCCTGCAGAATAAGATTGAATCATCTGCGAATTGCAGGTGAGACAGCTTATCCCTATTGTTCATCCAATCTACTCCTTTGATCACTCCCTCATCCACAGCCTTGTCAAGTATCCTGGAAAGACCCCCCGCTGCCACTAGGAATAAAAAGGGAGATAGTGGGTCCCCTTGCCGCAACCCCCTCTCCATCGCGAATTCCTTTGATGGGGAACCATTGATCAGCACCGCCATCTTTGCTGAAGAGTAGCACTCCGCCATCCACCTCATCCATTTACTGCCAAAACCCATCCTCCTTTGTATCATTTCCAAATATTCCCAAGAAATAGAGTCATAAGCTTTTTTGAAATCAATTTTAATGACCAAGGCCTTTCTTTTCTCCGACTTCATAGCATGAATAAGCTCGTTAGTCACCATAATACCGTCAAGAATGTTTCTATTAGCTATAAAAGCCGATTGGTTGGGGCTGATCAAATGAGGTAAGACCAAACTCAACCTTTTCGCTAGGCACTTTGACAGGATTTTGTACAAAGAATTCACCAGGCTGATTGGCCGGAATTCATCAAACTGATGCGGACTTGCTGACTTTGGAATGATCGCTATAAATGTCTTGTTGATCCCCTTCGAAAGCCTCCCATTTTCATAGAATTCTTTGATGAAGCCTCTTACCTCCTCGCCAACTATATGCCAATATTTCTTATAGAAATTCATGTTAAACCTGTACGGGCCAGGCGCTTTGTTCCCGTCACACTCCCTTAACGCCTGCTGGATTTCTTCCTCGTCAATACTTCTCTCCAGACCTTCTTTCTGTTGATCATTTAATGTTGCGAAATGCATATTCTCCAGCTCCCAAGAACATATAGTAGGCTTCCTGAAGATTGCACTAAAGTGATCGTGGGCTGCTTGTTTTATAATCCCCGGTTCCTCAATCCATTTCCCATCCACCAAAATGCTTGAAATCTTGTTTTTACTATCTCTCCATGAGGCGCTTCTGTGGAAAAATTTTGTGTTTTGATCACCTTCTTTCAGCCTCACTATTCTGGACTTTTGGCTCCAAATCCTCTCCTCCTGAAGTTCCAAATGCCATATCCTCTTTTGTAATGCTGTCTTCTTTAGGATATTCTCCTCCGATAAACCTATCAGGTCCTGCTTCGAGTTTAATCTCTCCCATTCCTTCCTAGCCTCCCTCAGTTTGTAGATAATATCACCGAATCCTTTCCGGTTCCAAAGAGCTAGTTTTACTCTAACCGTTGAAATCTTCCTCTGCAAAGTGTATCCTTTCCATCCTGGCTTCTCTAACGCTTCCCAAGCTTCTCTTATTAACTCCTTCGCCTTAGGATGCTCCAGCCACACATTCAGAACCCGGAACGGCTTAGCTCCCCAAACTTTCTCCTCTTCCATTAGGGCAATCGCAGAGTGGTCTGAAGGGCCTTTATCCAAACCTTTCTGTTCCAGTTTTGGCCAGAGTGATAGTATTCCTGGAGTTAACAAGAACCTGTCCAGCCTACTCGCTCCATTTCTATTACTCCATGTGAATCTTTTCCCTTTTAATGGAATGTCTACTAAGCCCATTGCCCTGATAAAATCTTGGAAAAGCAAGGCGTCCTTGTCACAGAACTTGAAACCTCTTCTTTCTTCCTCTACCAAGACAGAGTTGAAATCTCCCCCCACAATCCATTCGCCTTCGTAAAGCGGCTTCAAAGATACCAGACTCTCCCATAGCGCAGCTTTCTCCTTTTCATTACAAGGGGCATAAACGTTCACCAGATTAAAAAGTACTGATTGTTGGTCGCCTTTGACATATCCCTGCACCAAAATGAATCCTTTCCCTTTAACTTCGCTTCTAAGATGCATAAACTCCGGATCCCAAACGGTAAGCAGCCCTCCACTGTTTCCTTCGGCATCAACACTACTCCATGACATTTTTTCTCCTCCCCACATAGCTGCTACCATCCTTTCTTCATGTTTACCTATTTTTGTTTCCTGTATAAACACCATGTCCATTCTGCGACTCCTCTTCAGCTCACTTACAGCCTTTTGTTTTTTCCTCCCATTGGCGCCTCTTATATTCCAGCTTAGCAGATACATCTTCCAATTGGGTTTTTCTATCTTGCCTCTCTATGTAAGTTGACAAAAACTTGGATCATTTCCCCGTCCGGAAGGTTACCTTTAATACCTAGTCTTGAAGCTATTTTGAAGGTATTTTCGGCCTCCTTTCTGACCTTCCCCCACCTCTCTCCCTTCTCTGCGTCAGATGCCTTATCTATAGGCATGGTGCCTAGGTTTAGGCTGTCTACCTGCAGCTGTTCTGACACTGCAGCACGCAGTAATTTACGTCTTCGGTACCTGACATCTTTCCTCTCCTTCGACTCCTTCCTTCTTTCCTTCTTTAAGATGTTTAAGTATTTTTTGGAAAGAGACACTGTATCATCTTGGTCTGACGTCTCTGTGTTGACTTTGTCTAATTGTCTTTCCTTTGGGTCTGAGGCTCTGCTTGGCATAGAAGAAAAGACAAATATGTTCTCCTTACCCTCCTTATGGCTATCTCTTCTGAACTCCCTCCCCTCTGTCCCTTTTGCTATTTCCATGCTACCTGGGATGTGCTTTGAGGCCCGACTTACTTCCTCCTCTTGCAGGTCAGACTCTGGGACCACTTGCGAAGATCTGACATTGTTCCTGCTATCTACTTCCTTTGTACCTTTGTCGGATTCAAAATTTGAAAAATTTGACATATCGTCTTCCTCATCTAACGACCGCCCTTTTCCTTTTGAGCCCCTCCGCCCGTCTGCGCTGGTCACCACCTCCCCCGTGTTCGGTGGAATACAGCTGCTTCTCCCACCATTGTTGCTGCAACTGTCTTTCTCTGGATTTTCCTCCGCCAGCTCCGTTAGGTTCTTTTGACAACAAACCTTGCTAACAGGGTTTATGTTTTGCGACGACATCGAAATCCTGCCCACCCTCCCCTCCGCCTCTTCTTCTATCGTCTGCGGAGTGTCGATCTCACATCCTCCCAGACAACACTCCTCGCAGATCCCAATCTCGTACCATTTGCCTCTGATTTCCGCTGCTACAGTCTCGCATATTCTCTCGATACATTTGGTCTCAATCAACATTCTCGCCCTCCCTACCCCTACGAATCGAACATCCCGATCGTCCAATTTCAAGCACTCACCGTAGAGAGCGGCTAACCGTTCACAATTACTCTCTGTCCATGCCTTAAATGGGAGTCCTATTATGCTTAACCACACCGTTCTGGTAGTCGACAGCAGTTGGTTAGTACTGTCCAACACCATTGTAGACAAAGTGCTCAATTGCTGGCTTCACTTTTACAGCTTTTTTAGCTTCAAACATGAAGCTTTGTATTCACTTTTACAGCTTGAATCTTATTACTTTTTTGCTGGCTCAATTGCTGGTTTTGAGTGCTCAATTGCTAGCATTAAGCATCATTTCGCAATATGCCACTGAGTGTTGTATTTCTTAAACCTTCATTGTTGTGTGAGGTTGTTTAGTTTTCTAATAAAAAGTATTATCATCTCATTCATTTTACAGGTGGTTATCAGACAGTCAAGTCAAGACAATGGCTCTCAACTGCTATCCCACTCTTATAAAGAAGAACATTTTTGCTGCAAAAAGACTGCGGGCATTTTTCATAATTAAAGAAGACACCTGCCATGCTTTTAAAATTTCAGAATTAAAGAAGACACCTGCCATGCATTTTTCAGAATTAAAGGTACACTGGTAATTGTAGACTACTGGTTTACCTTAACAGTTGGTTAGTACTGTCCAACACCATTGTAGACAAAGTGATTGCAGACTATAATAGTGCTCTCTTGAAGTATTTTTATCGGCAATGTATGAAGATCATAAACCCCAAGTATTTCGTGTTTGTTTGTTTCATTACTCTTTCAGAAGTTTTTAAGTTATCGGTAAAGGATGCAAATTCAAGAGAGCCATCCATTGAATTTAAGCTCATCAGCGTGTGTTGTGTTGTAGCATTTTCCGATTTTATTAGTTGTCTCTAGTTCTTTATTCTGAGTTGAACCGATGAGGAATCATGTTCGCAGTATTTTCATTGTGGTTTTGTGGGCTTATTGTTAAACTCATGTTGATTGAATATACATTTATGTCTGTAAATGCAGAATTTATAATGACGGAAATCTAACACAAGATGGAGCCTAACGGAGGAGGAGCTTCACCAATGGAGCCTAAAGGAGGAGGACCTTCACCATCACCTTCAGAGTTATAGAAGCCTTGAACGATGATTGTATGACTGGAAGAGCGTGATGCCGTGATACCCTTCAGAAAGCTGAAAATGTAGAACAAAACGTCCCAACCATGAGCACTTCCAGTCTTTTTAATATACGACTTATCCTCAGCTTCGCACAACAAGTTCAACGCTTTCAAAAGCACAACAGCCAGCATAAAGAAATGGATGCCATGAACAGTGAACCGCTTCTTGTATAGCACCTTAATCCAGAAAGCAGCCATGGTAAAATAAATCAAGGAGAAAAGGAAGTAAACCCTAGGTAGCATTCGTAGATTTGTACATAAAACTCGTAGATTTGTACATAAAACTTGCAGCTGCTGTATATAAAAATCGTAGATTTGTACAAAAAAATTGTAGCTGTTGTGTATATAACATACGTAGATTTATAAATAAAATTCGTAATTAGACATAGACAAGACATTTTAAAGTCGCTTATAAACATAGCATTGTAGAAGTTAAAGCTTACAGCCTTTAAAGTATTACAATTTCATATTTATACTAAAATCAAGAGTTGATCAGGCCAGAGGCAAGTCTCAATCGCATATTCCCTGAGCTGATCCAAGCTGCCTTCAAATTTCAATCCATACTCACCCAGCAACAGCTTCAGCCTCATCTCATCCATCTTCTCATAATCTTCTTTCTTGAAACAGGGATAATGCAGCGGCATCTGAAAGCATGATATCTTCGGATCAATCCTCAAGCCGAAACAGTGAAAATAGGCTACTAGCATCTGAGCATCTGAAAAATAGCAAGTATAAAGATTCTTACTTCCTAGCAGTTGCTATTTAAACTACGTTATTGGCAGAAAAAAAGCACAAGGATAGGCCGATATGATATGTTCCATACTAGGAATATTACAAAATGATTCATTGGCAGATAAAACAAAATAGTGAGGCACACTTAAATGTGTACAAGTTATATATTTTAAACTATGCATTTCAAATGTCGTTAAATATACTACAATGCATGAATTATATGCCGAAACCTATGAATTATGTGCAAGCCATACATTCCCTTACCCGATACGAATTTTAGATTGCATGTGAGCTACGAATTATGCATAATATACTACGAATGATTACAAAAACCAGGTACATATTATACTCCGAATCATCTACTACGAATTTTGCATCATTATCTACCAATTTTAATTACCCATTCAACGCATATGTAACCACGTTAGTCTATAGTTAACGAAACACACATTGCAACCATCTGACTATCACTCAACGAATGTCTCAACAGGGGTACAGTTATATTCGTAGTCGAGAATGTACATGACTGAATACTGTTTCATGTGAGCTAAAGAGAAACACATTGCACATTTTTTCGACCATTAACATAAGCCACTGTCACTACAGAGCAATTGCCACCAATGGATAAACGGTTTGACAGTATGAGTCTCTTTACTGGATAGTATATACCTGCAGAAGCAGTATACCAACTTTGACATTTATGTCCCAGAGCTTGTCAAGCACAGATTCTGGGGTTTCCAAGATTCTAGCAGCCCTTACGTTTACCGCAGCAGTGGAGACAACAACATCAATTTTTCCATATTTCTGCAACGTACTAATTGTTAGAGAATATATTATTCTCATCATATATTCATTGCATATATTATGTATATTCTCTCATTATTGTGCTTCCATATACGGTCTATCCTGTACTGTATATATTGACGTATTCGTCACATATCAATACACAATTCATATTCATAACATGGTATCGGACGCTTTGGTTTGAAACTGAATTTGATTTTTTTTTCCTCTCAAAATATCAGTCCGCCGCCGCCGTCACTTTGACCGCCGCCGCCGATCTGTCCATTACAATTCTGCCTGTCGCAGATCAGAGTTCTTGTCGTTGCCGAACCGCTGCAGTTGCTGCCGCCGTCCAACACTGCCCTCGTTGATCCATTCGTCACCCGCACTCGATTCGCTCAGTCCGTGACTGTCGCTACTCAGTTCCGCCGAGATCTATCCATCTTTGACACTGAGATCTGTTTTGGTACCGCCGAGATCCACACATCTCCGAGTGCAGCTTCCATCTAATCGGTATCTCTGCCGAGATCCACCCATCTCCCGAGTACAGCCATCTTCTGTTTGGTGCCGCCGTCCGCCGAGATTTGGAGTTGGAAACTCCGTGAGTCTGTGCTACTGTATCTGTTTGGTGCCGCCGAGATTTGGATTTGGTGCTACACCGAGATCTGTTTTGATTTGCTAGGGTTTTGTTATATTATTAGTTTACTTTTCCAAAAAAAAAAGAAAAAGAAAAAAAAAAGTCAAACCGGTCAACAGATCTGTCCAGTCAGCGCACAGTCATCACCTCAACAGCGCCACATCAGCAATCTTGACCAGTCAGCCACCAGTCAGCGACAGCTCAGCACACTACACAGTCAGCACAGTCAACAGTCAACGTTTGACCCGTCTGCGGTCAACTGGTCCAAAAAAAAAAACTAACCCATTATGTCTTCTATTTCTACAGGTACCGTTTCTATTCCTCGCTGCCCAGTGATCTTCAATGGCACAAATTTTTCCGAATGGATACATCACATGCGTCTCCACATGCGTGGCCAACGCCTTTCGGATTTTATTACCGGCGAACTTCCGTGTCCCCCACGTCCTACCTTGCCTACTATGTCAGTCCTACCCACGGATGCCTCTGACGAGGATAGGCAGAAAGCTTCAGCTGAATTTGATGATGCCATGGAGTCATTCCACACCCAGTATACTGCCTTCCGAGCATGGATGGATGAGGATGCCCGCGCCGCGTCTATTATTGTGGCTAGTATGGAAGTGTCACTCTCTTCAGACATTGTTTGCAGAATCCGCCCAGTTGATGTGGGCTCATCTCCAGGATCGTTATGCGCCCACTGGTGATTCTTTATTTTTGAGTGTTGTGCATCGGGAGCAGTCACTGCAGCAGGGAGATGCCACCATAGATGAGTTCTATGACCAGATGTCTACCGTATGGCGCCAGCTTGATTCTTTGGAACCGACACTATGTCCTACTTGTCCTAATTGTCTGAATGTCAAGTCTCACCGCCAGTTTCGTCACATTTATGATTTCCTGACACGCCTTCGAGTGGAGTTTGAACAGATCCGAGCCCAACTTCTGGCTCGTCACCCCCGTGTGAACATATTAGACGTCCTTACAGCTGTCCGGATTGAAGAAATTCAACTTCGTAATGCGGGTTTGCTTTCTACTCCGTCTATTTTGGCTGTTCGTGCATCATCCTCCACATCGCCTGCCCTTGCCTCATCAGCTGTCACTACCTCAGAAGCCCCTCCTGGGGGTGAGCGCCCTCATTGCACCTATTGTCACAAGGTAGGCCACTCAGCTCACTATTGTAACAAGAAGAAGAGAGATACTGCTGCACGTCGTGGTGGCCGCCCTCCACCGAGTTCTGGAAGTGGTTCCTCACCATCCTCAACAGCTGCTGGATCTGGTACTTCTGATACTCAAGAGATTCTCACGTTATTGCGTCGTATGTCGGCCTCTGCACCGTCCGGCGCTGCTGGTTCTGCTGCTTTGCCTTTCGGCCTTGAGAGATCACCACGCACATCATCAGGTATATCTCCATGGATCCTTGACTCTGGTGCTTCATTTCATATGACTTCTGATTCTACTTGTCTTCAGTCTGTCAGCCCTTTGATTACTCCATTATCAGTTCAGACCGCTGATGGCACTGCATTGTCTATCGTTGGAAGAGGCACTCTTTCATCTTCCTCCTTTAGTGTTCCTTCGGTTTCTTTCGTTCCTCAATTGGCCATGCAACTCATTTCTGCTGGTCAACTCACTGACCATGGTTGTCGTATAATTCTTGACTCTGACTCTTGCTATGTTCAGGATCGTCGCACAGGGAATCTGGTTGGTACTGGCCCTCGGCGTCGTGATTCACAACGTCTTTGGGAGCTTGACTGGCTTCATCTTCCTTCCGCTGCCTCTGCCAGCTCTTCTGCTTCCGCCGCCATTGCCTCTTCAACTGCCTCTGTCCTACTTGTCCTAATTGTCCTTTTGATCTTGTTCATTCTGATGTTTGGGGTCCGGCTCCCTTTATTTCAAAAGGGGGTCATCGATATTATATTTTATTTATAGATGATTTCTCTCGTCACACGTGGATATATTTTATGTCCTCCCGTAGTGAGGTTTTATCTATTTATAAAAATTTTGCTACCATGATCCGTACTCAATTTGACTCTCCTATTCGCGTTCTTCGTGCTGACTCAGCTGGAGAATATTTATCTCGTCACCTTCGCCAGTTTCTAGCTTCATAGGGGACTCTCTCTCAATTTTCCTTCACAGGCGCTCACGCTCAAAATGGCGTTGCTGAGCGAAAGCATCGTCATCTCTTAGAGACATCCCGTGCTCTTTTACTTGCCTCTAGTGTTCCCGTTCATTTTTGGGCAGAAGCAGTATCGACAGCCACTTACTTGATAAATATTCAGCCGTCTTCCGCCCTTCAGGGGGACATTCCAGTGAAACGTCTTTTTGGTCGACTTCCTGAATATTCTCATCTTTGTTTATTTGGTTGTTTGTGTTATGTCTTACTGGCACCTCGTGAGCGCACCAAATTGACTGCTCAGTCCATTGAGTGTGTTTTCCTTGGTTATAGTAATGAACATAAAGGATATCGTTGTTGGGATCCAGTTGCACGACGAATTCGTATCTCTAGAGATGTGAATTTTGATGAGTCTCGTCCCTTCTATCCTCGTCATTCCTCTGATTCCTCATCAGCTTCCTTAGTCGAGCCCATCTCTTTTTTGACCTTTCCCGATTCACCATCTTTCGTTCCTTCTCACACTATATCTCATTCTCCTCAAGATCACACTCAACATTCGGGAGCTGAGTTATCTGAGACTCCATCTTCATCCACTATGCCTTCGTTGCCTATTGCACCGTCTTATTCTGTCCTACCACCTTCACTTGATGTGTCACCTTCTTCTGATGTGTCCTCTTCACCCAATGTGCTATCGCCTTCGTCGCCTATTGCACCGTCCTCTCCCATTATACAACCTCCTCCGGTGTATCCGCCTCGGTATGCTCTTCGAGATCGCCAGTCCATTCGCCCTCCGACACGATATGATGTCGCTGCCGCTACTCTTGTTGAGCCGACTTCCTATCGTGATGCTATCCTTCATCAGGAGTGGCAACACGCGATGGCAGAAGAACTGGCCGCCTTTGAGCGGACTGGTACTTGGGAGGTGGTTCCCCTTCCATCTCATGTTCGTCCTATCACGTGTAAGTGGATATATACAGTGAAGACCCGCTTTGATGGCTCCCTTGAGCGCTATAAAGCTCGTCTAGTAGCTCGTGGTTTTCAACAAGAGTATGGGCGTGACTATGATGAGACGTTTGCGCCCGTTGCCCACATGACCACTATTCGCACCCTTCTTGCTGTTGCCTCTGTCCGTGAGTGGTCCATCTCTCAGCTTGATGTAAAGAATGCTTTCCTAAACGGTGAGTTGAGAGAAGAGGTTTACATGAGACCACCACCAGGATATTCTATCCCCGACGGCATGGTCCTTCGCCTTCGTCGCTCCCTCTATGGTCTTAAGCAAGCCCCTCGAGCTTGGTTTGAGCGTTTTTCCTCTGTTGTTTCCGCTGCGGGTTTCACCGCTAGCGATCATGACCCAGCCTTATTTATCCATACTTCCACTCGCGGACGGACACTCCTCCTCCTTTACGTTGACGATATGCTTATCACTGGTGATGACCCTCAGCATATTGCGTTTGTCAAGGAGCGCCTTAATACTCAGTTCCTTATGAAGGATCTCGGTCCTATTCGGTACTTTCTTGGTATTGAATTCTCCTCTACTCCCGAGGGATTCTTCCTATCCCAAGAGAAGTATATTCGCGACCTTCTTGATCTGGCTTCCCTTAGTGACCAGCGCACTGTTGATACTCCCATGGAACTTAATGTTCACCTTCGTCCCACCGACGGTGAACCTCTTGAGGACCCTACTCGTTATCGACATCTTGTTGGCAGTCTGGTATATTTAGGAGTCACTCGTCCGGATATCTCATACCCTGTCCATATCTTGAGCCAGTTTGTTTCTGCTCCCACTCATCTCCATTATAGCCATCTCCTTCGTGTCCTTCGATATCTTCGTGGATCCATTTCTCGCCATCTTTTCTTCCCTCGATCTAGTTCTTTCCAACTTCGAGCATATTCTGATGCGACATGGGCTAGTGATCACTCTGATCGTAGATCTCTTTCTGCCTATTGTGTTTTTCTTGGTGGTTCTCTCATTGCCTGGAAGACAAAGAAGCAGACATCAGTTTCCCGTTCGAGTGCTGAGGCGGAGTTACGAGCGATGGCATTATTGACGACAGAGGTTACTTGGCTTCGGTGGTTACTTGAGGATTTTGGGGTTACTGCTTCTGGACCGACTCCCCTCTTCTCTGACAGTACTGGTGCTATTAGTATTGCTCGCGATCCAGTGAAGCATGAGCTCACTAAGCATATTGGCGTCGATGCTTCGTACATGCGGTCACAGGTACAGGATCATATTATTGCTCTTCAGTATGTTCCTTCGGAGATCCAGATTGCAGATTTCTTCACGAAGGCACAGACTAGAGCACAGCACAGCTTCTTTCTCTCCAAACTCAGTCTTGTTGATCCACCATGAGTTTGACGGGGGGTGTTAGAGAATATATTATTCTCATCATATATTCATTGCATATATTATGTATATTCTCTCATTATTGTGCTTCCATATACGGTCTATCCTGTACTGTATATATTGACGTATTCGTCACATATCAATACACAATTCATATTCATAACACTAATGACACTGAAATAAATTATCAATAAGTACTGATAAATGAACTCCAAAAACTTCACAGATGCAAAATGAATGATGAAACACAAAATTAACCTCACAAAATCATAGAGGAGGTATATGCCGAAACCTACGAATTATATGCACTCGTTCGGCAATTCGAAGGTGAAATCAGATCCGGAATCGACATCGTGTTTGTTGTTATCGAGGTGGGATGAAGGAGAGACTTGGATGGTTTGGATTCGGTCTGAGGAGGTGGAGATGTTGATGATGATGAGGGATGTTGTCGCGGTGGACGAAGCGCGCGGTGGTGGAAGATGTGGAGGCCGTTTGGCCCATCGGCGTCGGTGATGGAGGAGTTCGATTCGTGATTTTGCGAAGGAGGGAGAATATGAGGTTTGATTTTTTTTGATTGAAACACAGGAAAAAAAAAGGAAATTCTGATTTATTCCGATAATGCCCTTTAAACCATAATTAGCAATTAATTAAGTGCTAAATATGATGATTATTAACAACCATATGATGTTAGATCTAATGGTCATTAAGATTTCTCATTTCTCATGAATCATGTCACTTCTCATGTGATCTTTATTCTCCCAAAGTAACGTAAAAATAGAAACGGATCAAATACAAACCATATTTATAAATAAAAATGAAAAATTCAATAACATATTGCCACGTGTATATTTTGACTAATCGTAATTCGGGGCGCTTTTTATAAATAAATAAAAATTAAAACAGACTTATTTAAAAATACATAATAGATGCGAGGGTATAATCCTCCTAAAATTTGCTACAGTAACAAATTTAAGTCAGATCATTTGCTACAGTAATAGTTTTAAGTCTGATCAGACTTAAAATACTTAATGATCAGACTTAAAATTGGTAATGATCAGACTTAAAATATTTAATAATCGGACTTAAAAATTGATAATAATCATACTAAAAAATGGTAATGATAAGATATAAATAAAAAATGATCAGACTTAAATTGGTAATGTATAGACTTAAAATTAGTATTGATCAGACTTAAAATTGGTAATGATCATATTTAAAGAAATAATGCTCACACTTAAAAATGATAATGATCAGACTAAAAGGGACAATGATTAGACTTACAGAAATAACGCTCAGACTTAAAACAGATAATAATCGGACTTAATGAGACAATGATCAGATTTAAAATAGATAATGATCAGACTTAAAATAGGTAATGATCAGACTTAAATTAGGTAATGATCAGACTTAAAATAGATAATGATCAGACATAAAATACTTAATGATCAGACTTAAAATTGGTAATGATCAGACTTAAAATTGATAATGATCGGACTTAAAGAAATAATGCTCAGACTAAAAATAGATAACGATCAGACTTAAAGCGGCAATGATCAAACTTAAACATCAATTGATAATGATCAGACTTGAAAGACAATGATCAGACTTAAATGAAATAATGCCCAGACTTAAAATAGATAATGATCAGACTTAAGGAGACAATAATCAAACTTAAACTTCAATTAATAATGATCAGACTTAAAATTGATAAAGATCAGACTAAAAAATGGTAATGATCAGTAATAAATAAAAATGATCAGACTTAAAAATGATAATGAATAGACTTAAAATTGGTATTGATCAGACTAAAAATTGGTAATTATCAGACTTAAAATAGGTAATGATCAGACTTAAAAATACTTAATGATCAGACTTAAAATTGGTAATGATCAGACTTAAAATTGATAATGATCAGACTTAAAGAAATAATGCTCAGACTTAAAATAGATAATGATCAGACTTAAAGAGACAACGATCAGACTTAAACTTCAATTGATAATGATCAGACTTAAAGACAATGATCAGACTTAAAGAAATAATGCTCAGACTTAAGAGACAATGATCAACTTAAACTTAAATTGATAATGATCAGACTTAAGGAAATAATGCTCAGACTTAAAATTGGTATTGATCAGACTTAAAGAGACAATGCCCAGACTTAAAATTGATAATAATCAGACTTAAAATTGATAAAGATCAGACTAAAAAATGGTAATGATCAGACATAAATAAAAAATGACCAGACTTAAAATTGGTATTGACCAAACTAAAAATTGGTAATGATCAGACTTAAAATTGATAATGATAAGACTTAAAGAAATAATGGTCAGACTTAAAATAGACAATGATCAGACTTAAAGAAACAATGATCAGACTTAAACTAGAATTGATAATGATCAGACTTAAAGAGACAATGATCAGACTTAAATTTTTTTGTTTCTGGTTTGTTCTTTTTCGTTTTCTGCTGTACGTTTAATTCAAACGAACTATAACGCTGTTATAACAAACTGACATTTTTACCCCTCGTTTATGTTTTGTAATCACAAACACATCCAATTTAATTTCCCATATTTAAAAAATGACCCCGAATTTTGATGGGTCAAAATATACACGTGGCAAGATTTTATTAGGTTTTTAGTTTTAATTTATAACTGTGGTTTGTATTTTATCCGAACTCCAGACTTAAAATAGATACTGATCAGACTTAAAGAGATAATGATTAGACTTAAACTTCAATTGATAATGATCAGACTTGAAATAGGTAATGATCAGACTCAAAATACTTAATGATCAGACTTAAAATTAGTAATGATCCGACTTGAAATTGAAAATGATCGGACTTAAAAATTGATAATAATCATACTAAAAAATGGTAATGATCAGACATAAATAAAAAATGATAAGACTTAAATTGGTAATGAATAGACTTAAAATTAGTATTGATCAGACTTAAAATTAGTATTGATCAGACTTAAAATTGGTAATGATCAGATTTAAAGAAATAACGCTCAGACTTAAAAAAGATAATGATCACACTTAAAGGGACAATGATCAGACTTAAAGAAATAATGCTTAGACTTAAAATATATAATGATCAGACTTAAAGAGACAATGATCAGACTTAAATTTCAATTGATAATGATCATAATTAAAAGACAGTGAGCAGACTTAAAATTGGTAATGATCAGACTTAAAATTGATAATAAACAGACTAAAGAGACAATGATCAGACTTAAAATTGTAATTTATCAGATTTAAAATTGGTTAACATCTGACTTAAAAATGGTAATGATCGAACTTAAAGAGATAATGATCAGACTTAAAGTTGGTAATGATCAGACTTAAAATATATATAATGATCAGACTTAAAGAGACAATGATCAGACTTAAACTTCAATTGATAATGGTCAAACTTAAAGAGACAATGATTAGACTTAAACTTTAATTGATAATGATCAGGCTTAAGGAAATAATGCTCAGACTTAAAAGAGATAATGATCAAACTTAAAAAGACAATTATCAGACTAAAAATTGGTAATGATCAGACTTAAAATTGATAATAATCAGACTAAAAGAAATAATTCTTAGACTTAAAATAGATAATGATCATACTTTAAGAGACAATGATCATACTTCAACTTCAATTGATAATGATCAGACTTAAAATAGGTAATGATCAAACTTAAAATACTTAAGATCAGACTTAAAATTGGTAATGATCAGACTTAAAATTGATAATGATCGAACTTAAAGAAATAATGCTCAGACTTAAAATAGAGAATGATCAGACTTAAACTTCAATTGATAATGATCAAACTTAAATTTCAATTGATAATGATCAGACTTAAAAGACATTGATCAGACTTAAGGAAATAATGCTCAGACTTAAAATAGATAATGATCAGACTTAAAGAGACAATGATCAGACTAAAAATTGGTAATGTTCAGACTTAAAATTGATAATGATCAGACTTAAAGAAATAATGCACAGACTTAAAATAGATAATGATCAGCTTTAAAGAGACAATGATCAGACTTAAAATAGGTAATGATCCGACTTAAAATTGGTAATGATCACACTTAAAATTGATAATGATCGGGGTTTTAAAGAAATAATGCTCAGACTTAAATAGATAATGATCAGACTTAAAGAGACAATGATCAGACTTAAACATCAATTGATAATGATCAGACTTAAAAGACAATGATCAGACTTAAAAGAAATAATGCTCAGACTTAAAATAGATAATGATCAGACTTAAAGAGACAATGATCAGACTAAAAATTGATAAAGATCATACTAAAAAATGGTAATGATCAGACATAAATAAAAAATGATCAGCTTAAAAATGGTAATAAATAGACTTAAAATTAATATTGATCATGCTAAAAATTGGTAATGATCATACTTAAAAATAGGTAATGATCAGACTTAAAAATACTTAACGATCAGACTTAAAATTGGTAATGATCAGACTTAAAATTGATAATGATCAAACTTAAAGAAATAATGTTCAGACTTAAAATTGATAATGATCAGACTTAAAGAGACAATGATCAAACTTAAACTTCAATTGATAATGATCAGACTAAAAAGGCAATGATCAGACTTAAAGAAATACTACTCAGACTTAAGAGACAATAAGAAGACTCAAACTTAAATTGATAATGATCAGACTTAAGGAAATAATGCTCAGACTTATAATTGGTATTGATCAGACTTAAAGAGACAATGATCAGACTTCAAATTGATAAAGATCAGACTAAAAATGGTAATGATCAAACATAAATAAAAAATGACCAGGCATAATATTGGTATTGATCAGACTAAAAATTGGTAATGTTATACTTAAAATTGATAATGATCGGACTTAAAGAAATAATGCTCAGACTTAAAATAGATAATGATCAGACTTAGAGAGACGATGATCAGATTATCAGACTTGAAATTGATAATGATCAGCCTTAAAATTGATAAAGATCAGACTAAAAATGGTAATAATCAGACATAAATAAAAAATGACCAGACTTAAAATTGGTATTGATCAGACTAAAAATTGGTAATGATCAGACTAAAAATTGATAATGATCAGACTTAAAGAAATAATGCTCAAACTTAAAACAGATAATGATCAGACTTAAAGAGATAATGATCAGACTTAAACTTCAATTGATAATTATCAGATATAAAGAGACAATGATCAGACTTAAAATTTTTGGTTTTTCGTTTGTCCTTTTTCGTTTTCCGATGTACGTTTAATTCAAACGTACTATAACGCCTTTATAACAGACTGACATTTTTACCCCTCGTTTATGTTTTGTAATCACAAACATGTCCAATTTAATTTCTCATATTTAAAAAAAGACCTCAAGTTTTGATTGATCGAAATATATACGTGGTAAGATTTTATTGGGTTTTTAGTTTTTATTTATAACTGTGATTTGTATTTGATCCGAAACCCAAACTTAAAATAGATAATGACCAGACTTAAAGACTTAATGATCAAACTTAAAATAGAATGAATGATCAGAATTAAAATAGATAATGATCAGACTTAAAGACTTAATGATCCGACTTAAAGAAACAATGATCAAACTTAAAAGAATGAATGATCAGACTTAAAATAGATAATGATCAGACATAAAAAGAGAATGATCTGACTTACACTACTATTTTAATGATCAGACTTAAAATTGGCAATGATCATACTTTTGGTAATGATCAGACATATAATTGATAATGATCAGACTTAAACTACTATTGTAATGTTCAGACTTAAAATTGGCAATGATCAGACTAAAAATTATAAATGATAAGACTTAAAAAAACAATGATCAGACTTAAAATTTTTATTGATCAGACTTAAATTGATAATGCTCAGACTTAAAGAAACAATGATCAGACTGAAAGAATGAATGATCAAACTTAAAATAGATAATGATCGGACTTAAAGAGTTAATGATCAGACTTAAAGACTTAATAATCAGACTTACAATAGATAATGATCAGACTTAAAATAGATAATGATCAGACTTAAGATAGATAATGATCAGACTTAAAATAGATAATGATCAGACTTAAAGACTTAATGATCAGACTTAAAATAGAATGAATGATCAGACTTAAAATAGATAATGATCAGACTTAAAGACTTAATGATCAGACATAAAGAAACAATGATCAGACTTAAAATTGGCAATGATCAGACTTAAATTTGGTAATGATCAGACATAAAATTGATAATGATCAGACTTAAGAGACAATGATCAGACTTAAACTACTATTGTAATGTTCAGACTTAAAATTGACAATGATCAGACTAACAATTATAAATGATAAGACTTAAAAAAATAATGATCAGACTAAAAATTATTAGTGTTCAGACTTAAATTGATAATGATCAGACTTAAAGAAACAATGATCATACTTAAAAAATGAATGATCAGACTTAAAATAGATAATGATCAGACTTAAAATAGATAATGATCAGACTTAAAGAGTTAATGATTAATGATCAAATTTAAAATAGATAATGATCAGACTTAAAGCTTAATGATCAGACTTAAAATAGAATGAATGATCAGACTTAAAATAGATAATGATCAGACGTAAAGACTTAATGATCAGACTTAAAGAATGAATGATCACACTTAAAATAGATAATGATCAGACTTAAAATTTTTGGTTGTTCTTTTGTTCCTTTTCGTTTTCCGCTGTACGTTTAATTCAAACGTACTATAACTCCGTTATAACAGACTAACATTTTTACTCCTCGTTTATGTTTTGTAATCACAAACACGTCCAATTTAATTTCCCATATTTAAAAAAAGACCCCGAATTTTGATTGGTCGAAATATACACATGACAAGATTTTATTGGGTTTTTAGTTTTTATTATAACTGTGATTTGTTTTTGATCTGAAACCATAGTTTTAAGTCTAATCATTGGTGTTGTAAGTCAGATCATTGTTACAGTAATAGTTTTAAGTCTGATCATTGCTGTTTTAAGTCTGATCATTGTAGTTTTAAGCTGATCATTGTAGTTTTAAGCTGATCATTGCTACAGTAATAGTTTTAAATTTGATCATTTGTAGTTTTAAGTCTGATCATTGCTTTTTTAAGTTTGATCATTACTACAGTAATAGTTTTAAGTCTGATCATTGCTGTTTTAAGTTTGATCATTGTAGTTTTTAAGTCTGATAATTGCTACAGTAATAGTTTTAAGTCTGATCATTTGTAGTTTTAAGTCTGATGATTGCTGTTTTAAGTGTGATCATTGCTACATTAATAGTTTTAAGTCTGATCATTGCTACAGTAATAGTTTTAAGTCTGATCATTGCTACAGTAATATTTTTAAGTCTGATCATTGCGCTACAGTAATAGTTTAAGTCTGATAATCCCTGTTTTAAGTCTGATAATTGCTACAGTAATATTTTTAAGTCTGATCATTTGTTGTTTTAAGTCTGATCATTGCTACATTAATAGTTTTAAGTCTGATCATTGCTACAGTAATAGTTTTAAGTCTGATCATTGTTGTTTTAAGTCTGATCATTGCTAAAGTATTAGTTTTAAGTCTGATTATTTAAGTCCGATCATTCCAAGTTAAGTCTGATCATTCCGAGATATGTGAAATGACCATAATGCCCCTCTGTGTTAGTTTGAAATTGGACACGTGTCAGTTTGAAAATCGGTTTTTAGTTTTTATAAATAATAGGGGTTTGTACCTAAACCGCACTGTTCAATTTTTATTTATAATTGTGGTTTGTATTTGATCCGAATTCTTTTTTTTTTGAGATGGCGTAAAAATAGACTTAAAATATAAGTATTGAGTAGCTAAAACAAAATGGTCTAAGAAAAAAGAACTAAACTTAAAGTATATTAATCGTCCATATTATTGTAATAAAATATTGTTAAGTATATAGTAAAACAATATTCAAGTGTAATAAATTCAGGAAAACTTTTATTTTATTAAATATCAATACGGACGTGTAATCCGATGACTAACCCGAACCCGAGTTATTTAGTATCGGGCCGAGTCTCATATTCGTCCGAATTCAATCGGGTTGGGACGGATCATGTTCACCCCTACTCATATTATATATTTATGAACCAAACTCTCTATTCACCCAACTTACAAAATTAGGTTTTTGAGCAAATAAAAACCACATTTAAATATAAAAACTATAAACCAACAAATAATTCGACACGTGACACTCTCGACCAATCATAATTTGAGTCGCTTTTTTATATAAAAAATTAAACTGGACGTATTTAAAAATACATAACATATGCGACAATATAAACGTCCTAAAAATTATCCAGACTTAACAGATGCATAAGTTAAGTCTGATCATTACCAATTTAAGTCTGGAGAATTTAATACTGATCATTTTAAGTATGATCATTCCAAGTTAAGTCTGATCATTAAGTATGATCATTCTAAGTTAACTCTGATAATTCTAAGTTAAGTCTGATATTCGAAGTTAGTGTGATCATTCCAAGTTAAGTGTGATCATTTCAAGTTAAGTATGGCCATTTCAAGTTAAGTCTGATCATTCCAAGTTAAGTCTGATCATTTTAAGTCTGATCATTTTAAGTCTGATCATTCCAAGTTAAATCTGATCATTCCAAGTTAAGTCTGATTATTATGTGCAATGACTATAATGCTCCTCCGTGTTTTATCAATGATTTCGACGAAATTGGACACATGTCAGCTTGAAATTGTGTTTTTAGTTTTCATATGTAAAGCTGGGTTTTACCTGAACCGCACGCAAAAAATTATGTATCTATAAATTTCTTTTTATATATTAATGATATACAGAATTCTAATCCACATATATTACGATTTTTATGGAATTTTTGTTGAGTTAATACAAATTCTTCACGAGCTTAGACTAGTGGAGCATCAACTTGTCCGTGCTTCACTTGTTTATTAAACGAGTATAGAAATTATGTTCATGCTTGACTCGTTTATTATCGGGTAAGTATTGATCGAGTTTTCACCTAGCTATTTCACCAATAGTTACCGAATAAATCCACTTGCAACCCTAATTAAGAGGGGCCAATAGAATTATACTAACGCCCCAAAATTTATCTCATGCATCAATCATTTTTGATAAAGCTTTAATTAAACTCCATGAAAGTAGAAGTTACAAGCAAAATTCGTAACAATCAATATGACTAAAATTCGTAGCAGTTATAAATGACTAAAATTCTTAATACTTACGAACAAAATGAATAGATAGGGCTTAGCCACCAATCCACCAGTATTGCACTACCGGAACTGATGATACTATATTTAGGCTTATAGCAAATGATAATATTGGCAGCTTATCAACTCTTCAAAATTCAACATCAACCCCTCACCTTACCCCACCTTCATCCCCATATCCGCCACCGACACCACCTAATTCACCCTCCTCATCTGAAACTTCACATAATCGTTACTGAATTCCAAATCTTTACCAGCCGAGAATGCCGCAAATCGCTTCCTTAAATGCAACTACCTAAAATTCGAAATGAAGAAATTCAAACACTCAAGCATCAGCATCTGCCGCTTTCATCGGCTCCATGAACTGCCGTAACTCGCCTGATGGAAGTATCACGCAAGCCGATTGGCTCTGAAGCGTTTGGTGTCTACACATTTTATTTTGGACTAATTTACCCTAAATGACATAATAATCGTTAAATAATTACATATGATTGAAATAAATTCATTTAATCTTATTCCTCCCTCTATTAAAATGGATGATTGAGATAATTTCTCATTTCTCATATAGTATCTCAATCCATTTGGAAGATCCAAAGATTCCTTTATTAGCTTTTAATCAAATGATCCAATGCTCAGGGAATATTTGGCTTTTACTAAAAAAATGGATAAGTTGACAGAGAAATTTCTACAGGCAAAAGAATGATTTTTAACTTATCAAAGGGGGCTTGGTCGAGTGGTTTGTCAAGGGTTCGATTCCCCCGTGTACGTGTTGTTACCCCCTCGCGGAGGTGTTGTTTGTCCCGCCTTGGCGTGGACGTGTAGTTCCTCCCTCGTAAAGGTGATGTTGGTCCCACTTTGGTGTAGACGTTCCTCCCTCGTGGAGGTGGTGTTCGTCGCACCATGGCGTGGACATGTTATTTCCTTCAAATACTGCTGCTTCGTCTATTCCCTCCATAGACGCATGTTAAGTGTCAAGTTAATGCTCGTGAGTTTCAAGTAAGAGGTGCCTTACGACCTACGCTTCAATGGACGCAATTCAAGGATCAAATCCGAGTCGGTGCCTTGTGTGGCTGTGCAGCAAGAGTTTAGAGATATTCGAATAACCCGTTGTATTCGTATAGTGATGATATGTATGAGATGTAAAAATCCACCCGTAAAAAAAATTCATCAACATATTGCTTATGCAATAGACAGTCCAATTTGATTGTTAACATGCTAAAATGATCCTCAAAGAAATTCATTGCATGTCACAACTCACAACTAGTTGTCAGTTCTGACACAAACTCTCACATGTTCCCGGAACCAAGATACACCATGTCTTACATTGACGCCAATGTACATACTATCACAACTTCATCACTTTCCCCATGTTTGAACCTGCGCAACTCTGCAGATTTCACTAGCGTCTTAAACAGAGAGGGAGCCTCGACAAACTATCTTGTATAACCCATTGGTGGCCGTCATAACTCAAAAAATTGTTTGGCAGAGTTGTCGCCAATGCTTCACTACTCAAACCTGCTTGCCTCTGGGAACCAAGTTGCACAAGTACTGAGCGTTAGCTGGTCCAGTGCTTTCAACCATTTTCCTGAATGCTGTTCCTTCTGTTAACAGATTTTCCGGGCTATCATATTCGACAACCTGAAATTTCTCACAATTAGTTTCAAAAATGTCGATTAATTAACTAAAAGCGTAAATGACACCTGAGAACATGAACAAATAAATCACAACAGGAAAGTGACAACAATGCAGCCGGTTATTTTAGGGCTCAGCTTCCTGCAGTGTAAAAAGTGTAATTTGTTTGTTCACCAGTGACAATGTTAGCAATTACAACTGATGGTGTTCAAGACCCACAGAAACCACCATGTGTTTTTTTTAAAAGAAAAGGACCCGACAAACCCTGGACTCAATCACCTACAAGAGGATACCCACTTTTTCCCCATCAGGAATCAAATCCGTGATTTGAGCGGTTGGTACTTTCGACCACTGCTCTTATCACTTGGCCACGCCCCTGATGGGCCAGAAACCACCATGTCATAAAGACAAATGTTGCCCACAAGTTACTAAGACAGAAATGGCTAAAAATAATCAAACTGACTTAAGGATGAGGAATCATACATGACCAGCATTCAATACAAGGATCCTATCGCAGTCGATGACAGTGTTCAGTCGGTGAGCAATGATGAGCATCGTGCTTGACTTGAACTCAGCACGAATTGTTTTCTGAATGCGTGCATCAGTTCTAAGGTCGACTGATGCTGTTGCTTCATCGACAACAATGATCTTCGATCTACGAAGTAATGCTCGTGCGAGACTTATTAGTTGTCTTTGTCCAACACTAAAGTTCTCCCCACCTTCCAGTACCTTGACACATAAAAGTATGGAATCAAAGATTACAAGTGATCTTGAATTCTCATAGGTAGTCAATTACTGGTACTTTGCAAGGATTAAAGTATATCACAATTCACAGAATCCAGAACAAACCTCAGCGTCCAGGCCATGAGAAGTTTCCCTAATGGAATTCTTTACATGAGCTCTCTCCAAAGCATCCCAAAGATCAGTATCACTGTGTGTGCCCAGCGGATCAAGGTTGAAGCGAATAGTTCCTAAATCATACAAGAATATGGCATTAAACAATTTCACTTGGCTGGACACGTCCAATTTGTTAAAGCATAAGCGAAATTCGCCTTCGTTGACGACAGAACTAAAACATGCTAGAACTAATAGTTAACAAACCAGAAAAAAAGTAAAGAGAAGTTGACTTTAAAAACAGATCTGGAAATGCTACAAGTTTGATTGATGGAATTCCATACCAGAGAAAAGGATTGGTGATTGTGGTATAATACTGAGGAACTGACGCAGGTCAGCTAACCCATACTTAGCCACATCACAACCATCAATCAGAATTCTTCCTTTTTCCAGTTCAACCAACCGAAACAATGCATTTAACATGCTTGATTTTCCTGCTCCAGTTCTTCCAACTATTCCGATCTTTTCATTAGGAGAAACTTTAAATGACAATCCATGCAACACAGAAGGAAGTCCAGGTCTATAACGCAGTACAACATCCTCAAATTCTATTGACCCTAAGAATGGCCAACCAAGAGGTGGACGGTTGCATTCAACTATACTTGGAGCCTCAGAAGGGAGATCTATATATGTCCCAACACGTTCGACAGCATTCAAACTATTTTCAGCCCTACTCATTTCTCTTAAGACACCGCTCATCAGACTGGTGATGTTTAAGGTATAGCTGAGAAGAAGACCCATTGTAGATGCAAAAGCTACTTGGTTTTCAGCACTCCCACTCTGGATGACAGCGATTGTTGCTGTGAACCAAATCATTGCTCCACCTAATATCTCCATTCTTATGGTGCGCCACCGGTTGGCACTAGTGCTTGCAAGGCCAAAACGCATATTATTGTCCATATGCTTCCCAATGACGTGGGTCATCCTGTCATATGCTTGGTATGCACGAATACTAGATGATCCATTCAAGGCTTCTCCAAATTGTGCATAGATTGGAGACATGGAAATGGAGTCCAGGCGTTTTAATTCACGTGATGTACTCTGGAAAGCACATGATACAATTTACCAAAGCAAAGTAGATGAATAGTCAGTACCCAAATAGTGCTCATCTAATTTTGATGACTCATGTACAAATTAATACCACAAGTCCAATATATATGTAACGTCTGACCAACATAAATGGTAAATTGAAAACTAGCAACTTCAAAAGATAAATATGGGTTGTGCGATAGACATAATAGCATAGAGGGTTAATATACCTGGTAATAGACAAAGGCTGCGTAGAATAAGATCAGAATCGGCATTATGGCCCACAAGGAAAGTACGCTCACAACACCTATTAGCATAAAGATTGAAAGTAGTTGCATTGAAAGGCTTAGAAACATATTTGTTCGACTAGCAACATTGCGATCGATATCCCCTATATCCTTGGCAAACCTATTTATTAACCGTCCACAAGGATTGGTGTGGAAAAATAGCATAGGAGCTCTCAATATAGAACAGAGCATGGAGTCGTGCAATCTTTTTGAAGCAGATAAACTTATAATGATCAACCAATAAGAGCTAGCCAAAGTCACCACCACCTGATTACAACAATGGGGAATCATATAATGCTAACTCTTGAGTATTTTCACAATGGAAAAAGGTAATAGGGTGATGAAAAATAATTGCAAACCTGACCAAGAGACAAAAGAGTGTAAATAAGAATGCAATAATGAGGTCTATATGTGCTTGTAGAGCTATTCTTCGTCCAAGTACTCAGCCACAAGCTACTTGAAACTCGAAATACTTCAATGGACACATAGCATATAAGTAGCGCACCAACCGCCCATAGGCCTCCTAACGCATTTTTATATCTGCGCCAAAAATGGAAGTCAAAAATACTGATGAGTTATTCTCATTCTAAAGTTGATGGATGCATAAATCTGTCAACAAAGAATCCCTCACAGTTGACTTAAAGACAACGAAACTAACAACACATTAGATGGGCACACAATACGCTTGTTTTGACCCTCTCCTATAAAACTTTCCCATTCCTCTTTTAAATTTTGTTCATTTTTCTTTCAAATTTTATTGTTAAATAATAACACACAAACACTTTGGCTGTGAGTTATGCATGTGCCACTTTTATTCTCTTATATTATGTCTGGAATGTGAGGTCTGCAATTTATTCTAAGGTATATGGCACATTCTAAGAATAATTTGGAAACGCCTATTACAAAATACAAACTCACTGCATAAAACATTACCTCGTTAAAACCTTCCAACTAATGACCCCTGTTTCCCGTTCTTCTTCCTTAATAAGAACAGATATGCCTGTTTTTTGCCGTTTTCCTCCGCTCACACCTGGTAACAGTTCATCACTCACAGCAGTTGTTTCTGAATTTTCATTATCAATTGTCACCCCAGAACTCTCATAATTTTCTATCTTTCCAGCATTTTTCATAAGTTCCTTGAACAGGATCCCATCCTTTGAGAGTTGCTCATAGGTTCCCTCCTCCACAACCATACCTTTGCTCATTACGATAATTCTATCGACCAGAGGAAGAAAATGTAGTTGGTTTGTAACAAGCACTCTAGTTTTTCCTCCTAGCTCTTCCTTGATGCACTTGTGAAAAATCTGAGAGACATTAATGCCCAGTGATTCTAACCTTGATGTTAATGCAATTAGCTCACAAGTAAATATGATATGTTTGGGTGTAGGAGAACCAAGTTATGAAAGCATATGCTTCATTTCTGCAATACCGCTCATTTTATTGATGGATTTAACATGTCATATTTTGTAGTGACATAAAACTACTAGGCATACTCTAAAATGACATGACATTAGCCATGGTTAAGAATTCACCAAACGAATATAATAAATGTACCAAGAGAAATTGTTACTTCAAATAGAAAGTACCTGTCTCCCAACTTGGGCATCAAGAGCACTCAGTGGATCATCAAACATGAAAACGTCAGAATCGGAGTAGACAGCCCTAGCCATAGACACTCTTTGCTTTTGACCACCACTAATATTCACCCCTCTTTCACCTATCTCCGTCAGATCATAGCCCTGAAATTTTTGATAGTGAATATCTAATAGCTGCTCAAATAAATGAAAGACTTGTTGCTCTTATCTGTTGCATGACTAGAAGCTATAAGAATATCCAGTCCACTTAACAGGAAGTAATTCAAGGTCAGCCTGTAATTCAGTCACATCTATTGCCTTCCAGTACCGTGCTGCCTCAAACTTAGATCCAAATAATATATTTTCCTGTACCTGTTGGTTAAAGTAGCAAGGCCATCTAAGAGAAATCTTCATGTGTGTGAGAGTTGGAATTATCATATATACCAGTTTCGTAACTCACAGTAGCATTGAAAATCCATGAAATTTGTGGGACATAGGCAACACTTCCTCTGATAGCAACACAAGCGCCTGTCAAAGATGGCAGCTCTCCTAGCATTGCTGATATAAGCGACGTCTTTCCCTCTCCGGTACCACCAACAATTGCAACTAAGCTTCCCACGGGTATGTCAACATTAATATTCCTTAAGGTGGGCTTCCCTGACTAGAAGTCAAAGTATTTAGAGGATTCAACAAGTAATTGATAATTTAAATCAAAGTATATACCTTCAAGTCCCATGAAAAGCATCCATTTATTATTGAAATAGCTGGGTCACGTTGCTCAACAGGTAGATTTTCCACTAATGATCTCTCATCACTTGACAAAAACTCTTCTATGCGACATAAAGAAATGTAAGCATTTACAATCTGCAAAGACAGAGCAGCTATGAGGAGCACAAATAGTCCCGCCAACAATATAGGAGCAGATTACGACATAAACCTGAAAATATATGAAGTCATATATAACTGAAAGCTCAGAATAAATCGTGAATCTACATAGCAAACATAATAAGGCTTAAATATAATGCATGTACGGGATAAACCTGCACAATTGCATTAGGCAGAGAGGACAAAGGAAAACGAAGCATCGCAAACAACGACAGAGATGTGAATGCTCTTGCTGGTGTTAGATCCCCACCACGCATCGTAAACATCCCGAAGGAGACCACTGTCACACAGACTGGGACACTTTGCAGTAAGAAGCTATTTAGCTGCAGCAGATATGTGGAAGCCAATTATAATTTAGACTGTAATTCTACAAGCTACGAGGGAGAAGATGAATGTATTAACTCAGTCAAAAACAGAAAGAAAAATGTCAAAGATATGAGTTGCAGTCCATGGAATTTCAAGTTAATGAAAATAAATAATCCAAAACTAAAAGAGATTTGGGTTGCAACCGTGTAACATAAATTTCCTTGCTTGCAAAAGCGTGAAATACTTTAATTATCATGAAAAACATACCAAGTCCAAATGTTTAACATATATATATGGGTTAATTAATGTCAGTGTATTTGATGGCATTAATCCCTTCATGCACACTAAATAGCTTGTTCTCAAGCATGGGGTTTCCAAACTAGATCCTAGTTGCAACCAGACTCTTAGGTTCACTGCCTCGAGTGTGTAGAGATAAAATACGTAGCTCTAAAACAAACATTCTTTCTGCTCGTCTAACATCTCCATCGTATCCAATAGGTTAATGCTTTGGAGCTAGGTTTTATAATTATATATTGATGCATCTTTCTTTCAGCTGGATCATACACTAAGGGTATGTTGAGAATTATCTTGAGGTGAAAAGTTGGCTTGAAACCAGTAATAATATCTTAGAGCTCATGGATACCAAAGGGCGCATATTATTTTTTAGTTTATTAGCAACACACCAAAACTATTACGAAAACAAAATAAAAAAAGAGAAAAAGTAAGATATTGCATTAAGTTTAAAGTAATATATTTTCAGCCAGATAAACTGTCTTACAGCTGAAAGTAGTTGTGATCTCAGAAACCATGATAACTCGTCTTTGCGTGTTTCCTGAATTTTATTTTGAAAACTATTTTCCCATACATAGCACCTGAAAAACCAAAAACAGAATCAAAACTACAAGTATCATACCCTAAATAATGTAAGTATCTGCATAAGGTCATTGCTTATGTAAAAACTCACTTCACCATGTCCATTGCAACTAAGACCTCATTCATGAGACTAACTCTTCTGTCAGTAAACTGCAATGCTTTTTTTGCCAGTTTTCGCAATCTACGGATCACAAATGTCTGCCCATGCCACAGAAAATAATGAAATAAGAGACAAAGAGAAAGGAAAAAGGTGCTGCGAGACACTGCTTTTTAAAACCACTAGCTAGAGGCTAGTCCTTCGATCATTTTGGGATACATCAATATAGTTACAGTTATCATAAATTTTGATAATCATAAAAAAAAAATTCAGTTGATCCAAATACATATGGAAGAAAATTAAGGAGTACATTGTATGGGTACTGATCCTTATGGAAGCACTGAAAAAAAGCAGAGAGTGTGTGGCAATTGAAGTATTTCGTTAGTGATGTTGTCCAAAAGCAAGTGAGCCTATGCATATAAATGCCCTTTGTCTTCAAGTAGAAGTTTTCCTAGTAGAAAATGTTAAATTATTTATGAAGAAATGAAAACATTTAATCTCCTATAAAATGGATGCAACTGTTAAAAAGAGAAAATATGACACGCTTTTTTTCTTTTACACTGAATTAAGTGGAGAGGGAAATGTGATCATTAGACAACCACTAAACTGTCGTATTACCCATGTCTACACAGTCTTAACAACATCAAATACTTTTGAACATTGACATTGTATCATCAATGGCAGACTGACCAAATAGTAAGATACCTGAACAGGGAACATAAGAGCTAACATCAGTGACCCCACAACTGATGAAACTCCCAATTGCTGATATAGTAGAACCATCGCCACAATAATTTGAAATGGGTCTGACCATATACTATGAAGTTGCTGGCATACGGGCTGAACAAAGTTAGATGTTCAAATACACGTTAGAATGAGAATAGAGAAGAAGATATGTAAAAATTCTGCGGTGGATGAAGATAAACTCCACGGACTATCAAATATGCAAATACCATAAATATGTTGAACCTAATTGCCACTTTGGGCTTGCATCAAGCCTCACTGTAGGCTAGTGAAAAACAAAACTATCAGAGAATACACAATGTATATTCAATATTGCATATTCATATTACAATTATGCTGACCATATATGTTCTGTACATTCATATGTAATGGCATATTGAACTCATAATAACACATGTATGGTTCATAGCAGAAACCACTAAATAGAAACAAAACAAATATACTGTGTATATAAACTATCGATAAGCGTAAACAAAAAACAAAGAATGAAGCTTTGGTTTGTCTAACATGGTATCAATTTCTGGTATTTTGATTCTTGCATACGAACGGTGTCATCGCCATTCATGTTACAGTTTATAAATCAATCTGTTGATGCATGCACTGAGACAGCAATATCTGCATACAGATACAAAAATGAAGAAAAGGACTGCATAGACATAGGAGCACAGGATTGACACTTCTATTACATATGTCGTAGGACCACATTGGATATCTCGAACTTGGGAAATATAAGTGTGTATGAAAATAATGATCTTCATTACGTCTTACACGCTTAAAACTTTGGAATACAATCCCTTATTAAGCTCTCAAAACAAGATGGTCTAACAACATAAGATGCACATAAATATTTAATCAGCTTAAGAATAAACATGCCTGAAGTGTATTAGCATCAGTAGAAATCATATTCATTATCCTTCCAGATGGGAAATTTTTCTGCGCCTCATGACTTAGTCTCAGTGATTTCCGAAACATTGCAGCAACCTACAATTACCGAGATACTTTATTTGTCAGCTCAAGTAGTGAAATTAGATGAACAGCTACAAAATAAAACCAGCTAGAGACGTGACTTCAAAATTCTTTAGCAAGGCACTTGAGCAGAAGTTTTGCTTATATGCGCTTTCAAAACAGCATTCACGAAAAAATCAAAGATGCAATTTGATGCAGCTTTGAGCGGAATTTTTGCCAAGTGCATCACAAAGGAAATGAAGTTAGTGGGACACATGACAGCTCCAAATTCAAAGATGCAGTTTGATCCCGTGGTCAAATTTAGGTTCTCTTGTTCCCGAATTATAAGGGGATTCTCAACAAAGGGCTCCCCTATGTAAGTATATCATAAGTTAACAATTTGTTGCAGGCAAATGAAGTTGTTTTTTAGAGTAAATTCAAAAGCTTACATTAGGATTCCTACAGTTCTTGGGTTGTCGACATCAAGGTATTGGTTCCCTACCCTCTACACATAATTACAGAATTTAAACATCTGCCAGTGAAACTACTGCTCCCCCTCCCTTCGGATCAATGAGTCGTTCCTTTACGTGGATTTAAAACAGATGGCATCAACAAATAAATGGTTCCTAGATCCATCGTTAAAATAGTAAAGTTCTAAATGACTAAAAATCATGCAGGACGAAACAGCAAAGACTAGAAGGAAAGGAGCAGAAATTGTGTTACCAAAGTTGATCTAACTCGGTTTCCAACACGATTAACACACTGAAAACACTGGCCCTCAATTAGCAAGAACAAAACCTGATGGATCAAAAAAACATTCATAAGCAATATACATCTGTGATCAGCAATAACTTATACGATACATAAAACATGTCCGGTAGTATATGTATTTTGTAGTGCTGAGAATACATCGAAAATTAATCTTTATGGGTTCATTTGCATTTGATGCATAAACAGCGCATGCAGTTTACAAAATCTCAACTAGACAGGGGATAAATACACATGCTCCAAATGCTCCTAACACATTCAACCTCAGCCTCAGGGTGCACACTGAAATTTTTGGTTTATCCAGTTTGAAAATGATATATATGCTTAAAAATGGTTGCACTGTATGGGAAGTTAGTACAAGCCAAGAGCTATGACAGCTGAGGAAATTAATCTTGATTTGTCTACGAATATTACTAGAGATTCTAAAACTTGAAACAACATAAAGAGAGAATTAATAATCATACCGCTGCAGCAAAAATTAAGAACGCATATACACAACCAATCCATGTCGGATCGCCTCTTTGCATTGACTGCAAGCCACAAAAGGGAGTTACGATTTTGAATACTGTGAAAAATAAAAGGACAGACCTCGATGTCCTTAATGTTTTACCAATTTATCACTACGTGACTATGAAATTAAACTGCAACCACTACTCGTTGTGTATGTTCACGTCGCTGAAGTAGTGTGCATGTCTGCATAAGTAAGTAAGTAACTACAACAGAGTATGGAACAAATAGCATTGGCAATGTCAAAAATTTTGCATTTCATTGTCTAGGATATTGTGTCCCAGAATAGTCGAGGCATAAACACAAAATGGGTCACATACAAGCATACAAATAAAGCAAACATGTGTATCTAATCCATAGCCAACATACACAATAAACAAACAAGTGAGATTCAAGCATAAATATGTGCACATTATTCATAATGCATATGTTTGGACATGGACTTGCGTTTAGCGATGGAATTACAAACATTCGGTAGTATCCTTAGACTTTAAATATGCAAGTCTTTTAGCTTCTCACATTAACTAACTTTAAATTTTTCTCTTTAAACGATGAGAAGTTAAAGATTCAGTTGCATACACGAATTCATAATGCATCTGTTTGGATTTAGGTTCAGCGATGGCAAACTAGGAACATTTTGTAATATTTTAGACACGGAAGAATTCATCTCGGAGCTTGAGCCAACTTGTGTTGCATATGATACACTTATCAATTAAAAGTGAAGACATTCCAAAAAAAAAACAACCTACTTGTAAAAGAAGGTTCAGTAGAACTGGGCTAACAAATCGACCAGTAGCCTCGCCCAACTGCCAGAAAGTACAAAACATTCAGTCATTTACCATGAAAGATAGAAAAAAGTTTTGCCCTTTTAACTGATGAAAATGCATAAAATAGTCATTACGGCTATTGGTTTAGAACTAAATTCTACAAAATCGTAAAGGAAACCTAAGGAAGATAATTTATGTTAAACAACCATCGGTATCACTATCAGAATATAACAAGAAGAAAAATGATAGGTGACGAGACGTGCATAGGCAGGAGAATATCATAATAGTTTATTACAATGTAAAGAGAGGAATGCATATAATTACAGTTCTACATGTGGAGAAAAGGCTTAGAACCCCATCTTGAAAATCAAAAAGGAAAAAGAAGACAATTTACTTAAACAGGAGTAATCACTTTCACCAAGACCAAGAAAAACAAAGATCGGAGGGGAGACGTGTATAGGCGTGCGAATATCATGGTAGTTTACTAAACTGCACAGAGTTTCCATTCATTTCTAATCACATCCAACTGGATATTTGGTCTCAGAATGAAAATGGGGAGAAAGTGATTGCCCAGGAGACAGCTTACTCAAAACCTGGATTTTTTTTATGACAAACAAACTCCTTCAAAAGGGGGAATGATAAAGTTAAATATTCAAACAAGGATAAGAAAGCCTTCATGCATCATTCCTACACAATAAGAAACACGAATAGTTAAACTGGAGTGATCAAATGCATTGTTACCTTATATATTCCTCCCAGCCAAAACCTGCAAATTGTTGAATGATTATTCGAATAAAGCATCTAGATAGACTACCAAAATAATGCCGGTGCACACTAGAATCAATATTAAAAACGATAAAGGTACAAACTTTATGTTGGTGAATCATCTATTCTTTACCTTTTGCCAAGACAACTATTAAGTGCTCTTAAAAGTGAAGGTTCAGACCTCTTTGATTCCTCCACCCAGCATATTTGAAATCTACAAGTAAACATGCATAGACTTCAAAATATTTTACAAAATATTTTTTTGATTCAACAAAGGTCTATTTTTTAATATATTTTTGGCCAATTCTGGTGATACAGGGAGAAAGATACAAAGACTTAAATTTAATGGTCAGCCACGTATATTATTTCATAAATCCTCGATCCAAAGGTTACGAAATGATCATATGACACTGACTTTTCACGTAGTTGCTCAGTCTGATCCCAAGCATCCAATTTCCAAACATCCTTTTCAGTGATCGGTCGTTTATATCCATGCCGCATGAGTGGAGTTATCCATTCAAAAAATAACCCTACCAAAAAGCCAAGAGACCTATGTTTAATAATTAGTGAAATTCTGAGAGAGAGAGAGAGTAAATTGATGGACACAAACGGCGAACAAGGACCATCTTAAAAGCTTACAAGAGAGTATGCTAACATGCCTCTCGGGACAAACTTCCTCTTCTCCAGGCAGTGCCTCATAAGAATCACAATATTCAGTTTGCGGCACCGTGGATCTTGAATACGGACTCAAGTTGGGAATATGAAAAAGAAGCAATGTCCCGAACAAGACCTTCATCATATTAATAACTACAGATGTAATTACTAAATAAAAATTAAGTGTAAATACTCTGAAAACACCCTCAACTTCATGATACTGAGATTGTGTACATTATAAAACTTGGTCCATCAAAGGACAGATGAGGTAACTTTTCATCTCACGTTCGAAGGCAAGACAGGCAAAGAAAAGGACGAAAATAAACGTCCTCTGCCTATTCAATGACAAGGCCAAACTTTGTCTTAGTGCAGGGCTCATATAGAATAGGAGCGAAGGGCGGAGATTCAGTTATTATTTTTAAAATGTAATAAATCGGTTTCTGATCACAAGCAAATATAATGCAAAATAGAAGATATGGATTGCAAGAAAAGGAATACTAATATCTAAATGACAATAGAGACAGACCTGGCAGGAGACACCACCGATGTATAGGTACAAAACACCTCTGCACATGATGATGATTCAGTACATCAACCAAACTGGCCCATCCCGTTTCAAGGAGAATGAAGCAAACCAATGAAACAGTATTTGATAACAGCAAAGACAATGAGCATGTAGCTGCACAATTTATAAGGACATAGCAAAAGCAACCTAATCATGTCGCACTAGTTATGATTATCGGTCATTATGGTTCATAAGCACCTTAATTCATGTTGCAGTATTCTCAACTTAATTATGAAGTACATCAAGCCATACACATTTGCACATAGATTAAAACATGCAAACTCTAGTGGCTTAAAAATGTAAAACCCAACCTGTCGTGAAATTTTAATGGAAGCAGGAGATTGATCATCACTGCATCCCCAACCAAAACATATGCAATCCCAAACCGCACAAGCAACTGGAAGTCACATACGTAAACTCTGGTTTCCAGGAAAGTCATAAAAATCATGGAGACCCAAGCAGTTATTTGAATGAGAAGAGAAACCAACTGCAATAATAAGATGAGAGTTTCAGATATATGCCAGTTTAAAATAGAGTTCAGTAGACATGGATGTAATCATATTCTGATGTTTTACAACTAAGTATCAGTTTATAAGTCTCCTGCTTTCATGGGGACAAGTTTTGGTGGATAAAAATGCAAGAAAACGAGAATAATATAGAAGAAGCATTTTAATCTGAAAATAATTTGCATTACGCCGAATGTAGCATGTGCATGTTAACAAGAAAAATGTTCATCTGGAAGATCTGTTGAGAATTCCCACCTCAAAGGGAGGAAGACCAGGTTGTCCATCCAGATTAAAGATTGAAGTATCATTCAAAATTCTGTAAATAGGTTCTGAAGTCGAAAAACCAGCTAATAGTATCAGTACAAAGTGATACGTTCTGGATGTCAACTGGTACCTGCGGACTTTATGACTTTTTTGGATTAGCAATATACGGTGCATGCATATGCACATAAGAACCAAACTAGAAATAGACACCACAAGAGTGTCAATCCAACAAGGTTTGTAAGGCCCTACAGCACTTTCTGCCACTTTATCCCAAAATCCATTTGCTACTGGTCGACAATACCAAACAATTGGGTTGATTGCCATAACTCGGTTATCCCTGTAGGAGTTAGTCTGCTGAAAGACTATATATACTTTTTTCCTGGGGTAGAATCAATATGTGCAACCGGAGTCTTTCCAGTAAGTATCATGGCTACAGGATGAAAAACAATGTCATTTTCACCATGAATTATATGCATTCAACTCAGATGACTGCGTTTTCTTTTTAATAACAATATACAATCTATCAATAGGAAGTTTATTCGAACCCTTTTTATGAAAGAAGGTGCAATCATTCAAAAAAGGATTTACAACCAGCCTACAAAAGAAATTATTGCGACAATCAGCCAAGGATCAATAACTGGGCAACAAATCATTAGCCACTCCTACCCGCCCATCAGGCTTGCCCAAGCGGAATAAGGTCTAAGAAACTCAAAAAATCTCAGGTGCGAATCCAGATGGGGCTCTGATGGGGGTATGGGGTTAATTAGGAGTAGAAAAGACGATAGAAAAACAAAAGCTAGGCCCACCGAAATCTGACTATAAACACTAAACTGTCTACCTATACAGCAGATTTCCTACTTTAAATGTTCATCTTCATTTCTTTATCAACTCTTTGTCTTTATCAGATCTCTTGCCCATAGTTAATGCTCCTATTTCAAATTTCAGATTCCAGATGATGTGCTGACAGAAACGTGATTGGTTTAAGATGCTCAAAAAGCTTAGATTCTTTCAGAAACCTTGGCAACTATTAGATAACATCAACTTGTGCTCAGAATGCAACTACTATGTCTTTGCATCAAGTAAGTAATCAAACAGAGTAAAGCAAATAGTGGCGTACAACACGAGCAGCAAGTAGTACCTTCTCCAGCATTTGAGAATGTTGTGTGACTGGCAAAACAAATGAGAGGAAGAAATGTAGGCTGAGACTGTATAACTATTTAAATAGCCAAGTAATGTGGTGGAAAATTGACTCTTCATAGTGACCAATTTCCACACGCTCTTGATTCCTTCTGCATACTTTTTGTCCTGAATGGAAATGCCATCTCAACCACTGAAAAAAAGATACTATAAAAATTATTAAACAACGAAAAGATAACAATCGCAATTCCAACATATGATGTCACCGTCAGTCCGTCACCTACCACTCAGCACATCTCAAGTTTTATTTTTATTTTTTTGGCTCTCATTGTGCGATTCCAGCTTCTCGGATATGGGAATGAACGCCTGTGAACACGCCCGACTCTTGGTAACTCCATTTTCTGGCATTTCGAACTTTCAATACGAACCCTATCGCTGAAAACAAGAAACTTTCTCGCGGCATTTGGACGCTCGTGTCGCGCGACTAACCAAATGTAATGGTGCGCGACGGCGTAGGTATGATTGGGCATCGTGCGTTACATTGTGAGCATCAAAAGTCCATTCTTCATAATTTTAGGAGTAAGGCGCTGCAAACGACTCCGGCCTCTTACTGCACAACTCGACATCAAATTATATATTTAGGAATTCGTGCCAGGTACAAATCACATTTGTAAATGAAAATTAAAAATTGGATTTCAAACTCATGTAGGGCGATGTGGTCTGGCTTAGTGGTAGGCGCACCCACCCAGTACTCATGTGGCTTGGGTTCAAGTCCCTCTAAGAACAGATACTAACATAACAATTAACTCCCAATAAAAAAATCAGATTTCAAGCTGACACATGTCCAATTTTGTCGAAATCTCGGATACAACACGGAGGAGCATTATGACCATTTCACATATCTCGGAATGATCAAACTTAAACAACAATTATCAGACTTATATTAAAACAGCAATGATCAGACTTAAACAGCAATGATCAGACTTAAACAACAATGATCACACTTAACTTAGAATGATCACACTTAATAATCAGACTTAAAACAGCAATGATCAGACTTAAAACAGCAAATATCAAACTTAAAACAACAAATATCAGACTTAAAACTATTATTGTAGCAATGATCAGAATTAAAACTATTATTGTAGCAATGATGAGACTTCAAACAACAATGATCAGACTTAAAACTAAAATGATCATACTTAAAACTATTATTGTAGCAATGATCAGACTTAAAACTACAATGATCATACTTAAAACTATTATTGTAGCAATGATCAGACTTAAAACAGCAATGATCAGACTTAAAACAGCAATGATCAGACTTAAAACTACAATGATCAGACTTAAAACTATTATTGTAGCAATGATTAGACTTAAAACAGCAATGATCAGACTTAAAACTACAATGATCAGACTTAAAACTACAATGATCAGACTTAAAACTATTATTGTAGCAATGATCAGACTTAAAACTACAATGATCAGACTTAAAACAGCAATGATTAGACTTAAAACTAAAATGATCAGACTTAAAACTACAATGATCAGACTTAAAACTATTATTGTAGCAATGATCAAACTTAAAACTACAATGATCAGACTTAAAACTATTATTGTAGCAATGATCAGACTTAAAACAGCAATGATCAAACTTAAAACTACAATGATCAAACTTAAAACTACAATGATAAGACTTAAAACTATTACTGTAGCAATGATCAGACTTAAAGTGCCCCGAATTGTGATTGGTTGAAATATACACGTGGCAATATTTTATTGGGTTTTTAGTTTTTATTTATAATTGTGGTTTGTATTTGATCCGAATCCTTCAGAAAAAGGATTATATATTTACGAATTCAAAAAAAGGATTAAGCGTCCTGATTGAGTTGGTAGAATACTAACTTTGCAATAGTAAAGTCACGTGTTTGAATTCTACTGTGGCATTTTCCTTTTCATAATTTTGTGGATGAGTGCTTTTCGTCCCGCCTACGCATGTACTTGTTGTTCCTCCCCTCGTGGAGGTGTTCTTTGATGGCATGTGCTTCAGTGTGGACGATTCAAGTATCAATCCGGGTGGGTGCCTTGCGTGGCTCTAAAGTTTAGTGATTGTACCCGAGTAAAAAGGGCTCATGTTATATATTCAAAAATGTATTCGTGTAGTACTTGGTTCGTATGCGATGATGTAACCCTCAATTAAAAAAAGATTAGGTGCAAAGCCTATGTTTTTTGTAAAGAGTGCGGTTTAGGTACACACCACAGTTATAAATGAAAACTAAAAACTGGATTTCAAGCTGACATGTCTCCCATTTATTCGAAATCTCGGATATAACACGGAGGGGTATTATAGTCATTATACATAATCCCATTATTATCGTAATTAATTTTAGATTCAATTTAGTTCATGATTTGGAAACTCGATTAAGTATTCAATTCCATCTAATTTTAGGGTTAGTCGAGTAAAATATGGACGATTTAGCAAGCGTCGTTGCATGATCAGACTTAAAGAGACAATGATCAGATTAAACTACTATTGTAATGATCAGACTGAAAGAAAAAATGATCAGACTTAAAATTGGTAATGATCAGACTATAATCAGACATAAAATTGTAATGATCAGACATAAAATTGATAATGATCAGACTTAAAGAGAGAATGATCAGACTTAAAATTGATAATGATTTGACTTAAAATTGGTAATGATCAGACTTAAAATTGGTAATGATCGGACTTAAAATTGATAATGATCAGATCAGACTTTACATTGATAATGATCATACTTAAAATTAATAATGATCAGACTTAAAATTGGTAATGTTCAAACTTAAAGAGAGAATGATCAGACTTAAATTTGGTAATGATCAGACACTTAAATAGACAATGATAAGACTTGAAATTGGTAACGATCAGACATAAGATTGATAATGATCAGACTTAAAAAGATAATGATAAGAGTTAAAGAGAGAATGATCAGATTTAAAATTCATAATGATCAGACTTAAAATTGGTAATGATTAGACTTATAATTGATAATAATCAAACTTAAAGAGGTGATGATCAAACTTAAAATTGGTAATGATCAGACTTAAAAGTGATAATGATCAGACTTAAAATTGGTAATGTTCAGACTTAAATAGACAATGATCAGACTTAAATAGACAATGACCAGACTTAAACTACAATTGTAATGATCAGACTTAAAATTGATCAAACTTAATTAGACAATTGATAAGACCTAAAATTGGTAATGATCAGACATAAAGTTGATAATGATCAAACTTAAAAAGACAATGATCAGACTTAAAGAGAGAATGATCAGACTTAAATTCATAATGATCAGACTTAAAATTGGTTATGATCACACTTAAAATTAGTAATGATTAGACTTAAACATGGTAATGATCAGACTTAAAAATGATAATGATCAGACTTAAAATTGGTAATGATCATACTTAAAATTGATAATGATCAGACTTAAAATTGTTAATGATCAGACTTAAATAGACAATGAATGATCAGACTTAAATAGACAATGATCAGACTTAAACTACGATTGTAACGATCAGACTTAAAATTGGTAATGATCAGACTTAAAATTGATAATGATCAGACTTAAAGAGAGAATGATCAGAATTAAAATTAATAATGATCAGACTTAAAATTGTTAATGATCAGACTTAAATAGATAATGATCAGAGTTAAACAGACAATGATCAACCTTAAACTACGATTGTAATTATCAGACTTAAAATTGGTAATGATCAGACTTAAAATTGAAAATGATCAGATTAAAAAAGACAATAATCAGACTTAAAATTGGTAATGATCAGACTTAAAATTGGTAATGATCAGACTTAAAATTGGTAATGATCAGACTTCAAAATTAGTAATGATCAGACTTACAGAGACAATGATCAGTCTCAAAATTGATGATGATCACACTAAAAAACAATAAACAGACTCAAAATTTGTAATGATCAGACTTAAATTAATAATTATCAAACACAGAGGGGCGTTATAGTCATGTCACATATCTCGTTATTATCGTAATTAATTTTATTTTCAATTTAGTCGCTTGTTTGAAATTTCGTCTGACTGTTTAATTCAGTTTGAATTTAGGGTTAGTCATAGTAAGAGATGGACGATTTAGCCAGCGTCGTTGTAGGTTCGAAAAAAATTGTTCCCCTATGGTTTTGATTAAAAATTGTTTGCATTCTGTTTTAGTTTCTGTATTTACTGTATACGTTTTTGTATTTTTATTGAGAGTATAGTGTTTTCAGTCTTAATCTTCGCATTTTTACATTGCGAAAGTCTTATAATGATCAAACTTAAGTTGAAAATGTCGAACTTTAAATTGATAATTTTCAAACTTACCAAACTTAAAATTGATAATGAGTAGACTTAAATTGATAATTTTCAGGCTTAAAATTGATGATGATCAGACTTAAATTATTAATGATCAGACTTGAATTGTTAATGTTCAGATTTAGAATGAATAATGATCAGACTTAAAAATAATAATGATCAGACTTAAAAATAATAATGATCAGACTTAAAATGATAATGATCACACTTAAAATTGATAACAATCAGACATAAATTGATAATGATTAGACTTATATGTTAATGTATATAGTTAGTTTGGTTATAATGTGATAGTGTGATAATGTCGGTTGTTTTGTGGTAATGCATAAAGATCAGACTTAGGGTCTGTCCATTTTGACTTATATTTGACTTAACTTAGTTGATCTTAACTGATATTAACTTATAGTGAATGATCTTAACTGATATTAACTTATAGTGAATGATCTTAACTGATATTAACTTATATTAACTTAACTGAAACTTATGTTGATCGATGAATAGTAATATTATGATGATGATGAATAGTAATATTATGATGATGATGAATAGTAATATGATGATGATGAATAGTAGTGATGATGATGATGAATAGTAATTTTATGATGATGAATAGTAATTTTATGATGATGATGATGGGAGTGATGATGGTGATGAATAGTAATTTTATGATGATGAATAGTAATATACTGATGATGGTGATGGTTGTAATGATGATGAATAGTAATTTTATGATGATGATGAATAGTAATTTTATGATGATGAATAGTAATATAATGATGATGATGATGGGGATGATGATGGTGATGAATAGTAATTTTATGATGATAAATAGTAATATTATGATGATATGGTATGATGAATAGTATGATGATGATCATGAATAGTATGATGGTATGATGATGATGGTGATGGTATGATGAATAGTATGATAGTATGATGATGATGGTATGATGAATAGTATAATAATATGATGATGGTATGATGAATAGTGTGATGATGATGATGGTATGATGAATAGTGTGATGATGATGATGATGGTATGATGAATAGTATGATGGTATGATGATGAATAGTATGATGGTATGATGATGAATAGTATGATGGTATGATGAATGGTGTGATGATGATGGTATGATGATGAATAGTGTGATGATATGATGAATAGTATGATGATGATGGTATGATGAAGAGTATGATAATAATGATGATGATGGTATGATGAATAGTATGATGATGATGGTTATGGTATGATGAATAGTATGATGGTATGATGAATAGTATGATGATGATGGTATGATGAATAGTGTGATGGTATGATGAATATTATGATAGTATGATGATGAATAGTATGATGATGATGGTATGATGAATAGTATGATGGTATGATGAATAGTTAACTGAAACTTAACTTAAAAGATTTTAACTGATATTAACTTATAGTGAATGATCTTAACTGATATTAACTTATAGTGATTGATATTAACTTAGAGTGACTTATAAGTCGAAAATATAAGTTCAATTGGACAGGGCCTTAATCGATAAAAAATGTTCTGACTTATTTGTGTAATGTTAACACCATCTACACTAAAATTATTCTTTACTTGATAATACAGGGGACAGTAGCAACGAGACTAAGAATGAATGTCTTGATTCAGAATGTTCAACTAAATCTGTTTCTACCCCTTCTGGTCTGCAGTTCTACACACCACAATGTGATGAGCATAAGGCATTCATAGGACTTTTGTTTGATACGTTGAACGAGGCGTTTAAATTCTATGACTGATATGCAGATATATGTGGATTTACAGTGCGCACTGGTTCCTAGAAACTTCATGAAGATGGCATTACAGTGCTCATTCAACATATGTTGTGTCACCGCAAGGGTGTTAATTAACAAGAAAAAGAAAACCAAAGATAGCATGTTAGGAACAAAAAAAAGAAACAAGAGGCAGGAAGACTACTCGATGTGGTTGTTTGGCTAAAATACGTGTCACTTGTGGATAGTGGTAAATATCAAGTCTTTGAATTTGAAGAGAAGCATAATCATTGATTAGCTACTGAGTTGGGGAAGTAGTTTTTACGTAATAATAGAGAATTAAGTCTTGAACATCAGCATTTCATTGTTGCTGGAGGAAATATCAAAATATGAGCAACAAAAGCTCATAGGATAGTCAGAAATGTCTGGTGGGTGTTCTGATGTTGGGGCATTAGTAGTTGATTTCAAAATTTTCAAAAGGGATTTAAAAAGTTTTATTGGTGGAGGAGATGCTCAGATGATTGTGAATTATTTAACGGAGAAGAAGAGTTCCGATGCTGGATTTTCTTTTGAGCATTATATTAATGAAGAAGGGGTTTTGTCTCAGTTATTCTTTGCTGACAAGATATCAATGAAGGACTGTAATTTTTTTGCAGATGTGGTTTCTTTTGATGCAACATACCGAACGAACAAGTAAGAAATTTAAATTGTAAATCATTGAATTTTTCTTTCGTAAAAGTATAGTGGGTGAGATAAACCTTAATGTCTAAACATAACAACAAAATGTTCAGTGTAATCCTTGATGTTCAGTAAAATTCGGAGTCATTTACCTATCTAATATTCATTGCTTTCAGGTATAATATGGGTTTTGTTCCTTTTACTGGAGTGGACAACCACCGTAGGTCTGTCATTGTGGCAGCATGGCTTATATCAAATGAAAACATAAATTCTTACATATGGCTATTGACATGCTTTAAGAATCTACTCTCTGAACAACCAAAGATTATTATTACTGATCAAGACGCTGCAATGAAAGCTGCAATTGCTCAAGTATTTGATAGCAGCTATCACAGATTTTGCATGTGGCATATTGCAGAGAAATTGAAAGCCAAGGTAATTAGTTTTAAATTATGCATGACAAATTGTTTACATATATCCAAAACTTATCTTGGTAATGATCAGACTTAACTTGGTAATGATCAGACTTAAAATTTATAATATCCAGAACTTATCTTGAAAAACAGTAATTATAACTAGTAGTTTTATGATGTGCAGGTAGGTCCTTTATGTAATCTAACTGATTTTCTGAAGAAACAAATGGTTCTGTAATTTGGGGACACCACAATAAACCATCTGATTTTGAAGATGGATGGCATAATGTCATTCGAGAATACAAGGCTGAGAACAACAAATGGTTAGCTAATATGTTTGACATACGATCATCCTGGATTCCATTTTATTCAAAACATGTGGTTATGGGTAATCTATTAAGAACAACCTCACTATCTGAAAGTGAAAATTCATTCTTTGGAAGGTATATCCATCATTACATGACTTTTGTTGAGTTCTACCTTGGCTTTCGTACTAGTATGAAGGAACAAAGGAAAACTAGAATTCAATTGGATTATGAAAATGATACAACATCTCCTTCTATTCAATGTCCTCTTAAAATTGCTAGACGCACAGCTGAAATATTCACACACAATTTTTTTTAAAGAAATTGAGGTTGAGATTGAGGCTGATGTGTACAAACGTTCCATTGAAGAGGAATTGAAAGATGGAGACATAAGATTGTATACAATAAAAGAGAGAGATCAGACAAGATCAAACTGCCAAGTGAGTTAAATTCATCATTCTTCTAATATAACTGATTGTTCAGTAATATATCTGAAAAATGTGCACACACTAATATCTCTTTTTTATGATCACATTTCTTATAATCAGGTGTCATTTGCAATCTCATCGAGTAATGCAGTTTGCAGTTGCAACAAGTTCCAGTCATTCGGTATTATATGCAGGCATATATTTCATGTTTTGAACTCATATGCGGTGGAAAGAATACCCAAATGTCTTATCATGAAAAGATGGTGTAAGGAAGCATTAAATTTGAGTGAAACAGAGACATCTATGGATTCTTCTTCTATTCTGATGCAATCATCTTTAGTGTCGGAGATTTGGTCTGAATTCCAGTGGATTGTTCAGCTTGTAAAAGATGACGAGGAAAAAATGAAGATTTTATTGGAAAGTGTGAAGAATCTACATGGAAAGTTTCACTCAGATAAAATAACAGACAAGTCAAAATCTAAATCAGATTTTTTCAGTTCTATTCTTGGCATTCCACAACCAACAGAAGTAAATATACAAGTACCCAAAGTTGCAAGGAACAAAGGACGCGGAAAAAGGTTAAAAACCACAAGGGAAATATGCATACAAGAATCAAAGCAGAAAAGGTTGTGCACATATTGTGGTATGAAAGCTCCTCATGATAAGCGAAATTGTCCATTGAAATTTGCTGACCAAGAAGTAGGGGCATCTGCTGCTTGTCAAAGACAGAACATAGTAGAGCCATGCCAAGAAGAGGAGAGAGTCCAATCAAATTTTCAAGAAGAGACTTCCTCATAATTTTCTATTCTTTTATATATATAAAAGACACTTGTTTTGTTGAATTATTTAGTTTAGTCTATTGACAATTATATATTTCGTATAGTCAAAAACAATTTATGTTTGACCGATAAGACCGGTGTCGAACCCAAGGGAGCAAATTTGATTATACGCTAGGGGAATCAAGTTTTCTACTTGGCTATTCCTAGAAATTCAATGATGAGATGGTTTTCAATTAAAATTTAGTAATGAAAATGGTTTCAAGGTGTTAAATAACAATTCAAAGAGAGTTTTGAGGGGTTATTCCCCTCGGCTTTCCCATGATCACGTATACACGAATTAAGCTCACTAATGGTGTCAAATGGCTTAGAACCTAGCTTGGAATAAGATAGACCAATCCTCATGCGAATCTAATCCTAGTCAAGCCATCTTAAATAGAACCTCACTTTATCAAGATGTTAATTCACTCTATATCACTATTATCCTTGGAACATCTCCCAATGTAATAAATACTATGGGCATTAAACTCTAGTTAACCTCACATCCATGCATTTATTCTTATAAACACTAGATATGACCATTTTTACTATATCGAAACCATTCCTAAGGCATATCAACACTTAGATCAAGTTTTAAGATGAACATGTAACTTAGGCATTTCATCAGACACTTCGATGCATGTCATAGATGTAGTGCATAGTAAAAATGGATTTAACACCATAGATCAATCATTCAATGTGTGTATACATGATCAAGAGTACCAAGGAGGGTACAAACACCCTCAAAACACAAGGGGATTACTCACACATCATGTAAGACAACATGGTGTGAGTAGGGTATGAAGAAAACAACAAGGAAAAATAGAGAAGATGTAGAGAAAGTAGGATTGTTGATCCTTAAACTCCCTTTGATCCTCCTTCTTCTCCCTTGATTTGAATCCTCCTACATGACCTTGATTTGATCTCTTTTGTTGAGTATTTTTGTCCAAGAAGCCAGCCTCCTAGGTCAAACAAGCCACTTTCTATTTATAGCCTCGGGTAGAAATCCGGTACTGTAGCAGATCCCAGCCGGTCGGCTGAACTAAAAGTGAAAATCCAGCCGGTCGGCTGGCTGAGCGCTTCGACAAGGCATCTGAAATCTTCTCCCAACCGACCGGGTGATTGGCCCAGTCGACCGACTCAAGTTGGCAGATTGCATTGCTTATACAGGGCAGGGACCAGTCGGTCGGCTGGATGGTCCAGCTTACCGGGTGACTGGCCCAACTGACTGACTCAAGTTGGCAGATTGCATTGCTTGTACAGGGCAGGGACCAGTCGGCTGGATGGTCCAGCCGACCGACTCAAGGTGGCCGATTGTCATCAAGTTTTGCTCCTTTAGTCGGCCGATCGGCTGACTGTCCCACCCGACCGACTCATTTTATGCAGGGCAAGCATTCAGATAGCTATTCTCTAGCCGACCGGTTGGAAACTCAGCCGACCGACTGAAAGTGAGTGGTTGGGAGCATCCATAAGTCTCTCATCCAGCCGGTCGGCTAGATCTTCAGTCGCCGGACTCAAAGTGGCCAATGTCATGAGGTCTGGCTCCTTTATCTAGCTGGTCGGCTGGTTCAGGGGAGATTCCCAGCCGGTCGGCTGGGATGCTTTTAGTCCACTTTTTGCTCCAAATCTTCAGTTTTTCCCGAGTTTTCATATTTAGGCTTTGACATTGAGCGGGCCTTGAATTGTACTTGAAACGTAGAGTAAGAGGTCAAATAACATCAAAATATCGTCGGAAACGAACCAAAGCTATAGTGAAAAACGGCTATTAATAAGTCAAAAACTCGACTCATCAACACTCCACACTTAAGCTTTGTTCGTCCCGAACAAAGTATGAAAATATGTCAAGGTCATGCAAATGTCGAAATGCTAGTGGTGCTATGTTTTTCGTCTATTTGCCTCACTAGCTTTCACTAGGTCTCGATCATTATTTCTAAACATGGTATTGAAAGAAAAAGTGAAAGGTATATACAATCTAACTAGCTCCTTTTCGTAGGCGTTACAAATGCATTTAGTGTATGCATCAAGCCTTTAAACCCCTAGGCTACTGATGGACCATAATTATATGAATCATAAACACAGTTAAACCCACCAAATTAGACTGTTTGTCTATTTAACTTTTGCTTGTTAGTTCCGATATTTATCTACAGGGTATTTTGGAGTCTAGAGAGAATACAGGCTAAGGAGGAGTTTTTAAGCGGAAAATATATTACGAGTCATTCCAAGGTCACGACCAGATGCCGACTGAAGAAATCTCAAGATCCTGACATGGAATCACTCAAAACAAGTCCAACCAAAGAGCAACCAGAGTCAGTCCGGAGTAGAAATGAACCGATAGTTTTGTGAAAACCTCACAAAACTCACAAAACCTCTTCCCCCCTCTAGATGACCGGCGACTTTTGGGGAAGGATGACTCATGGGGGGCGGCTCCTCCCTTTCCCCCCATGTGACCGGCGGCTTTAAGCTCCCTCCATGGGATGATGCCATGTGTTCTCATCCTCACCACATCCTCCCCTCCTCCTTGGTTATAAATACAAGCCTCCTTCACTTGTAATCAAAATCACAACACAACACAAATTCACTTATCTCTCTAAGATTTGGTCACTACTCTTGTAAGCTTTTGTTCTAAATTTATAATACTCCTGTTGGTTCTTGAGTATTCTAGTAGTTTTTGAGAATACTCCTGTTGGTTCTTGAGTATTCTCCTTTACTTACTGTCTTTCAAAAACCCTCGAGTACTTAGCTATGGTATCCACCTCTATGGATATTCGTAGCTAAACTCTTCATTCGGTTGAAGGGGTGTACTTGTATCATAAAATGTTTTAGACCCTACTCTTAATGCATCTTTGTGTTCAAAACTTGTTCTATGTGCCATATATTAGGTTAGAACTTCCAAGGTTGAGTGGATGCTTTAACGGGCAAAGCTCTTCCGTGGGGTTCGTGAACATATTCGGGTAAGTGGATGCTTTAGCGGGCAAAGCTTATCTGAGGAGTTTGACTTATCTAAAACACCATTTGGTTGATCGTAACTGAAGATCAAATGGATGCACATAAGGCTAAGATACTTCGAAAGGAGGAATTAGTCTAAATAGAACAAGTGTTCTAAACGATGTTGCAAGTCTTGTGCTAGAAATAGCCTCGATTCATCTTTGAACACTTAGTATGATCATTAGCGGTCAATGATAAACAGGCTATGATACAAGGCCCCCGAAACCGAATGCTTTCCCTAGATTAAAACACCACCTGCATTTACTTTTAATTTTAGTATAAACCGCAATATCAACTGCTGACGTTCCGCAAGACTTGCCGATCACGCAACAATCGCTGTAAGTCTTCTCTTTTATTTGCAGTATTTACTTTTCTGTCATTTACTTTTCCGCACTAAAAACCAAAACCAACAAAAAAACACTTACTTTTCCGCACTAAAACCTCAATCAACATAAAACACGCCCCCTCCCTGTACGATCCCTCAAAGAACAACTTATCCCCCTAATTCCCTTGGGTTCGACCCCTACTTACCACTTGCTACCCAGTAGTGAAGTCGCGAGTAGCGGACTTATAAATTAATATTTGTACATTTGCTCTGACGATGAGCATCTGTCAGCTACCCTAGTGGACGAGTTATAGTCTCGTGAGAGTTTTCAGAAATGGGAGTACTCACAAATCCCATATGAACTTATCCCATGAGAATTAATTCAAGAGTGCCTAACCGAGGCGAGGATTTCTCAAAACCAATCCCTCACCCCAAACTAGAACTACCATCACAATATCATCAAAAGAACTTTCAAAACATTTGAGTAACCCATGAGGTTGTGCATTTAAGATCATCAATACTAGGGCTATCAAAAGTCTCATCCAATGATCTACTCATTTTCAAGGCAATACAATATAGTCATAGTTTAGTTTGCACAAAAGAGTGTCAACCGCTCGCCTATGCTAGCTAGGGCTAGTCCATTGGTTCGCGACATGGAACTCAGTCCCAAGTTTTAGGCGCTTAAGCCATAATCCGTAAGGGAAGGGGAGTTCCATACTTGTGAGTTCTTAGAAAACGGGTATAGGTCAATTGAGAGCTCATGTGCAAGCACATGGATCGTCCAAGAGATAGTGCAACTAGCACACAATGCAAATGATGAATCCCGCACAAATGAAGAATGGAGGAAAACATAGAGTCAAGTTTTAAGTGCTTTTTATTTTATTTTGAAATGGCCTTTGGCCTACAAATGCTTTCGAGGGGGAACTTTTCTTCCTAACCCCCAGCATTTGTATCATTTCTTTGAAGCAAAACTTCTCTAGCTTTGAGAAAATTTTTAGTCGGGGCTTTGCCCTTTTTGACCACAATTTTTTTTGGGCCTATTTTTTGCCCTCTTTTGACTATACGCTTAAAACTTGACAATATGTTCAAAGTGTATGGAATGTGCGGGAACAAACATGAACAAGGTACCATGTTAGAGAAACTCAAGTCACCAAGGAGCTTTCAAAGGGTCTAAGTTTTTCGTGAAAATTTTAAAAGTGCTTGCTAAAGCTTAATCCAAGGTATTTCAACAAAAATACTTAGAGAATTAGATAGACAAGAGATATCAATGACATTGATTCACAAGAATGCACATTCAAGGGACTAGGTTGATTCTAAGTTCATGATTCAATAAATGTGACAAATAGGCTAGATGTGGTCTATAGGAATTCAGAGTTGATAGTCACACGCCTATATGGTTAAAAGCACTCTCATGTTAGGGATAAGGTGCAAAATATGTTAGTGTCCATCTAAGAATGATATGTAAGGCATGAAAGCATGTGAACTATGCGCATTAACCCACTCCAGACTTAATTCAAGCTTAGTCCGTAAGTGCAAAGAATGATAAATAAAGGGAAAGGCGCATAGGAACTCCCCTCGTTTGAAGACCAGGTCAAAAATCCAATGGTATAACTCTTGGGAATGAGACGTGGTCTTTTGGTTGCATATGTAGACAAGGAAGGTGAATTTTGACATGAGAAGAACACGTATATATATCCTGTAGAGTTCATGAACATAAATGGTAAACCACCTTCAATATCATAAGAGAATAGCATACAACCAAAGATAAGTCAAGAGCATAACACAGAAAAGGCATACATCATCCAAAATTGCGCCCAGAGGCGACTTAACATCCAAAAACATCATCCAATGCAACAAGTCAACAAAGTGATACATACGAGAAAACAAAATGAAGCATGGACTCATGATGTAACATCATCGCCTCTCGGAGTGGTAGCTCCATCAACCTCCTCCATAGCATCAAGAAAGGGCGTGCCCGCCTCCTCGGGTCTAGTAGATGGCGTGGAAGGTAAGGAGGAGGCAACACGATGGGCAGAAGGCCCTGGATAAACCGGAGGGGCATGGATTGAAGCCCTCGTATCTCCAATCATAAATATCAATGTAGACAGGAGCCACTCCGACTCCTGGTGAGCTCTCATAGCCTCCTCTCTAGCAAAGGCCTCAAGACTAAGCCCGCTTCTCAAATCAGAAACATAGCTCTTCAAGTCAACGATGTCGGAGGAGACCCTCTCTCGCCACTCGGTCCAATCCCCACTAGCACGGGGAGCACTCTCAACAGCAGGCTCCTCGGTGGGTGGCTCCTCAGCAATGGGAGCCTCATGTTCTGTGGCCGTGGGAGGAGAAGGGATAGGGGAGGAAGGAGGGGATGGTGTGAGGTTGGCTTGGCAATAGAGGTAGTTCTTCATTTTGTAGGCCTCTCTCTTCCTCTTTGCCGCATCTCGAAGTTCTTTCTTGTGAGGCCTCTTGTCCTCCTCCCAAGTAACTCCATCCGCCTTGATAAGGTGCGTAGTCTTCATGGTCGGTAAATCAAGGATCCTCTTGAATGGTTTGGGGCATTCCTCATGCCCAAAGGTAAAGTTACATTCCATGGCAATCAAAGTAATCAAAGAACCTCCTCCCAAAGCAAGATTTCACGAGGTCTTGCTAACATAGCTCTCAAATCGGGAGGCGAGGATGTCAAGCCAATCAAGAGTGAATCCATACTCAATTTCCATCATCAAGTCAAGGTCGGGATAGGATACCAAACGAGCTAGTTCCTTATGGGTATTAATCCCGATGGCGATAATGTGGTGGATAACCTTCCAAACTGGAGCAGTGATCGATGAAGAGTTATAGGAAGGAGCAGACCACTTTGCCGCCTTAAAATCATCTTCCAAAGTCTAGTCTGTTGGTACTCGGTGTACCGATGGGTTTCATCAAAATGGATAGGGAATTTGAGCCAATCCCTCACCATATTCTCCTTAATTTGGAATTCCTTAACCCCCAATACAAACTTCCATATGTGATTTCCCTCCGCATCTCTACATTTCTCAAATGAGCATACAAACTCCTCCACTACCCTTTGGTAGGACCCCGAATCATCAAAGAATACAAAATCGAGTCCACCATGATGTAATTTCATACGTACCTCGTTAGCTACCCCATCTCCAAGGATACTCATATCGGGGTAGAGAGTTGCTATGGCTTCCTTTCCCTTCCCCTTGATGCATTCATGAATCTCTTTGTGCTTGGCGTTTGTGAATGTGAGGGGCTCGGAAAAGGGATAAGGGGTAGGAGATGGTAATGGACCTTCCAATGGGCAATCTCTCACCAAGATGGGCACAAGTGCAGTAGTGGGAGAGGCGCTAGGAGCTGGCGAAGGCACTTGAGGAATAGGAGGAGCCGAGGCCTTCTTCTTTTGTTTCTTGGTTGTGGAGGAGGCTCCTTTTGAAGACTTTCTCTTCTTCTTCTTAGGCGGTTGATGAGCCGTATTTATACGACTCATCGAGTCAACAATTCCCACCAATTCGACACTTTGTCATGTGAACAATTACTTGTTAGTGCTATGTTGCATTTCAGGTACTTTGGAAGGTCTAGGAGGAATCGGGCTTAAAAGATGGCATCTGAGGTCAAAATCACCACAAGGCATTATTGGCCCACACTCGGGTCCAAGCCAAAACTGGCCCACTTGCAAAATCTCGATGGTTCTAGAAGCATCTCATCATTTGGCTCATGCCAATCCATTTTGGCTACTTCCAGAGCAAGAGTGGCGCCCAAGTCAAGAGGAAACCCTAATCCATTTCCTATAAATAAGCCCCCTTGGCCAAGGAAATGGGAGTTCGAAATTGATACCAAAACTCTCCTCAAAATCGGATCACTTGGAGCTTCTCTCTCTACTCTTCACTTCGGCAATAGATAGCATTTCCTTTACTTTCTGGTATTGCTATTGTATTCCTTCTCATGGATACTAGTAGCTAAACCCCCTATTCGGTTTAGGGATTCATATATTGTGGCAACGTTTGAGACCCTTTACTTAATGCTATTTTGTGTTTTACTAGTTCTTGTGCCATTTATCTCGGATTGAACAAGCAAAGCTAAGTGGATGCTTGAAATGGCAAAGCTTGGCAGAGTAGTTCAATCCCTCTATTTGCCGCTTGTTTGATACTGAAACGTGAGATCAAGCGGCTGCACTTAGCCTAATACATCTTGAAATGGAGTATTAGTCTTGCTAGAACTAGAAGTCTATATCTTGAAATGGAGTAGATTGTGGTGTAAGTGCTTGAAATGGCCTTACTTCGGGTTATAACCTGAAACGGAGTAACCACACTCATGGACACAAAATTAGATCATTAGAGGTCGATGATGAACGGAGGCACAATTGAAGGCCCCTAGACCGAATACTTCCTCTCGATCGAAAACCACTTCAGTTATTTACTGCATATCCTTCATGAGGTTCAAGCTCCATGAAGTAGTTATTTGTGATATTCTCGATTACCGCATATCCTTCATGAGGTTCAAGCTCCATGATAGCTCCTCCCGCGGCGGTATCGAGTGCAAGCTGCGAGGGACCATCAACACCATGGTAGAAGGTATGGAACACGAGGAGGTTATCTAAGTTGTGATGTGGACAAAGCCTTTGATACTCCTTGTATCTCTCCCAAGCCTCATAGAGCGTCTCTCCATCCATTTGTGCAAAATTTGTGATTTGGCTCCTATAGTAGGCCGTCTTGGATGGATTGAAATACTTATTGAGGAATGCAATGGCGAGCTCCTCCAAAGTGGTGATGCTAGCCGGCGTTTGGCTCCTTAACCAATCCCTTGCTCTTCCCGTGAGTGAGAAAGGGAACAACCTAAAGAGTTTAGCATCCTTGGAGAACCCACTGATCTTAAAAGTGTCACAAACTTCAAGAAATGTAGTCAAATGCGAGTTCGGATCCTCGTGGTCTCTCCCCGAGAATTGGTTGGATTGGACCATTTGGATCGTGGAGGTCTTCAAGTCAAAGTCTCGGTTGTCCACCACGGGGACAAGGATTGGGGAACGATATCCATAAGCATTGGGAGCGGCGTAATCTTTAAGGACCCTTCTTGCACGAGGGCCTTGAGGTAGTTGGGGAGGAGGAGGTGGTGGTGGTCTTCCATCCATGGTTTGAATAGTAGTTTCTTGAGTGTTCGAGGTTGATCCTTTAGCCTTGGTTGTCTTACTCCTTGTGAGGTGGGGATCAACGATATCTCTTATGGGTTGATTCAAGTCTCTATCCACAATCTTGGTAAGTTTCTTTGTTTTAGGTGGCATAAAAGAAATGCACCTACAAGGGGAAAACAAACAAGACAAGTGAGGATAGTGGAATGAACTCAAGAATCACATGTAGCGAAACAATAAAAGAAAAACATGGAATAGTTGAAGTACTAAATGATTCGTCCTAGAGACAATCTAGCCATCACTCTCCGGCAACGGCGCCATTTTGACAATTGTATATTTCGTATAGTAAAAAACATTTATATTTGACCGATAATACCGGTGTCGAACCCAAGGGAGCAAATTTGATTATACGCTAGGGGAATCAAGTTTTCTACTTGGCTATTCCTACAAATTCAATGATGAGATGGTTTTCAATGAAAATTTAGCAATGAAAATGGTTTCAAGGGGTTAAATAACCATTCAAAGAGAGTTCTGAGGGATTATTCCCCTCCTTGGCATTTCCCATGATCACGTATACACGAATTAAGCTCACTAATGGTGTCAAATGGCTTAGAACCTAGCTTGGACTAAGATAGACCAATCCTCATGCGAATCTAATCCTAGTCAAGCCATCTTAAATAGAACCTCACTTTATCAAGATGTTGATTCACTCTATAGCACTATTATCCTTGAAACATCTCCCAAGGTAATAAATACTATAGGCATTAAACTCTAGTTAACCTCACATCCATGCATTTATTCTCATAAACACTAGATATGACCATTTTTACTATATCCAAACCATTCCTAAGGCATATCAACACTTGGATCAAGTTTTAAGATGAACATGTAACTTAGGCATTTCATCAAACACTTAGATGCATGTCATAGATGAAGTGCATAGTAAAAATGGATTTAACACCATAGATCAATCATTCAATGTGTGTATACATGATCAAGGGTACCAAGGAGGGTACACACACCCTCAAAACACAAGGGGACTACTCACACATCATGTAAGACAACATGGCGTGAGTAGGGTATGAAGAAAACAACATGGAAAAATAAAGAAGATGTAGAGAAAGTAGGATTCTTGATCATTAAACTCCCTTTGATCCTCCTTCTTCTCCATTGATTTGAATCCTCCTAGATGAGCTTGATTTGATCTCTTTTGTTGAGTATTTTCATCCAAGAAGCTAGCCTCCTAGGTCAAACAAGCCACTTTCTATTTATAGCCTCAGGTAGAAATCTGGTACTGTAGCAGATCCCAGCCGGTCGGCTAAACTGAAGGTAAAAATCCAGTCGGTCGACTGGCTGAGCGCTTGGGCAAGGCATCTGAAATCTTCTCCCAGCCGACCGGGTGTCTAGCCCAGCCGACCGACTCAAGTTGGCCAATTGCATTGCTTGTACAGGGCAGGGACCAGCCGGTCGGCTGGACCATCCAGCCGACCGACTCAAGGTGGCCAATTGTCATCAAGTTTTGCTCCTTTAGTCAATCGTTCGGCTGACTGTCCCACCCGACCGACTCATTTTGTGCGAGGGCAAGCATTCGGATAGCTCTTCTCCAGCCGACCGGTTGGAAACTCAGCCGACCGAGTCAAAGTGAGCAGTTGTGAGCATCCATAAGTCTCTCATCCAGCCGGTCGACTGGATCTTCAGCCGCCCGACTCAAAGTGGCCTATGTCATGAGGTCTGGCTGCTTTATCCAGCCGGTCGGCTGGGATGCTTTTTGTCCACTTTTTGCTCCAAATCTTCGATTTTTCCCGAGTTTTCGTATTTAGGCTTTGACATTGAGAGGGCCTTAAATTCTACCTGAAACGTAGAGTAAGAGGTTAAATGACATCAAAATATCGTCGGAAACGAACCAAAGCTATAGTGAAAAATGGCTATTAATAAGTCGAAAACTCGACTCATCATCTTTGTCAAAAAAATTCAGTAATATCTTAGATATTTAGACTTTTTTTTGATATTTTCAGAATTAAAAAAATTTAAAAGCTCAGACTTATTTGATAAATGTTCAGACTTATTTGGTTAATGTTCAGACTTAACAAAAATGTAAAACTTCAGACTTCTTTGATAAATGTTCAGACTTATTTGGTTAATGTTCAGACTAAACAAAAATGTAAAAGTTCATACTTATTTGATAATGTTCAGACTAAAAAAAAAATTTCAAACTTCACAAAAAATAAAAGTTCAGACTTAACATAATGATCAGACTTATTTGATAATGTTCAGATTTACCAAAGTAATGTTCAGACTAATTTTTTGAATGTGATTTTTGTTTGATTCAAAACAAATGTTCAGATATATCGGAAAATGTTCAGGGATATCCAAAAAAATGATAGTACTCAACCCATATTGGTCAGAGTTATCACATATTGTTCATGCTATTTGTATTTCAAAAGGTTTGTCTCCTCATCTTTCTACTCGTCATGCTCCTCTTCTTTCTTTACAACAACATGATGATGAAGAGTGACGGAGCCCACTGCACTGTCGTTAAGGTGCAATGTTCTCTGTACAAATAAATTTATATTTTCCGCTACTCGCGACTTCACTACTGGGTAGTAAGTGGTAAGTAGGGGTCGAACCCAAGGGAGTCAGTGTGGATTAGTTGTTCTTTAATGAAGCTTATGCAGAAATTAAATGCGATTGGGGTTGAGTTTGAGTGTGATTTGAGAACTGAAAGTAAATTACAATAATGGACTGTAAGGAAAGGATTCGGTTTCAGGGGTCTTGTATCATATTTGTTTATCATTGACCGCTAATGATCATACCAAGTGTTCGAAGATGAATCGAGGCTATTCCTAACACAAGACTTGCAACATCGCGTAGAACACTTGAAATGATCATGCTAAGTATTCAAAGATGAATCGGGGCTATTTCTAGCGCAAGACTTGCAACATCATTTAAAACACTTGTTCTACTTTAGACTAATTCCTCCTTTCGAAGTATCTTAGCCTTATGTGCATCCATTTGATCTTCTGTTACGATTTCCCAAAATGGTTTTTTAGATAAGTCGAACTCCTCAGATAAGTTTTGTTTGTTACAGCTTCCACTTACCGAGTATGTTCACGAATCCCCATGGAAGAGCTTTGCTTGTTACAGCTTCCACTCAACCTTGGAAATTCTGACTATATATGGCACATAGAACAAGTTTTGAATACAGAGATACTCTAAGAGTAGAGTCTAAAACATTTATAATAGAAGTACACCCCTGCGACTGAGTACAAGCTTTTAGCTGCTTGTATTCATGTCAAGGAATACAAGCAAACTATTGTCTTGAACAAGGGTACCGAATAATAAAATAACTTTAAAGTAAAAACAAATAATACTTGAAAGTAATTTTATACCTTACAATAAGCGGAGGAGAAGAGCTCCTAGGCAAGATCCAAGCGCCAAAAGTAGCTCCAAAATGAAGAACAATATTTATTGAAAGTGAAGAGAAGAGGGTTAAGCCCTCTATCTCTCTAAAACATTTGTGATTTGTGGTGGATGGGATGATTTTTTACAAGTGAATGAGGCTTCTATTTATAGGCTAAGGAGGAAATGGAGGGTGGAGATGGGTTGCATCCAAGGGAGGAGGAGGAGGAGATGAGGTTGTGGAGGAGGAGGAGACACTTGGCACCACCTTGTGGGGAGTTCATTTAGCCGCCACTTATGGATGAGGATGGAGGAGATGAGTCATCCTCATCCTTATCCTCCCCATAGCCGCCCCTTCTAGAAGGAAAGAGGAGGTTTGTGTAGTTTTGTGCAATTTTCACAAAACCAACAGTCCAATTTCGCTCCGGTCTGACTTTGGTTGCTCCTCGGTTGGATTTGCTTTGAGTAATTCAATGTCAGGATCTTGTGATTTCTGCATTCAGCGTCTGATCGTGACCTCGGACTGACTCGTAATATCTTTTCAGCGTAAAATCCTCTCCTTAGGGTGTTTTCTCTCTAGTGTCCAAAATACCCTGTAGATATAAATCGGAACTAACAAGCAAAAGTTAAATAGACCAACAGTCTAATTTAGTGGATTACTGTGTTTTTGATTCGTATAATTATGGTCCATCAAAGAGCTTCGGCTACTTTATATTTCAATGGATTATAATCATCAAGCAACATTTTGTGTAGGTACCTTTTTCGAAGTCTTCTTAGTTGATCTTTTTGCTATAAAAAAATTTATTTAGATAATCAAAACTTAATGTACCAGTAATTTAGATATTTTGAAATGTAACTTTGAATTCTGGATTACCTGTTCAGATTCAGGGGTAAATCCACTATACCAATTTCCAACTGCTCCCCCATAATAAGTTTCCATATGTCGCATTGCAAAGATGCCACAATCATTTCCATTAGAAAATGTCCTCCATGACATTTCTAACTGATTCTTTGGTGTATCTACTGATATCCAAGATAAATCTTTAGAAGATACGTTTTGAAAAAAATTTTGTATCTGACAAATTAATCAGGCAAACACAAAATATCATTCATAGAAAAAGAGACAAATTTTTCAGGCATAGGAGCGAATGTTCGGGATGAGAATAACAAATGGTCTACCCTGAAATGGATATATGATCAGAATTATCAAACTTAAAGCTTAATGAATAATGATCAGACGTAAATTGATAATGATCAGACTTAAAATGGATATATGATCAGAATTATCTGACTTAAAAGCTAAATGAATAATGATCAGACTTAAATTTATAATGATCAGACTTAAAATGGATATATGATCAGACCTATCAGAATTATCAGACTTAAAGCTAAATGAATAATGATTAGACTTAAATTGATAATGATCAGACTTAAAATGGATAATGTTCAGACTTATCAGACTTAAATTAATAATAATCAGAATTAAATTGATAATGATCATACTTAAAATGATAATGATCAAACTTATCAGACTTAAATTGTATAGACTTATCATACTATGGACAAAAAGTAAATAAACATACCAGGTTCGGAACACTTTCTCCATATTTTTCTTCAATGGATGCATCTCCTCCTGCATTGTCTAATATATCTATAGTCCTTTCAGAGAAATTGAAATAGACAACAAAGTAGAGTGACGAATGACAGACGGGAAAGAAAACCTGAAAAAAAATTGTCATCAATTGGGGTTACTCTATTGTTGTATGGAGATTTGATAGCCACTACAGGCTTCCTTAATCATTCAAGTACCTTGTATGTCGTTTGAACAATTCCCTTGATATTTTTATCGTGCTTCTTATCATCTCCAACATCATTTCTTGTCAGCTGGACAGTTTCGGCATCATAATTTTGTATTGTCGGAGCTGCCTCCTCCTGAGGTTGTACTGATGTGGTTTTACGTGCCTCATTTATTGATTCAATTTTCGCAACCTCAACCAAAATTGCTTCAAGATCATCTTCCACATGCTATCTCCAAATGCATTAAAGATGGTCCTTTCAAAACCGTCCTTAGCAGGAGGTGTAGCTTGTTTTTTCGATAACGGGGAATTTATTATATCACCTAAACTGAGATGAAAAAAGTCTTCCTCTGAAAATTCATCCAATGACCTTTTCCTGTTTGACGACTCTGGTAATTCGTCATTCAAAAGTGACTTGATCCTCCCATGTAAACTATTCACTTCGTCGTAAAAATGTACATTATTTTTCAGCCTAATGTACAAATTTTGAAACTCAAATAAGTTTTGTTCGACGTTTCAAGATAGACTCCTAAAAACTGCCATCATCCTAAAAAAATAGAAATAAATTATCAGATTTAATACAAACCAGAAACACAATATTCAAAATTGATAATTTTCAGACTTATCAGACTTAAAATTAATAATGACCAGACTTATCAAACTTATCAGACATAAATTAATAATGATTAGACTTAAATTGATAAAGATCAGACTTAAATTGGACAAATGATCAGACTTAAAATGATAATGATCTGACTTAAAAATAATAATGTTCAGACTTATCACATTTATCAGACTTAAAGCGTAATGATCGGACTTAAATTGATAATGATTGGACTTGAAATTGATAATGATCAGGCTTATCAGACTTAAAAAGGATGATGATCGGACTTAAAAATTGATAATAATCAGACTTAAATTGATAATGTTCTAACTTATCAAATTTATCAGACTTAAAGCATAATGATCAGACTTAAATGGATAAATGATCAGACATAAAATCAATAATGTTCATACTTATCAGATGTAAAAATGGATAATGATTAGAATCAGACTTATTTGGATAATGCCAACAACTAATTATTTCAAAAAAATCATTATCAAAAATGTTCACGATTAAGAAGAAAAAGACTATTCAGGGTATCTCGCTGGACATTTGATCAGTTGTTGCTTCAGCTTGTTCGTTTGATGTCTGGTCTTTTGGAGTTTCAACTTGTCTTCGCATTGGCTAGATAAAAAAATGACAATGAATTCCAACAGATATAAAAAATACCTAGAATCACAAAAATTGTGATCCCAGAAAATGAATCACAAAATTAAACGTTTGCTACCTGAAATGTTTTATTTTCTATAATATCTCTTTTTCAGAAAATATTTCGAGGAGTTCAGACATGGCTAGATTTACTTCCGGGGTATTGCTATCAGAAGGGGGTTGTGGGCAACATAAAGTAATGCAATTATCATTATAAGAAAAAAAGCCGAGTAAAATTAATTTGTATAGATATTTGGTGATGGTTTTGTTTTATTACCTGCGTCAGCACTGTCTTGTCTGATTCGGGTACCTGTGTTTTATTTTGCAAAGTTTTTTTCTTTGCTATATAGCCTTTGCAAATGACAAACAGGGGACAATCTGAAGTCCCTCGTTCAAACCATTGTATTTAGGTACAACGCCGAATTCTTCGCTATCCTCTATAACGTCATCACCATCATCGCCAGTAACACGTTCTGTTCCTTCATTATCACCACTCTCACCTTCTACCCTTTCGGTTCCTCCACTCTCCCCTGTTGCTATTTCAGTACCACCACTCTCGCCTTCATTTATTTCAGTACCGTCATCTGCCCTTCCAATATTTCAGTATCACCATCACTGTACTCTTCAACTCCTTCAGCATTTGTAGTGTCATCAGTGTGATGATTGTCACCATAAGACGTAATGTCGATTATTTCTTGTTGTTGGCCTTCATATTTGCCATATACGGAGTAGTAGAGATTAAAAATAGATAAGGCATGATTCACAAAATCATTATAGAAAAAGGATCAGCATCAATAGTAAAAAATTTCAAACATAATGAAAATTATTCATGCTTAATTTACAAATTTTTAATGATTTAAAACTTACTGTTCAAGCTTAAGTTCTCACACAAACTCAAAAAATCGCTTAGACATACAACCAAATTTATGTAAAAATATATACATATGTTTCCTAATTATCTCATGTATAAAAAGTGGTTGATCAAGAAAAACATTAAAGTATTCGAAGATGAAACCAAACGTTGCTCTTTACATAAAGCTTAAACCCTAAAAAAAGAGTACCAGAACCCGAAATGGAGTCAGATGCTTTGATCTTCATATTGAAAAATGTAAGCAAACTTGTGTGTTCGAAACTCTAACTTGCTATTGTTCCTCTGCGACTTGGAACGATGGTTTAGAGAAGTGACATGCTGCGATGATAGAAGAAGATAGGTTTGAAAAATTATTTAATGGGACGTTTGTTCAGCATAAAGATTAAGAATTAATTTTTTTTCCTTTAAGGACGTTTGAAATAAAAATGGTTTTCATTTCTGTTATATTATTAAAACACATATAAAATCATAATAGATAATGATCAGACTTAAATGGATAATGTTTAGAGTAAAATTGGTAATGATCAAACTTAAAATTGATAATAATCAGACTTAAAATTGATAATGAACGGACTTAAATAGATAATGATCAGACTTCAAATTGGTAATGATCAGACTTAAAATTGATAATGATCAGGCTTAAAATGACAATGATTAGACTTAAATTGGTAATGATCAGACTTAAATTGATCATGATCAAACTTAAATAGACAATGATCAGACTTAAAATTGGTAATGATCAGACTTCAATGCTAATGTTCAAACTTGATGCATAAAAGTGAGAGTTAACATAGAATTAAAAAATATTCATACTTAAATAAAATGTTCAGAAATATATCGAAATGTTAAGAGATATATTAAAATGTTCAGAGATATATCAAAAGACATTCAGATATACATCAAAATGTACACACTTACAACATTGGTTTTGATCCTTCCATACAAAACAAACACACATTGTTTTCTTCCTCTTCTTAGGATGACCTCTTTTCGGTTTTGTTTCTTTTCTTGGTAGTCTTCTCTAACATCAGACTCTCCTGTTTGACGACCCTGGTAAGTCATCATTCAAAAGTGACTTGATCCTCCCATATACAATGTCGACATCGTCATGAAATTGCATATTATTTTTTAGCACTGTGTACAACTTTTTAAATAGACATATGTCTTTTTCAAGTCTTCCAGATACGCTCGTAAAAATTGCCATCATCTCCTAAAATAGACATATAATTTAAAATTTAATAAAGTATACTTAGATGATACTTACTGTGAAGAAAACTTGGAAATAATCACACTGGTCATTGAAGCGAAAAACAAATTTGTAAGAAAAATAATCAAATCTGCTTAGTAATAATGTGTCAATTATAAAGCAATTCTTAATTCGTTAAATCATAAAATTAAGTTGTATGGTGAAAATGTTAAGAATTAAGAGCAAAAAAAATCAGGCCTACGACACTGGACATGTGATCCCTTATTTCTTCAGCATTTTCTCTTAGAGTTTGAAATTGTCGTTCCAACATTTTCAGGTTAGACACTGGCCACTTTCTTGTCTTAGAACTTCACTATTGTATAGTCTATCAGCATACAAAATCTGCAAATAAATAAATAAATGCAGTAATAACATCAAGATTGCATGAAAAAAACCAAAGTTTCGGGTCAAAATAGGGCAAAATGACCATTCCGACGTATATTGCATGCCCAGAGCGCATATGGTGTCCAAATGGGTCCATCTAGAGCTTGTTGGAAAGCTAACACACAGAGCTACAACTCTCTAGTTAACGCCAAGACAAAATTCTGACATTTAGACCTCGGAAAAGCCACAAGAAGTTGTACTCGCCCGAGCACACACGCCTACCCACCCGAGTACTGACTTCCTAAAAGACACCATTTTCCTCTGAGCATGGTACTCGCCCGAGTACGACGCCTTACCTGCCCGAGTACCAGCTTCCCCTGCACTAGAGCACCTTCTGATAGTAGTACTCGCCCGAGTACGAGTTTGCCTGCAAGTTTGCCTGCCACAGTACTCGCCCGAGTACGACTGCTGTGCCTGATTTTTGGACTCAACACTACAAATAGAAAGTGAGGGTTTTGATCTAAGGGCTGGCTTTTTGGGCGAAAATACTCATCAAAGGAGATCAAATCAAGGTCATCAATCCACATCCAATAAAGGAGAAGTGAAGATCAAAGGGAGACATTGGGATTAACCATCCTATTTCTATTCCTCTTCTATTCTCATTTGTTGTGCTTAAACCCTACTCACACCATGTTGTCTTACATGATGTGTGAGTAGTCCCCTTGTGTTTTGAGGGTGTTGTTACCCTCCTTGGTACTCTTGATCATGTATACACATGTTGGATGATTAATCTATGGTGTTAAATTCACATTCGCTATGATCTTCATTATTGCATGCCACTAGGTGTTTGATGAAATGCCAACGTGACTTGTTTATCCCAAAACTTGACCTAAGAATCTAGCGACCTTAGGGATGGTTTAGATGTAGTAAATGTGATCATATCTACGGATTTGAAGTGAACTAAGACTCGAGTTCATGGTATTTATTGCTTGGGAGAGATTCCAATGCTAATAAATGTCATGGAATGAACCAATATCCTTGAGAGAGTGAGGTTCGAGCTATAAGAGAGCTTGACTAAGAATAGATTAGATTAGAATGTGATCTACCGTAGTCTAAGCTAGGTTCAACACTATCTAACACCTTAAATGTGTTTAATTCTTGTATGTATGATCATGGGAAATGCCAAGGAGGGGCACAACCCCTCTAAACTCTCTTTTGATTGATATTCAACCCTTTAGTGCTATCTCGTTGCTTGTTCTTGATTGATAACCATCTCATCATTGAATTTTAGGAATAGCCAAGTTGAAAACTTGATTCACCTAGCGCATAATCAAATTTGCTCCCTTAGATTCGACACCAGTCTTACCGGTCATCACTATAAATTGTTTTTGACTATACGAAATTTACAATTGTCACCAGACTTCACATGGTGGTCATCACACTTAAAATGACAATGATCAGACTTAAAATGACAATGATCAGACTTACATAAATAATGATCAGACTTAAATGAACAATGATCAGACTTAAAAATGACAATGATCAGACTTAAATAGACAATGATCAGACTTAAATAGACAATGATCAGATTTAAAATAACAATGATCAGACGTAAAATGACAATGATCAGACTTAAATAGACAATGATCAGAATAATGGACAATGATCCGACCTAAATACATCCACAGTTGAAACCCAAAAAAACATATACATCATAAACTCTAAAAAAGAAAAAATGTTACTGTTCTGTTCAATTAAATCATCACCATGTTCTGTTGAGTCAATAAGACGAGTTTTGATTTGTTGAACGATCGCAACAACATTTACAAATGGTTGTAAAAGTGGTAGATTGGGCATAACAAACAAATCCTCAGCTTGAACTATATTATCAAAATGATCAACATCCCGAGATTTCATGTGTTCAACACGGTCTTCAACTATGTTATCATAATGATCAACATCCCGAGATTCTTCATGTAGAGAGGGTGTGAATGATTGTCTTGTTGGAGGTGTGGATCTAAAATCCGGAGACATTGTGAACAGACTTTTCTCTTCAAAATCATCTTCCACCAGATTTTGAACATTTTGGGGAGCCTCATTATGTACTACCTCTTCAGATTCATCTTGGGGAGTATCTTAAAACTGATTTTGAACATTTTGAGAAGATATAATAGCATCTTGAGAAGCATCTGTAGTGATCAGAATAGTGATCAGAATTAAATTGATCAGACTAAACACGATGCCTTCAGAAATGCACACGTAATTAAACTTAATAGAAATATACAAACTTAACATGGTAGTGATCAGACTTAAAAATGACAATGAAAAGACTTAAATAGACAATGATCAGACTTAAAAAGGACAATGATCAGACTTAAAAAGGACAATGATCAGACTTAAATGGACAATGATCAGACTGAAAATGACAATGATCAAACTTAAATAGACAATGATCAGACTTAAATTGACAATGATCAGACTTAAAATGACATTGATCAGACATAAATGGACAATGATCAAACTTAAAATGACAATGATCAGACTTAAATAGATAATGATCAGACTTAGATACACGCACAGTTGAAACCATAAAAAAATATACATCATAAACTCTAAGAAAGAAAAAAATCGTACCATTTTGTTCAATTAAATCATCTTGGGGAGCATCTTAAACAAATTTTTAACATTTTGAGAAGGTATAATAGCATCTTGGGAAGCATCTATAGTGATCAGAATTAAATTGATCAGACTAAACACGATGCCTTTAGAATTGCACACGTAATCAAACTTAATAAAAATATACAAACTTCACATGGTAGTGATCAGACTTAAAATGTCAATGATCAGACTTAAAATGATAATGAAAAGACTTAAATAGACAATGATCAGACTTAAAAGGACAATAATCAGACTTAAAAAGACAATGATCAGACTTGAAATGACAATGATCAGACTTGAAATGACAATGGTCGAACTTAAAAATGACAATGATCACACTTAAAATGACAATGATCAGACTTAAATGGACAATGATCAGACTTAAATAGACAATGATCAGACTTAAATAGACAATGATCAGACTTAAAATGATAATGATCAGACATAAATGGACAATGATCAGACTTAAAATGACAATGATCAGACTTAAATAGACAATGATCAGACTTATATACACGCACAGTTTAACCATAAAAAATATACATCATAAACTCTAAGAAAGAACAAATCGTACCGTTCGGTTCAATTAAATCATCAACATTTTCTAACAAATCCTCAGCTTGATGTATGTGTTCAATACGGTCTTCAACTATATTATCAAAATCATCAGCATCAGCTTGTTGATCACCATGATCAACATCCCCGGATTCTTCATGTAGAGAGGGTGTGAATGATTGTCTTGTTGGAGGTGTGGATCTAAAATCCGGAGACATTGTAAACAGACTTTTCTCTTGAAAATCATCAAATGTCCTCTTTTTTGTTGATGACTCTGGAATGTCACCGTTCAGAAGTGATTTTATTCTTCTATCAAGCAATTGAACCTCATTTTGAAATTCTGCATTTTTTTAAAGTCCAAACACTTGACGATATTCGAATATATCTTCAGTAATTTTTGAAACAATGCTCCATAATATTGCAATCAGTTCTTATTAGAAGTAATAATGTTCAGAAAGGACATAAAACAATGAGGTGGAATTAATTATAATTAGATCCTAGTAGAAGTAATCACACTTAAAGCATAATGTTTAGACTTAATCAACTATTATCCAGACTTAAAACAGAATGAAAGCATAATGTTCAGACTTACTCAATAGTATCAAGACTTAAAAACATATTGATCAGACTTAACCTATAATATCCAGACTTAAAACAAACTTAAAATCAAAATTCAGACTTAATCTATAATATCCAGACTTGAACACAGAATTAATGCGTAAATACTCAACCAATCGTAATTTAAGTACCTCACTGGGTTCTTTTTCACTAATTTTCTTCTTTCTTCTTGTATAAAACTATGGTTCTTTGGGAGGCATTTGTTGTTCCATCAACGCCCTTTGCCAAATCTATTTTTAAAGAAATGAAACGTTTCCGAGTAGCGAAATAGTCATCAGTAATATAGATGATGATTGGACTTTTTATTGTGATGGGCAACGTTGATTATAGAATCTATCCACATAAAGCATCTGCATAATATGCATAAAACAGTTACAGACTAATCAGACTTAATGATAATTGATCAGACGTAAGAATAAATTGATCAGACAGATGGGAGCTATGATCATATGCTTTAAAAAACATTATTGAGAAATGCATAAAGAATCATTACAAATCAACTTACAGTAATGAAAGAAATGGAGCCCTGGTAGAATCTTTTAATAGGACTAGATTTCCATTCTTGCGTTGCTTCTTTAATTCGTGAGATTATCAACTTGCACCAGTTAAACTTTGGAATATTAACCTCCGAAACTATACCGTTAAGAATGTCTGATCGGGAATAGATAGTACCTAGTAAATGTATAAGGACAGAATAGAAGAGGATTAGGAAATCCACCTTGAAAAAATAGTTAATCCCATTCATCCTTTTCAATCGTGCAGCGATTTCGGTATTTTTCGGATATCTAACCTTCTCAGCAAACCCGTATGATTCCTTCCATTTATGAAATACTGACCCTTTCTTTTTGGATATAGAAATATCCTGACTATCCAAGTCGAATCCAAAGACACAGTGTACGTCAAATTCATTTATTTGTAGAACTCCGGAACCAGTTGTTAAGGTTAGTTTATCCGGGTCGAAAGACTGAACGACTTTAAGGGCTAGAAATGTAGGGATTTTTGTAAATTTCATTAGCAAAATAGGACCTAACCCCATTGCAGCCACAAAACCTATTTCTCATTGCTTAAGTCATCAATAACTTCCTTTAAAATCAATGGGGTTCCTCTTAGCTGAACACCAGACTTTTTAGTCTTCGTTTTCTTTTTTCTTTTAGCTGAACACCAGCCAAATTAAGCTCTAACTGAACAGATTCATCATCAACGTTGTCAGTAGAAGTTGAGGTCAATGAATAAGACCTTGATGTCTCATCATTCATTTTGGAGCGCCGTTGCCTCTTCGACGACCTTTTGTTTAGCTCTGATAAAAATGAGCAGGATTAACACAATGCCTTTAGAAAATGACCACGTAATCAAAATGAATCGAAATATCCAGACTTAGCTTGGTAATTATCAAACTTAACTTGGTAATTATCAGATTTGACTTTGTAATGATCAGAGCTAACTTTGTAATGATCAGAGCTAACTTTTTTTTGTCAATACCTAATCATAATGACACAAAACCTAACCCAAATCACAACAAAAAAACAACCAGCTAGTATCCAGATCTATGCATCAAAAGTTAAACGCAACAAACCTGAAGCGAGCACCAACCTAGATTGAGCAACGTAACAAGCCAAAGACAGACATAATAAGAAATCATAATAGAGGACCATCCTTGGGACAGCTTGGAGTAGCTCCTCTTGGCCTGAAGCGCCAAGTAAACAGCGAAGATGAACGAAGGCACAGCTAAAAACAAGTTCTGCCATAATCCATGGCACTCGGATATCCATCCGTACAATCTACGGTTTCCGATGACATTAGTTACATTCGAAGGTGACGATTCCGGCGACATCAACAAAGCTTCCTCTAATCCTCTCATGGCGGGGCTGATCCGATCAATCAACACATCAACCTTCCTCTAATTGCAGCCATCATTTTTAGGTGACTGGAGAGAGCTGCAACTACAAGAAGAGAGTTTGTAATGATTAGAGCTAACTTTTAAAAAAAAGATCAGAGCTAACTTTGTAATGATCAGACTTAACATGGTAACTAGGTAATGATCAAACTTAAAAGTACAAATGCCTTTAGAAAATGCAAACGTTATCAAACTTAACTAGGTAATGATCAGACTTAAATTGGTAATGATCAGACTTAACTAGTTAATAATCAGACTTAAATTGGTAATGATCAGACTTAACTTAGTAATGATCAGACTTAACATTGATAATGATCAGACTTAACATGCTTACTAGGTAATGATTAGACTTAAATGCACAGATGCTTTTAGAAATGCAAATGTAATCAAACTTAACAGGTAATAATCAGACTTAAATTTTAAATCATCAGACTTAACATGGTGATGATCAGACTTAAAAATTGAACTTATGACTTTATGAATAAGCCAGAATAAAATGATACCTTTAGAAATGCTAACTTATTCAAACTTAATACAAATATCCAGACTTCATTAGGTAATGATATGACTTACATTGGTAATGATCAGTCTTAACTAGTTAATAATCAGACTTAAATTGGTAATGATCATACTTAACTTAGTAATGATCAGACTTAAATTTGATAATGATCAGACTTAACTTAGTAATGATCAGACTTAAAATTGATAATGATCAGACTTAACATGCTAACTAGGTAATGATTAGACTTAAATGCACAGATGCCTTTAGAAATGCAAACGTAATCAAACTTAACTAGGTAATGATCAGACTTAACCTGTTAATGATCAGACTTAAAAATTGAACTTATGTCTTTAAGAAGAAGCAAGAATAAAACGATGCCTTTAGGAATGCAAACTTATTCAAACTTAATACAAATATCCAAACTTAACTATGTAATGATCTGATTTAAAATTGGTAATGCTAACTTTGTAATGATCAGACTTCAATTGGTAATGATCAGACTTAACTAGGTAATAATCAGACTAAAAATGGTAATGATCAGAAATAAATTGATAATGTCCAGTCGTAGCGTGCTAAAAAAGAAACAGGATGGATGAAACCCTAAAAACACACACAGCTGAAACCATAAAAAAACATAGACAGCACAAACTCTAAAGAAGAAAAAAGAAAACATACCGCCAAGTTCACTGGTCATATTTGAAACTACGAGCTTCGAAGAAGTGTTGAAATCAATCTTGTTCGTTCGCCTGAGCATGTTGGTTGTTAATTCTTTCATTTTCATTTTCAGCGGTACGTTTAATTCTTTCTTTTTCTTTTTGATTACAACGTACTCTATGACACTATGACATTTTTACCCCTCGTTTATGTTTTGTACTTGACAAGCGTATTTTTAACCATTTATAGTTGTCTATTTATATGTTTTAGGGGTCAAGTTGCAGTCAAACAAAATTTATAAACCTATGTAAGCCAAGGGTCGATCCAAAGAAAAACGAGTGTGAGTACTAGCTAACAAGTGACCTATTTAGGTATTCCGAACGATTTAAGGTTTTGGTGTGATGAGAACAGCAAAAATTAAATACAGAAAAATAAAAGGTTATGGTTTGATCAGAGAAAGAATCCTAGGACCAAACTTCACCCGTGCCAATCCCACTAATCATGCAACGTAAATTCATCATGCTATCGAATATGGAAATAAACCAAAATAACACTAGACAAGCTGCCCATCCACGGATCATTGTCTAGATTAATCTCAATCGTTGAACGCCGCCCATCCACGGATTATCAACGATCTCGATTATTAAACTTAGGGTTTTTCAAACAAAAGTCAACTTTCCTATTAATTCATGTACTACCATTGTAGCTACCATGACCTAATATCAATTTCATGCAATCCGGTTAATATCTAGGACCCATCCATCTTTTGGTAATTAACCTAAGTACGTTCTAGCATGCAAATATCTCATTCAATGTAAAACTTGCAAGAACGATAAAATTAAGCACGATGAAATTGAATATTCAAATTGCATTAATGAAAAATGTTCAATTGATCACACAAAGAGTTGGATACATGGCACGGGATCCGTAGGATCCCAGAATTAAGAAGACTACTCACTATTCATGGTAAGTTAACCACAAATAGTGTAAAAATAGAAATTAAGGATGAGTTAACCGTAGCGACGATGTAGCTCGATTAATTTTCAATCTCTCGCGATGTTCTTTGTCTACTCTCCCAAGTTAGGGTTCTTCAATCTCAATTCAAGCACCAAACTCTCGTCAATCATCCACTCTGGTTGTCTCTCTTTTATAGCCAAAAATGACCTAAAAGCCGAAACAGCTCAAAAACTTTTCAAAATGGATTTTGGAAATAAGTGATAATTCTGCTCCCGACGGCGAACCGGTCGGTTGGCTGAGTGAATAAACCTCAACCGACCGGTTCGATCAAGGCTGGCTTGAGCTCGAACTCTCTGAGGTTCTGAACCGGGCGGTTTAGGTTGGTGCACCTGTGTGAGCCGGCCGGTTCAATCTCCTCGAACTCTCTGACCCTTTGAGCCGGCCGGTTGAACTGGGGCCCTGGGGTGAGCCAGCCGGTTAGGCGAAGCCTCAAAACACTCGAACTCTCTAACCATTTGAGCCGGCCGGTTGAGCTTTGTGCTGTGGGGTGAGCGGACCGGTTCTAGGCCTCAGTGCTTCCTCTCGCTTTGATCTTCATATCCAACTGGTCGGTTGGTTTTGAGTCAACTTTCCCAACCGGTCGGTTCGGTCTCCAATGTGTGCATTTACGTCCCAAAAGTGCGGGTTTTCTTTGAGTGGTCTTAGGCCATGGTTTTGATGGATTTTTAACCTAAAACGCTCAAGAAAAGACATCAAATAATGACAATTTGTCGGGAGAACGAGTAATATCCTTCATCGTATGGAGCAATTAACTAGTCAAAATATCGACTGATCAAAACACTCCACACTTAGGATTTGTTCGTCCCGAACAAATGGTAGAATAAATGCAAGTCCATGCGAGGCTCAACAACCATATGTTGCTAAGCTACCCACTTAAGTGTCATGTGATCAATTCTAACTAAAATAAAAACAAAAAGATAACTCACTGTCGTAGAGGACACGAATGCATTTAGCGTATGCATCAAGCCTTTAAACCCCTAGGCTGCCCTAGTAGGACGAGTATAGTCTCGTGAAGGTTTTCAGGAATGGGACTACCTACAAATCCCCTGTACAATTAACTAACGTGCATGCGTGAAATGATGCTCAACGAGTCACAGTAAAGTCATGTCATACCTCGGATTCATCGTATTACCTCAACTTCAAGTCAAACATCTTCATCAAAGTTGTCGGACAATCATATATTAAACGAGTTATGCATTCAAACGGTCAGTACACACGGCTAGCAAGTGACTAATCACATGTTCTAGATAGTTCTATAGCAATATAATAAGAACATAAATAGTTACACAAAACATGCTCGTCATTCACCTATGCTATCTAGGGATAGTCCACGGGCTCTTGGCGCAAAGCTTATTCTCAAGTGCCAAGGACTAGGCAATGACCCGTAAGAGAAGAGGAGCCTGGCTTAAGAATTTTCCGGAAAAAAAATACAAAAATCACAACAAAATTTCAATGCAAGCACAAGGATCGTCCCTTAGTTTCTAGTACATGAATTCTCAAGACAAGTCATGATTGCACGCAATGAAAATGTGGAAATACACTACAGCAAGCAAAAGGGGGCAGGAATTTCATTTTTTTCATACTCAAGGGGTGAATTCTCTCACTTTGCCCTTGGTATTTTTTTTCTTTTTTTCTACAAAAACAACTATGCTTAGGGTCAATTTTTTACCTTCATTTGAAAATTCAGAACTTTGTTCTTGATTGGGGGCCTATTTTTCGCTCCTCTTTTGACTATTTTTTTCTAACTCCACACTTAAAACTTGACATAGTGTATGAGTAAAGGCGGGCGCATGCAAATCACAACAAGTATAGAGAAACACATACTAGTACTAAGGTCACCTAGAAAAAGAGATGCAATTTAAGTTTTTGACATTTTTGTACAGGTGCCTACTAATATTAAGTCTCAAACATGCTTCAAGAAATACGTAAAACACGTGATAAGCAAAGACTATACTGATACGAGGGAATACACACGCGAATAAAACTATTTCAAGTCCTAGACTTTGAATCCAAAAGAATGACAATCAATCAAGGAGTGTCGTAGAAAATGAGGATTTCAATCGCAATACATAGACAGTTGAGCATATGCAAGAGTGAATGTGTTACATGCAATGTGTGTGACTATGCGCTACCCACTCCACACTTAAAAATGAGCTTAGTCCCTAAGCGAAGAAATAGAAGATAAGAAAAGGCGCATAGGAACTTCCGTCGTGTGTGAAAACTTGATATCCATAGAGATTAAGCGATGCTCGGGGAGTGAAACACGACTTGTGAGCTGGTAGAGATATAGATATAAAAAACACAGAGCTTCACAAGTGATAGGTTAGCATCGAAAATCATGGAGGGGCACTCCACACTTAGAACCTTGAAATGTCCACACATAATGCAAATGAAAAATGCAACTAACTAGTGCTTACAGCGCGAGTTACTCCCCGAAGAGGCCTAGTTTAATGTCTTGGCTAGACTCAGCAAGGGAGATAGTGTCAATCCACCTTCAAATCCCACTTGAATTTACGTCCTTCAAGAATGATATGGACGTTAAGTAGAGCATGCAGTTCCTTCAAAAATTTGAGACCCTTAAGAATCAAGGGACTGTAGACGCTCCCTAATAACAGTTTCAAGACGTAAAGCAAGAATTGTCGAAACTTGTCTGGAGGCGGTGCAGCAAGATATACATCTTCAAATCCAGCTCCAACAAGAACACTTCCTTTATACTCTTTAGAGAGGAACTCACGTTCCCATACTTCATAATTTCCCTTCACTATCACATTCATATGTATGCGAGGATCCTCTATAATCGAGCTGAGGTACACATCAACAAAGTCTTCGTACCTATAATCCTTTGATAGCTCATCAGCGCCCAGAGAAACTAGTGGAAGGATGTTCTCTTCTGTGTGTTCAGCTAAATGACCTTTTTCAACAGCCGTAGTGGAGGGGGATGTATCTTCATGTTCCGAGACGTCATCAGTAAAAAACTCATCATCCGCCAACTTAGTGTAAGCCTTGGCAACCATTCTCAACGCCTGAAACCATCCTCACAAACAGGTTGTTCTGGTTTAGAGAGCATTCTCTTATCCTGATCATCTTCCACATGGATTGGAAATAAAACTGAAGATGAATGTGCTTCATAGTCTTGAACTTCTTGATGATTGGTCATTGTCATCTCAATGTCCTCATCTCTGCATTCATTGGTGGCTGCAATAGCTTGTTGCTCTATTTGGTCTTTCAGAATTCTCTGTCTGACTGCGAGTTGCTATATTGATCTCTGTACCCCCTGAAATCGCATGTCTTGCTCCTGAGTCCACTTCTGTTTCTTTTCCAAGAAACTAGACAGCAAGGAATCTATACCCGACAATTCTTCAGTGTTCTGGTATCTCTCATAATAGCTATCACGATTGATCATAAAACTGATGTTGTTGCTTCAGCGACTGGTCCTGGTAACTCTCATAGTAGAGGTCATTCTGATAATAGGGTCGATCATAAAACTGATTTTGATTTCCTTCCCAATTTGTATCATATGAATATGTCTCACAATAAGGCTCTTCCCTTGAGTAGGTGTCTTGATAACCAAAAGAGAACATCCTCGCAACATTCAAAAGAAAAGTGATTAGTGAAGTGAAGAAGTATATAGAGTATGCACAAGGAAGTACAAAAAAATGGAATAGTCTAAACTACACTAGTTAAATCTAATATCACACTAAGCGTTGTTCCCCGGCAACGGCGCCATTTTGACAAGCGTATTTTTAACCCTTTATAGTTGTCAATTTATATGTTTTAGGGGTCAAGTTGCAGTCAAACAAAATTTATAAACCTTGGTAAGCCAAGGGTCGATCCAAAGAACAACGAGTATGAGTACTAGCTAACAAGTGACCTATTTAGCTATTCCGAACGATTTAAGGTTTTGGTGTGATGAGAACAGCAGAAATTAAATACAAAAAAATAAAAGATTTTTGTTTGATCAGAGAAAGAATCTCAGGACCAAACTTTACCTGTGCCAATCCCACTAATCATGCAACGTTAATTCATCATGCTATCGAATATGGAAATAAACCAAAATAACACTAGACAAGTCGCCCATCCACGGATCATTGTCTAGATTAATCTCAATCATTGAACACCGCCCATCCACGGGTTATCAACGATCTCGATAATTAAACTTAGGGTTTTTCAGACTGTCAACTTTCCTATTAATTCATGTACTACCATGACCTAATATCAATTTCATGCAATCCGGTTAATACATAGGACTCATCCATCTTTTGGTAATTAACCTAAGTATGTTCTAGCATGCAAACATACCATTCAATGTAAAACTTGCAAGAACGATAAAATTAAGCACGATGAAATTGAATATTCAAATTGCATTAATGAAAAACGTTCAATTGATCACACAAAGAGTTGGGTACATGGCACGGGATCCGTAGGATCCCAAAATTAAGAAGACTACTCACTATTCATGGTAAGTTAACCACCAATAGTGTAAAAATAGAAATTAAGGACGAGTTAACCGTAGCGACGATGTAGCTCGATGAATCCTTAATCTCTCGCGATGTTCTCCGTCTTATCTCCCAAGTTAGCGTTCTTCAATCTCAATTCAAGCACCAAACTCTCGTCAATCATCCACTCTGGTTGTCTCTTTTTTATAGCCAAAAAATGACCTAAAATACCAAACAGCTCAAAAACTTCCCAAAAACGGATTTTCGAAATAAGTGATAATTCTGCTCTCCACGGCAAACCGGTCAGTTGGCTGAGTGAATAAACCTCAACCGATCGGTTCGATCAAGGCTGGCTTGAGCTCGAACTCTCTGAGGTTATGAACCGGACGGTTTAGATTGGTGCACTTGTGTGAGCCGGCCGGTTCAATCTCCTCGAACTCTCTGACCCTTTGAGCCGACCGGTTGAACTGGGGCCCTGGGGTGAGCCCGCCAGTTCGGGGAAGCCTCAAAACACTCGAACTCTCTGACCATTTGAGTTGGCCGGTTGAGCTTTGTGTTATGGGGTGAGCCGGCCGATTCCAGGCCTCAGTGCTTTCTCTCGATTTGATCTTCCAATCCAACCGGTCTGTTGGTTTTGAGTCAACTTTCCCAACCGGTCGGTTGGGTCTTGACGTGCGTCAACTGACGTGTCAAATTTAATATTTATAAAAACCTGCTAAAAGCTAGCTAGTGGCAAGCAGGGTCGAACCCAAGGGAGCTGGTGTTGTTGAAGCTATTCCTGTAAAAACAATTAAAAAGGGGATTTTGAGCAATTAAGAGTGCAAAGGAGAAAAATAACAGAAGACTTCCAATAAGAGAGAACATTCAGCTTAGGGTTTCTATTGTGACATGTTTATCATAGATATCTAATGATCAAATCTTTGTTTCTTAGTGTGGAATTCCGACAAAGGTAATTCCTAAAGTATCCCGACAAAGGTGATACAACACATCTAACCCGACCAAGGGTTAGATTTCTAGTTCTTTCCTAAATACAATAATCCGACAAAGGTATTATTTTATCTAGGTATTACGATCTACCTTTACGACAAAGTTTCCAGTAGATATTAATGATACGAATTAATTATTTGATTAAGCTTTGCGACAAAGCTTCCACTTAACCTCACAATTTAATTCATGGAATAAGCACAAGAACTAGAGAACTATAAAATTGCATTAAGAACGGAATCTCAAAACATAGTCACAATATGCAAAACCCTAAACTGAATTAGGAGTTTAGCTACACATAATGTAAATTAAACGCATAATGAAAGGTAGAAAAATCTCTTCTCTCGCCGAAAGCTTTGTCTTTTCCTCCAGAGCCGTCTAGGTCTTCTCAGAATGAATGATGATGGAAATCATAACCCAAACACCTTATTTATTGCAAAAAGTAGGGTTTCCAAGTCTGATTTTTGGACTTTATTTCCATGTTTCGGCCTTGCTGACATCATCAAAACGCATTGCTGACATCATCACCGCGGACCATGTACATTTTAGCTCCGTGGGTACTGTTCATTTTAGCGTCCGGGAGGGGGGGGGGGTACTGTTCATAAAGTGAACAGTGTCCGCGGTCCTCTCGGAGACAGATCATCCATTCTGCGCATCTGTTTTGACTTCGGGTCTCGATTAGACCCTCTAAATGACCTTGGAAGCTCTCGTTGTAAACTAGAGAATTGTAGGGAATTGAGTCAGCTACGCAACGCCATGTAGCTCGTATTTTTTTGATTAACGGTCAGTTCCCAGCACTCCGTCGAATGCCCAAAGGTCTGATGTGCCATTGTGGTGTTTTCGGCATGAAATGCCGTCTTTTATGCACGTTTCCTTCTAGAGCTTCCGAAACACCTGAAATGCAAAATAACACTAAAACGTAACTGTTCGCATAATAAAGTGTCAAAATTAATGGGATTAGTTGATTCAACGAGTCGTATAAATACGACTCATCAAACCACCCCACACTTAAACTTGTTCGTCCCGAACAAGAATTAAGTCATAGAAGGAAAATAAATGCAACATCAAAATTTCTTCGATGTCTTGGATACATGCACATGAATATGAGTTGCTAGTCTAGACTCACTTTTCTATGCATAACTCAATCGCTACTCAAATCATCATGCTCAACACAGAATTAACTCGATACATGTTACCTTTGAGATGAAAGTCAAATCAATTCGGATGATTGGGAGGTAGTCCTCTTTAGACCCATGATCTGCACTCGCTGTCCCGAACTCTAGCTATATGGTTACACTTCATTGCTTTTTCATGCACGTGATTCATTCGAGCTTCAAGATTTTTTGAGATTTCTTCTTTCTTCTTTTGTTGGACAGCTTTTGTAGTGACTTTCTTTGGCCTTTGGCTCTTGATGTAAGAATGATGTGCTTCACTTTTTTTGTATAAACCTTCACAAGTAGCTGATTTTTCTTGAGCTTTGCTCCTTCGCTGTGAATAGCTTGTCCTTTTCTTTCTTTCTTTTGAAGGAGGTCCAATCATCGCCCGCAAGCATATGGAAATACCTCCCTGCTCTTTCTCATCCTCCACCTTTTTGACACGAGTCAAGATGAGGGTTCCTCACCTATTTTCCCGGTTACTTCGGATTAGAGATAGGACGGTCAATTTTCCCGTCCCGCCTACCTACATAAACACTGCAGCAACGGAGCTAACTCAGAACCATATCATCTCTAAGTACTAGCCTCCACGAAATCTACATAACCATATAGCTCGAAATTCGGTCATTTGAATGCTTCGTCAATACTCTCTAGGACATTTCTATCAACTCCACATCCCTGTTTATCTCAACTCAAAAGGACACGTAGTGGGTTAAGTTCACATGTAAAACCACAATTCAAGTTTCGCGAGAGGAACACATCTAATCAGCATCATCTATTTCACATCATCAAAATTCAATACTGCATATCCAGGAAATAGAGAGAAACTTTCTACTTTTCAAAAAAAATTGATGGAAACTTGCTGACACAGTACATATGCAAGAAAAATAAATATGCTGACACAACAGACGGACTGACTCTCCCACCCCACACTTTTGAACCAAGCCGTGTCCTCACGGTACGACTTAAGTTCAAAGACACAAACAATGCAAGACACACAAACATATAAGAAAAGAAAGAGATCAAAGTGAACAGGTACTCCCCTCGTTTGGTCGTGTGAAGATGAGAATTCAGGTCAAACGAGTCAGTCAACGCTGGTCAACCATGGTCAATGGTCAACTCTGGTCAACCAAGAGGGACGCGCCTGATGAAGAGATTACGACGCGCCTGGAGAACACATTAGCCATTTAAAATCGCTTCCGGGCGCGGTGAATAAAGTGTGTGTGAGACGCGATCCTCTCGAGATGTCACCTGTTTCCTGCATAAAAACGTTCTTCTTTCCCAAAAGACGGTATAAAATACATGACTCAAGACTCAAACAAACATAAAACGAAATAAAAATGGAAAAACAAAAATTTTGCCGGGCTGCCTCCCTGCGAGCGCCTTTGTTTTACGTCGTTGGCTCGATGATACCTCTTTAGGGATCACAAGTTAGGATCCCATGGACGTGTGAGGTCAAATTTTGCCTCAGCTACCCCTTCAGTCTGCCCAAAATCCTAATACAATGGTGTGATCGTGTCTCCTCTCCATCGATCAGGCGGATTCGCCTTTACATCCTCCCGAGTTTGCGAGGACACTCTGCTCATAGCTACATCATTTGCTGCATGTGTAGTCTCATCTGGTAGGTTCGGAGGTAGGGCACCGAGATATGGCGTGTGCACTATGTCCGGTGGTTTCTTAGCGCATGGACGGTCATCATCCTCATAAATATAAATATCTGATGTCTTGCCACCAAACGCAAGTGACAACAAGCATGTGTCCATGTCAATCTTGGTTTTAGTGGCAAAGAGAAATGGACGTCCCAAAATAAGTGCTAGAGGATCGTCGTTTCTAGCATCTCCCATCTGCAAAACATAAAAGTCTGTAGGAACAACAAGGTCACCTACATGTAGGGTTAGATAGCAGACCAACTGGACGAATACAAGATTTATCCCTGATGAGCCGTATTTATACGACTCATCGAGTCAACAAATCCCACCAATTCCGACACTTTATCATACAAACAGTTACTTCTTAGTGTTGTTTTGCATTTCAGGTGTTCCGGAAGCTCTAGGAGGAAACGCGCTTAAAGACTGGCATTTTAGGCCAAAAACATCACAGTTTCAGATTAGACCTTTGGACAGTCGACGGAGTGCTGGGAATGGACCACTGATCAGAAAAATACGAGCCACATGCCATCGTAAAGGTGACTCAATTCCTTACAACTCTCTAGTTCACACCGAGAGCAGCCGAGATCGTTTGGATGGTCGAAACGAGAGTTGAAGTGAAGACAGATTATCTGGCCGAGAGTTCCACATGCACTTTACACTTTAGGTGCACGCCGAGTCCAAGGCCGAGTCAGCCCGAATCACAACCGTCAAGGCCGCCCAACCGAGTCCAAGCCTCAAAAATCCGGCTCACCGTGAACAGTAATTTCCGGCGCGAACAGTGTATTTTGGGCCGTGAACAGTAACTTCAGGCGTGAACACTATTTTTGGGCTGTGAACAGTAATTTCGGGAAATTTCCCCATTTCGTCCTTGGCGGTTTAGAGGCTCCTAGAACCTCCTGGAAGAATCTGGAAGACTTGTTGGCCAAGTTACCTTACAATCTAAGTTAACTTGCTCCCTAAGTTAGCTTACATACCAAGCAAACCGGATTTGGAAACAAACGAGATCAGGCCTGGCCCATATTTTGACTATAAATAAGAGCTCTCCTCAGCCCTTCAAAGCATCCCATCAGCTCTCAACAATCCCAAAAACGTGGAGAGCTCCTCTCTGTACAAGCCTCCCAATTCGAAGAGTTGCCTCCTCTCTCTCGGTCGAAGCTTGCTCCGGCACACACAGCCCTCCTGGCCCGGTCGTTCATCCTCCCTCTCGGCATTATAGAGAAGTTTACATTGTTCTTTTGTTATTGTCTTGTTTCCATGGCTATGTGTAGCTAAACCCGTTATTCGGGCTAGGGTTTGTACATTGTGACGATCGTTTTTTAGACTTAGTTCTTAATGCTATTCATGTTTTACTAATTCTCGTGCCTTATTCTGAATTATTGCTAGACTATGTGGATGCTTTGTCGCAAAGCTTAGTTGATCAATATTCTTATAATTATTATCTGCCTATTACTTTGTCGTTTGGGTAGATAGCACATCTAGGTTAAATAGCACCTTTGTCGGGTTAAGTTGTGGCGTAACACCTTTGTCGGGTTACTTGGGAAGTCACCTTTGTCGGGACAACCACACTTAGAAACTATGAATTAGATTATTAGAAGTCAAGGATAAAACAAGTCACAATCGAAAACCCTAGTCTGAATATTCTCTCTCATTGATACACACTTGCCTTATTTCTTATTTTTGCACTGTTTATTAATTGCTCACAAACCCAATTGTCTTTTCTTTCCTTTTTTTACAGAACAAATAGTAATCATCTAGCTCCCTTGGGTTCGACCCTTGCTTGCCACTGTACTAACCCACAGTTTAGAGTAAGGAATTATAAATTTAGATTTGCAGGTACCGACGACGACCTGTCAAATTTTGGCGCCGTTGCCGGGGATCGACGCACGGTGAAATTTGTTCTTTCTTTTTCTGTTATTTCCTTTTTCTTTTTAGTTTCTTTTTGTTCTTCTCTACTTGTGTGCCATGGCTCACGCAGGAAATCAGGTTCCCAACAACGAAGAGATCTATGAGGAGGATGATCCAGGCCTCCTCAACAACGAAGAAGCACCACCGGTGATCTATGAAGACCCGGAGAGGATGTTCCGAGCTAGGAACCGAGCCAATCGAGAAGCTGCCCGACAGGACCAAGGAGCGCCCGGAGCATAGCAAAGGGCAGATCTGAGGGCACCGGTCCAGCAGCAAGCACCAATTCAGCAACAAGTCCCGGCCCGACAACAAGCTCCTCAACTGAGACGCCATCCACCGGCGGCCCTGCAGCAACAAATCAGGTGACCTCCCAGACAACCGGTGTTCTACGAAGAGTATGACGAGGAGGACTACGATCAAGAGCCTACCATGGGAGAGTTGTCGGCCCCTGACTTCCACAACCAATCTTGGTGTATCTACGAAGGGCCGGACCTCGAAGCCATAGCAATCAACACGACGGTCGTACACCACCTACCGAAGTTCTCGAGCACAAGGGGAGAGTCGGCCACGTCTCATCTACAGCGCTACCAAGGGATTTGCAAAAACCTAAAGCCACACGGAGTCGAAGTCGATGACTTCAAGCTGAAGGCGTTCTACTTTTCAGTCATAGACTCGGCTACTGATTGGTTTCTCTCTTTGCCTTCAGGTAGTATTGATGGACCAAAGTTATACGAGTCAGAAACACAGTAAAACCCCCTTAATTAGACTGTTTGTCTATCTAACTTCTACGTGTTAGTCCCGATATATTTCCACAGGGCATTTTAGAGACTGAAGTGAAAACACGCTAAGGAGAGGATTTTATGCTGAAAAGATAACAAGAGTCAATCCAAGGTCAAGATCATATGCCGACTGAAGAAATATCAAGGATCCTGACATTGAATTGACCATAACAAATTAATTAGAAGAATCAGGAGTGGAGTCAAGAAAGCCCGGAGAAGAAACACATTGACAGTTTTGTGAAAAGACTGCACAAAACTGTACAAACTCACACATTGGGCAAGGATGACCGGCCACTTGAAGAAGTGGTGGCCAAGGGAGGAGCTCCTCCTCCTTGGCCACCGCCTACCGGCGGCTCTTGGTGGTGGTGACCGGCGGCTTTTGGAGCTCCTCCACATGTCACCACCACCTTCCTCCTCCTCCACCACTCCTCTTCCTCCATGTGTGGCCATCTCCTCCATCCATTTTCTCCTCCAATCAAAATGCAACACTTACCACCCATCTCCACCACCCATCTCCTCCCCTTTGGGCTATAAAAGGAGGAGCTCCTCCTCCTCATTTCACACACCAAATCTCATTTCACTTCTCTCTCTAGAAGTTGTAACATTTGTAATATTGTAATCTTGGCTTTGGAAATAAAGGATAGCTCCCTTGGCGCTTCAACGGTTGTAAGTAATTCTTAGTATTCATTCAACTGTTTTATTTCCTTAGTTATAATGTTTAGCGCGATGAATAGTAGCTAAACTTGTAGTTCGGTCTAAGGGGCGCACTTGTATTATAAAATGTTTTAAGACTATTAACTTAGTGTCTAGTCTAAGTATTCAAAACTTATTCTATGTGCCATATATTAAGTCAGAACGTCCAAGGTAGAGTGGATGCTTGGAATGGCAAAACTCTACAGCGGGGTTCGTAAACTTGTACGGATAAGTGGATACTTGGAATGGCAAAGCTTATATGAGAAGTTTGACTCATCTTAAACACCATTTGGTTGATCGGGAATGATTGATCAAATGGATGCACATAGGCTAATATAACCGGGAATGGAGTATTAGTCTAAATAGAATAAGTGTTCTACGTCCTTGGAATAGGCTAGACAGTGTACGCAAATCGAGTGCTTGGAATGGCCTTGATACACCGTTTGAATACTTAGGAGATTCACTAAAGGTCAATGATAAACAGGATATAATACAAGTCCCCTGAAACCGAACATTTCTCTTTAATTATCAACTGTAATTTACTTTCCAGTATTAAAATCAACCAACCAACCAATCAATCAATCAAAATAGCTGGTAGCTTTAAAACCAACCAACCGACCTTAAACACGCTCCCACGCTGCGTAATCCCCCCGAAGAACAATTATTCCCCTAGTTCCCTTGGGTTCGACCCCTACTTACCAAGTACTACCCAGTAGTATAGTTGCGAGTAGCGGACTATTATAAATTTATTTGCACAATCGCTTTGACGACGAGCGGTTCTGTCAAATTGGCGCCGTTGCCGGGGAACTAGTCATCGGATAACTGTTCTTTAAACCGTTACGCGCTTTAAAAACAAACCATGTCTCGCGAAGAAAGTCACCATGACTACCAGGATGACGAAGAAATAAACCTGTACGATCAGAATGATGAGGTACCGTTTCCATTCGTCGACGATCCGGAACAACTCATCAGGAACAGAAGAGCTCGTGATAGGGAAGCAGTCAGAAGAAACCAAGAATTACCCGAGGACCGAAATGCAGCTGGTCCAGTACAACCTCCTATTCATCCCCCACGACCACAACCTCAACCTCGATACATGCCAAGAAGAGAACCCGCTTTCGACGACTACAACGGGGACAACTACTACCGTGAACCAACTATGGGAGAGTTAAATGCCCCTAATTTCGAGACACAGCCGTGGTGCATCTATGAGAGCCCTGCATTAGAAAATATAACCATCAACGCATCAGTGGCACACAGCCTGCCAAAATTCTCAGGATCTCAAGGAGAATCTGCCGCAACTCACCTCCAACGCCTACATGGCATTTGCCAGAATCTAAAGCCCAATCGAGTGAATATGGACGACTTCAAGTTAAAAACGTTCTATTTTTCCCTCATTGACTCGGCAAGCGACTGGTTCCTTTCATTGCCTTCCGGAAGCATCAGAACATGGGCTCAGATGCAGAAGAAATTCTTAGACAAATACTATCCGGCTGGAAGAGCAATACAAGTAAGGAAGCAACTACAGGAAATCAAACAAGGTCCCAATGAAACCATGTACGATTACCTGGAAAAGTTCAATCACCTAGAAAGGAGCTGCTGTACCCTTGGACTGCCCGAGAAACTCGTCATCGAGTACCTCATTGATGGATTAAGACCATTAGACAAAATGCTCTTGGATGCCTCAGCGGGAGGGTCCTTGATGAATCTATCATTAAGTGGCATCAGAAATCTCATCGCCAACGTTGCTGAAAATGCTCGATTTAGAGAACAGACCACTCGCCAAGATGAATTCTCTCGATCAAAAAGGGTAGCACAAACCGAGGCATCAGTAAACTCCATAACTGAAGAGATGAAACAGTTAAAGGAGATGATGATTGAGATCATACGTAGACAGCCAGTTACGGTAAAACCTTGCGAGTTCTGTGGTTCTACAGACCACAAAACAGACGCATGCCCAACATTGATAGAAAAAGAACTGGCTGACGTAAATACAGTGGGAGGATATCAAGGATACAACAACGACAGAGCTGGACAAAATAGACAGTACGGTCAAACATCCAACCCAGGCTGGCGTAACAACAACAGCTATCTTCAGACGGAGACACAACCAGCTGTCCCTCAACTAGCGCAGTCATTCTACCAACCACCCCACCGACAATATCACCAGAACACTCCATCGGCAGGCCAATATCACCAAAAAGAGCCAAATCAGTACCAAGCCAGACCGAGCAATCAGAAGGAACCAAGCAAGTCGCTCAATGACACGATGAAGGAGCTCACGGGAAACATTAATCAATTGGGTACTTCACTACACCAGTACCAGGCAAAAACTGATGGTGCAATTTTAGAATTGACCAAACAAATGTCCCAGCTCGCCACCGCAATGTCAACACTCACTACTGAACCTGGCAGACTTCCTTCACAGACCATCCAAAATCCTAAGGCGAACATAAGCATGATAAGGAGGTCAAACATGAAGGTTACTCTAGGAGAAGTAGCACGGTCCCCAACCTACAGACTTACAAACAATCATTTCGACCGTAGGAGTCGACCTGATTGGAATCAAGACGAAGACCGACCCAATGATGGAAAAACATGGGTTACACATGCCGACAATGGATGATATGCATTCACCGTCTGCATAACACCACCGCCTATTATACACACCGACGTACCAGCATCAGGATGGGACGACGACAACAACTTAAGGCCAAGGAATAGGCAGACTGGTCAAAGAATAGAAAGAGTCCTCGTTTCAGACCATGAGTCAAAACCGGAAAGAGATAAAGACCCAGGAGCCTTTACAATCACTTGCGGTATTGGTGAAACCCAGATCCACAAATGCTTAGTCGATCTTGGGGCTGCTGTCAACGCCATGCCTTCCTCCTTGTATTACTTACTAGGACAAGGTCCGTTGAAACCTCCCCGATCAAATATCGAGCTAGGAGATAAGTCATGCATCCGTCCGGTTGGAGAACTGGAAGATGTAATACTCCATGTGGGAGAGCTCGTCGTTGCTGCAGACTTCTATGTAATACCAACAGAAGAAACCAGCAAAGACGATCCTCCGACAATAATATTGGGACGACCATTCCTCTACGCCACTAAAGCAAGAATCGACGTGGGCAAGGGGTCATTATCACTTAAGTTCGGCGGCAAAATTGCACACTTCTACATTAATTAGAGCCGCCCGGACACGAAGAAACCGCCAGACATAACACCTATCTCAGATCACAGTGCACAGTTTTCTGACCTGTCATTAGGGACCAAAAAAGTATCAAGACCAGCAGCTATGGTCAAAGGTCTTCCGCCTTCTCAGAAACATTGGAAAGAGAAAACACCAAAACCATGGAGCTCTTACTCCAGCAAGAAGTCAGGAAGAAGCAACACTGGAACGGTGGCAAAGTTTGACCTCAGCCACCCATGGGACCCAAACCAATGAACCACAAACGAGGTATCGTCGAGCCAACGACGTTAAACAAGTGCACTGGGCGGGAGGTAACCCGACACTATCTTACTTTTCCGCACTTTAATTTCTGTCATTTAAATTCAGTATTTAGTTTTAAGCTTGCATGACTTTTGAACTAAGGCACGCCTTCGTTCAAAAGTGGGGGGTGAGAACCACCTGTGTACATAAATAACATGCAGCTGTTTTCATGCATTAACCTTGTGAAAATTCAACTGTTTAAAAACTTAGGATGTAACTTTCCATTTGTCCTTTGTGCTGAGATAACTAGGGATGTGGAGTTGACATAAACTGCCCTAGAGAGGCTTGGAAAGCAATCAAAGGATCAGATCAAACTATATGGTTTTCGAAGTCAGTGGAGGCTGCACTTCGGGTTTCAGTGAAAATTGAAGTCATCTCCGCCATGCAATGCAAAAGGCGAGGACGGGAATCAGACCGTCCTATCTCCGGTCAAAGTAGCCGAGAAAATAGATGAGAGACCCTCATCTTGACCCGCGCGAAAATGACAGTCAAAGTAGCCGAGAAAATAGCTGAGCGACCCTCACCTTGACCCGCGCGAAAACGGCAAAAAAGAGAGGAGCGGGGAGGTATTTCCATAGGCTTGCGGGCGATGATTGGACCTCCCAAAAAGGCTCGAGAAAATGGACTAGCAGTCACACAAAGGTGAAAAGCTCAATGAAGCAAATCAAGAGGCCAAAGGCCCAAAATTGTGAAGGTTTTAACCGAACAAAAAGTGAAGAACTCAAAAAGTCAAAACAAAGGCCAAATGCCGACTCACTACAAAAGCAGTCCCTCGCCAAAAGAAAATCAAAGTACTCAAGCCACTGAAACCCGAATCGAATCATGTGCTAGAGAAAGCTACAAGAAAACCATATAGTAAGAGACGATCCCGAGGTTGCAGTCCAGGAGCCTAAAAAGGGCTATCTCCCGAGACATCCAATATAATTTGCATCTCAGCACGGAGGTACAAGTATTAAGTTTCTTCTATTTATTTACGCAGTTTAATTTGGTAATAAGTAAGCAATGCATGAATTAGGATAGATCGAGTACCACATTCTAAATTTCATATTCCAAAGCCAAACTTAGAACTTACGCCCTTTAATAGCATTGTTCGGGACGAACAACTAAAAGTGGGGGGTAATCTGATGGACCAAAGTTATACGAGTCAGAAACACAGTAAAACCCCCTTAATTAGACTGTTTGTCTATCTAACTTCTACGTGTTAGTCCCGATATATTTCCACAGGGCATTTTAGAGACTGAAGTGAAAACACGCTAAGGAGAGGATTTTATGCTGAAAAGATAACAAGAGTCAATCCAAGGTCAAGATCATATGCCGGCTGAAGAAATATCAAGGATCCTGACGTTGAATTGACCATAACAAATTAATTAGAAGAATCAGGAGTGGAGTCAAGACAGCCCGGAGAAGAAACACATTGACAGTTTTGTGAAAAGACTGCACAAAACTGTACAAACTCACACATTGGGCAAGGATGATCGGCCACTTGAAGAAGTGGTGGCCAAGGGAGGAGCTCCTCCTCCTTGGCCACCGCCTACCGGCGGCTCTTGGTGGTGGTGACCGGCGGCTTTTGGAGCTCCTCCACATGTCACCACCACCTTCCTCCTCCTCCACCACTCCTCTTCCTCCATGTGTGGCCATCTCCTCCATCCATTTTCTCCTCCAATCAAAATCCAACACTTACCACCCATCTCCACCACCCATCTCCTCCCCTTTGGGCTATAAAAGGAGGAGCTCCTCCTCCTCATTTCACACACCAAATCTCATTTCACTTCTCTCTCTAGAAGTTGTAACATTTGTAATATTGTAATCTTGGCTTTGGAAATAAAGGATAGCTCCCTTGGCGCTTCAACGGTTGTAAGTAATTCTTAGTATTCATTCAACTATTTTATTTCCTTAGTTATAATGTTTAGCGCGATGAATAGTAGCTAAACTTGTAGTTCGGTCTAAGGAGCGCACTTGTATTATAAAATGTTTTAAGACTATTAACTTAGTGTCTAGTCTAAGTATTCAAAACTTATTCTATGTGCCATATATTAAGTCAGAACGTCCAAGGTAGAGTGGATGCTTGGAATGGCAAAACTCTACAGCGGGGTTCGTAAACTTGTACGGATAAGTGGATGCTTGGAATGGCAAAGCTTATCTGAGAAGTTTGACTCATCTTAAACACCATTTGGTTGATCGGGAATGATTGATCAAATGGATGCACATAGGCTAATATAACCGGGAATGGAGTATTAGTCTAAATAGAATAAGTGTTCTACGTCCTTGGAATAGGCTAGACAGTGTACGCAAATCGAGTGCTTGGAATGGCCTTGATACACCGTTTGAATACTTAAGAGAGTCACTAAAGGTCAATGATAAACAGGATATAATACAAGTCCCCTGAAACCGAACATTTCTCTTTAATTATCAACTGTAATTTACTTTCCAGTATTAAAATCAACCAACCAACCAATCAATCAATCAAAATAGCTGGTAGCTTTAAAACCAACCAACCGACCTTAAACACGCTCCCACGCTGCGTAATCCCCCTGAAGAACAATTATTCCCCTAGTTCCCTTGGGTTCGACCCCTACTTACCAAGTATTACCCAGTAGTATAGTTGCGAGTAGCGGACTATTATAAATTTATTTGCACAATTGCTTTGACGACGAGCGGTTCTGTCAAGTATCTACACATGGGCCCAGATGCAGAGACAATTCCTCAACAAGTACTACCCAGCAGGCCGAGCCACACAAATCCGAAAACAGCTACAAGAACTCCGCCAAGGGCCCAACGAGACCATGTACGAGTACGTGGAGAAGTTCACCGCCCTCGAGAAGAGCTGCTGCAACCTCGGACTGCCAGAGAAGCTGCTCGTGGAATACATGTTAGATGGACTGCGAAGAATCAATAGGAAGCTAATAGATGCCTCGGCTGGAGGCACAATCATGAGCCTGTCGCCAGCTGGAGCTCGGAGAAAGATCATGGAGATGGCCGAGAGTGCTAGATTCCAAGACGAGTCCAAAGAAGAAGAGTACACCCGGACCCGGAACGTATCAAAAGCCGACACTCCATCAAGTGCAATGGCCGAAGAGCTCAAGCAACTCAAGGATATGATGGCCCAAGTCCTCAAAAAGCAGTCAGCCCAGACAAGACTTTGTGAGTACTACGACGCAGTGGACCACAAGACCGACGACTGCCCGACCGCAAGAGAGGACGACCAAGGAGAGGTGAATGCCGTAGGCGACTACCAGGGCTACAACAACAGAACCGCACCAGCTAGGCAATATGGAACGACCACGACCGGGCAGGGGTCCAGCGGACAATATTGGAGGAACAACAACCGCGACAACCGAGCCCCAAGGGAGCCAGTTCAGCAGGCCGCACCTCAGCAAAACCCACAGCCCTACCGGCCTCCACGGCGCCAATTTCAGCAAAACGGGCCAAACCAGTACTAGCCGCAAGCACAACATCAGAACGAGGCAGGCCCGAGCCAACCAAGCAAGTCAGTGGAGGATATGTGAAGGGGCTGGCAGCTAGCACCCAGTAATTGGCCGTGACCGTTCACCAGTTCCAGGTGAAAACAGAGGGGCCATTGCTGACTTATCCAAGCAGATGTCCAACTTGGTCCAGGACGTGACCGAACTGAGAAGAGACCCGGGAAGGCTGCCATCTCAAACAGTGCCCAATCCAAAAGGGAACGTCAGCTTCGTGGAAGTAGTGGATATGGACGCAGTACTCAAGGAATCCGCCTACTGGGTAAACAAAATGCTTGAACGGTTGACACAAAGGCAGAATACAGCGAAGAGGAACATAGCCCAGAGTCTACCGAGCCATCAGAAGATGTCGGCCCACAGGTGCCCGAAGAAGAACTAGCCAAGGCACTCGGCATGGACACGCTCGGCACAACCCAGCCAGGCCCGGTTTTCATGGCCGAGAAGTCCGAAACTCACAATTCTTCATATGCCATGCAGGTAGTTGCTCCCGGAAGCCATGCGACCGGCAAGGACGAGCTGGAAGGAATATTGGAGATGAGGCCTAAGCAGAACGACCCCATTATGAGGCAGCCACTCGCCACAAGTCACAAAGCATTGTCGGGAAAGAGTAAGGACCCAGGGGCCTTCACGGTCACCTGTGGTATCGGTAAAACCCAGATACATCACTGCTTAATTGATTTGGAGGGTGCTATTAATGTCATGCCTTACTCTTTGTATTGCTCGTTGGGACTTGGCCCATTGAAACCACCTAGGTTGTCGATAGAATTAGGGGATAAATCTTGTGTTCTCCCGGCTGGTTTGCTAGAAGATCTAACCCTCCGAATAGGAGATCTTGTTGTTCCTGCAGATTTCTATGTCTTGCAGATGGGAAGAGCTAGAAACGACGAGCCGCCAGCGCTAATTTTGGGGCGACCATTCCTTCACACCACCAAGACCAAGATTGACATGGGCATAGGCTTACAGTCACTAGCATTCGGTGGCAAGGCATCAGATTTCTATGTCTATGAGGATGTCGACCGCCAGACATTGTGCACACATCAGATTTCGATGCCCTAGTTCCGGACCTACCAGAGCAGACCATACATACGACTGGGCCAGCAGCTATGGCCAAGAAATCCTCACCATCTCGGGAATATGTGAAAGCGAACCCGCCCGACCAATGGAAAGCAGAACCGAGCACGTCATTCCGTGAGGATTTCGGGCAGATTAAAGGAGTCGCTGGAGCAAAGTATGACCTCACACGTCCGTGGGATCCTAACTTGTGATCCCTAAAGAGGTAACGTCGAGACAACGACGTAAAATAAAGGCGCTCGCAGGGAGGCAGCCCGACACTTTTATCATTTTTTTAGCTTATTCTCTTATTTTGTTTTCTATTTATTTGGGTCTTGAGTCATATTCATCACATTGTACTTGGGAAAGAAGATGATTTTCATGCAGGGGACAGATGCGAACGCATGAGGGAACTGGACGAGCGCACACGGCTGGGAATCCAACCGCATGCGAGCACGCAAGGCCATCTGAGATATTTGCGTAACACTGCTATCCATCGGGGGTAGTTTCACACCTTGAATAAATTGTGTCGAGAAAAATAAGCTTTTGAGGATTCTGTCACCAAGACTTACGAGTCTAAGGAGATTGGTTTTTAAGTGAGACCGTTTGTGACTCCACCAATTTCCTGGGAATCCTTTATTTGTCTTAATTTCTTTGACATAGTCCTTTCATTTTGTGACGAACTCACGTTGCGATACAAGTTTCTACCAAAGGAAGGTAGGCGCAATGGTGCTCTTCGTGGACTCAAAGGAGAATGGTCAGCTATTTCTGAACATCACGCATCGCACGAGGGAAGTGCCTGTCCAACCTTACTCTCTTCTTATTTTCCGTATTGTTTGCATGCATGTGAGTCTAGAGTCTAAGTCGTGCCGTGAGGACACGGCTTATTTCAAAAGTGTGGGGTGGGAGAGTCAGTCATCGAGTCAGCACGTTTACTTTCCTGCACCTGCACAAAGTCAGCACGTTTCCCGAAATTTTTAAAATTTTTGTACATGTTTCTTCTCTATTTCCTAGATTTGCGATAGTGAATATTGATGATGTGAAATAGATAGAGCCGATTACATGCATATCTTTGGTGAAATTAGAATTGTGCGATTACATGTGATCTTAACCCATTGCATGCCTTTGTTAGTTGAGATAAACAGGGATGTGGAGTTAACAGAAACGTCCTAGAGAGACTTGACAGAACATTCAAAGGACCAAATTCGAGTTATATGGTTATGTGGATTTCGTGGAGGCTAGCATTTTGAGGCAACATGGTTACGAGTCTGCTCCGCCACTACGGTATTTTTGCGGTTGGTTGGGACGGGAATACATAACACCGTCCAAACTCTAGTCCAAGTAGCCGGGAAAATAGACAAGTGACCCTTGGCTTGACTCGCGTCAAAAGGACGAGGATGAGTGAGAGCAAGTAGGAACGAGCAGTTACAATCCGTAGCAACGAAACAAATTCATTCCATTGTGAAGTTTTACACCGCAACAAAAAGTGAAGTGCCCCATTGATACATCAAATCAAGTCACTACAAGCTGTCCGAAAAGAACTCAAACACCGTGAAGCTCGAATCAATCACGTGCAAGATAAAGCAATGAAGCGTAACCATATAGCAAGAGTTCGGAACCAAGAGTGCAGCTCATGGGTCTAAAAAGAACTATCTCCCGAGACATCCGAATTGATTTGCATCTCGACCCAAAGGTAACACGTATCATTACTTCCATGTTTGAGCACAAGGCTTTTAGTAACAAGTATGCATGGAAAGGTGAAATCTAGATTAGCCGAGGCATATCTAAGATGCCGGAAGAAATTGTGGTGTTTTCAGTTTATTTTCCTCTTATGACCTAGTCCTTGTTCGGGACGAACAAGTTTAAGTGTGGGGTGGTTTGATGAGCCGTATTTATACGACTCATCGAGTCAACAAATCCCACCAATTCCGACACTTGATCATTGATGGAGCGTATTTATACGACTCATCGAAGCAGTTAAACCCACCAAATTGGACACTTTGTTTTAACAACGTTTACTTGTTAGTTCCATTTTTGTTCTACAGGCTATTTTGAGGTCTAGGGAAGAAACAAGCTTAAAAGGGAGATTTATGCTAAAAATGGATTACAAGTGGTTTCTGCGAGCGCATGGCCCCAGCCGAGAAGGACCAGGCCCCAGCCGGGCCTCCAAGGTCCAATTTCAAGTTGTCCAGGCCAAACATCAAATCTGACAATTCCGCCTTGACCAAAATGTTCCAAATGGAAAATAAGGTGGAAGATGTCGAGATACCAAGAGCGACGCACGATCCATTTGGCAATTGGCTCAGTTCCAAGCAAAAGCCCCGCGTGCTGATGGACCAAGACCGAGTTGCTCGAGCCAACCTTCACATCTTCAAATTTTGGCTCGACCAACTTGTTCCAATTATCAAAGGACTCAGACAATATCAAATTCCAGACAAAACGCCCGAGGAAATTCGACCATGGCCCAAGAAAACCACCAAGAACCAGTACCGAACGAGGTACGCATTTTACCGGACGAGGTACGCATTATCGCCCAAGCACGCCCGAGACCAGCGCTGGACCCCAACTTCAACTCAGGCCACCACCTTGCTCCGACCACCATGCTCCGGCCAGTCACCACCTTGCTCCGACCACCAAGCTTTGGCCAAGTCAAACCAAGTAGGAGAAGACTAGTTGCCCTTTGGGACATTCTAGTTCAACTTCAACTAAGTGTCCTTTGGCTCAAACCAACAAGTGCAACTTCAACTAAGTGTCCTTTGGCTCAAACCAACAAGTGCAACTTCAACTAAGTATCTTTTGGCTCAACCAAGGCTCAACTAGAGGCGGTGGAAGAGAAGAGGAGAGCTTGAGGTGGCAAAAACCGATCCAAAGGGTTTCCTTGGGATATTTTCAAGTCCAATGCCTTAGCCCCTAAGTTCCCTCCTCCATAAATACAAGGCTCATGCCTTAGAAATCCATGTCTTCATGTCCCTTGTTCGAAGTCCATGGTCTTTAGTCCTTTGTTCGAAATCCACACCACAAGTTAGCTTAGTTTTCTCTTGTTTCGCATTATCATCACCATCATCTCGAATCTCTCTAGAAATCCATACACAAACCTTGTAAACACTTTGCTATTGAAGATTCCAAGTTGTTCTTGAGTTCGGGTTTGATCTTGTTACTTTCAACGTCTTTCTACTCTTTCTCGTATTTACTTTCGAAAAGCTTTGTTCTTACTTTTGTTGTCTTTCAAAATCCTTTACGTTTATTGTCTTTCAAAACCTTTGATTTCGTACACTAGCTATGGTATTCTCTTCCATGAATAGCCGTAGCTAAGCTCTTCATTCGGTTGAAGGGGAGTACTAGTATCATACAAATGTTTTACACCCTTTTCTTAGTGCTTCTTTGTGTTTAAAACTTGTTCTATGTGCCATTACATGGTTGAACGACAAGGCTAAGTGGATGCATCGAAAGGGCAAAGCTTAGCCAGGTAGTTCAGTCCAGATTAGACAACAAAACCAAGTGGATGCATCGAAAGGGCAAAGCTTGGTAGAGTAGTCTAATCCTACTTTAAAACCGCTTGGTTGATCGGAAATGATTGATCAAGTGTATGCACATAAGCTAAGATACTTCGAAAGGAGGAATTAGCCCAACTAGAACAAGAGTTCTATGTCTTGAAAAGGACTAAGACGGTGTAGCAAGTCAGGTGCTAGAAATAGCCTTGATACATCTTTGAACACTTAGTATGATCATTAGAGGTCAATGATAAACAAGTTGTGATACAAGCCCCCTAAACCGAATGCTTTCCTTTGATTAAACATCAACTGTTACTTTCAGTCTCATATCAACTGTTACTTTCAGTCTCATATCAACTGCTACTTTCAGTCTCATATCAACTGCTACTTTTAGTCTCATATCAACTGCTACTTTCAGTCTCATATCAACTGCTACTTTCACCAAGTCTTGTCCATCAAGCATTTACTTTCCGCAAGTCTTGTCCTTCAAGCAATTACTTTTTGCAAGTCTTGTCCTTCAAGCACTTACTTTTTGCAAGTCTTGTCCTTCAAGCACTTACTTACATCACTTTATTTTCAGTACTTACTTTCAATCTTGTATTTACTTTCTTTACTTTTCAGTAATTTACTTTCAGTACTAAAAACCAAAAAAACCAAAATCAACCCCAACTGTATTTACTTTTGTGACATTTCCACTAAAGAACTGCTATCCCCTAATTCCCTTGGGTTCGACCCCTACTTACCGCTTGCTACCCAGTAGTAAAGTCGCGAGTAGTGGACTTATAAATTGTATTTTTTGCAGGCCACGACGACTGGCACCTGTCAAAAATTGGCACCGTTGCCGGGGAGTTAGTTAATAATCGGGTACAGTTCTTAATAACCATGTCTCGTGCAGGAAGTCACCATGACTATCAGGATAATGACGGGATAAATCTGCACGATCGAAACAATGAGGCACCATTTACAATTCTTGAAGATCCAGAACAGCTCATCCGAAACCAAAGAGCTCGTGATAGGGAGGCTGCCCGAAGAAACCAAGGACCACCCGAGGGCCGAAATGAAGCTGGCCCAGTGCAGCCCCCTAGACATCAAGTCCCCCCTCAACATCAACAAGCACCAAGACAAGAACCCTTCTTTGATGACTACTATGGGGATAACAACTATCACGACCCAACTATGGAAGAACTCTCGGCCCCAAATTTCAGAAACCAGCCGTGGTGCATATACGAGGGCCCTGAACTAGAGAACATCTCTGTCAACACATCCGTGATCCACAACTTGCCTAAGTTCTCAGGAGCTCAGGGAGAATCTGCAACTACTCATCTGCAACGTTTACATGGCATTTGCCAAAATTTAAAACCTTATGGAGTAGATGTAGATGACTTCAAATTAAAGGCCTTCTATTTCTCACTTATTGACTCTGCTAATGATTGGTTCCTTTCATTACATTCAGGTAGCATCCGAACATGGGCCCAAATGCAAAAGAAGTTCCTAGACAAATACTATCCGGCAGGAAGGGGGATGCAAGTAAGGAGGCAACTGCAAGACCTAAAGCAAGGGCCCCATGAAACCATGTACGACTACTTAGAGAAATTCAACAGACTTGAGCAAAGCTGCTGCAACCTTGGGCTACCAGAGAAACTCGTTCTTGAGTACATGTTAGACGGACTCAGGCAATTGGACAAAATGCTCTTGGATGCATCAGCTGGAGGAACCATAATGAGCCTGTCCCCAAGTGGCATAAGGGAACTAATCTCAAAAGTGGCCGAGAATGCCAGATTCAGAGAGGAGACAACTCGGCAGGAAGGATTTACACGCACCAAGGACGTGGCAAGAGCTGAAGCACCAATAAACACAGTGCCCGAGGAGATAAAACAAGTGAAAGAAATGATGATCCAACTCCTACGAAGGCAGCCAGTTCAAGCTAAGCCTTGCGAGTTTTGCGGTTCTACAGACCACAAAACTGACGCATGCCCAACATTAGTAGAGGAAGAACCAGCAGAAGTAAATGTACTAGGAGGATACCAAGGATACAACAACAACAACAGAGCCGGACCAAATCGTCAGTATAGTCAATCAACCGGCCCAAACTGGCAAAACAATAGCCATCCTCCGAAGGAGACACAACAAGCTGCACCTCAACCAGCTCAGTCATTCTACCAACCGACCTACCGGTAGTACAACCAGAATGTTCCACCTACAGGCCAATATCAGCCAAAAGGACCAAATCAATATCAAGTAGGCCCAAGCAATCATCAAGGACCAAGCCAGTACCAAGCCGGTCCGAGCCAGCAACGTCCAAGCAAACCGCTCGAGGAGGTTGTGAAGGATTTGTCCAGCACAGTGCATCAATTCATGGTGAAAACTGACGGAGCAATGGCGGAATTAACCAAACAAATGTCCCAGCTCGCCACCGCAGTGCCCACCCTCACTAATGAGCCTAGCCGACTACCTTCACAAATAGTCCAAAACCCAAAGGCGATCATTAGCATGATAGGGAGGTCAAACATGAAGGTGGCACAGGAAGAAGCAGCACGAGTTACAACTTACGGACCTACGAACAAACACTTCACCCGTAGACACCGTCCTGATTGGAATCAAGAGGAAGACCGACCCAATGATGACAGAACGTGGGTCACGCATGCTGACAATGGACGATATGCATTCATCGTTAGCATGACACCACGACCAATCTCACACTTTGGTGTACTCGCATCTGGCTGGGATGACAATAACGACTTAGACTCTGATGGTCCCAACGGGGACTTCTCAACTAACATATATGCGTCAGAACAAGGTACTTACCTAGAAGATCATGTGACCCAAAAGAACGAGATAGAAGAAAGATTGGAGCCAAAGAATGAGCAAAATAGCCTGACAACGGAAAAGCGCCTCACTTGGAGCCATGAGGCACAACTAGAAATGAGCAAGGATCCAGGGGCCTTCACGGTCACCTGTGGTATCGGCAAAACCCAAATTCATCATTGCTTAATAGATCTTGGGGCCGACATCAATGTCCTACCTTACCCTCTATATTGCTCATTGGGGCTTGGTCCATTGAAGCCACCAAGAATATCTCTCGAGTTGGGGGACAAGTCGTGTATCCAACCGGTGGGAGTACTAGAAAGCTTAATGCTCCGTGTGGGAAAAATCATCGTTCCTACGGACTTTTATGTGATACCAATCGGAGAATCCAGCAAGGACGACTGACAGGCTGTCGTCGTGACCTGCAAATTTACATTTATAAGTCCACTACTTTAGTGGCTCACTAATGATAGCAAGCAGTAAGTAGGGGTCGAACCCAAGAGAAGTTGGTTGGAAACAATTGTTCTTTTGAAAGCAATAAATAAAGTAAAGACAATTGGGGTTTTTGGTTGAGGTTTAGTGCTGAAAATAAAGATCTTGAAAGGTAAAGGACTAAAAATAAATGTGCAAGAAATGTAAAGTGCGTGAAAATAAGTTGCTTGAAGGTCCAAGTCTTGCAATGCTTGAAGGTCCAAGTCTTGCAATGCTTGAAGGTCCAAGTCTTGGGAAATTTAAAGACAAGAAGTAAATGTGCGAGAACGTAAAGTGCAAGTAATTAAAAGGTGATTCTTTTTAAGAGAAGGAATCCGGTCTTAGGAGTCTTGTATCAGGTCCCCGTTCATCATCGACCTCTAATGAATTAACCAAATGTTCTAGTGAGTGAATTATTCCATTTCAAGACATAACTCCAAACAAAGCCATTTCAAGCTTTTGTTCCTCCGGCTTTTCCATTTCAAGACAAAGCTTACTAGTTCTAGCTAGGCTAATACCCCATTTCAAGGTATACTAACCTAAGTGCAGTCGCTTGATCCCTCATTTCCGAACAAACCAAGCGACTATAGAGGGAATGAACTACTCGGAAGAGCTTTGCCATGTCAAGCATCCACTCTTCCTTGTTATGTTCACCCCGAAGGCACAAGAACTAGCTAAAAAATTAAAGTAACATGAAAGCAAGGGTCTAGAACGGTTTCATAGTACAAGAACTTCTTCGACCGAATGGAAATTTAGCTACGAATACTCATGGGAGTGAATATCATAACCATTGCAACCAAAAGTAAACAAGAGTGAGTAGAGGAGAATTAAGCTTTTGATTGCTAGTGCGAAGTTCTACAAGTGTTGTCAACCCACAAGTTCTCGTTTCCTTTCTAAGAAACTATCACTAAGATCGCATATGTTTGCCACACAATCGCTCGAAGACACACCAAAGGACCACTACTTCCGGACATGAAAGAAAGGGGTGGAGCTCTTCTATTTATAGGCATGGATGGGCGGTTGCTTCATGGAGAAGTAATGCTTCTCATTGGCCAGCCGACTTTAAGCTAGCTGGTGCGTGTGGTCTTCTTATGAGCTTCCTTCATCCTTAAGATAGCCGCAATAAAGCTAGTTGGTGCCAAGTGTGGCATCCCTTGAGCAAGGTGCTTCACCAGGCAGGCTGCTCTTAGAGCAAGGTGCTTCCAATGGACATCGGACCAAGCAAGTAGCTGGAACTTCGCTGGAGTTTTTGGTCGGAAGAAGTTTGACTCGGGCGCTTGGCCGGGTCCTTGTCTCGGGCGCGCTTGGGCGTTTGTCTCGGATGCGCTCGGGCGTTTGTCTCGGATGCGCTCGGGCGTTTGTCTCGGATGCGCTCGGGCGTTTGTCTCGGATGCGCTCGGGCGTTTGTCTCGGTCATGAACCTCAGCGCTCCTGCGATCATACAGCAGCGATGCCCGGCGCTGTCCTGGGGCGCACCCTTATCTCTTCGGTATTGATTCTCGGGCCTCAGCCGAGATCGCTCGGATATCGACCTGGGGCGCGACCCGGTATTTCTCGGTCGCGGCCCGGTACTGAAGCTCGGTCACGCCTGGGGCTTTCTCGGGCGCTGACTGGGTTCCTCGGTCATCTACTGACCCGATCAACTTGTGATTTATTTCTGGCATAAAACTCCTCTTTTAAGCTGGTTTCTTCCCTAAACCTCAACATAGCCTGTAGAGCAAAATGGGACTAACAAGTGAAATATGTCAAGATAAATTGTCCAATTTGGTGGGTTTAACTGATTCAACAAGTCATATAATTAGGCCCCATCAGACCACCCCACACTTATACTTGGTCGTCCCGAACAATGCTAGTGAGAAGAGGTAACTAATACCTAAAGGTCCTAGCCATGAATGATAGAGTGCTAGTCTAGACTTTTCCTACTCATGCATCACTTGATGTCAAAATAAAGAGTGTTTAAAATTTAGAAAATAACTTAATACTTGTACCTCCGAGCCGTGATGCAAACCAATTTGGATGTATTGGAGATAGCCCTTTTTTAGGTTCTTGTACGCACTCTTCGGGCTGGACTCGGCTATATGGTTATCTTCCGCAGCTTTCTCTAGCACATGATTTGTTCGGGCTAAAAGGGTTGAGTCTTTTATATTGTTTGCAAGAACAGCATTTGTAGTGACTTGACCTTCGGCCTTTGATATTGAATTTGAATGCTTCACTTTTTGCCTTGGTTAAAACCTTCACAATATGGCCTTTTGGCCTTTGATTTCTTGAATTTTGCTCTTTTGTGAACTGCTTTGTCTTCACTTTTGGGAGGTCCAATCATCGCCTGAGAGCATATGGAAATGCCTCCCCGCTCTTTCTCATCCTTGCCCTTTTGCGCGGGTCAAGACGAGGGTCGCTCGGCTATTTTCCCGGCTACTCGAACTAGAGATAGGACGGTTTGATTCCCGTCCCGCCTCTTGCATAAACACTGCACGGCGGAGTCCACTCGATACCCAAGTAACCCGAAGTGCTAACCTCCGCTAACGTCGGACAACCATATAGTGAGACCCGACCTTCCGAGTGCTTGTCAAACCTTACTATGGTGTTTTCTGTCAACTCCACATCCCTATTTATCTCGCCACGTAAAGACAAATAAGAAGTTAAGTTCTAAAGTTTTAACGCAATTTAGATCTCACAAGGACATGTATGAATTCGGATCCATCTATTTCACATCATGAAGCTTATATTCAAGAGTGGCAAAAAGATAAAAACTAAGGAAAAAAAGAAAGAAAAACATGCTGATTACTATGTGCAATGACTCACCCCCACACTTTTGAACAAAGCCGTGCCTCGCGGCACGACTTGGTTCAAAAGGCAAAAACTAAGGGATCTTGGAAAGGAAATGACATAAGAGAAAAAGGTTCGAACTCCCTTGATATTGTCGTTGCTAAGTCGTGGATGTAAGAGCAAACGATAGGCCTTGGTTCGGCCGGATTCGGTTGATGCTCGAGGAAGTTTGGCAGGGAGACGGAATTTCTCGGGCGCGCCTCGGTGTTCCTCGGGCGCGTCCCCGGTACTTCTCGGTCACGACTCGGTCTTTCTCGGGCGAAGCCCGGTCATTCCCGAGCGTTACTGCTGTTCCTGCACAAAAGATCAAATTCCTTCCAAATGCGAGGGGATGAGTACGATTTAAACCTAAATTAAAAGAAAATGCCGTATGAACACAAAAATGTGCCGGGTTACCTCCCGGCAAGTGCCTTTGTTTAACGTCGTTGGCTCGACGATACCTTGCTTATGTCGGGTCTGGTGGCTCGGCTAGGTCGAATTGTTGAGGTGTTAGGTCCACCTCGCCATGGTAGTGTTTGACCCGCTGTCCATTTATTGTGAATTGGCTTCCATTTTCTGGATTTTCCAGCTCGAGTGCCCTATAATTGAGCACCTTAATTACCGTAAAGGGGCCAGTCCATCTAGACTTCAGCTTGCTGGGCATCACCTTCAGTCTTGAGGAGAAAACCAGCACTTGTTGTCCTTCTTCAAATTGTTGCCGAAGAATGAACTTATCATGGTAGATCTTCGTTCGTGCCTTGTAATCGGTTTGGTTCTCATAGGCCTCGAGACGCAACTCCTCGAGCTCGCACAGTTGAAGCTTTCTATCCAGCCCGGCTGCTCTTAGGTCTGGATTACATCGTTTGAGAGCCCAGTAGGCCTTATGCTCCAACTCCACCGGGAGATGACATGCCTTTCCATAAACCAGCCGGAAGGGAGAGGTCCCAATTGGTGTTTTGTATGACGTTTCGGTATGCCCATAGGGCCTCATCCACCCTTTTGCTCCAGTCCATTTTCGTCGGTTTTACCATTTTTTCTAAGATCCCCTTGATCTCGCGGTTGGAGATCTCCGCTTGTCCGTTGGTTTGAGGATGGTAGGCTGTAGATGTCCGGTGGTGCACATGGTAATGTTTCAAGGTAGTGGTCATCATGCGGTTGCAAAAATGCGTGCCTTGGTCGCTGATTATTGCCTTGGGTACTCCGTATCTGCAAAAAATGTTAGAGCGCAAAAAATCTACCACAGTCTTTGCATCGTCGTTCTTAGTGGCCTTAGCCTCTACCCATTTTGATACATAATCAACGGTAACTAGAATGTATATATTCCCGCGTGATATAGGGAAATGTCCCATGAAGTCAATCCCCCATATGTCAAACACATCATTGACTAAGATAGGCACTTGAGGCATCTCATTTCTAGCTGTCACATTTCCTACTCTTTGGCACCTATCGCATTTTCTACACTTCTCATAGGCATCTCTAAATATACTTGGCCAAAAGAAGCCGCTATCTAGGATTTTTCTAGCAGTTCTCCTAGGCCCAAAGTGTCCTCCACATGCGAATTCATGACAAAAGCTAAGCACAGAATCTACTTCATTGTCGGGTATGCATCTCCTAAGCAATTGATCTGTTCCTATTTTCCATAAATAGGGATCGTCCCATAAGTAGAATCTAGCATCGTGTTTAAGTTTCATGCCTTGTGCTTTAGTAAATGAGGAAGGGAATATACCTCCTACAAGGTAGTTGACAATAGGCGCATACCATGGCACTTTGTTGGAGATCGCATAAAGATGCTCATCCGGGAACGTCTCGGTGATGTGCCCTTCCTCTTCTCCTCGGACAATCCGGCTCTAATGGTCGGCCACCGTGTTCTCAATCCCTTTCTTTTCTCTTATTTCCACGTCGAACTCTTGGAGTAACAAGATCCATCGTATCAGTCGTGGTTTGGCCTCCTTTTTCTTCATTAAGTACCGGATGGCTGCATGATCCGAGTAGACAATTACCTTTGCCCCGAGCAAATAGGACCGGAATTTTTCTAGTGCAAACACCACAGCCAAGAGTTCCTTTTCAGTAGTGGAGTAATTTCATTGGGCGGCATCTAAGGTCCTCGAGGCGTAGTAAATAGCCATAGGTTTCTTGTCCATCCGTTGGCCCAGCACCGCGCCCACAGCATAGTCGCTCGCGTCGCACATGATTTCGAACGGTTGGGTCCAGTCTGGCGCTCGGATGATAGGCGTGCTAGTGAGCGCCCGCTTAAGCTCGTCGAAGGCTTCTCGGCACGCGGCTGTGAACTCGAAGGGAACATCTTTTTGTAGCAGTTTTGATAGAGGCAATGCCCTCTTTGAAAAGTCTTGGATGAACCTCCGGTAGAATCCAGCGTGTCCAAGGAAGGACTTGATGTCCCGCACAGTTGCGGGGTAGGGCAAGGTCATGATTACGTCGACCTTTGCTTTGTCGACCTCTATTCCTTTGCATGAGACAACGTGCCCAAGGACTACCCCATGAGTAACCATGAAATGGCACTTCTCATAATTAAGCACCAAGTTCATCGAGACACATCGAGCCAACACGGCGCTCAGGTTGTCCAGGCATGCGTCGAAGTTGTCTCCATATACTGTGAAGTCGTCCATGAACACCTCGATCATTGTGCCGATCATGTCCGAGAAGATGCTCGTGACTACCCGCTGCAATGTGCCGGGCGCATTGCATAGGCCGAAGGGCATTCGGCGAAATGCAAAGGTTCCGAACGGACAGGTAAATGTGGTTTTGTCTTGGTCCTCGGGCGCTATAGGGATTTGATTGTACCCTGAGAATCCATCAAGAAATCAGAAGTGAGGTTTGCCCGCCAGACGGTCCAGCATTTGGTCGATGAACGGTAGAGGGAAATGATCCTTCCTTGTGACGGCATTTAATTTCTGGTAGTCGATGCACATCCTCCACCCATTCTTAACCCGTGTCGTCACCATCTTTCCTTCGGCGTCTTCTTCGACTGTGATCCCAGTCTTCTTCGGTACCACATGGACCGGGCTCACCCATCGGCTATCCGAGATGGGATAGATTACATCTGCATCGAGAAGTTTTTGTATCTATTTTCTAACAATTTCCATCATGATTGGATTGAGTCGGTGTTGAGGCTCTCTCGATGGCCTAGCTCCTTCCTCTAGCAAGATGCGATGCATGCACACCGCCGGACTCACTCCTCTTAAGTCGGCCAAAGTCCATCCAATTGCCAATTTGTGCCGACTTAGCACCTCCACCAAACGACGTTCCTGGTCAGTTTCCAGGCCACTCTTGATGATCACCGGAAGTGTTGCGTTTTCTCCTAAGAATGCGTACTTGAGATGTCCCGTTAAAGGTTTTAACTCCACTTCAGGTGCCTGCACAATCGAAGGCAGAAAAACATTAGATTTAAACAATCATATTTCATTTACTTCATACCTTAATGCTAGAGGCTCCGAAATCATCAAGTGGGTTAGCGCCTCATGAACGCCTTTGGTCCACGAATCCTCGTGCGAGTAGATGGCTTCATTGAGTGTGAGTTCTAGAGGGTCCATCCTTAGCTCTGGCTGAATCTCTTGGACAAGGTCGTCCAAAGTGTCAAGAGCATGCACCTCTTCAAACTCCATGGGGTACTTCATCGCCCTGAATATGTCGAAGCTAAATACTTCCCCCTCAACTTCCATGGACAGAGTACCACTATCGCAATCAATCTTCATTTTGGATGTCTTGAGGAATGGCCGGCCTAACAAGATAGGTGCATTATCAGTTGGCCCACAGTTTTCCATTTTGAGGACGTAGAAGTCCGCCGGGAAAACCAGCTCTCCTACTTGAACTAGCACATCTTCGATTTTCCCTTCCGGTTGTTTGCATGACCGATCCGCTAGTTGGATCGTGAGACCGGTGGGTTCGAGAGGCCCAATCCGAAGGCACGAGTAAATTGAGTAGGGCAAGACATTGATTGAGGCCCCAAGATCTAGCATGCAGTTCTCAAGTCGAATGTTCCCAATTGTGCATGGTATAGTATAGGTTCCTGGGTCGCCACATTTTGGGGGCACTTTCCGTTGTAAGACGACTGAGATGTTCCTACTCATCAGCTCTTGATCAACTCGAGCCCCTCTCCTTCGATTGGTGCAAAGCTCCTTCAAGAATTTTGCATATTTTGGTATTTGCTTGATGGCTTCTAAGAGAGGGATGTTGATCTCCACTTTGCTGAATAGCTCAAACACGTCCTTATCCATTACATGCTGTTTTGGAACTCGGGGCGGCACCGGGAATGGAAGAGGAGCACTGACCCTGGATTTCTCAGTTCTGGGCACAGGGCGCGGCCTAGTTCCTTCGGTCGCTAGCACCGGGCGCTTCTCGCGTGCTTCGGTCGCTGGCGCCGGGCGCATTCTGGGTTCTTCGGGTGTGTCCGGGTCTGATGCATCGGGCGTCTCGGATCCTCCTGGTCTTCCTCAGACATCTTCGGGTCCTCTTCTTCCTCTGGCTCCACGGGTTCAACGACACGCCTTTGCTCACTCCTGAGAGTCACGGCATTCACATTTTCCCTCGGGTCTTGGAGGATTTGCATATTAAGCCGGACGGGTTTATTTTTGTACTCGGTCACCTCGATGGCCAGCTGGGACATTTCCTTGCCCAAGTCTGCTATAGCTCCATCGGTTTTCGCCATGTATTGATGCACCGTGTTGGACAGGTCCTTCACAATTTCCTCGAGCGGTTTGCTCGGGCCTTGCTGGCTCGGACCGGCCTGGTACTGATTCGGTCCCTTCGGCGGATATTGGCCTGGTCCACCCTGGTTGTATTGCCGGTGAGGCGGTTGATAGAACTACTGAGCCGGTTGAGGCGCGGCCTGTTGCGTTCTCCTCGGGGCACTGTTATCGTATCGCCAGTTTTGTCCGGGCGCCTACCCGAACTGCCTCGAGTCGTTCGGCCAGTTTTGTCCGGGCGCCTGCCCGAACTGCCTCGAGTCGTTCGGCCAGTTTTGTCCGGGCGCCTGCCCGAACTGCCGGCTCGGTCCTGCTCGGTCGCTGCTATTGTATCCTTGGTATCCACCTACTGCGTTTACTTCCTCCGGGTCATTCTCCATCAACGTCGGGTAAGTGTCGGTTTTATGGTCCAAACCACCACAAAACTCACAAGGCCTCATCTGAGTTGGCTGCCTTCGTAGGAGCTGAATCATCATCTCCTTCATCTGCTTCATTTCCTCGGGCAAGGAACTCATCGGTACCTCAGCTTGTGCCACGTTCTTGATGCGGGAAAACTCTTCTTGCCGAGTCGTCTCTTCTCTAAACCGGGCGTTCTCCGCAACACTAGTGACAAGCTCCCTTATGCCGCTCAGTGGTAGGTTCATCATCGATCCTCCAGCCGAGGCATCTAGGAGTTTTTTGTCGAGGGGCCTTAGGCCATCAAGTAAGTACTCGATGATGAGTTTCTCAGGCAACCCAAGAGTGCAGCAACTTCGCTCCAAGTGGTTGAACTTTTCTAGATACTCGTACATGGTCTCATTAGGCCCTTGCCTTATCTCTTGCAATTGTCTCCTTACTTGCATCGCCCTTCTTGCTGGATAGTACTTTTCCACAAATTTCTTTTGCATTTGGCCCCATGTTTGAATGCTACCTGAAGGTAAGGAGAGGAACCAATCATTAGCCGAGTCAGTAAGGGAGAAATAAAATGCTTTTAATTTAAAATCATCCACATCTACTCCATAAGGTTTTAAATTTTGGCAAATGCCATGTAAACGTTGAAGATGAGTGGTAGCAGATTCTCCCTGATTTCCCAAGAACTTCGGCAAGTTATGGACCACCGATGTGTTTATAGCGATGTTCTCTAGGTTCGGGCCTTCGTCTATGCACCACGGCTGGGTTCCGAAATCGGGCGCTGAGAGCTCGCCCATGGTAGGTTCACGGAGGACTTCGTCCGCGTAATATTCGTCGAAGGCTGGGTGTTGCCTCGGTATTTGCCGATGTAACGGGGGCTGTCTCGGGTGTTGCCTCGGGTGTTGCCTTGGCTGTTGCCTTGGCGCGGCTCCAACTCTGCCTTCGGGCATTCCTTGATTTAACCGGGCCGCTTCCCTGATGGCTCGGTTGTGGTTTCGGATGAGTTGTTCCGGGTTGTCTATAAATGGGGGCGGTCCCTCGTTGTCTCGGACAACCTGGTTCACCTCGTCATCAATTTCCTCGTCCTCATGATGGCTTCCTATACGAGACATGGTTAACGAGCAAAAACTAAAGAAAAAGAAAAAGAAGAACAATTTTCCAATACACTAACTTCCCCGGTAACGGCGCCAAAATTTGACAGGCTGTCGTCGTGACCTGCTAATTTACATTTATAAGTCCACTACTTTAGTGGCTCACTAATGATAGCAAGTGGTAAGTAGGGGTCGAACCCAAGAGAAGTTGGTTGGAAACAATTGTTCTTTTGAAAGCAATAAATAAAGTAAAGACAATTGGGGTTTTTGGTTGAGGTTTAGTGCTGAAAATAAAGATCTTGAAAGGTAAATGACTGAAAATAAATGTGCAAGAAATGTAAAGTGCGTGAAAATAAGTTGCTTGAAGGTCCAAGTCTTGCAATGCTTGAAGGTCCAAGTCTTGGGAAATTTAAAGACAAGAAGTAAATGTGCGAGAAGGTAAAGTGCAAGTAATTAAAAGGTGATTCTTTTTAAGAGAAGGAATCCGGTCTTAGGAGTCTTGTATCAGGTCCCCGTTCATCATTGACCTCCAATGAATTAACCAAATGTTCTAGTGAGTGAATTATTCCATTTCAAGACATAACTCCAAACAAAGCCATTTCAAGCTTTTGTTCCTCCGGCTTTTCCATTTCAAGACAAAGCTTACTAGTTCTAGCTAGGCTAATACCCCATTTCAAGGTATACTAACCTAAGTGCAGTCGCTTGATCCCTCATTTCCGAACAAACCAAGCGACTATAGAGGGAATGAACTACTCGGAAGAGCTTTGCCATGTCAAGCATCCACTCTTCCTTGTTATGTTCACCCCGAAGGCACAAGAACTAGCTAAAACATTAAAGTAACATGAAAGCAAGGGTCTAGAACGGTTTCATAGTACAAGAACTCCTTCGACCGAATGGAAATTTAGCTACGAATACTCATGGGAGTGAATATCATAACCATTGAAACCAAAAGTAAACAAGAGTGAGTAGAGGAGAATTAAGCTTTTGATTGCTAGTGCGAAGTTCTACAAGTGTTGTCAACCCACAAGTTCTCGTTTCCTTTCTAAGAAACTATCACTAAGATCGCATATGTTTGCCACACAATCGCTCGAAGACACACCAAAGGACCACTACTTCCGGACATGAAAGAAAGGGGTGGAGCTCTTCTATTTATACGCATGGATGGGCGGTTGCTTCATGGAGAAGTAATGCTTCTCATTGGCCAGCCGACTTTAAGCTAGCTGGTGCGTGTGGTCTTCTTATGAGCTTCCTTCATCCTTAAGATAGCCGCAATAAAGCTAGTTGGTGCCAAGTGTGGCATCCCTTGAGCAAGGTGCTTCACCAGGCAGGCTGCTCTTAGAGCAAGGTGCTTCCAATGGACATCGGACCAAGCAAATAGCTGGAACTTTGCCGGAGTTTTTGGTCGGAAGAAGTTTGACTCGGGCGCTTGGCAGGGTCCTTGTCTCGGGCGCGCTCGGGCGTCGGATGCGCTCGGGTGTTTGTCTCCGATGCGCTCGGGCGTTTGTCTCGGATGCGCTCGGGCGTTTGTCTCGGTCATGAACCTCAGCGCTCCTGCGATCATACAGCAGCGATGCCCGGCGCTGTCCTGGGGCGCACCCTTATCTCTTCGGTATTGATTCTCGGGCCTCGGCCGAGATTGCTCGGATATCGACCTGGGGCGCGACCCGGTATTTCTTGGTCGCGGCCCGGTACTGAAGCTCGGTCACGGCTGGGGCTTTCTCGGGCGCTGACTGGGTTCCTCAGTCATCTACTGACCCGATCAACTTGTGATTTATTTCTGGCATAAAACTTCTCTTTTAAGCTGGTTTCTTCCCTAAACCTCAACATAGCCTGTAGAGCAAAATGGGACTAACAAGTGAAATATGTCAAGATAAATTGTCCAATTTGGTGGGTTTAACTGATTCAACAAGTCATATAATTAGGCCCCATCAACGACCCTCCAACAATCATATTGGGACGACCATTCCTTTACACCACAGGGGCAAAGATCAACATGGGCAAGGGCTCATTGTCGCTTGCATTCAGTGGCAGAATTTCATACTATAATATCTATGGTGATAGCCGCACGGGTACAAAGAAACCACCGAAACAATGGAGTCCTGACCCAGGCACATCATCCAGCAAGAAATCAGGAAGGGTCAAGGCTAGAATCAATGCAAGAGCTGCGGCAAAATTTGACTTAAGCCGCCCATGGGATCCCAACTGGTGATCCCAACTGTCGAGCTAACGACGTTAAACAAATGCACTGGTCGGGAGGTAACCCGACATCTATCTTACTTTTCAGTCATTTAATTTATGTCATTTAGTTTTTGCCTTTAATAGTAATCACCCATTGCATCTTCTTGTGAATATTTGCTTGCAATTAACTTTTGAACAAAGTCATGCTGAAAGGCACGCCTTCGTTCAAAAGTGTGGGGTGAGAACAGCATGTGTACATAGTTGTTTAAGCATGTTTTCTTTTTTCTTTTCCCTTAATATTATCTTTTTGAAAATATGAACTTAAGAATGGAAATAGATGGATCCAATTCAAGCATAACCTTGTGAAATCTCAACTGGGTAGAGACTTAGGATGTAACTTCTCACTTGTCCCTTTGTGCTGAGATAAACAGGGGATGTGGAGTTGATATAAACTGTCCTAGAGAGGCATGGCAAGCACTCGAAGGACTGGATTTCACTATATGGTTGATGAAGTCAGTGGAGGCTGCACTTTGGGTTTCAATTGAATTCAGAGTCATCTCCGCCATGCAGTGTTTATGCAAAGGGCGGGACGGGAATCAAACCGTCATATCTCTAGTTCTAGTAGCCGGGAAAATAGATGAGCGACCCTCATCTTGACCTGCGCGAAACGGCAAGGATGAGAAAGAGCGGGGAGGTATTTCCATATGCTCTCGGGCGATGATTGGACCTCCCAAAAGGTTGAGAAAATGGACTAGCAAGTCACAAAGAAGAAAAGCTCGAAGAAGCAAATCAAAGGCCAAAGGCCAATATTGTGAAGGTTTTAACCGAAACAAAAGTGAAGAAACTCCAATTCAAAATCAAGGGCCAAAGGCCAAATCACTTCAAAAGCTGTCCCTCATCAAACGAAATTCAAAAGAGCTCAGATCATTGAAACCCGAACCGAATCATGTGATAGAGAAAGCTACAAGAAAACCATATAGTGAGAGTCGGTCCCGAGGATGCAGTCCAGGAGCCTAAAAAGGGCTATCTCCCGAATCATCCGAATTAAATTGCATCTCAGCTCAAAGGTACAAGTATCAAGTTTCTTCTAAGTATTTACACGGTTTATTTTGATAGCAAATAAAGTAAGGCTTGGATGGGATAAATTTAGTACCACTATCTCACTTTCATATATAAGAACTTTAGCAAGGAGTATGTATACCTCTTTCAAATAGCATTGTTCGGGACGAACAAGTATAAGTGTGGGGTGATTTGAAGGAGCGTATTTATACGACTCATCGAAGCAGTTAAACCCACCAAATTGGACACTTTGTCTTAACAACGATTACTTGTTAGTTCCATTTTTGTTCTACAGGCTATTTTGAGGTCTAGGGAAGAAACAAGCTTAAAAAGGGAGATTTATGCTAAAAATGGATTACAAGTGGTTTCTGCGAGCGCATGGCCCCAGCCGAGAAGGACCAGGCCCCAGCCGGGCCTCCAAGGTCCAATTTCAAGTTGTCCGGGCCAAACATCAAATCTGACAATTCCGCCTCGACCAAAATGTTCCAAATGGAAAATAAGGTGGAAGATGTCGAGATACCAAGAGCGACGCACGATCCATTTGGCAATTGGCTCAGTTCCAAGCAAAAGCCCCGCGCGCTGATGGACCAAGACCGAGTTGCTCGAGCCAACCTTCACATCTTCAAATTCTGGCTCGACCAACTTGTTCCAAATATCAAAGGACTCGGACAATATCAAATTCCAGACAAAACGCCCGAGGAAATTCGACCATGGCCCAAGAAAACCACCAAGAACCAGTACCGGACGAGGTACGCATTTTACCGGACGAGGTACGCATTATCGCCCAAGCACGCCCGAGACCAGCGCTGGACCCCAACTTCAACTCAGGCCACCACCTTGCTCCGACCACCATGCTCCGGCCAGTCACCACCTTGCTCCGACCACCAAGCTTCGGCCAAGTCAAACCAAGTAGGAGAAGACTAGTTGCCCTTTGGGACAATCTAGTTCAACTTCAACTAAGTGTCCTTTGGCTCAAACCAACAAGTGCAACTTCAACTAAGTGTCCTTTGGCTCAAACCAACAAGTGCAACTTCAACTAAGTATCTTTTGGCTCAACCAAGGCTCAACTAGAGGCGGTGGAAGAGAAGAGGAGAGCTTGAGGTGGCAAAAACCGATCCAAAGGGTTTCCTTGGGATATTTTCAAGTCCAATGCCTTAGCCCCTAAGTTCCCTCCTCCATAAATACAAGGCTCATGCCTTAGAAATCAATGTCTTCATGTCCCTTGTTCGAAGTCCATGGTCCTTAGTCCTTTGTTCGAAATCCACACCACAAGTTAGCTTAGTTTTCTCTTGTTTTGCATTATCATCACCATCATCTCGAATCTCTCTAGAAATCCATACACAAACCTTGTAAACACTTTGCTATTGAAGATTCCAAGTTGTTCTTGAGTTCGGGTTTGATCTTGTTACTTTCAACGTCTTTCTACTCTTTCTCGTATTTACTTTCGAAAAGCTTTGTTCTTACTTTTGTTGTCTTTCAAAATCCTTTACGTTTATTGTCTTTCAAAACCTTTGATTTCGTACACTAGCTATGGTATTCTCTTCCATGAATAGCCGTAGCTAAGCTCTTCATTCGGTTGAAGGGGAGTACTAGTATCATACAAATGTTTTAGACCCTTTTCTAAGTGCTTCTTTATGTTTAAAACTTGTTCTATGTGCCATTACATGGTTGAACGACAAGGCTAAGTGGATGCATCGAGAGGTCAAAGCTTAGCCAGGTAGTTCAGTCCAGATTAGACAAAAAAAACCAAGTGGATGCATCGAAAGGGCAAAGCTTGGTAGAGTAGTCTAATCCTACTTTAAAACCGCTTGGTTGATCGGAAATGATTGATCAAGTGGATGCACATAAGCTAAGATACTTCGAAAGGAGGAATTAGCCCAACTAGAACAAGAGTTCTATGTCTTGAAAAGGACTAAGACGGTGTAGCAAGTCAGGTGCTAGAAATAGCCTTGATACATCTTTGAACACTTAGTATGATCATTAGAGGTCAATGATAAACAAGTTGTGATACAAGCCCCCTAAACCGAATGCTTTCCTTTGATTAAACATCAACTGTTACTTTCAGTCTCATATCAACTGTTACTTTCAGTCTCATATCAACTGCTACTTTCAGTCTCATATCAACTGTTACTTTCAGTCTCATATCAACTGCTACTTTCAGTCTCATATCAACTGCTACTTTCAGTCTCATATCAACTGCTACTTTCAGCAAGTCTTGTCCATCAAGCATTTACTTTCCGCAAGTCTTGTCCTTCAAGCAATTACTTTTTGCAAGTCTTGTCCTTCAAGCACTTACTTTTCGCAAGTCTTGTCCTTCAAGCACTTACTTACAGCACTTTATTTTCAGTACTTACTTTCAGTCTTGTATTTACTTTCTTCACTTTTCAGTAATTTACTTTCAGTACTAAAAACCAAAAAAAAACCAAAATCAACCCCAACTGTATTTACTTTTGTGACATTTCCACAAAAGAACTGCTATCCCCTAATTCCCTTGGGTTCGACCCCTACTTACCGCTTGCTACCCAGCAGTAAAGTCGCGAGTAGCGGACTTATAAATTGTATTTTTTGCAGGCCACGACGACTGGCACCTGTCAATCATACAAACAGTTACTTCTTAGTGTTGTTTTGCATTTCAGGTGTTCCGGAAGCACTAGGAGGAAACGCGCTTAAAGACTGGCATGTTAGGCCAAAAACATCACAGTTTCAGATTAGACCTTTGGACAGTTGACGGAGTGCTGGGAATGGACCACTGATCAGAAAAATACGATCCACATGCCATCGTAAAGGTGACTCAATTCCCTACAACTCTCTAGTTCACACCGAGAGCAGCCGAGATCGTTTGGATGGTCGAAACGAGAGTTGAACTGAAGATAGACAATCTGGCCGAGAGTTCCGCATGCACTTTACACTTTAGGTGCACGCCGAGTCCAAGGCCGAGTCTGCCCGAGTCACAACCGATTCAAGGCCGCCCAACCGAGTCCAAGCCCTCAAAAATCCAGCTCACCGTGAACAGTAATTTCTGGCGTGAACAGTGTTTTTGGGCCGTGAACAGTAACTTCAAGCGTGAACACTATTTTTGGGCTGTGAACAGTAATTTCGGGAAATTTCCCAATTTCGTCCTTGGCGGTTTAGAGGCTCCTAGAACCTCCTGGAAGAATCTGGAAGACTTGTTGGCCAAGTTAGCTTACAATCTAAGTTAACTTGCTCCCCAAGTTAGCTTACATACCAAGCAAACCGGATTTGGAAACAAACGAGATCAGGCCTGACCCATATTTAGACTATAAATAAGAGCTCTCCTCGGCCCTTCAAAGCATCCCATCAGCTCTCAACAATCCCAAAAACGTGGAGAGCTCCTCTCTCTACAAGCCTCCCAATTCGAAGAGTTGCCTCCTCTCTCTCGGTCGAAGCTGGCTCCGGCACACACAGCCCTCCTGGCCCGGTCGTTCATCCTCCCTCTCGGCATTATAGAGAAGTTTACATTGTTCTTTTGTTATTGTCTTGTTTCCATGGCTATGTGTAGCTAAACCCGTTATTCGGGCTAGGGTTTGTACATTCTGACGATCGTTTTTGAGACTTAGTTCTTAATGCTATTCATGTTTTACTAATTCTCGTGCCTTATTCTGAATTATTGCTAGACTATGTGGATGCTTTGTTGCAAAGCTTAGTTGATCAATATTCTTATAATTATTATCTGCCTATTACTTTGTCATTTGGGTAGATAGCTGATGGACCATAATTATACGAATCAAAAACACAGTAAAACCCACCAAATTAGACTGTTTGTCTATCTAACTTCTACTTGTTAGTCCCGATATATTTCTACAGGGTATTTTGGCGCTTAGAGAGAAAACACGCTAAGGAGAGGATTTTACGCTGAAAAGATATTACGAGTAATTCCAAGGTCAAGATCAGACGCTGAACGAAGAAATCTCAAGATCCTGACATTGAATTACTCAATACAAATCCAACCGAGGAACAACCAAAGTCAGACCGGAGCAAAATTGGATTGATAGTTTTGTGAAAAGACTGCACAAAACTATCAAAACTCATCCATGGACCAAGGTGACCGGCAACCTTGCTTGGAGGTGGCCAAGGGAGGAAACCACCCTCCATGGTGACCGGCCACCGGTGGCTTTCCACCCCCCCAACCGGCGGCTTTCTCCTCCCCCATGTGGCGCCTCCTCCTTGCTCCTCCTCCTCCACCCTTGGATGCAAAACCACATGCCACCATCTCCACCACCCATCTCCTCCCCTTGTGGCTATAAAATGAGCCATCCTCCTCCTCATTTGCATCATCCAAAAATTGTAAACACTTATCTCTCTAAAAGTTTTGGTTACTTTGTAAGTTTGGTTTATGAAATAATACTCTTGTTGGTTCTAGAGTATTATAACGGTTTGAAATTATAATACTCCTGTCGGTTCTTGAGTATTATAATACTGTAGAGAATACTCCTGTTGGTTCTTGAGTATTCAGTAGGAATTGGGAATACTCCTGTTGGTTCTTGAGTATTCCACCCCCTCTCCTCTTACTGTTTTCAAAAACCCCCGAGTATTTAGCTATGGTATCCACCTCTATGGATATTCGTAGCTAAACTCTTTATTCGGTTAAAGGGGTGTACTTGTGTTGTAAAATGTTTTAGACCCTGCACCTAGTGCATCTTTGTGTTCAAAACTTGTTCTATGTGCCATATATAGTCAGAATTTCCAAGGTTGAGTGGAAGCTGTAATAAGCAAAGCTCTTCCGTGGGAATTCGTGAACATACTCGGTAAGTGGAAGCTGTAACAAGCAAAACTTATCTGAGGAGTTCGACTTATCTTAAAAACCATTTTGGGAAATCGTAACAGAAGATCAAATGGATGCACATAAGGCTAAGATACTTCGAAAGGAGGAATTAGTCTTAAGTAGAACAAGTGTTTTAAACGATGTTGCAAGTCTTGCGCTTAGAAATGGCCTCGATTCATCTTTGAACACTTAGTATGATCATTAGCGGTCAATGATAAACAACTATGATACAAGGCCCCTGAAACCGAATGTTTTCCTTGAATTACAAAACCCCCTGTATTTACTTTTATAAATTGCTCGATCATCTGCAATCACCAACCGCTCATCTACCGGAGGACTCGCAAATCACGCATCACCCACTGTAAGTCTTTCTTTTTACTTTTCAGTATTTATTTTCCATAATTTACTTTTCCGCACTCAAAACCAAAAACAACCAAAAAAGTCACTTAGTCATAACCGCTAAAATCTCAATCAACCTTAAAACATGCTCCCTCGCTATACAAATCCCTTAAAGAACAACGTATCCCCCTAATTCCCTTGGGTTCGACCCCTACTTACCACTTGCTATCCAGTAGTAAAGTTGCGAGTAGCGGAAAAATATAAATTTATTTGTACAGAGAACATTGCACCTTAACGACAATGCAGTGGGCTCCGTCAATAGCACATCTAGGTTAAATAGCACCTTTGTCGGGTTAAGTTGTGGCGTAACACCTTTGTCGAGTTACTTGGGAAGTCACCTTTGTTGGGACAACCACACTTAGAAACTATGAATTAGATTATTAGAAGTCAAGGATAAAACAAGTCACAATCGAAAACCCTAGTCTGAATATTCACTCTCCTTGATACACACTTGCCGTATTTCTTATTTTTGCAATGTTTCTTAATTGCTCACAAACCCAATTGTCTTTTCTTTCTTTTTTTACAGAACAAATAGTAACCATCTAGCTCCCTTGGGTTCGACCCTTGCTTGCCACTGTACTAACCCACAGTTTAGAGTAAGGAATTATAAATTTAGATTTGCAGGTACCGACGACGACCTGTCAATCCCCTAACTCTACCAACAGTTTAGGAGGCTTCAAAGGTCCTAATTTCAGTGAAGAATATAACGAATATGGCATAGCGTTAATGGCAGCACCCAAATCAATTAAACAATGATGTATTTGAGTCTCACCGATACCACAGGTGATTGTGAAGGCACCTGGGTCCTTACTCTTTCCTGGTGACTCATGACTTGCAGCAATTGCGCGCTCCATCGTTGGGTCATTTTGCTCATGCCTTGCCTCCAATCTGCCTCCTAGCTCATCCTTGTCGATCATATGGTCTTTAGGAGCTATTACCTGCATAGAAAATGAAGGAAAAGGGTCAGTTTGGGATTGTGCATCAGTGCGGGTCGCGTCCGCTGTAGATGTTAGAGGCGCGTCCAGCCTTAACATTATGGGCGCGTCCGCTTCAGACATTAGCGTCGAGCTAATGTCTCCTTCGGACGCGATCTGCACTGATTCCGACTCGTTTTCTCTATTTTTCGCCTCCGTTTCGTCCAGCGCGAGTAACTTGTTCACCCATTATGCAGACTCCTTTAGTGCTGCGTCCACATCCACTACTACCATTGCGCTGACATTCCCTCTCGAATTAGGCACTGTTTGTGACGGTAGCTTCCCCGGATCTCTCTTCAGCTCGAAAATGGTCTGGGATAGGTTGGACATCTGCTTGGACAGCTCTGCTAGAGTTCCATTGGTCTTCACCTGATGTTGTTGCACAGAGGTGGCTATCTGCTGGGTGCTAGCTGCCACCTCTTTCACTATATCCTCCAGAGACTTGTTGGAACTCTGATTACAAGGGCATGTTTGATTATAGTTCTGACCCCTCTGCTGGTATTGACTCTGATTATTGTAGATGCCCTGATGCTGACGATGTGGTGGACGATAGTACTACTGCTGAGACTGCTGGGGTGCATGGTTGTTGTAATTTTGAAACTCACCCACTGCGTTGATATTAGCCTATGTGTCCTCCTATAGAGTCGGGCAAGCATCTGTCTTATGATTCGTTGCACCACAAAACTCGCAAGGCTTCACCCTGACCACCTGATTCATCATGAGCTTCTGCACCATCTCCTTCATCTGTTTAATCTCCTCAGTCATCTGATTTGGTGGGGTCTCAGCCTTCGCAACGTTTCTTGTTTTGTTGAACTCTTCCTACCTGCTGGCCTCTTCTCTGAACCTAGCATTCTCGGCCACCTCTGCAATCATCTTTCGCACTCTGGCTGGGGATAGATTCATGATGGTCCCTCCAGCTGAGGCGTCTAGTAGCATCCTGTCGAGAGGCCTCAGACCATCAAGCAGGTACTCAATTATTAGCTTTTCTGGCACTCCCAGGTTGCAGCAGCTCTGCTCCAATTGGTTGAACTTTTCCAGGTAGTCATACATTGACTCGTTCGACCCATGTCTGAGATCTTGCAACTGCTTACGAACTTGTCCTGCCTTGGCTGCTGGGTAGTATTTCTCGAGAAGTTTCTTTTGCATCTGGTCGCATGTCCTGATGCTACCTGAAGGAAGAGACAGAAACCAAGATCGAGCCATGTTAGTTAAAGAAAAGTGAAAAGCTTTAAGTTTAAAATTTTCCACTGTGGCTCCATAGGGTCGGAGAGTTTGGCAGATGCCGTGGAACTCCTACAGATGCCTGGTGGCTGATTCCCCTTGCCGACCCGAAAACTTCGGTAGATAGTGCACTACCGTAGTCTTGATCTCGATTTCCTGCATGTCTAGCCCCTCATTGATGCACCAAGGTATATTCTGAAAATTAGGTGCAGACACCTCCTTCATTGTAGGCTCGTAGTAATAGTTCTCTTCTTCTTCCAGCTCTACGTTGACTGGTGGCTGTGGTGGTGGTGGTGGAGGTGGATCCGGAGCAGCTCGTCCGTGTTCGCAACCGTGCAGTCAGGTAGGCTCGTAGTAATAGTTCTCTTCTTCTGTTCAACAGGTGCCCTCTGATTCAGCTGTCGAGCCTCCCTGACTGCACGGTTGCGAACACGGACGAGCTGCTCCGGATCCACATAGAATGGAGGAATTATTTCATTTTCATCAACTGGCGCGATCTCATTGTTGTTAACATTATCACCAATCTGGCTACCTGCACGAGACATGGTGCATAAGTAGCGAAGCACTAAAAATAGCTAAATAAAATAAAAATAAAAAACAAAAAAGAAACGGCTTCTCCGAAGCGCAGCTCCCCGGTAACGGCGCCAAAATTTGACGCGCGTCGTCTGAAGCGTCAAATTTAATATTTATAAACTCCTACTAAAAGCTAGCTAGTGGCAAGCAGGGTCGAACCCATGGGAGCTGGTGTTGTTGAAGTTATTCCTGTAAAAACAATTAAAAAGGGGATTTTGAGCAATTAAGAGTGCAAAGGAGAAAAATAATAGAAGACTTCCAATAAGAGAGAACATTCAGCTTAGGGTTTCCATTGTGACATGTTTATCATATATATCTAATGATCAAATTTTTGTTTCTTAGTGTGGAATTCCGACAAAGGTAATTCCTAAAGTATCCCGACAAAGGTGATACAACACATCTAACCCGACCAAGGGTTAGATTTCTAATTCTTTCCTAAATACAATAATCCGACAAAGGTATTATTTTATCTATGTGTTACGATCTACCTTTACGATAAAGTTTCCAGTAGATATTAACGATAAGAATTAATTGTTTGATTAAGTTTTGCGACAAAGCTTCCACTTAACCTCACAAATTAATTCATGGAATAAGCACAAGAACTAGAGAAACATAAAATTGCATTAAGAACGGAATCGCAAAACATAGTCACAATATGCGAAACCCTAAACTGAATTAGGAGTTTAGCTACACATAATGGAAATTAAACGCATAATGAAAGGTAGAAAAATATCTTCTCTCGTCGAAAGCTTTGTCTTTTCCTCCAGAGCCGTCTAGGTCTTCTCACAATGAATGATGATGGAAACCCTAACCCAAACATCTTATTTATAGCAAAAAGTAGGGTTTCCAAGTCTGATTTTTGGGCTTTATTTCCATGTTTCGGCCTTGCTGACGTCATCAAACGCGTTGCTGACATCATTGCCGCGGACCATGTACATTTGAGCTCCGCGTGTACTGTTCATAAAGTGAACAGTGTCCGCGGTCCGCTCGGAGACAGATCATCCATTCTGCGTATATGTTTTGACTTCGGCTCTCAATTAGACCCACCAAATGACCTTGGATGCTCTCGGTGTGAACTAGAGAGTTGTAGGGAATTGAGTCAGCTACGCAACGGTATGTAGTCCGTATTTTTCTGATCAACGGTCAGTTCCCAGTACTCCGTCGAATGCCCAAAGGTCAGATCTGCCACTGTGGTGTTTTCGGCATGAAAATGCCGTCTTTTATGCACGTTTCCTCCTAGAGCTTCCGAAACACCTGAAATGCAAAACAACAATAAAAAGTAACTGTTTACATAATAAAGTGTCGAAATTAACGGGATTAGTTGATTCGACGAGTCGTATAAATACGACTCATCAGGTCTCCAATGTGTGCATTTTCGTCCCAAAAGTGCAGGTTTTCTTCGAGTCTTGGTCTTAGGCCATGGTTTTGAGGGATAACTACTTTTTAACCTGAAACGCTCAAGAAAAGACATCAAATAATGACAATTTGCCGGGAAAACGAGTGATATCCTTCATCGTATGGAGCAATTAACTAGTCGAAATATCGACTGATCAATACTCTCAAACAAGTCCAATTGAATTTTCCATATTTTAAAAAAGACCCCAAATTTTCCATATTTTAAAAAAGACCCCGAAAAAGACCTCATATTTTTAAAATTGATAATGATCAGACCTAAATTTTATAATGATCAGATTGAAAAAGGCCTCATATTTTCAAAATTGATAATGATCAGACTTAAAATTGGTAATGATCAGACTTAAAAATTGGTAATGATCAGACTTAAATTTGGTAATGATCAGACTTAAAATTGGTAATGATCAGACTTAAATGGACAATAATCAGACTTAAAATTGAAAATGATCAGAATTAAAATTGGTAATGATCAAACTTAAAATTGGTAATGATCAAACTTAAAATTGGTAATGATCAGACTTAAATAGACAATGATCAGACTTGAAATTGGTAATGATCAGAATTAAAATTGGTAATGATCAGACTTAAAATTGGTAATGATCAGACTTAAAATTAGTAATGATCAGACTTAGAATTAGTAATGATCAGACTTAAAATAGACAATGATCAGACTTAAACTACACAAATCAAGTAATCATATTCAACCCCCAATTGATAAAATTACACATGTGTATACAAAACAAAATATCACCAACCATCCAGACCTCCAAAAGCATATTGTTTCTTCCTCCTCATCACTATAATATATTCCCATAGTCAAAATTCAAAGCATAACTCTCTGCATCATATCCAAATTCAACTCTCTTAATCTTATTCCTCCCCTGCACACTAAAAAACTTCCTTATAATAAAGTTCTTCCACTAGGGTCCTGCCACCAACTCCTTCGCCTTCCTTACAAACCATCCGTCATCGTGATCCCCCAACTGCTGGTACGATCCAAATCCCTTAAAGCATAGGCATCCCGCTGCCACTTCCCCGGACAAATCCATATCATCCTCCTGTGCCGTTACAATTGATATATTATATCAGCGGGGAGCGCACGATTGAGAATCCTTAAAATGTGAATCTGCATGTGACACATGATGAATCTCACCATTAGATCATGATGAATCTTTGTATCTGCATGTGACACATGTCCAAAAAGCAAGTAAAAAATGTGGTTTCGACTTTGCATTAACTGCATCTTGAAAAATGCACATGGGACACGTGTCATCACCAAAATGCATCTTGCATTTTGGAAGATGAAGATCGGGGTCTCAAATTCTCGAAATTTAAAGGGATTCTCATTTGAGCGCTCCTCTTAGCAACTGAAATTCTGATTTATAGACAATTAATATAAGCTCCAAGGAATGGAGGAATGAATGAGCAAACTCTGTCTCAAAGTGTAATTAGAGAAAATGAATGAGCAAACATTTAAAATTGGTAATGATCAGACTTAAAATTGATAATGATCAGATTTAAAGGGACAATGATCAGACTTAAAAATTGGTAATGATCAGACTTAAAATTGATAATGATCAGACTTAAAATTGGTACTGATCAGACTTAAATAGACAATGATCAGACTTAAACTGCGATTGTAATGATCAGACTTAAATAGACAATGATCAGACTTAAAATTGGTAATGATCAGACTTAAATTTGGTAATGATCAGACTTAAAGAGAAAATGATCAGACATAAAATTGGTAATGATCAGACTTAAAGAGACAATGATAGGACTTAAATTTGGTAATGATCAGACTTAAAAGACAATGATCAGACTTAAACTACGATTGTAATGATCATACTAAAAAATTGGTAATGATCAGACATAAAATTGGTAATGATCAGACTTAAAATTGGTAATGATCAGACTTAAATAAACAAATGATCAGACTTAGACTACGATTGTAATGATCAAACTTAAAATTGATAATGATCAGACTTAAAATTGGTAATGATCAGACTTAAATAGACAATGATAAGACTTAAAATTTGTAATGATTAGACTTAAAAAGACAATGATCAGACTTAAACTATGATTGTAATGATCATACTTAAAAATTGGTAATGATCATACTTAAAATTGGTAATTATTAGACTTAAAATTGGTAATGATCAGACTTAAAATTGGTAGTGATCAGACTTAAACTACGATTGTAATGATCAAACTTAAAATTGATAATAATCAGACTTAAAATTGATAATGATCAGACTTAAAATTGGTAATGATCAGACTTAAATAGACAATGATGAGACTTAAACTACGATTGTAATGATGAGACTTAAAATTGGTAATGATCAGACTTAAAATTGGTAATGATCCGACTTAAAATTGGTAATGATTAGACTTAAAATTGATAATGATCAGACTTAAAGAGACAATGATCAGAGTTAAAGCGACAATTATCAAACTTAAAAGTGTTGGTTTTTCGTGTTTTATTTTTCGTTTTGCGTTGTACGTTTAATTCAAACGTACTCTTTAACGCCGTTATAACAGACTGACATTTTTACCCCTCGTTTATGTTTTGTAATCACAAACAAGTCCAATTTGATTCTCCATGTTTAAAAAAGACCCCGAATTACGATTGGTCGAAATATACACCGTGTCAATATTTTATTGGGTTTTTAGTTTTTATTTATAACTGTGGTTTGTATTTGATCCGAATTCTTTTGTAAAAATATAAAACCAACCATATTTCTTTATTTTGTCATTTCAATGGATGAGATTAACAGAAACTAAATCAATTAAATTCAAATATCATCTAAAATAAGGGCAAATTTGTCTTTACACCATCTGTAATGAAACGAAATTAGCAAAGTCCCATTGATATGAAACCCCAGAAGATCCGGTGGAACAGTATGAATATGGAAAGGATCAGATCGATTGATGTTAGATTGAGTTGACTAGATTAAGTGGAGTGGAGTAAACAATGCCCAATGCCGGAGTTCGATCTAAAGATTTAGATGGACGACGGAGATCGAAGACAATAAAAACTAGGAAAAGCTATGCGATGCGATGATAGTGACATACATTGAGTTTGCGATGCTATGTGATGTGATACAATCGGTTGATATTTGTCAATGATATGTTACTTTGTGAAGAAAGCTTCGTGTCGTGCTGCGTAGGTTCCTAATCATAGTTGCACTGAGTTTCTCGACGAATTATGTCATACAATAGTTCTTCAAAAGTGCACTATAATTCGTTGGAAAAAATAACAAACTATATTGTACTTTTGACAAACTATGACATAATTCGTCGAAAGTATACGATAATTCTTCGAGTTCGGAAACTCAATAAATCAAATCACCCACCTCCGAAATTTGGTTTTTATTATACTTTTAATCCCTCTGAAGTCTTGTTTTAATTATGCGTTGAATCCTTTCTAAATCTGATATTTAATCGTGTTTCGATTTTAAATTAAGTTTGGCTTTTGGTCAATTATGCCCTCCAACATGACTAAAATTTAATTATCAATTGAATTAATCTAATTAATATCCACCTTAGGATTATAAAAACAAACGATGCTTATGAATTTGTATTTTTTATAATTTTTGGCCTTTGCTAGAAACCTAACTCTATTCGCCGAGCTTAAAAAATTATCCACACTTCACAGATGCATAAGTTAAGTCTGATCGGACTTAACTTGAACATTGTTAAGTCTGATCGCACTTAACTTGGACATTGTTAGGTCTGATCGAACTTAACTTGGACATTGTTGATCGGACTTAACTTGTGGACATTGTTAAGTCTGATCGGACTTAACTTGAACATTGTTAAGTCTGATCGGACTAAACTTGAACATGTTAAGTCTGATCGGACTTAACTTGAACATTGTTAAGTCTGATCGGACTTAACTTGAACATTGTTAAGTCTGATTGGACTTAACTTGGACATTGTTAAGTCTGATCGGACTTAACTTGGACAAATTCGGACTTAGGCCCTGTCCATTTGAACTTATATTTTTGAAGGTTAAGTTAAGTTAAGTTACTTTCGGTTAATTTCAGGTAATGTAAGTTAATATAATTTCAGTTAAGTTAATTCTCAATTAAGTTAAGTCAAGTTCGATTTAAATCGATTTTTTCATCAATTCCATCAACATCATCATCATCATCATCATTATCATTATCATGATCATCCTCATCCTCATCAACATCATTATCATGATCATCATCATCATCATATCATCATCATCATCGTCATCATCATCATCATCATCATCATCATATCATCATCATCATTGTTATCATCATCATCATCATCATCATATCATCATCATCGTCATATCATCATCATCATCATCAACATCATTATATCATCATCATCATATCAGCATATCATCATGTCATCATCATCATGTCATCATCATCATGTCATCATCATCACATCATCACACATCATATCATCATCATCATCCACATCATCATCCACATCATCATCACCATCATCACCATCAATAAATGATATATTTATATATTCAACAATCAGTACATAACAAAAAAAATATTTTCTTGCTGATGTCAAAGTTAAGTTTCAGTTAAGTTAATTTCAGTTAATGTAATTTAATTTCAGTTAAGTTACAGTTCAATGGACAGACCCTTAATTTGGACATTGTTAAGTCTGATCGGACTTAACTTGGACATTGTTAAGTGTGAATTGAAATCCGGGTTATGCGGAATGACTATAATGCCCCATCCGTTTACATCTGAGATTTCGACAAAATTGGACACGTGTCACCTTGAAATCTAGTTTTTAGTTTTCGTATATAATTGTGGTTTTTACCTGAACCGCACTCTATAGTTTATATTTTAAAAGTTGGTTTTTACCTGATTTCTAACCTAAAGTTTAAATATAAAAAACATGATTTATACATGAACTTCACTTTTTCTTATTATATATTAATGATATAGGAATTTTATCGGCTTATTATACGAGTTTTAATACAAATTATTCATGAGCATAGACGAGTGGAGGATCAACTTGTTCATGCTTTACTCGTTTATTAAGAGAGTATAGAAATTATGTTCATGCTTGACTCATTTATTATCGAGTGAGTGTATTGATCGAGTTTTCACCGAGCTATTTCATCAGTAGTCAACGAATATATCAACTCGCTTGCAGCCCTATTAGGAAGGGCTAATAAAATTATACTTTCATGTTAAATGGGTAAATTTTTCAATTCGCTCAATTTGAACAAATTAATTTGAATATATTCGATTTGGAAATTTGATTTTCAATATAGTTATTTTTGCAAAAAGTGATGCATCTAAGAGTGTTGTATAAGTGCCAACATGGGTGGTGGTCAGTTGGTTAAGGAGTCAACTTTAAGATAGATGGATCCTTACGCCCTGGGTTCGAGTCTCGGGGCCACCAATTTTCTTCTTTCCTTTTCCGTTTCCTCTTCCTTGTCCCGCCTCGCGCGTGATGTGTTCTTCCTCCCTCGTGGAGGCCTTCCTCTTCACGCCTCACACGTGATGTGTTCTTCCTCCCTCGTGGAGGTGCAATTCGGTAAAGATGTCCAAGGTGGCCTGAGCTCCAAGTGTAAAAGATGTACCGATGATTTGGGTGGATGTGTGCGGATTCATGGTAAAAGTGTCGAACGTGGCATGCGCTTCAGAAGTGGAGAGATGTACCTTGCTAAGAGTTCTGGAGATCAATATAATGTACTATATGATAAAAGCTCATTTGTATTGTAATGTTCCTAGTTGTTGTTGTATCCACCCACTATAAAAAAAAGGGAGTTGTATAAGTGGAGTGGAGCCCTCGTACGAGCAACGCTTGTAGAAGTATTATGTTTTTTTCAGCTGATGTTGAGCGTCAGCCAACTATACGGTATTTATTTTTATTTCGCCGTTGTTGAGAACAAATCGCAAATTAAATTTAATTATTTGAGTCTGAGTTGTAGAAATCAACTTTGCTCTAGGCCGTAGTTGTGCTCAGAAGTGGCCCTGTATTTTAGTTCAGTTAAAGAGCGAAGAGGTAGACGTTGAGATGTGATTCAGGTTTCATCTGTGTTGTCGTGTGACGTCTCAAAGTTCTAAATTCTAAAACGACATCACATCAATCGCACGTGTTAAACCACTGATAAAATGTACGAAACCTCTAACATATTTACAAATAAAAATTAAATCATAAGATGTAATTAAAATCGCATGTCATTCGAGCAAAGTGTAACACATTACTCCAATTTCAAACAAACATCCTCAAGCAATCTAATTATCTTTTTCTTTGAAATTTCAAATTCTGCACCCTAACTTCTGAGGCCTTTTTTTTACAAAGAGTGAATCAATTAAAGATCCTTGCATAGTTATAAAGAGCTTTTCAGTCGAGACATAATAGGTTCAAGAGTAGGGGTGTAAACGAGCTGATACACTCGTGAGCCGTTCATGAATAAGTTCGGTCAAAGCTCGGCTCGATTTTAAACGAATCGAGCACGAGCATAAACTTCAAGCTCGTTCATTAAACGAGCCGAGTACGAGCATAATGGTGCTCGACTCGTTTATGTTCGTGAACAGCTCATTTATATGCTCGACTATTACTCGATTAAAACTCGTTTAAAACTCGATTATTACTCGATTATTCAGTAACTAACTAATTTTAATCATATAAATGAGCTAAAAACGAGTAGCTCGTTTATAGCTTGATAATAGATCGTTTCGAGCTTAATTCGAGTAGCTCGTTTATAGCTCGATTATGGCTCGAGCTTGATAAGATATCGAGCCGAGCTCGAGTAATCTTAAAAAATAAACGAACCGAGCTCGAACACATACATTTAAGGCTCGCCGAGCTCGAGTTCGAGCTGAACACACACTTAAACGAGCCAAGCTCGAGCACCCCAATACACGACTTGACTCGTTTACACCCCTACTCAAGAGTTACTTGGTTCGAATTCCAGAAACATAAATTGCAAGCTCTCCAAGTTCGGTCAATCAACTACCATAACACCAGATTTCTTCTGCATTTTTAGACTACAAAACATACTTTGAAAATTATTTTCTTTTAATCCTGATAGAATCTGATTACGTATCATTAGTTATAAAGCTTATTTCATGTAGAAAATGAGAAAAATAAGAACCACCCAATTCAGATTCAAGGATCTCAGTGAAAACATTCTTTAAATCCGTACCGACCGATTTAGATATAATTTTGAAATTAGTTAGATTGAACCCAATTTCACTCTTTATATTGTAAGACAGTTCTCTTTCAGTAGAATGACCTAAAATTAAGAAATAACTCAATCAGACCCTCAAAAACTTTCAGTCATCCTGCCCAATTTAACCAAAAATTTACTTCATGCAGGCTTGTCTTACCTCTTAATCTTATGTTGTTGTTTCTATTACTCGCTCATGATTCTCGCTGATCCTAACGTCCTAAAATTGCAACCACTTATTCAGCCATCTTCCATGCAAGAACTGAATTTACACGTAGTACGGTAACCGTACCTTTTGAAAATTGGAGTTTTCTTTGATTAAGGTTTTTTTGCTGCTTATTGCTCTCGTGACTGATAATGCCAAAATTTTGTAATATAATTCTTGCCCACTAGTGATAATGCAATGCATCAAAATTCGTGACTGTGTAGCTTACTTCGGGGCGACTAGTGACAAAGCAACGCATCAAAAATTTTGATTGTTAATGAACAAAATTCGTAATTTAAAAGCTAAATTAGTGATTGTCAGCTGAATATGTATCAGTTACGCACTTCCATCATTGCCGAAACTCTACTATAAATCCAATCGAAAAGTGGGAGCTGAGGAGATGCCGATTTTAGGAGCTATATTGTAGAAACAAATTCGGAGGCCACTAGAAATCAATTTCATAATTAACGGATTTGGTTATATTTCTTTTTTTTATAGTTGCAAGTGTTACAACACAGGGAGTAAGCTGCCCCCGAAGGGGCACTTCTCCTAAAAAGAGCACGACCAAACAAATTGTTCTGGTCAGACCGACCGCAGTGACTGACATTAAATAATCGGATGACGCGACGTCGTGCGCTTTGAGATAATCAGGAGACAAGCTCCTGAACAGAAAAAACTACAACACTAAAACAAGCTCAGACTAATAGCCGGCTGAGACAAACAGCTCAGACTGGAAACCCAGCTGAGAGAAACTAAGTTAACTAAACCCAAAACAAACATCGACAAGACAACAGGGACCTCCAAACTGGACCGATGCCGAGACCCGAAACCACCGAGCAACCAACCGCCATCCCCAGCGAAGCAACCTCCCAAGCAAGCCGACACCACCATCACGCCACTACAGGACCGCCGACCACCCCCTCTCGCACCAAACGCTGACTAGAAGAGGAGAAGAAACCGCCACCGCAGACAGCCCTCAATCGACCACCAACCACCACCTCTCTAGCCGATCCACCACCCCGACTGGCCAACAACGCCATCTTTCACTACCCGGTCCTCTTCCCCCGCCAAACCACCCACCACGTCGACCGCCAGAAAGACCTTCACCGAGAAAAAATAGAGCAACCCGAAGGCCACCCACACCACCATCCCGTCATCGGCTGCCAAAAACCGGCCTAAGTTGGAGCTCCCAGCTCCTGCTGGTGGAAAGATCGAAAATCTTCTACTGAGTTCTCAAAGCTTCGAGAGAGAGAAAAAGGAGAGAGAAAAGTTTTTTGATTAGCTTATGGATTTGGTTATATTTCTGATTGAACACAAATATACCCATCAAACCTTATGAACAGATTTATTGGATTGTAAAAAAGGATAAATTACAAAAACATTAACTGGACTACCACCTGATTTCAAATTAGGTACCAGACTTTTTCAATTTTCAATTTAGTGATTTTTGTATCAATTCGCATATGTTTCAATCATATTAATCATATCTCCAACCATGATAAAAATAAAGTTGACCAAATTTGTTAACCATAAAACAAAAAATTCATAAGTTTTGACCTTAATTCCTCAAAAACACATCAAATTCGTAAACAAAATGTATGCAAGTGATGCAAAAATCACTAAATTAAAAATTAAATAAGTCTGATACCCAATTTGAAATTAGCCGGTAGTCCAGGCTATGTTTTTGCAATTAACCCTTTAAAAAATATGAAATGTCTTTGAATAGGATGATCGAACGGTTAGAAAAAATTTAACTTCTCATCATAAATGGAACTTCTCATACGATCTTTCCCTATGAGTGTCAATAGAATGGTTAAGTAGTTTATTATAAACAAATATAATTTAATAAATAGGTAATTATATTTCATTCAATATATTATTTCATTTGAATTAGTGTGAGTTGAGATCGGGTAAAATTTTTATTTATTTATAAAAACTAAAAATCTTCTCTAAAGTGGACACGTGACATATTTGAAATTTCATAATCCAATACGAGGGTCGAGAGGTAAAATAGTCTTTTTGTATTTTCATAATTAATTAATTTTAATTCAATTAATTCAAAGCATAGTGTGCAGACTTAACAAAATATTCAGACGTAATAAAATGTAAAAGTTCAGACTTAACATAATGTTCAGAGTTATGTGATAAATAAAATGAAAAGTTCAGACTTAACATAATGTTTAGAGTTATGTAATTAAAAATAAAATCGACAACTAAAAGGCATTTATCATTTACTCATTTACTAATTGTTTCTTCTGCATAATTCAGTTTTGAAGAAATTTTTATTTTGGATCAAAAATATGTTTTTGCACTCAATCCTTTGCATTGCATTGGATCATTTTTCAAATAAATATTATTTTTTGATGTAAATATCAAAACTACCTCCTCATTTTACTCACTTCGACCCTAATCTCTCTCCCAACAGAATTGAATTCGAAAAAATCAAATCGCAGAGTTGCGATCACTCTCTCCAATTTCGATTTTAGGGTTTTTCACTCTCTCCTCTTCCGCTCCCAGCTCCTATTGAAAATTCATTTCACCTCTTTCCAATCCATCATTCTTTGCACTCGCTGCGAATTTAGGTTTCTTTTTTTATTATCTCTCCAATAGTTTTGGATAATCCGAGATAAGACCAATCCAATTGCGCTGCAAGTTTATTTCTGTTGCTCGATTTGAAATGGATTCGCGAGATTCGTCGTCTACGGTGGCTCCATCGTCGGCTGCTGTCAGTACAGAAAGCCAATCTGTGGATGATGATGGAGTGTTTAATCTTGCCAAGGACGCTGCCGTGTATTTTCAGGGGCAGAAGTATGCGGAATGCCTCCAAGTGCTCAAACAGCTTTTGCTGAAGAAGCCAGGCAATCTGAAGGTTTCAACTTTTTAACTAACTGTCTTTTGTGAACTCTGTATTTTTTGTTTGTCTCTATTTCCATACACATGAAATTCAGCTATATATGTTCTACCATAATTGATGTTTATAATGAGATGTCATTATGAATTCAAATTGAGTATCCAGATGGATATCATGTGATTAATTGTGCACGGTGGATCAATTGTATATGTTTGTTGGGTAGTTAGGGTATATTTAGGACCAGGGCATGACTCTAATAGACATGGAGTCACTTGATAGTTGACACAGTTGGGGTTTCCTATAACTATAAATGCTTCCCTTATGGGTGATGCATTTTGAAGGTTTTTGGAGACTTTATTGATTAAATCTCCCAGTAAGGGTCATGGTTGTATCCCATAAACTTAGTGGCAAAGCATGCTTAAAAAATGAATAGATGAAATATGAACTGATGATTCTTGGAAGAAAGAGTTATCAAGCTATTCCCTAGTGTTAAATGTTATAGCTAATGCCAAATGTGAGATGGTTTCGCTAATTCCAACTGTAGCCGCACATAGAAAATACCATGCACTGTGAGTACCATGTTTAATTCCTTGCTAAGTAACAGGTTCAAGAATGGCATTCAATCAAAAGCGCTCCACAATTACCTTGCATGCATCATGCACATTTTGAGTTGTCAACATTCAAGAAGTTGCATTTGATACTGTATGGTGGCACATAGAGTTGTTACTTGGAGCAACTTATATGAATTGGTTCAACTGCTCGTTTATGCCTTATAATTACTATTTTATGCTCTTTTATGTTGAGCCCTGGTAATGGTAATCATCCTGAAGTTTTGTTCTTATGCCTCCATCCTCAGCCGATCAAATATGTTGTCTGTAATATAAAGCTTATCTAGATAGTGTATCAAAAAATCATTACCAGAGGTCTTGTTCTTCATTATTGAGTTAGTTTATGGTCTTTTTTTGAAGAAATGTGAGGGAATTCTATTTATGGCCTTTGATTAACATCTCGTGAAAGTCTTTCATTAGATTCTGCTGTTCAGATAACGTTAAGGATGACTTCTGTGCGATTGAACTACCTTTTTCTTAACTTCGTATGTTGGAACCTCTTTTAGCTTGTGAGACATTTGTGCCTTTACTTTCAAATTAGCTGGTACAATCATCCAATAAGGACAACCTCTATGGAATATCAGATAGTGTGAATAATAGGAAGATTATCCAAATACTTCTGTCTTTGTTGAGATTGCCTTTAGGAGCAATGTTACTTTTAATATTTAAAAGTGGTACCAAATATCATGTGTAACACTAAATTTGCTGAATGTGTCTATCAGGTGCTACACAACATTGCCGTGACTGAATATTTCTGTGGTGGTTCTGATTTGAGGAAGTTGCTTAATGAGCTTTGCAGTGTCAAGGTAATTCTTTTTGTGTTCAATGGTTTGGTATTATGTTTCTATTAGTTTCCTCAAGCATATGGTATAATATTGATCATACATGTACTCATGAACTTATAGACGCGATGTGAAGAGCTTGCTCACACGGCTGATGATTCCTCAGAAGCCGGCAACAATACTGGGAATGAATCTGGTTCAATATCTAAAGGGATTAGTATATTGATGCCAGGAGGTGAGGTTTTCAAGGTTTATACTGGTGAATTTGACACTTCGGTAGCATCACTAAACATTGTAAGTTACCATCCTTTGTTTCTCTCTCCTCTTGTCACCATGAACTTTTATCAATAATAAAGCATTAAGGAAAACTACGCTTATAATAATATCTGATTGTTCAGGCTACGATATGGTATCATCTTCGCGAGTATGCAAAAGCTCTATCAACTTTGGAACCTTTGTACCAGAATATTGAACCCATAGAGGAGGTAATCAAACTGTTGTTTGACTCTGCAATGCTAGTGTATTGTAGTCTCATTGACCATTAAGCCATGTCACCTTTTTGCAGAGTATAGCTCAGCATATTTGTTTGTTGTTACTGGACGCTGGCCTTGCACTTCAGAATGCAACGAAATCTGCAGTAAGTTCAGTCGGTTATCACTTTTGTGTTCTCTTCTCTTTATTGCAGCGTTAATTGAGAAGGCTGCCTTGTTATATAATTTTTTTTGGTATTTCATGTGCTGGTTTACCTTTAAGATATTTTCATTCTTGTTTATAAGAAAATTGGATATCAGAATGTAATTTTTCATATTCATGAAAGTTGCTGTATTTTTCTTCATTTTTGCACGTCCAATAACTGGATTCAGAGTCGCAGCAAGTTTTGATGTAATTATGAGCGGTTGTTGTACAGAAAACAGTTTGATTATGGCCAGACTGCATATATGTGCAATGAGGCACATCAAATGTTTAGTGAAGTGTGATATGATGAGGGATGAGTAATTCCTTAGTATACCTGGAGTTGTTTCTGTTCGACTGTTTTATATGCTTCTCTTTGTTTGTAAGAGTCATAGCTTTTAGATTGTTTTCTCCATCACTATGGTAGTACACTTCACAAAGAGTTCATAGTTCATACCCAATGGTTTCTATATGGCAGTGCATGTTCTTAGAGTTAAGAATAGTGATCGAAAAGAATATGAGATGGTGATGTTCAAATTTGTGTTCACCAGATTTTGGTAAGGGTTCATCATGAAGCTTTTAATAATATTTTGTCGTGAAAACTGAATGTGACTAGTCTCCATTTGAGTCCATGGTGCAGTAATGAGTAGTTTTGTTGATTAATTATCTTCCTGTTTACAAACTTCTTAACAACTATGTATTTGAGTGCTGGGCAGGAAGTACTCAGTTATCTGGAGAGAGCTTTTAATGGCAATGCTTCACCCAGTGTTATTGTATCCGTTGCTCCAAATACAAGCAACCAACAGTCTCCGAATATAGTAGCGAAATCTACTTCTATTCCTGCAGCTTCTGATGTGGGTATTGCGGATGCAACTGCTAACACAAATGTAGTTGATAATACCTTGTCAAGAACCCTGTCAGAGGAGACTATAGATTATGAAAATTTGTTGTCAACTCTGGACATAGACAGAGACAATATAAGCAGAGCGAGCGGTTTGTCAACTTCCAGCAATCTTTCAAGACCTGCCCTTGATCGGTCGACATCCTCTCCAATAATTGATCTCAGACTTTTACAGCTCTACAAGGTTCGCTTTTTACTGCTAACCAGAAACCTGAAGGCAATAAAGCGTGAAGTGAAGGAAGCAATGAATTTGACACGTGGAGGGGATTCCACTGTTGCTCTACTCCTCAAGTCTCAGTTTGAATATGCTCGTGGGAATTACAAAAAAGCTATCAAATTATTAGTGGCGTCAAACTGTCAAACCGATACAGCACTTTCCAGCGTGTGCAATAACAATTTTGGATGCATTTATTATCAAATGGGAAAGTTCCATACAGCTGCTATGTTCTTTTCCAGGGCGCTAAGTAATTGTTCAGCTCTTCGCAAAGATAAGCAAAAGAAGCTCTTATCTTTACTGCAAGATGAGTCTCTCACTATACTTTACAACTGTGGCTTGCAGTATTTAGCTTGTGGGAAACCTATTCTTGCCGCCCATTGTTTTCAGAAGGCAAGCTTGGTATTCTCTAAACAGCCACTTTTGTGGCTTCGCATTGCTGAATGTTGTCTACTTGCCTTGGAGAAGGGGCTACTCCAATCCAATGGGTCATCCTCTGAAAGTTCAGAAGTTAAAATCCGTGTTATTGGAAGGGGAAAGTGGCGGCAGCTTGTGATGGAGGATGGTGCTGCTAAGAGTGGACATAACTCTTCTTTTGGAAATGGAAAATTGGTTGAAGATAAGCCTATCAATTTGTCAGTTTCTTTAGCACGCCAGAGCCTTCTAAACGCTTTGCATTTGTTGAACTCATCCTCAAGAGCTGCAGAGTCCAGCTTGGCATCTCAGATGAACCTGAAAGATGCCAAATTAAATGATGTTGCAGCTGCTGGGGATGCCATGTTATCAAATGGGGATGTGAAGGAATCAAAGGGTGGACAAGGTTACGGGGATACTTTGAGAAGTTCCCTTGTGGAGTTTGAACAAATTCGTGCCCGGGAGCATCAGATGATTAAGCAAACCCTTCTAGGGCATTTGGCTTATGCGGAGTTGGAATTACGAAATCCCTTGAAGGCGTTGTCAGCAGCAAAATCATTACTTGAACTTCCAGACTGTGCCGGAATTTATGTTTTTCTTGGCCGTGTATATGCAGCTGAAGCTCTCTGCTTGCTGGGTAGACCAAAAGAAGCTGCTGAGCAATTGTCGACTTATATGAATGAAGAAACTGGTTTTGTACTGCCTTATAAAGAAGAAGATTGCGAGCCATGGAAAATCAAATGTGATAGGGAGTGTGAGGAATCTGACAAACATACCCAAGCTCGTAAGAGCTCAACAGACTTGCATAAGTTTACTGCATTCCCTGTTCCAGAAGAAGCACGTGGAATTCTCTATGTGAATTTCGCTTCATTATGTGCTAGGCAAGGAGACTTAGAACAAGCCCACAAATTTGCGACCCAGTCTCTATCTGCCATTCCAAATTATACCAAGGCAATTTTGATGGTAGTTTATGTGAATTTGATGCTTGGGAAGACGCACGAAGCTCTTGGCATCTTGAAGCAATGTAACCGCGTGACATTCCTCCCAAGCAGGTAAAAGAAAGCTAGCTAATCTTCATCAGAACCTGCATCTGCCCAATATCCAGTGCACAATGTTGGTGCGAAGCAAATAGATCGAAAATCCCCATCATCAAAGGAGGATCTGTGGATCTGTAACGTATATAGTCTGATTGAGGGACAAGTTATTTTGTTCGTTTTCTGGTGGCACAGTTTTGATTTTCATTTGTAGGGTGACCATTTAACCTGATGGCGTGGCTGGTATTATTTTGATTAGTAAGCCTGCCCGCCATTCAGTTTTTAGATGTAGCTGTGATTTGGAACTTGTTTAGTTTCCAGTCCATTTGGGTTCTCATGAAGATGTAGGCTTGGATAGACTGGGATTTCAGTTTCCTATAGATGACCTGTTTCTTTTGTTTGCAATGCAACATGTATGACTTTGATGCAGTGGTCATTTTATTCAATCAAGGAAGCTTGCCATTGTTTCCTTGCCATTGTTTGGAATGGTGGATAATACAATCCATCAAAGATTAGTACATTTGAATTTCTTCTTGGAGTAAAGATTAGGTAGGTACAAAGCATATTTTTGGTACAAAATGTAAAGTTTGTCAAAATTGGATTATAATTTGTCGCCGAGAAACTAATATTGTTCGTAACGAATAATTTATAATTCGTCACTGAGAAATTAATGCCATAATTTTAAGATGAAATGTTATTTGGGGTAACTGATCATTCATTGACAGTTGTTAAAATGGATGGTACCTAACTAAATTATCCTTTCAATACCCCTGGCCAGACCATTGATGTCCTCATTGAAGCTGCCCAACCTCCACGCCGATATATATAACATGCCAGTTAAGCCATGTGTTGCATTAGATGATGGACTTTATCTTTTAGTACAATGCAGCAGCATATCATTTACATCTTCCCTTTCTCATCTCCTTGCTTACATGACTTGAGTCCGTCCAAACACACATGAGTTGGGGTATGGAAGGCGCTTTTTTTGTTGTTGTTGAAACAATACGTTTTATCGAAGTTTTATTTCCTATTATGTCCCTCGCTTCATATCATCACGAATCGAACATTTTGGTTTTGTGACATCTCATCTTGCCACCAGATGATGCCGTTGAGAAATCATGGAAGAAGCATATTGAACGTGACGTTTTGGCAGCACCCTCCTCCCTATTCGAATCCGCGTTGACCTGTAAAGTAGGGAGGTTGTGGTTTCTTTGAGCAGCCAGCTTTTATGGTACCTAGCTACTTGTTGATGATGAAAGTTTGATGACCATAAATAAGTATTGAAATGTAAATGATCAACTAGCATTGTGTTTGAAGAAGTTGTACTTCAAAATGTTTTTGATGTCTATGAGACATCCAGGTAGTGAGTTGCTGACAATACCTTTCGTGAGATGGCATTTTGAAAGAAAATTTTCCTATGGCCATGTGTTGGACACCACACCTCATGTCACAGGTTCAATTCATGGTGATTTTGGCCCGCGCTTCAATTGATAGATAAGTGTATTAGATAGTGTTCAAAATAGATTACTTTTGTACCAATATGTAATTTACCAATCAATCAGAAAAAGAAAAAAAAATCAAATAAATATTGTATCTTAGTTATTGCCATTAGCATGAATGAACCAAATAATAGAAATGAGGCAGCCTTGCTGCTCATCTGAAACCAATTCCTAACTTCCTACAAATGAATGCAGCCCTAGGCTATGATCATCATCACATAATTTATAATCTCACAAGCTACAACCTGCATTGCTGCGCCAATCCAAAAACGCAAGCGCAGCCCCGTAATGCGACAATGCACCCATGATCACAAAGATATGAAACAGCTGATGGCTATGGCCAGCCAAGTCAAACCACCCAGGCCTCCACCTCTCCGGAATCCTTGTAGCATAAAACATTGTACCAACCAAGTAAGACAACGCCATCGCCGCCTCATAACCCAAAGTCACAAGCGCTTGTGGCTCGTTCCAGTTCAGGAAAAGCGAGTGCACCGTGGGCACTATGCCAAAAAAGCCCATTGACGAAAAGAGCAATGCACGAAAATGGCGGTACTTTGGGGAGGAAAGTGAGGGTGTGAGCATTGTGACGATGGTGAAAATTCCCATTACTGATATGCCGCCGAGGTAGACTAGCTGCCAAAGACGCTGGCATTGGAAAACGTAGTAAATAGGGGGGAAGTAGGAGGTGATGATCATGACTGTGATTCCTACGTAGTCTATTCTTAGTAGGAAGAGGCTCATAGGCTGCGAATGGCAGCAGAAGAGATGGCAAGTGGAGCTTGAGAAAAGGCAGAACATCGCGCCGCATAAGAACACAAAGAATGGCCATTTCGTTACGGCTATTTCTGCAGATGAAGTTCCAAGCCTCCCTCCTATTGATGTTTGATTCAGAGTCTGCATCAAAATTTTTTACGCAAACAATTTTCAGGAATTCAAAATTTCAGAAGAATACTCGTGGATTTATGTATCAGATTTGCTTACCAGTAAAAAAAATTCTGAACTTCTAGAGACATTTGTTTCAGGACTTTGAGGTAGAGACCTGGACAAAATCAAAGGAATCAAAATCAGACACAAGGTTTGGTTAATTGAAAATTTCTTGAAGAAACATGAGAACTCTTACCAAGAAAAGACACTAAATAAATCCATCACTTGAGGCACATCAACCAGATTTGCTAGAGTCAGACCCAGAAACAGGAAGAACCCAAGAAGATGCCTGTAGATCCAAACAAAACCAAATTAGCCAAACTCCATTTTGTTCCTGAAAATTGAAGTAATTCAGAAGAAGAAGAAAACAAAAAACATACGTCCAGACGTTTAAGGTCTCATTATGCCATCTAAAGAGGCTGAAAAAGGCTTGTTTGAGAGGCCAATTAGCTCTGTAGTAATTTACAATGAACTCATTGTCCTTCATATACTTAGGTAGCTCCTTGAATGACACCAATTCATACCGCTTTTCGTGACTGCCGCAACAACCAGTTGCGGCGGTCTTCTTCTTATCTTCAACCAGAGGAAACAAATCTGCAGGCTCAACAACCTCAGCAGTTGAGCTTTTTCTCCTCTTCCAGACCACCAAGCTTCTTCTGCTGTTGCTTTTGTTGGACTCCATTTCTACTCTTTTTTTATTCCAAGGAGGAAGGAAGAAAGAAATTAATTGGGTTGGAGGAAAATGTAGATGGGATTTATAGATGGGCAAGTGTTTATGAGGATCAACTAACAACTGCTGCATTCAAGGATAGATAGATAGTCTTTAAACTCGAGCTTCAAAATTTTCATTTTTGGGTCAAACAATGAGATAAGCAACCAATTGGTGACAGATAGATGGATCCAAGGTAGATGCCACGACCTTTCACTATTTTACTATTTAACAATTACTAATTATTTACTTCTCTGCATTATAATTTTGGAAAAGGTACAGTGTGAGACTCTGCATTACTATAAGATTTCAAAATTAAAAATAAAAATACTTAAAATTGTTATAAATTTCATAATTTTTTTAAATGTAAAAAGACTATACAAATAAATGAAAAATATCAACAAAAATAAAAATAAAAATATTTATACTGCATTATGAATGTTTCTTTATTTACTTTGATGCACTATAGTTTACACTGCACTAGTCATCATTGATTTACTTTATTCAATTTCTGAATATTTTGATTAATCTAATTTAATTAAACTTTAGAAGCCATAAAATATTAATATAAGGGTCATACAAGATTCTGAATCGATATATAAACGGATAAAGTACATTTCATACATTCAATAATATTACCTTGAAAAATCTGGAATAATATTACCTTGAGAGTTAGCCGGCGCTTGCAAATAAAATACAGGTACACAAAATCTTGATTAGCTGGAATTTCATGTATAGGATGCCCCAGGAACAAGTTGCATTTTCAAAACTTGTGGATCAAATTTGATTGGAAGATTGATGCATAGTTGTGGACTGGGATATGTACCTAGTTAATGTTAGGTTGAAGTTGGTAACAAGTAAATACAAACATATTTGTGGTCTTTGATTTTGTATTTTTCTTTTTTGATACATTTGATTTTTTATTTTTGATTGTCCCATTTGCAATTTGAATATACTTTAAATTTATGTTAATAATTTATGAGATACTATTTTTTTTGACGAAGGGGTAAAATACAATGATTCATAACATTTCAATGCACTTTGTATATGATCCATATCCTATATAGATCTTTGAAGCTCTATCTCTCGACAAGAACCATCAGTAATTGGTACATATATCGGTATATTGAAGCACATGTCAGGTCCGACACTTTTTACCATGGATCCGCGCATATCTACCCTTGAATCATTGGTACATTCTTCAACATTTGGAGCACATGTCGCATCATCGGACACCTTTACCATTGCAAGACATAATACCTAGAAAGCATCCACGCGCGAGGCGGGACAAGGAAGCATCCATGCGCGAGCGGGACGAAGAAAAGGGAGAGAAAAATGAAGAACAAGAAAATCTCTCACAAAATTGTGAGAAAATTGGTGACCCCAAAACTCGAACCCGGAGTGTAAAGAATCATGTCTGACTCCTTAACCAACAGGTCACCACCCTGTTGGCTATGAGATACTATAAATTTGTGAAATACTATTAGTTTAGTTGAAATGAACTTAAAATTTTATATAATTGAAATAAACTTAAAAACAGTGAAAGGGGTGTTGGTTGAGTGACTTGAACCCTTGACAAATTGTCAAGAGGTCAAGTGTTTGACTCTCCCGAGTAGCATATTTCTCATATTTTTGTGAGAATTCTTTCTTTTTTCTCTTCCTTTCCCTCTTCCTCGTCCACCTCGCGCGTGGATGATTCCTACATCCTTGTGGATGCCTTCCTTGTCCCGCCTCGCGCGCCTCACGCGTGGATGTATTGTTCCTCCCTCGCGGAGTGTACTAATTGATGTGCTATTCTACCTCCACGACGCAATGGTAAAGGTGCCTAATGTGGCCAGAGCTTTAATTGTCAAGAATGTACCAAGATTTCAGGGTGGATATGAGAATCCGGTTGTAAAGGATGACAAACTTGGCACGCGCTTCAGAAGTGGATAGATGTATCAATATCTGGTCGAGATGCATTGATAGAGCTTCGAAGATCAATATAAATGTACTATATGATAAAGGCTATCGCCATATATACTGTAATATTATGAATCGTTGTACCTCATCATAGAAAAAGGGTTAATTGAAAAACAATATAGTCTGGACTACCGATAGATTTCAAATTGGGTACCGGACTTTTTTAATTTTAAATTTAGTGAATTTTGCATCAACTTGCATACATTTTGTTTACGATGTGTTTTTGAGGAATTAAGGTTGAAAACTTATGAATTTGGTTTTATGGTTAACAAATTTGATTAACTTTATTTTTATCATGGTTGGAGATATGAACAATAGGATTGAAACATGTGCGAATTGATACAAAAATCACTTAATTGAAAATTGAAAAAGTCCAGTACCTAATTTGAAATCAGGTGATAGTCCAGGCAATGTTTTCGTAATTTACCCTTAAAAAAAAGAAATAAACTTAATAAATATAATTGACATAAAATTATTTCAGAATTAATAGTTTAGTGACCTAGAAAAATATAAAGAAATTCCTGTCCAGCTCCAGGCATGTTGTTGGGGAAGGTCAGCTGTTTTCTTGTCACAAGAGAAGTGATATACAGGTGGCCAGCTATCATCTGCTTTTTATTTTATGCTATTTATTTAATGTTTAGGAAACCATAAATTTATACACGCTTGGGAATTGGCTGTTGCTTCCTTTCTCACCATTTCACAATGAACAAATTTCCCAACTACTTGTTTTTTTCTTGCCCAAGTTGGTGGGTGACTTGTCTTTGGTTTTCACTAATTGAACTAGGATTCTTTGTATGCTATCCATTTTGTTTCTAGTGTAATTAGAGTGTCAAATTTCAGAGGTTGTTTTAAACTATCACAAGTTGTTTTTAAATTATTAAAAGTGAATAATACAATTATTGTGATATAATAAATGCACAAGATAAAATATAAATTATAACCTGCCATGTAAATAGCTGAAGGGAACATAGAATAACTCAAGTACTTAAAGTTAAAGGTCTTCCGTTCATTCTAGGTTAGTTGGATTTAAATTTAATCTTTTAGTTCACTTAAAAAATAGGCCATAAATGGAAGGGTTTTAAGTCAATATAGCGGTGACTTGTTAGTTGAGGTGTTGCTTACAATGTCTCAGGTCCCGGGTTCGATTCCTGGTGACCGCACCAATTTTTTTTGTTGCATTCTGTTAATTCTGGTGTTTAGTGCATAGGTCTTCTCTTGTTCGTGTAGTTTTTAGAGTCTGAACTCTGGTATTCGGATGGAAATCGATACGAGAGACATGCGCTTCAATTGATAGAAAAGTATATCAGACACTACGTAATACATATTATATATAGTGATTCTGTATCGGCATGTAGCCATCAATCAAAAGAAATTGAAGGGTTTCGAGCCCGCCTAAAAGTTCAAAATTTCAGTTGATGAATGAGATTACATGTATTAGTTACAGTTAAAGCAAGTAGCTTATAGCAAGTGTATGAACTAAATTGTTGACCTCATTAAATTTTGTGGGACTTTTTGTTGCTGGAAATAATTGTGGGGCGGCCAAGAAAAGTACACCATTGGTAGTTTAGTCATCATAACAACTAACTGATGGGTAGAAGTTAATGCTTTTTGTTAATTAGTATGACAGCTGCAATGCGCCAATGCCCGCCCATATGATCGGAAGCTTCTTGTCTGGCTTCGATCACTTATGTTGTGATGTGGTCGTGTCACGCAGTGGCGGATATGGGGGGGGGGGGGGCGAGGACCCCTCTCGTTTTTGCTCAAGAATTTTTATATATATAATATTATATATATGTGTTGTAAAATCTGATCAAACATGTATTTTCGGTCATTATTTTTATGAGCTTAACCTTCGAATTTCATCTTGGAGTAAACATAAAAGTTATAGAACATTCAATTATCTTTCTATCCATATAAAAAACATCTTAAACGGACATCGGATGACACCTCTATGAGCTTTCGAAGGTTGGCTCGGACCCCCTCGATTTTGGCTAATTTCGATCAATCATCCATCTTTGGTGACTGTTTTTATCGACTTAACTGTCAAATTTCATCTTTAAGTAAACATGAAAGTTGTAGAGCATTCAATCAGATTTCTATACATATATGGATCATCTTCAACGGATACCGGATGACGCCTCTATGAGCTTTAGAAGATTGGCTCGGACCCCTCAATTTCGGCAACTTTCAATTAATCATCTATCTTTGGTCGCTATTTTATTGGCTTAACTTCAGAATTTCATCTTGAGTTAAACATGAAAGTTATAGAACATTCAACTAGCTTTCGATCCATATGTAGATCATCTTCAATGGACATCGGATGACACCTTTATGAGCTTCAGAAGGTTGGTTGATCATTAGCGGACCTTGTTGTTCGAAAAAAAATCACTGTATCATTAGCTGATCTTTTTTTTGCCGGATCCGACTTATATCATTGTTGTTCAAAAAAAATTTTGAGCCCCCCTCGAACGAAGCTCTGGATCCACCACTGGTGTCACGTGTGCTCCCTATGAAATTTCCTAAAACTAAACAAGTTCTAGTTTGGTTTAGAGTTTATGAAAATGTTACCGCTTTTTTTTGGAGGGTCTTCAGTGGTCGAACAACTGGACTTGAAGCTTAAAAGTGATGTAGAGTTGTAGAATATATAAATTATCTTAATTCACATCTGTTTTTAGCATACGCTATTTTTAGTAACTGTTTTTTTAGGATTATTTTAGTAACTGTTTTTAAGCAGCTTCCTGCTTCCCAAGAGATAATAGTATAATCTGATTTTAAGCAGCTTATCATACTATATTCTATATTTAAGAGTTACCATATATGTCATGTAGATTAGTATATAATGAGGATTCATATCCGGTGGAACTAAACCCTTTTCAAAATTAGGCAGTTTTATTTTCAAACCTACAAATCTATGTCGTTTTTGTTTTCGGTGCAAATTGATGCGCTACTTGGGATTTTATTTCATATAATGGTATATTGATCCATTATGAGTAACATATATAAAAGTTTGTATTTAGCTGGTGTTCTTCATCTATTCTAATATCTTTCTTAATTGATAGTTTTTGTTGGGTATTGTACGTTGTGACACTAGTTCCGCGCAACCACCCATGCATCAAATCGCTTCTGCGTAAAAAAGGTACTTTATTTTTCTTTTGTGATCGAATTTTTATATTATTTGACCTATTTTTCTGATCAAACTTAAGGGGAGAAGATGAATGTCCCTAAATCTTGAAGATGAGGAGGGTACATCGATGCTGAGATTCTCAACTCTATTGAGCGTTTCAAGACTGCTCTTGGGACTGCCATAGAGTTGAGAGCCTCTGCATTGATGAACTTCTAGTTCTTGATTTGCATGATCAGGAAATATGGATGGATAAAAAGCTTGAAGACCCACCACTGCTTATCTTTTTTTTTCTTCTTCTTTTGAAGTTGTTGTTTATATCGCGGAACTTAAGATGTGAGAAAACAAGGCAAGATATTGATATATTTTTCTTATTGTGTTGTGATACATGGGCAGAGTACAAGATTTTGATATAAAAATTTATCTGCCTGTGTTCTTTGTTTCTCCCATCTCCGCTGCGCAAACTCACTGGACTCATATACGCCTGAAACTGTTGCGGACTCGCCTGAAACCGCTACGTAACCGCCGGTAACTGCTTGGCAACCACTCCTTCATGCCGGATTCTTATTCCGCCGCTCGTTTTTTGTTTGTTGGCCGAATCTGGTAGGATTCACTGCTTCTCGTTTCCGTTAAGCTACGCGTTGAAGCCCGGCGATGTCAATCAACTGCAGAAATCCTCAGATTCGCCGTATAGCGACTAACTTCAGTCCGGCGCTACCGTAGTCATCTCAGTCGACACCAATCGCAGCCCAATTTTGCTCAGTCGGTTCCCGATTTCGCTGACTATTGCTGCCTCGGTCGTCTTTCGACTGCCGGAAGAAGTTAATCTGATTTGCAATGAAGTTGAGTTTGATGGGGCGATCGAATCGGGTTTGTTACGATGCAGTTTCCTTTTCTCGCGAGAAAGATTTTTTTTATAAGGAGACTTACAAAGACTTGGAGACACACCATGACAACAACAACAAACCCAAGGACTAACAAAACAGGAACAGAACTTGTAAACGAAGACCGCAATCCATGTCTTGCTAGGCCACAATGATAATCACGCCTAGAAATACTCCAAGTCAATCCATGCCAAATCGACCAAACTGTAGAAGCAACTCAGCGGCCTACTTCAGGACTGCACTAAAGCTCCGGCCAAATTTCTTAGAAAGTTAAAACCAGCTATACTTGTAATCGCAATAAAACCAGGTTCCGGTCACTGGAAGGAGGCCACCTGAATTCCACGAATGGCGAAACAGAGGACTTCGAAGCTATGACGAGTTAACTAGCCGGGACCATAGAGTGGCCCACTTGGCCACATGCCGAGAGAGGAGACCCGCCCACCAAAGACAGGAAAACATCCATGGTTACAAGCACAGCCGAACGGACACTAAACTACACTACAACTACCACTACCACTACGGCTACACTACACTACACTACACTACACTACGCTACGCTACACTACACTACACTACACTACACTACACTACACTACACTACACTACAACGACAACTAGAAAACTAAAACTAAAACTAAAGCTAAAGCTACAGCTAATCCAAAACAATTACCGGCAAGACACCAAACCCTCTGTCACAAGGCTGAAACGTCGAGGTCCACCACTAAAAGCAAGGTCGCATAACCAAACCCACCTCAAAGCCAAAGCCCATGACCCAACCACACATCTTACATCCAAAACAACCTCAGGCCCCACCGCCATGCCCATCCACAGTCAGCCACCTCCAACCCACGTATCCCGTCCGACACCAGCACGGAGCACGTCCGCCATCCCACCGGATCAGCAACATAAGCCGACGCCAGCCCAGCACAAAGCTCCAACCGGAGATTGGGATGAGGAAACAAACGGGATAGAATACGGAAAAGGGGTTGCAAATGACATTCGGTCGACCAAAACGCAAGGCGAAAAGGGGAGAAGTGCAGCAGTGACCAAAAAAATAAACCAGGGCCGAAGGGCAGCGCTGACGGAGCCCACTGCACTGTCGTTAAGGTGCAATGTTCTCTGTACAAATAAATTTATATTTTCCGCTACTCGCGACTACACTACTGGGTAGTAAGTGGTAAGTAGGGGTCGAACCCAAGGGAATTAGAGGGATAACTGTTCTTTAGGGGATCGTATGGTGAGTGATTTTAGGTCGATTGCGGACTTACTGCTAATTACTAAGCTATTGTTTTTGGTTTTTTTGGTTTTTTATGCGGAAAAGTAAATTACAGAAAATAAATACTGAAAATAAAGGAGTTAAGGGAAGAAGACTTACAGTGGGTGATGCGTGATTGCGATTCCTCCGGTAGATGAGTGGTTGATTGGTTGTAGTTGATAGAGCAGTTTACAAAAGTAAATACAAGGGGGTTTTTTGTAATTCAAGGAAAAGTATTCGGTTTCAGGTACCTTGTATTATAACATGTTTATTAATAACTGTTAGTAACCTTTCTAAGTATTCAAAGATGAATCGAGGCCCTTTCGCAGCGCAAGACTTGCAACATCGTTTAAAGCAACCCTTGTTCTACTTCAGACTAATTCCTCCTTTCGAAGTATCTTAGCCTTTTGTGCATCCACCTGATCTCTCAGTTACGATCGACCAAGTGGTGTTTTAGATAAGTCGAACTCCTCGATAAGTTTTGCTTGTTACAGCTTCCACTTACCGAGTATGATCACGAATTCCCATGGAAGAGCTTTGCTTGTTACAACTTCCACTCAACCTTGGAAACTCTGCCTATAAATGGCACATAGAACAAGTTTTGAATACAGATAAATGAAACTAAAAGAAATTAAAACATTATATAATACAAGAAAATACCTTCGACCGAATGAAGAGTTTAGCTACGAATATCCATGGAAAAGGACATCATAACTAAATACTCGGGGTTTTTTGAAAACAGTAAGAGGGAAAGGGGTGGAATACTCAAGAACCAACATGAGTATTCCCAATTTCCTACTGAATACTCAAGAACCAACAGGAGTATTCTCTAAAGTAGAATACTCAAGAACAAACAGGAGTATTATTTCCAATCAGTATAATACTCAAGAAGAAACAGGAGTATTATTTCCAATCAGTATAATACTCAAGAAGAAACAGGAGTATTATTTCCAAAACCAAACCAAACTTACAAAGTATCTTAGAGAGAGAAGTTACAAATTTTTGGATTTTTTGATGTTTGAAATGAGGAGGAGAAGCCTCCTTTTATAGCCACAAGGGGAGGAGATGGGTGGCATGTGTTTTTGATCCAAGGGAGGAGAAGGGAGGAGAAAGGAGGAGATGACACATGAGGGAGCCAAAAGCCGCCGGTTGGGGAGAGCTTGGGCCGCCGGTAGCCGGTGGCAAGGGGAGGAGAAGGGTGGCTTTGGCCACCTCCAAGCAAGGTGGCCGGTCACCTTGATCCATGGGTGCATTTTGACAGTTTTGTGCAGTCTTTTCACAAAACTATCAATCCAATTTCGATTCGTCTAACTTTGATTGTTCCTCGGTTGAATTTAATTTGAGTAATTCCTACGTCAGGATCTTGAGATTTCTTCGTTCGGTGTCTGATCTTGACCTTGGATTGACTCTTATCATCTTTTCAGCGTAAAATCCTCTCCTTAGCGTGTTTTCACTTTAGTCTCTAAAATGCCCTGTAGAAATAAATCGGGACTAACAAGCAGAAGTTAAATAGAACAACAGTCTAATTTGGTGGGTTTTACTGTGTTTTTGATTCGTATAATTATGGTCCATCAGATCACCCCACACTTTTAGTTGTTCGTCCCGAACAATGCTATTAAAGGGCGGCACTCTAAGTTTGGTTTTAAAATATGAAAATTAGACTGTGGGACTCGATTTATCCCAATTCATGCATTACTTACTTATTACCAAATTGAACTGTATAAATAAATAGAGGAAACTTGATACTTGTCGAGATGCAAATTATTCTGGATGTTTCGGGAGATAGCCCTTTTTAGGCTCCTGGACTGCAACCTCGGGATCGTCTCTCACTATATGGTTTCCTTGTAGCTTTTTTCTAGCACGTGATTCGGTTCGGGTTTCAATGGTTTGAGTACTTTGATTTCTTTTGGCGAGGGACTGCTTTTTGTAGTGAATCGGCCTTTGGCCTTTGATTTGACTCTTTGAGTACTTCACTTTTTGTTCGGTTAAAACCTTCACAATTTTGGGCCTTTGGCCTCTTGATTTGCTTCTTCGAGCTTTTCGCCTTTTTGTGGCTTGCTAGTCCATTTTCTCAAGCCTTTTTGGGAGGTCCAATCATCGCCCGCAAGCCTATGGAAATACCTCCCCGCTCCTCTCATCGTTGTTGTTTCGCGCGGGTCAAGATGAGGGTCGCTCATCTATTTTCTCGGCTACTTTGACTAGAGAGAGGACGGTCTGATTCCCGTCCTCGCCTTTTTTGCATAAACACTGCATGGCGGAGATGACTTCAATCTTCACTGAAACCCGAAGTGCAGCCTCCACTGACTTCGTAAACCATATAGTTTGATTCGATCCTTCGATTGCTTGCCAAGCCTCTCTAGGGCATTTCTATCAACTCCACATCCCTAGTTTATCTCAGCACAAAGAGACAAATGAGAAGTTACGTTCTAAGTTTTTAGATAGTTGAATTTTCACAAGGTAAATGCATGAATTTCGGTCTATCTTTTTCACATTCTTAAGTTCATATTTTCAAAAAAATAATTTTAAAAAAGAAAAACATGTTATTTATTTATGTACACATGCGGATCTCACCCAACACTTTTGAACGAAGTCGTGCTTTTCAGCACTACTTAGTTCAAAAGCCATGCAAGCAGACAATTACGAGAAGGAAATGATATTAAGGAAAAGGGAAGGACATAACTCCCTTTAAGGTGTCGAGTGAACGACATGGCACGAGGCTGGATAATCGAGGGAGTTTGGTTGGGGCCTTGAACTCTTAGCGTAGCCCTGACTGGCTTAATGTTGCACCCAAGTCCGATTCCTGAATAGTCAAATCTTCTATGCACCAAGTGGGTGAGAGCGACTTATTGAAAAAGTAAAATAAAGAAAATAAAAGACAGAAAATTAAAGTGTGGAAAGTAAGATAGTGTCGGGTTACCTCTCGACCAGTGCACTTGTTTAACGTCGTTGGCTCGACAGTACCTTATTCCTGGATCACTGGTTGGGATCCCATGGGTGGCTTAGGTCGAATTTTGCCACTGTTCCTGTGTTGACTTTTGCCTTGCCTTTTCCCGATTTTTTGTGTGCAGATGTGCTTGGACCCCGTTCCCGTTGTTCTGGTGATGTCTCCTTCCAACTTCTTTGAGAAGGTGAGGGACCTTTGACCACTAACCTCTTGAACTGGGTTTTCTGGTGTTCAGGGCTGCCTTGTCCAGTCATGGCGAAAACATGCTCCATCGAGGAGTGGTTCTGCTCAGGCCCTTTTCCCATCCTTCTTTCAGCCTCTTCATTGATCACATAGTTTTCAGCGATTTGTCTATTGATCGAGGGGAAAAGTCGGGAAGCTTGCATCTTAAGGCTCGGTTCCCTCGTCGTGTCTGTTTGTGAGGAACTGGTCATAGATGGTTTCGGCTGCCTGGGTGATGATAGCTGGGTATGGCTTGGGTAGCATGTCGGTGGTATTCTGGACTTCTTCCATTGCTGATACTTCCTCATTGCTCCCGACACTTTCTATATCCCAGTATTCTGATGGCTCGGGAGTTTCTTCTGATGGCTCGGGAGTCTCTTCTCTTTCTGTCTGCATTTCTCCGTCAACCTCGGGTATTCGTTTTGTAGCTGTGGCCAGGTCATTTATGAGGTACCACATGTATGCTATGGAATAGTTCCTAGCTGATCTCCGCATTGCTTTGTTAATCCTTGCTAGATCAGCGGCCTTCATCCCATGAAGAAATTTTTGAAGCCGAACTTTCTTCGTGAATCCATGGTGCGGGCAGTTTGAGACGATGGTGTCAAAGCTCGTGTAGTATTCGTCCAAAGTCTCATCCCGGGATTGTTGCAGGCACATGATCTTCTCACGGGTTTGTTGTCGTAAGGATGGAGGGGAAAATTCTTTCAGAAATGGAACGTAGAGGTCCACAAAATGTACTGCACTGCTAGCGGTTGACGTGTAGTACCAGATCGTCGCAAAATCCGTGAGAGAGAATTTGAAGCATTTAAGCTTAAATACTTCTAACATTTCATTTGCAGGTTTAATGAGGTGGCAGACGTGGTGAAAGTTTCGGCAGTATTGTACTGGGTCTTCTCCATCCGTACCTCCGAACAGTGGCAGATGTCGTGTTCTCCATGCATATGAAGGGGGTTGCGTCATGAGGACATAGGAGGGAAAGAACAACTAATCTGATGGCTAATTCCCCGGCAACGGCGCCAATTTGACGGAGCCCACTGCACTGTCGTTAAGGTGCAATGTTCTCTGTACAAATAAATTTATATTTTCCGCTACTCGCGACTACACTACTGGGTAGTAAGTGGTAAGTAGGGGTCGAACCCAAGGGAATTAGAGGGATAACTATTCTTTAGGGGATCATATGGTGAGTGATTTTAGGTCGATTGCGGACTTACTGCTAATTACTAAGCTACTGTTTTTGGTTTTTTTGGTTTTTTATGCGGAAAAGTAAATTACAGAAAATAAATACTGAAAATAAAGGAGTTAAGGGAAGAAGACTTACAGTGGGTGATGCGTGATTGCGATTCCTCCGGTAGATGAGTGGTTGATTGGTTGTAGTTGATCGAGCAGTTTATAAAAGTAAATACAAGGGGGTTTTTTGTAATTCAAGGAAAAGTATTCGGTTTCAGGTACCTTGTATTATAACATGTTTATTAATAACTGTTAGTAACCTTTCTAAGTATTCAAAGATGAATCGAGGCCCTTTCGCAGCGCAAGACTTGCAACATCGTTTAAAGCAACCCTTGTTCTACTTCAGACTAATTCCTCCTTTCGAAGTATCTTAGCCTTTTGTGCATCCACCTGATCTCTCAGTTACGATCGACCAAGTGGTGTTTTAGATAAGTCGAACTCCTCGATAAGTTTTGCTTGTTACAGCTTCCACTTACCGAGTATGATCACGAATTCCCATGGAAGAGCTTTGCTTGTTACAACTTCCACTCAACCTTGGAAACTCTGACTATAAATGGCACATAGAACAAGTTTTGAATACAGATAAATGAAACTAAAAGAAATTAAAACATTATATAATACAAGAAAATACCTTCGACCGAATGAAGTGTTTAGCTACGAATATCCACGGAAAAGGACATCATAACTAAATACTCGGGGTTTTTTGAAAACAGTAAGAGGGAAAGGGGTGGAATACTCAAGAACCAACATGAGTATTCCCAATTTCCTACTGAATACTCAAGAACCAACATGAGTATTCTCTAAAGTAGAATACTCAAGAACAAACAGGAGTATTATTTCCAATCAGTATAATACTCAAGAAGAAACAGGAGTATTATTTCCAAAACCAAACCAAACTTACAAAGTATCTTAGAGAGAGAAGTTACAAATTTTTGGATTTTTTGATGTTTGAAATGAGGAGGAGAAGCCTCCTTTTATAGCCACAAGGGGAGGAGATGGGTGGCATGTGTTTTTGATCCAAGGGAGGAGAAGGGAGGAGCAAGGAGGAGATGACACATGAGGGAGCCAAAAGCCGCCGGTTGGGGAGAGCTTGGGCCGCCGGTAGCCGGTGGCAAGGGGAGGAGAAGGGTGGCTTTGGCCACCTCCAAGCAAGGTGGCCGGTCACCTTGAACCGTGGGTGCATTTTGACAGTTTTGTGCAGTCTTTTCACAAAACTATCAGTCCAATTTCGCTTCGTCTGACTTTGATTGTTCCTCGGTTGAATTTAATTTGAGTAATTCCTACGTCAGGATCTTGAGATTTCTTCGTTCGGTGTCTGATCTTGACCTTGGATTGACTCTTATCATCTTTTCAGCGTAAAATCCTCTCCTTAGCGTGTTTTCACTTTAGTCTCTAAAATGCCCTGTAGAAATAAATCGGGACTAACAAGCAGAAGTTAAATAGACCAACAGTCTAATTTGGTGGGTTTTACTGTGTTTTTGATTCGTATAATTATGGTCCATCAGATCACCCCACACTTTTAGTTGTTCGTCCCGAACAATGCTATTAAAGGGCGGCACTCTAAGTTTGGTTTTAAAATATGAAAATTAGACTGTGGGACTCGATTTATCCTAATTCATGCATTACTTACTTATTACCAAATTGAACTGTATAAATAAATAGAGGAAACTTGATACTTGTCGAGATGCAAATTATTCTGGATGTTTTTGGAGATAGCCCTTTTTAGGCTCCTGGACTGCAACCTCGGGATCGTCTCTCACTATATGGTTTCCTTGTAGCTTTTTTCTAGCACGTGATTCGGTTCGGGTTTCAATGGTTTGAGTACTTTGATTTCTTTTGGCGAGGGACTGCTTTTTGTAGTGAATCGGCCTTTGGCCTTTGATTTGACTCTTTGAGTACTTCACTTTTTGTTCGGTTAAAACCTTCACAATTTTGGGCCTTTGGCCTCTTGATTTGCTTCTTCGAGCTTTTCGCCTTTTTGTGGCTTGCTAGTCCATTTTCTCAAGCCTATTTGGGAGGTCCAATCATCGCCCGCAAGCCTATGGAAATACCTCCCCACTCCTCTCATCGTTGTTGTTTCGCGCGGGTCAAGATGAGGGTCGCTCATCTATTTTCTCGGCTACTTTGACTAGAGAGAGGACGGTCTGATTCCCGTCCTCGCCTTTTTTGCATAAACACTGCATGGCGGAGATGACTTCAATCTTCACTGAAACCCGAAGTGCAGCCTCCACTGACTTCGTAAACCATATAGTTTGATTCGATCCTTCGATTGCTTGCCAAGCCTCTCTAGGGCATTTCTATCAACTCCACATCCCTAGTATATCTCAGCACAAAGAGACAAATGAGAAGTTACGTTCTAAGTTTTTAGATAGTTGAATTTTCACAAGGTAAATGCATGAATTTCGGTCTATCTTTTTCACATTCTTAAGTTCATATTTTCAAAAAAATAATTTTAAAAAAGAAAAACATGTTATTTATTTATGTACACATGCGGATCTCACCCAACACTTTTGAACGAAGTCGTGCTTTTCAGCACTACTTAGTTCAAAAGCCATGCAAGCAGACAATTACGAGAAGGAAATGATATTAAGGAAAAGGGAAGGACATAACTCCCTTTAAGGTGTCGAGTGAACGACATGGCACGAGGCTGGATAATCGAGGGAGTTTGGTTGGGGCCTTTAACTCTTAGCGTAGCCCTGACTGGCTTAATGTTGCACCCAAGTCCGATTCCTGAATAGTCAAATCTTCTATGCACCAAGTGGGTGAGAGCGACTTATTGAAAAAGTAAAATACAGAAAATAAAAGACAGAAAATTAAAGTGCGGGAAGTAAGATAGTGTCGGGTTACCTCTCGACCAGTGCACTTGTTTAACGTCGTTGGCTTGACAGTACCTTATTCCTGGATCACTGGTTGGGATCCCATGGGTGGCTTAGGTCGAATTTTGCCACTGTTCCTGTGTTGACTTTTGCCTTGCCTTTTCCTGATTTTTTGTGTGCAGATGTGCTTGGACCCCGTTCCCGTTGTTCTGGTGATGTGTCCTTCCAACGTCTTTGAGAAGGTGAGGGACCTTTGACCACTAACCTCTTGAACTGGGTTTTCTGGTGTTCAGGGCTGCCTTGTCCAGTCATGGCGAAAACATGCTCCATCGAGGAGTGGTTCTGCTCAGGCCCTTTTCCCATCCTTCTTTCAGCCTCTTCAATGATCACATAGTTTTCAGCGATTTGTCTATTGATCGAGGGGAAAAGTCGGGAAGCTTGCATCTTAAGGCTCGGTTCTACCTCGTCGTGTCTGTTTGTGAGGAACTGGTCATAGATGGTTTCGGCTGCCTGGGTGATGATAGCTGGGTATGGCTTGGGTAGCATGTCGGTGGTATTCTGGACTTCTTCCATTGCTGATACTTCCTCATTGCTCCCGACACTTTCTATATCCCAGTCTTCTGATGGCTCGGGAGTCTCTTCTCTTTCTGTCTGCATTTCTCCGTCAGCCTCGGGTATTCGTTTTGTAGCTGTGGCCAGGTCATTTATGAGGTACCACATGTCTGCTATGGAATAGTTCCTAGCTGATCTCCGCATTGCTTTGTTAATCCTTGCTAGATCAGCGGCCTTCATCCCATGAAGAAATTTTTGAAGCCGAACTTTCTTCGTGAATCCATGGTGCGGGCAGTTTGAGACGATGGTGTCAAAGCTCGTGTAGTATTCATCCAAAGTCTCATCCCGGGATTGTTGCAGGCACATGATCTTCTCACGGGTTTGTTGTCGTAAGGATGGAGGGGAAAATTCTTTCAGAAATGGAACGTAGATGTCCACAAAATGTACTGCACTGCTAGCGGTTGACGTGTAGTACCAGATCGTCGCAAAATCCGTTAGAGAGAATTTGAAGCATTTAAGCTTAAATACTTCTAACATTTCATTTGCAGGTTTAATGAGGTGGCTGACGTGGTGAAAGTTTCGGCAGTGTTGTACTGGGTCTTCTCCATCCGTACCTCCGAACAGTGGCAGATGTCGTGTTCTCCATGCATATGAAGGGGGTTGCGTCATGAGGACATAGGAGGGAAAGAACAACTAATCCGATGGCTAATTCCCCGGCAACGGCGCCAATTTGACGGAGCCCACTGCACTGTCGTTAAGGTGCAATGTTCTCTGTACAAATAAATTTATATTTTCCGCTACTCGCGACTACACTACTGGGTAGTAAGTGGTAAGTAGGGGTCGAACCCAAGGGAATTAGAGGGATAACTATTCTTTAGGGGATCATATGGTGAGTGATTTTAGGTCGATTGCGGACTTACTGCTAATTACTAAGCTACTGTTTTTGGTTTTTTTGGTTTTTTATGCGGAAAAGTAAATTACAGAAAATAAATACTGAAAATAAAGGAGTTAAGGGAAGAAGACTTACAGTGGGTGATGCGTGATTGCGATTCCTCCGGTAGATGAGTGGTTGATTGGTTGTAGTTGATCGAGCAGTTTACAAAAGTAAATACAAGGGGGTTTTTTGTAATTCAAGGAAAAGTATTCGGTTTCAGGTACCTTGTATTATAACATGTTTATTAATAACTGTTAGTAACCTTTCTAAGTATTCAAAGATGAATCGAGGCCCTTTCGCAGCGCAAGACTTGCAACATCGTTTAAAGCAACCCTTGTTCTACTTCAGACTAATTCCTCCTTTCGAAGTATCTTAGCCTTTTGTGCATCCACCTGATCTCTCAGTTACGATCGACCAAGTGGTGTTTTAGATAAGTCGAACTCCTCGATAAGTTTTGCTTGTTACAGCTTCCACTTACCGAGTATGATCACGAATTCCCATGGAAGAGCTTTGCTTGTTACAACTTCCACTCAACCTTGGAAACTCTGACTATAAATGGCACATAGAACAAGTTTTGAATACAGATAAATGAAACTAAAAGAAATTAAAACATTATATAATACAATAAAATACCTTCGACCGAATGAAGAGTTTAGCTACGAATATCCATGGAAAAGGACATCATAACTAAATACTCGGGGTTTTTTGAAAACAGTAAGAGGGAAAGGGGTGGAATACTCAAGAACCAACATGAGTATTCCCAATTTCCTACTGAATACTCAAGAACCAACAGGAGTATTCTCTAAAGTAGAATACTCAAGAACAAACAGGAGTATTATTTCCAATCAGTATAATACTCAAGAAGAAACAGGAGTATTATTTCCAAAACCAAACCAAACTTACAAAGTATCTTAGAGAGAGAAGTTACAAATTTTTGGATTTTTTGATGTTTGAAATGAGGAGGAGAAGCCTCCTTTTATAGCCACAAGGGGAGGAGATGGGTGGTGGAGATGGGTGGCATGTGTTTTTGATCCAAGGGAGGAGAAGGGAGGAGCAAGGAGGAGATGACACATGGGGGAGCCAAAAGCCGCCGGTTGGGGAGAGCTTGGGCCGCCGGTAGCCGGTGGCAAGGGGAGGAGAAGGGTGGCTTTGGCCACCTCCAAGCAAGGTGGCCGGTCACCTTGGTCCATGGGTGCATTTTGACAGTTTTGTGCAGTCTTTTCACAAAACTATCAGTCCAATTTCGCTCCGTCTGACTTTGATTGTTCCTCGGTTGAATTTAATTTGAGTAATTCCTACGTCAAGATCTTGAGATTTCTTCGTTCGGCGTCTGATCTTGACCTTGGATTGACTCTTATCATCTTTTCAGCGTAAAATCCTCTCCTTAGCGTGTTTTCACTTTAGTCTCTAAAATGCCCTGTAGAAATAAATCGGGACTAACAAGCAGAAGTTAAATAGACCAATAGTCTAATTTGGTGGGTTTTACTGTGTTTTTGATTCGTATAATTATGGTCCATCAAGCGCCCACCGCGAGAAAGATGGCGTTTGATTGGGTTGCGTTGAAAATTCAGAATACTTATTTATTTAATCAATTTACTTCTTCTAAATTTTGGGTGGCAGATGCAATTTTCGTGTTTTACAATAAATCCCTATTTGCAGGGGTCGACAATGGGCAGGGTAAGGGTGGGCTTTAGTCCAATTTTCGATACCCTATGAACAGTACGGGCAGGGTAAGGGTCGGGTCTGGAAATTTATAGGACCCTTTGGGTGACCCGCGGGCAGGGTAACCACCGGGTAGATAAGGTCGGGCAGGGTCTACCCTAAGGCCAGGGTAAGGGTTACCCTTGAAATTTTCATATTTCACTTATTAATTTTAATGGCCTAATAATGACCCCTACCCTAGGCAAAATAGGGCAAGGTAGAAGGATAGAATTTAGGTAAGAGGGTAGAATTTTCATATTTTTATAGTGACTCATTTAAATTGGGCAAAATTTAGGGTAAGAGGGTAGGGTGAGAGGGTCGGGTAGGAGGGTAGGGTGAGAGGGCAGGGTAGAAGGGTAGAAGGGTAGAAGGGTAGAAGGATAGAATTTTCTTTGACCCATACCCTGCCTTAGGCTTAGTGGGCAGGGTAGACACCGGGTAAGTCTTAAGGTCGGGTAAAATTCGGGTCGGGTAAAATTAGGGTCACCCTATGGGCATTTGGACCCTAAGGTCAAATGCCGACCCCTACCTATTTGGATGTCTAGTTTGTGAATTGAACCGGTCTCGGTTCAATTTGGATCGAACCGACTTGGTTCAAGTGGAACTAATTAGTTCAGTTCAATACAAGAATTTGGTTTAATGTGGTCCAATTTTATAATTCGGTCCAATTGAATCTGATTCAATTAAAGTGATTTGGACTGGTTCAGTTATGCGGTTCAAATCAATTTTTTGGCTCAGTTACACTTAATTAATTAAATAAAGGTAGGGTGTATTACTGAAAATTAAAGGTACATGCATATATGACATATGTTTTCATTTTTTGGGCTACACTTAGAGTGTATTAATTAAAACATAATTGTCACAAAAGTGACATCTTATGTATAAGTTAATACATGACGAGTGTTGGATATGAGGAATATGTATGTAATTTACATGGATAATTAATTGGCCCCTAGGAAATTATTATCAAATGTAATTACATATATATATCTGTGGTAATGACATGTGATGATTGTCAGATGAACTTGGTGTGAATAATTAGTACATACAAAGATGGCTATTTATTTGACACCGTTTATCATCATTGTTTAATTACTACAACAAGAGTACCACTTACAGTTAATAGTACTATCCAAAGATTTGCTGTTAATGTTGTGATGAATATCTTTATATGTCATATTTATTTATATATATGCATTATGTTAGCTTGAAAACTGAACTATATTTTGTTCTTTTCAGGTTACATGTTTGCTAGCTCAGTTGTTGCCAACATCAACAATATTCCAATGCTTAATGGAACAAACTTCAAGGATTGAAAAGAGAATATTATGATTCTCTTAGGCTCCATGGATCTTGACTTAGCATTAAGGGTGCCTAAGCCGGATGTTATCACTGACACTAGCAGTGAATCCGACCAGGCCTATATGGGAGCGTGGGAACGTTCCAACAAACTGAGTTTGATGATCATTTATCGCGGCATTCAGAGGCATTTAGGGGTGCGGTGCCCGATGAAGTTACCACTGCTAAGGAGTATCTTGCTAGAATAGAGAAGCGCTTTGCCAAGAATGATAAGGCTGAGAGACAAGCATGCTTCTAGCAAAGTTGATTTCTATGAAATATTCTGGAAAGGGTAACATCAGGGAGTATGACGGAGCCCACTGCACTGTCGTTAAGGTGCAATGTTCTCTGTACAAATAAATTTATATTTTCCGCTACTCGTGACTACACTACTGGGTAGTAAGTGATAAGTAGGGGTCGAACCCAAGGGAATTAGAGGGATAGTCGTTCTTTGGGGGATTTGTACAGCGAGGGAGCGTGTTTTAAGTGGATTGAGATTTTAGCGCGATTGACTAAACTACTGTTTTTGGTTTTTTTGGTTTTGAGTGCGGAAAAGTAAATTACAGAAAATAAATATAGAAATTAAATGACTGAAAGTAAAAGAGTTAAGGGAAGAAGACTTACAGTGGGTGATGCGTGATTGTGATTCCTCCGGTAGATGAGTGGTTGATGGTTGTAGTTGATCGAGCAGTTTATAAAAGTAAGTGCAGGGGGGTTTTTTGTAATTCAAGAGAAAGTATTCGGTTTCAGGTACCTTGTATTATAACATGTTTATTAATAACCGCTAGTAACCTTTCTAAGTATTCAAAGATGAATCGAGGCCCTTTCGTAGCGCAAGACTTGCAACATCGTTTAAAGCAACACTTGTTCTACTTCAGACTAATTCCTCCTTTCAAAGTATCTTAGCCTTTTGTGCATCCATTTGAATTCTTTGGTCCAGTTTCCAAATGGTTTTTTAAGATAAGTCGAACTCCTCGATAAGTTTTGCTTGTTACAGCTTCCACTTACCGAGTATGATCACGAATTCCCACGGAAGAGCTTGCCCATTTGGTCCCTTTGGTCCAGTTACAAATGGTTCACTCAACCTTGGAAACTCTGACTATAAATGGCACATAGAACAAGTTTTGAATACAGAGAAATGAAACTAAAAGAAATTAAAACATTATATAATACAAGAAAGTACCTTCAACCGAATGAGGAGTTTAGCTATGACTGTCCATGGAAAAGGACATCATAACTAAATACTCAGGGGTTTTTGAAAACAGTAAGAGGGAAAGGGGTGGAATACTCAAGAACCAACTGGAGTATTCCCAATTTCCTACTGAATACTCAAGAACCAACAGGAGTATTCTCTACAGTATTATAATACTCAAGAACCGACAGGAGTATTATAATTTCAAACCAAACTTGCAAAGTAACAAAATGTAGAGAGATAAGTGTTTATTGATTTTGGAATGATTTTTTACAAAGGATTTGGCTTGTATTTATAGCCAAACTTGAGAGAAATGGAGGGAGGAGATGGGGGGCAAGTGTTTTTCATCCAAGGGAGGAGAAGGGAGGAGGAGGAGGAGGTGACATGTGGAGGAGCCAAAAGCCGCCGGTTGGGGGAGGAGAAGCCACCGGTTGGCCGGTCATCCAAGGAGGAGAAGGGTGGCTTTGGCCACCTCTAAGCAAGGTGGCCGGTCACCTTGGTCCATATGTGCGTTCTGACAATTTTGTGCAGTCTTTTCACAAAACTATCAGTCCAATTTCGCTCCGTCTGACTTTAATTGTTCCTCGGTTGAATTTAATTTGAGTAATTCCTACGTCAGGATCTTGATATTTCTTCGTTCATCGTCTGATCTTGACCTTGGATTGACTCTTATCATCTTTTCAGCGTAAAATCCTCTCCTTAGCGTGTTTTCTCTCTAAGCGCCAAAATACCCTGTAGAAATAAATCAGGACTAACAAGCAGAAGTTAAATAGACCAACAGTCTAATTTGGTGGGTTTTACTGTGTTTTTGATTCGTATAATTTTGGTCCATCAGAGTACATCATGGAGATGTCCAATCTTGCTTCGAAACTTGAGAATTTGAAGCTCAAGTTATCAGACAATTTACTGGTGCACTTAGTATTGATCTCCCTTTCTGGACAGTATAACCAGTTTAAGGTTTCTTACATTTGTCAAAAGGTGAAATGGTCTCTTAATGAGCTCATTTCATTTTGTGTCCAAGAGGAAGATAGGTTGAAGCAAGACATGACAGAAAGTGCTCACTTGACCCGCACTGCTAAAGATAAGGGTAAAAGAAAGGTTGAGAATTATAGAGCCGCTACTTCTAAGGGTCTATCTTTCAAGAAGATGCAAGTTATTTGCTACTTCTGTGAGAAGACTGGGCACACAAAGAAGGATTGCCCTAAGTATGCCGCTTGGCTACTTAAAAAGGGTAACTTCCTTGCTTTAGTTTGTTCTGAAGTTAATTTATCTTCAGTATTTAGATTTACATGGTGGTTATTAATCACATATGCGTTTTAATGCAGGGTTGTCTGAGCTTCCCAAGACCAAGTGATGCTGAAAGACGCATCTATTTCGATGATGGTCAGTCCGTGGAAATGGAAGCAATAGGGCACTTTAAATTATTGTTAGTTTCTGGTCATTTCTGAATTTGATGGATACTTTTAATGTATCGTCTTTTAGCCGAAACTAAATTTCTATTTCTGTTTAGACAAATCGGGTTACGCTTGTTCATTTTGGAAATGAGAAATTTACTTATCCATAAATTTGAATGTTATTGGGACCAGTTTATTTAAAGTTTATGATAATCTACATATGTTAGAGTTTTCATCATTTAATAAATCCCTGCACGAGAAATTTGTCTTTGGACATGTTTGATCGGTCGAGTTATTGACCAATTAATCGCGTCATTCGATGATGGATTAGCTCAGTTTTCCCCAGCACTTTAGTGTCTTTTAACGATTTCCCTAGTGTTTGAGGTATGTTTCTCTCCTAGAGTCGATGAATGGCAAATGGACGAAAAGTTGAAGAATTGAGCGGAAATTGCCCCTTTTCTAACCATGACCCCGTGGCGCGTCGCAACCGCCACGGGCCTAACGGGCGTCACGGGTGTGCCTTGAATGGATCAAACATTGAGCAGATTAAAGACTCTATGACAGCCCGTGAGGTCTTCTCTGGACACGGGCATTACGAGACTGCCGAGAGTTGGGTCAGATGGCTATTTTTCGCAGAGCCCGTGACAGCCCGTGGTGCCTACCATTTCACGGGTGTTTCCAAAAATCGGTACAGAATTAGGAAATTCAGGCCTATAAATAGAAAGTTAATTTTGGAGAACTAGACGACCTAATTTTGGAGAAGAAGACAGAGCAGATTATTGCGAGAGATCAACGACTCAACGAGCTACATCGTCAATACGGTTTTCTCGTCCTTGATTTCTACATCTATACTATTTTTGGTTAACTTACCATGAGTAGTGAGTAGTCTTCCGTATTCTGGGATCCTACGGATCTCGTGCCTTGTACCCAAACTCTCTTATGTGATCAATTAAGCGTTTGTTATTTATGCAATTTGAATATTCAATTTCATTGTGCTCAATTTTATTGTTCTTGCAAGTTTTAGATCGATTGGGATGTTTGCATGCTAGAACGTAGTTAGGTTAATTACCGAAAGATGAATGGGTCCTAGGTATTAACCAGATTGAATGAAATTGATATTAGGCCATGGTAGCTACATTGGTAGTACATGAATTAATAGGAAAGTTAACTTTATTGTCTGAAAAACCCTAAGCTTAATAATCGAATTTGTTGATAATCCATGGATGGGCGGCGTTCAATGATTGAGATTGATCTAGACAATGATCCGTGGATGGACGACTTGTCTAGTGTTATTTTGGTTTATTTCTATATTCAATAGCATGATTAATTTAAACGATATTGTTGCATGATTTGTGGGTTGGCACGGGTGAAGTTTGATCTTGGGATTCTTTCTTTGATCAAGTCAAACCTTTATATTTTTCTCTGCATTTAATTTATGAAATTTTCTTTACAACAAAACCTTTCATCGTTTGGAATAGCTGAATAGGTCACTCGTTAGCTAGTAATCGCACATGTTGTTCCTTGGATCGACCATTGGTTTACCAAGGTTTATAAATTATTTTTGACTACAATTTGACCCCTAAAACATATAACTTGAACACTATAAATGGTTAAAAATACGCTTGTCAAAATGGTGTTGTTGCCGAGGAACACGCTTAGTGTGATATTAGATTTAACGTGGGTAGTTTAGACTATTCCACCTTGTTCGTTGCTTGACTCTTTCTGACTAATTTGCTTCACTCATGGTTATTCTGGGCTCTCGCAGGTACTGACTAGTTCATACCAAAGAAAACACTGAGACGGAAGAAACAAGTTCAGGTATCAGACGAGGACTCACCGGACCAACGAAGATCTCTTCAACAGGTCCAAAACGAAGCTCAACAAACCCGTGCACAAAATCACGGATCCGCAGCACTCAACATGGATCCCCTTGCATTACCTGGGTTGGTCCGTGATGACCAGCAGCGTCCCGCGCAGCAACCAGCTCGCAGGACTCTTGGAGACTACACTGCTTCGCGCGTCTTAGGATTCCAGTCTTCCATTGCACCACCTGGTGTAGACAACACCTACTGGGAGATCAAAACCGGACTCATTCAGATGATGTAGAATAGCCAATTTTTGGGAAGGATGAATGAAGTCTCACCAACACCTTAAGTAGTTTGTCCAAATGTGCAACACAGTGAAGACTAATGGTGTTCCTCCCGAATCCTACAACCTGAGGCTATTTCCTTTTTTACTCTCTGACAAGGCTCGTAGGTGGCTAGACAGTCATGCAGAGGGCACTTTCACTACTTGGGGTAAACTGGTCGAAGCCTTTCTGCAGCAGTACTTCCCACCATCAAAGACATCACATTTTAGGAATAAGATCATATCGTTTCGATCTATGGATGGTGAAACTCTCTACGAGGCTTAGGAGAGATACAAAGAGCTGATAAGACTGTGCCCTCACCACAACCTGGAGCTGTAGTAGATCATAGACACTTTCTATCAGGGAATCGACCAGGGAATGCGCACCTTAATAAATCATGCAGCTGGTGGAGGACTTAATGGGGTCCTACTGGAAGAGACCTATGACATTATAGAAAAAGTAGCTTAAGACTACCACCTCTGGACGAGTGATCGAGGTAATCCTCAGGACAGGAAGGGTGTGCATGATCTCTACTTCGTTGATGACACTAATGATATTGCTGAGTTGACCACCACAGTAAAGATGCTTGTAGCTGAAATCAAAAATCTGAAGATAGACTCCTCTATGAAGTCATCTATTATGGCTAATGTGGCTGTCTACTGTCAGATATGTGGCTCTCCTTCTCAATTCGCAGATGGCGGTCCGGTGATGGGACAAGATAATAACGGCGGAAACCAGGAGGATGCCAATTATGTAGGGCAAAACAATCAAGGAAACAGTTTAGCCTCTGGATCAGGCATGAACCGGTGGGATAACCCGAACAGGAATAATCCCAACCTCTCTTATGAGCCATAGAATCAGGTACCATTAGGTTTCCCTTAAAGATAGCAGCAAGGCAATGCTCCCTACCAACCAAGGAATCAGTACAACAACTAGCTCCAACAACAGCAGAACCAAAATTTGGGGAGCTACACAAATCCACCTCAGCTACAACGAGATCAGAACTCCGGAACAACGTCAAACATAGAAGGCTAGCTTCATAGCCGACCAGCGAAAGGCATCTGAGGAAACCGCTGCTGAGGTGAGAGACCTGCAAAAGACTGTCGAGCAACTGGCCATTTAGAATATAATGCTGGAAACTCAAGTGGCTTAGTAAGCAAACTCGGTAAATATAGAGCAAGGGAAACTCCCATCAAAGCCGGATCTGAATCCTAGGGCATCAGTGAATTCCATCACACTCCGAGGAGGAAAATAGATTGAGATGCTGCCAGCTCAAGCCATCAGATCTCCAGCCGTAAAATCCGCATTTGATTCTACACCTGCTGGGGAAGAGACGTCGAAGGAAGCTGATAACCAAGCTGAATATTCTGCACAGATAGTGGAACCGGCTCCTTACAGACCTCCAATTCCATTCCCTCAGAGGCTAGCAGCAACAAAGATAGACAAAGCTTTCAAGCAATTTGTAGACAAGATTCGTACTAAGTACATCACTCTGCCTCTTACCGATGCAATCACCCAGATTCCTACATATGACAAATTCATAAAGGAGACTCTAACTGGGAAAAGAAAAATAGAAGGGAGAGAGACAGTGGCCCTGAGCAAGGAGTGTAGTGCAGCCATGCACCAACCCATGCTGCCCAAACTTAAAGACTCAGGGAGTTTTTCTATCCCTTGCGATATTGGTGGTATTACTATTTGTCGTGCTCTATTGTGATCTAAGTGCTAGTGTGTCTATCATGCCATATTCTTTGTATGCTAAATTGAATTTGGGTGATCTTTGTCCAACTAATATCACTATTCAACTTGCGAATCGTTTTTGTAGACTCCCGAGAGGGATTCTGAAGGATGTACCTGTCAAGGTGAAGAAACATTTACATCCCTGCTGATTTTATAGTGCTAGAGATTTCTGAGGACATAGATATCCCAATTATACTTGGTAGACCATTTCTTTATACGCCTAAGGTAGTCATTGACATGGGCAGTGAAAGAGTTGTCTTTTATTTGCCTGACATGTGTAAGAGTCCTAGTCTATAAGCCAACTGTGATGTGCTGGACTCTGTTGATGTTGATGACCCTATTACACTGACCTCTGTTAAGTCTTACAGAGTTGTACCAGGCTACCCAATACCGATGGATATATGTCGAGTGAGTACTGAGGGAGCAGCTAAAGCTAACCAGACCGTCGGCTCAGGTAAGGAACCTTGCAAGGTAGAGCTGAAAGTCTACCTGCATGTCTCAGGTATGAATTTCTTGGCCCCAACTCGACCTACTCGGTGATTGTGAATGCATCCTTGACTGATGTAGAGACCCAGAGATTGCTAGATGTCCTGAGAGAGCATAGGCCAGCCCTAGGTTATTCAATAGATGATCTTAAAGGGATTAGCCCAGATATGTGCATGCATAAAATCCATCTAGAGGGCGATGCTAGGCCCACTAGGGAAGCCTTGAAACGTCTGAATCCTAAGCTGAATGATGTAGTGAAGAAAGAAATTCTGAAATTATTAGTCGCTGACATTATTTATTTTATTGCTGATAGTGAGTGGGTAAGTCCTGTGCATATCGTCCCTAAGAAGGGAGGTTTGGCTGTTGTGCGTAATAAGAATAATGACCTGATTCCTACTCGTACTGTGACTGGTTGGCGTATGTGCATAGACTATAGGAAGTTGAATAAGGCTACTCGTAAGGATCACTTTTCTTACCTTTTATTGATCAAATGTTAGAGCGTCTTGGGAGCATAAGTTTTTCTGCTACCTTGACGGTTATAGTGGGTTCTTTCAGATCCCTATACACCCCGAGGACCAGGAGAAGACTACTTTTACTTGCCCCTTTGGCACATTTGCTTATAGACGCATGCCCTTCGGTCTTTGCAATGCACCAACCACTTTCCAGCGTTGTATGATGCCATATTTTTTGACTTTATAAAAAACATCATGGAAGTATTTATGGATGACTTTTCGATGTATGGCTCTTCAATCAACTCATGTCTCTCTAACCTTACTAATGTTCTTTGTCGTTGTGTTGACACTAACCTGGTTTTAAACTGGGAGAAGTGTCACTTTATGGTGCAGGAAGGTATTGTGTTAAGACACCTAGTCTTCAATAGAGGAATCGAGGTCGATCGCGCGAAGGTGGAGGTGATTGAAAAGTTGCCCCCGCCAAAAGATGTGAAAGGAATCAAGAGCTTTCTGGGGCACGCATGATTTTATCAGTGCCTTATAAAGGATTTCTCGAAGATAGCCAAGCCACTCACTGATTTACTTTGCCAGGAAGCTGAGTTTAATTTTGATGAATCATGTTTTAATGCTTTCCACACTCTGAAATCTGCCCTTACTTCTGCCCCTATAGTGCAGCTCCCTGACTGGGAGCTGCCATTTGAACTAATGTGTGATGCTGGTGACTTTGCAGTGGGAGCAGTCTTAGGGCAGCGCATGGACAAGAAGTACACGTGATTTACAATGCAAGTAAAGTCCTCGTTGGCGCAGCAGTAAATTACACTACAATAGAGAAGGAGACGCTAGCCATTGTTTATGCTTTTGAGAAGTTCAAGCAGTATCTGATAGGCTCGAAGACCATAGTGTACACCGACCACGCTGTGAATAAGTATTTACTGTCAAAGAAAGATTCAAAGCCTAGGTTGATTCGATGGGTTCTCCTCCATCAAGAATTCGACATTGAGATTAGAGACAAGAAGGGAGATGAAAATCTGATTGTAGACCACCTGTCGTGCCTCGAGTTAGGAGAGCTCCATCGCAAAGAGGACAAACTCCCGATGAGTGACTCTATAGCGGGTGAGCAGCTCATGAGTGTCGAGGTAGACATCGCCACATGGTACGCAGATTTTGTCAATTACTTGGCCTGCTGTATTATTCCTCCTGACTTGTCACACAACCAGAAGAAGAAATTTCTGTCCGACGTAAAGAGGTACTTCTTGGATGACCCTTTTCTATACAAATTATGTGATGACGGTCTCTACAGGACCTGTGTTGACGAGGATCAGATCAGATGGAACCTAGAATGCTACCATTCATCGTAGTATGGTGGATGACAGATGATAGCACCATAATACATGCATTTTAGGCAACCTCTATGCTTATTGTTTCGATCATTTCATTACAATTTCACTTGCTATTTGATGCTTTGTGATTCGTTTCAGGCCTATTACAGAGATTTAGCTGAGAACACAAGCGAGTAGTGATTTTGGAGCAAACCGAGCATTTTGGAGCAAAAAGAGAGCAAAATGGAAGTCGGAGCACAAACTCCTCAGAGACATGCGATCGCATAATTAGATCATGCGCTCGCATAGACCACCAGACGCATGAATTATTCATGCGGTCGCATGAATGACCATGCGAGCTTGCACAAAATCAATCTTCTCAAGGGCATGCGCTCGCATGAATAGATCATGCGCTCGCATGAACCGGACCAGTCGCATGAGAATGTCATGCGATCGCATGCCTCAAGCTCAAGCTCGCATGACCAACTTTTAGGCATTCATGCGTTCGCATGACGTCGTAAAAGTCGCATTTTTACTGATGGGCTATAAATAGAAGCTAGGGTTTTCAAGCCCAAGAAGCTGGGATTTGCGGGGACTTTTGGGAGAAGCTTGCTTGAAGAAGAGACCAGATTTACTAGAGTCATCAACAACACAAGGATTGGATCATCTAGAGTTCTTAGTGCTCCATATTGGTTTTAGATTTCTCAACTCTACTTTCCCTATGGGTTCATGCACTTTCATTGTTGTTTTTGCTTGTAATCTCACCATGAGTGAGTAGTGACCTTGGTTGGAGATCTATGGATCCCCTAGACATGTTTGTGATATTGTAAATTTTATGGATGATATTGATGAATGATTTGCACATGATTCTTTCTCATTTGAACTTAATGTTTCGGATTGCCTATAAAGTGTTTGTGAGAAGTCCTCAATAGCAATTCTGCTTGATTTCATGTTTGATGTAACTTGCGTTGAAAAGCATGACTTTAAATGAACTAAATGAAGAAGCATTAGGGTTTTTGTGTTACATGGCGACACTCTAACTCTAATGAGAATGGCTTGAACCTAACAAGAGCATGATTATCTAGTCAATAAAGCGTGAGTGTGAGGCTAGACAATTATATTCTATAATGCCAATAGAGCGTGAGTGTGAGGCATTATGCGAGATGCAACCCCTTTGTACTAAGTTGTAGCGTGAGTTGAACTTGGAATAAATGTTGCAATAGCCAAATTCTAAACATGTGCATGTGATTTCATCGTTAGCATTCCCATTTACTATCACAATAATTGTCTAGGTGGGGAAATAGATCCCTAGTCATCCTTGAATTGATTATTTACCCTTTTTGCTGATCAAACCTCCGTTTAGGATAGTAAAATCTTGCTATCAACCTCTTAAGAGGAACAACCCCCCCTCAAACCTTAGACATTCGGAATTTAATCGTTAGCACTATTAGTTTAATCACCTATCCTTTGGGTTTGACCTCGGATTTCCCGAGTCAATACAAATGTTTTGATTTAACGTGACTTAGCAATAGTGTTCGAATTCTATTTGAATACTTACGCTATATTTGCAATCGATCAACATAGCCTTGTCGTGAGGCAATGCAAAAATACAATTTATAAGTCCACTACTTGTGACTTCACTATTGGGTAGTAAAGCGGTAAGTAGGGGTCGAACCCAAGGGAATTGGTGGATAGTAGTTCTTTGAGGAAATTGTACAGAAATTAAGTGCGATTGGGGTTGGTTGTGGTTTTAGTACTGAAAGTAATACTGAAAAGTAAATTGCGGGAACAGTCGAGTTCAATATCAACCATACAACATACTTTTGGTTTGTCGCACGCTGTGTTTCAAGCGCAATACGTGCCAAATATTATGTTGGATTGATGTTGAAAACGTCTGTAATGAAAGTAAAGTGCGGAAAGGTAAATGTACTGAAAGTAAGTGCGGAAAGTAAATGTACTGAAAGTAAGTGCGGGAACAGTCGAGTTCAATATCAACCATACAACATACTTTTGGTTTGTCGCACGCTGTGTTTCAAGCGCAATACGTGCCAAATATTATGTTGGATTGATGTTGAAAACGTCTGTAATGAAAGTAAAGTGCGGAAAGGTAAAGGTACTGAAAGTAAGTGCGGAAAGTAAAGACTGAAAATAAAGGTACTGAAAATAAAGACTAAAAGTAAATGTGCTGAAAGTAAAAGTTAGGTACTGAAAGTAAAGTTAGTGACTGAAAGTAAAAGTTAGTTGCGGAATGTAAAGTACTGAATGTAAAGGGTACTGAATGTAAGCAGTTGATAATAGGACTGAAAGTAGAATGAAGAGTTGGTGTTTTGATCAAAGGAAAGGATTCGGTTTAGGGGCCTTGTATCATAGTTCCGTTCATCATTGACCGCTAATGATCATACTAAGTATTCAAAAATGTATCAAGGCCATTTCAAGCGCTTGCCACACCGTCTAGTCCATTTCAAGACATAGAGCACTTGTTCTAGCTAGACTAATACCCCATTTCAAGGTATATTAGCCTATGTACAGTCACTTGATCTCTCATTTCCGATCAAACCAAGCGACTTAAAGAGAGGTTGAACTCCACGGAAAAGCTTTGCCATTTCAAGCATCCACTTAACCGTGTATGTTCACGAACCCCATGGAAGAGCTTTGCCATTTCAAGCATCCACTGAACCATGTATGTTCTACCCGAATGTATGGCACATAGTTTGAACACAAAAGTAGCACTAAGAAAAGGGTCTAAAAACGGTTTTATGATACAAGCACCCCTTCAACCGAATGAAGGGTTTAGCTACAAGTATCCATGGAAGTGGATATCATAGCTAGTGCAAGAAAAGTAAATGGTTTGAAATCAAAGACAAGGAAAGTAAGGTTTTGGAAAAGTAACTCAAGAACAAACAAGAGAACTTAAGAACAAGTGAAGTAAAGACAAGGAAAGTAAGATTTTGGAAAAGTAACTCAAGAACAAACAAGAGTACTCAAGAACAAACAAGAGTAACTCAAGAACAAGAGAGAAGTTGGAGCTTTTGATTCCCAAATGTAAAGTGTTTACAAGCTTTGTGAGTGAAGTAACAAAAGATCCAAACTAGAGAGATTACATGAATTGTGGATGGATGTGGATTCAAGGGCCAAGCCCCTCTATTTATAGGCCAAGAGTGGCGGTTTGTAGTTGGCTTGGAGCCAACCGACTTGCCTCCTAGTCCTCCTTCAAGTGAGCTTGGTTGGACTTGTTTGTGCCCAAAGGGCAAGGCACATGGGCGGCTAGGGCTTGGGTGAGCCAAGGGGCATCCACTTGAGCTCTTGAACTTGGTTGAGGCTTGGGACAAGTCACTTGGACTTGGTTGTGGCTTAGTTTCAATCCAAAGGTCAACCGAAGTGAATAGTATAACCTAACCGGGAAAGAAGTAGTTTGGTTGGACTTCGCTGGATTTTGACCGGAGCAAGGCTAAAACTGACCGGAGCATGGCTATGGCTGGACTGGGCTTGATCGGAGCACCGCCGGAGGGTCGCCGGAGGTCGCCAGAATTTTGGTCGGAATCTGGCCGGAGCTGCCGGAATTTTGGCCGGTGGTCCTTGGCTTTTGGACCATGGATTTGGAATTTTGAGGAGATTCTAAGACTGATCCATGAAGGATGTTTGGCCAGATTCTGCCCGGAGCATGGTCGAAATCCCAAAACGGTCGAAATTGCCCTAGTTTGGCCTTGATCGGGCTTGAGCTGGTTCCACTCAGGCGTTTTGTCTGGGAAGTGAGATTATCCGAGTTATTGGGTATTTTAAACACTTTGGTCAAGCCAGATTTGCCAGATTCCATGGTTTGGTCGAGCGACTTGGTTTCGGTGCCTATGCGCGCGGGGCCTTTGCTTTGTAACTGGGCCAACTGCCAATCTACCCGAGCATTCTCCTTGGTTTTCCGACATTGACCACCTTATTTTCCATTTTGATCACTTTGCTCGAGGTGGATTCGTCAGAGCAGCTTGTTTACCCGGGCAACTTGAATTTGGACCTGGGCGGCTCGGCTGGTGCGCGGGGCGCGGCCTGGGCGATGCCTGGGTGATGCCTGGGCGTGGCCTCGACACTTCCGGACGCGGGCCTCTGACAGGGTCTCGGGCGGGGACCTGGTTCTCTCGGTCCCTGGCCTGCGGAACCCGGTACTTCCTCTCGGTCCCTGGCCTGCGGTACCCGGTACTTCCTCTCGGCCCTGGGTGAATTTCTTCGGGCCATTGTCGATTTTCCTCCGGCCCTGGTTGTGATTTCTCGGTCAGAAATGTTTGGCAATCTTTTTAGCTTAAGAACCCCTTTTTAGCTTGTTTCTTCCCTAAACCTCAAAATAGCATGTAGAGCAAAAAATGGAACTAACAAGTAAAAGTTGTTAAGACAAAGTGTCTAATTTGGTGGGTTTAACTGTCTTAATGAATCATATAAATATGGTCCATCAGTGGACACGGGCTGGTTCGAAAACAGCTGCTAAAGTTCTACAATCTGGTTTCTTTTGGCCTACTTTACTCAAGGATGCCCACGAGTTTGTGAAAGCTTGCGATCAGTGTCAGAGGACTGGAAACATTTTTCACAGCAGCACGAGATGCCCCAACACAGCATTCTTACAATCGAGCTATTTGATGTATGGGGCATCGAAATTATGGGACCATTCCTGCCTTCTTATGGAAATTAGTATATCTTGGTAGCAGTTGATCAGTCGATATTTCGACTAATTATTCGCTACATTCGATGAAGGATTAGATTCATTCTCCCGACAAATTGTCTCTATTTGATGTTCTTCTCTAGTGTTTCAGGTTAAATTGGCATATCATCGCTCCTTAGGCTTGAGATGTCAAAAGAACGAAAAAGATCGACAAAAGGCAAGAAAAGGGCTCAGCCCTGCCGAGACCTACCGTGACCTGTCTATGGGTCACGGTAGATCACGGTAGGTTTTTGCACAGAGGAAATCAGGCGAAACCAGACTTGCCGTGACCTGCCGTAACCCTCTTGGACATCACGACACGTCACGGTAGGATTTTACTCAGAAGATTTCAGCCTTGGCCGTGACCTGCCGTAACCAGAAGGAAGATCACGGCAGTCACGACACCTATTTTGCCCAGTGGAATTCAGCCCTGGCCGTGACCTGCCATAACCTGTCCATAGGTCACGGTAGATCACGGCACCTGCGAGAAGAATTATCAGATTATTTCCAAAAATAGATTTTGGGCTTTCTGGCCTTTTTGGGCGATCTATATAAAGAAACACGATCAGAATTGAGTGTGGTGAATTTTGGAGCAAAAACCTTAACTTGGGAGAGAAGACAAGCTTTCATCGTGAGGATCAACGAGCCAATCGTCTACGGTTTATTCGTTTCTTCCTTTCTTTACACTATTTTTGGTTAACTACCATGAATATTGAGTAGTCTTCTCAATTCCGGGATCCTACGGATCCCGTGCTTTGTAACCCTAACTCTCATGTGATAAATTGAAGCTTATTATTTATGCGATTCGATTATTCAATTTCATTGTGTGCTTAATTTTATCGTTCTATGCATGTATTTACATCAAAGGGTATGTTTGCATTGGTAGAACGTATTTAGGTTGTATGCCGAAAGGTGGATGGGCCCTAGGGATTAACCGGATTCGCATGAAATTGATGTTAAGTCATGTTTACATGGTTTAATAGAAAAACCTTTAATTTAATAAATCAAAATCGTTGATAATCCGTGGATGGGCGGCGTTCAACGATTGAGATTAATCTAGATAATGATCCGTGGATGGGCGGCTTGTCTAGTGTTATTTCGGTTATATTCCATATTCGATAGCATGAATAATTAACGTAGAATGATTGCATGATTAGTGGTGGTTAGCACGGGTGAAGTACGGATTCTGGAATTCTTCCTCTGATAAAAACACAACCTTTATTTTCTGCACATTTAATTTCTGCAATTTTTCGTGACAACCAACTCTTGTTAATTCGGAATAGCTAAATAGGTCGCTAGTTAACTAGTATTCACACGCATTGCTCCTTGGATCGACCCTTGGCTTACCAATATTTACAAATTTTGTTTGACTGCAATTGACCCCTAAAACTAATACTTTGACAGCTATAAAGGGTTAAAAATACGCTTGTCAAAATGGCGCCGTTGCCGGGGAGCAGCGTTTAGTGTGATATTAGATTAACGTGTGTAATTTAGACTATTCCATCTTGTTCGTTACTTGACTTCTTCTCGCTACGTTCACTCTTCCCTTGGCTTTTTGCAGGTGCTATTTAGTACATGCCAAGGAAAACACCCAGGCAGAAGAAGAAGATTCAGATTTCAGACGAGGACTCACCGGACCAACGAAACAACACTCGCAGGGTCCAAAACGAAGCTCGGCAGCTACGAGCACTGAACCGCAATCTCGCAGCACTCAACATGAATCAGAACAACCCAGCTTTGCTGAATGGAGTGGTCGAAGATGACCAGCAACGTCCTCTGCAACAGCTAGTGCACAGGACACTTGGAGATTACACTGCTCCACGTGTCTCCGGTTTCCAGTCTGCCATTGCACCACCTGGGATAGCCAACAACACATGGGAACTCAAAACAGGGCTCATTCAAATGGTGCAGAACAACTAGTTTTCTGGAAGGATGAACGAAGACCCTCACCAGCACCTAAAGCGGTTTGTCCAGATGTGCAACACAGTGAAGACTAATGGTGTTCCTTCAGAATCCTACTACATGAGGCTATTCCCGTTCTCGCTGTCTGACAAGGCTAGTAGGTGGCTAGACAGTCACGCACACGGCACTTTTACTACTTGGGATAAATTAGCTGAGGCATTCCTACAACAGTACTTCCCACCATCAAAGACAACACACTTCAGGAATCAGATCATCTCGTTCCGTTCTATGGATGGTGAGACCCTCTACGAGGCTTGGGAGAGGTACAAAGAGCTTATGAGACTGTGCCCTCATCACAATCTGGAGCTGTGGCAGATTATTGATACTTTCTATCAGGGAATCGATCAGGGTATGCGCACCTTAATCAACCAAGCAGCTGGTGGCGGACTGAACGGAGTCCCGCTAGAAGACACCTATGACATTATAGAGAGGGCAGCTCAAGTCTACCACCTCTGGACCAGCGATCGAGGGAATCCCAAAGACTGAAAGGGCGTGCAAGATCTCTATCAAGTCGATGGCACCAGTGACATCGCTGAATTGACCAATACAGTGAAGATGCTCGCAACTGAAATAAGAAATCTCAAGACGGCTTCCTCTATGAAGTCATCTGATGTTGCCAATGTTGGTGTCTATTGTCAGATTTGTGGCTCACCTTCCCATTTTGCAGATGGCTGTCCGGTGATGGGACAAGATAGTAAAGGTAGAAGCCAGGAGGATGTCAACTATGCAGGGCAGTACAATAAAGGGTCAGGCGTTAACCGGTGGGATAATCCAAACAGGAATAATCCCAACCTTTCTTACAAGCCACAGAATCAGGCCGCACCAGGTTTTCCTTACAGACATCAGCAGGAGAACGCTCCCTAGCAGTCAAGGAACCAGTTCAACAACCAGCCCCAGCAGCAGCAAAGTCAGAATTCATGGAGTTATAACAACCGAGATCAGCCGCAGCGAGATCAGAATTCTGGATCGACGTCAAACATGGAAGCCATGCTAGCAAGCTTCATAACCGAACAGAGAAAGACGTCTGAGAATCAGCAACGGGCATATGAGCAAACCGCCACTGAGGTAAGGAACCTGCAAAAGACTGTTGAAGAGCTCGCTATTCATGGCAGAATGCTGGAAAATCAGATTGCTCAACTAGCAAGCTCGGCAAGCAGGGAGCACGGGAAACTCCCATCGAGACCAGATCCGAATCAAAGTGAATCCGTGAATGCAATCACCCTCCGAGGGGGAAAGCATATTGAAATGGTGCCAGCTAAAGCCACTCGAACTCTAGCTGCAAAATCAGCACTTGATTCTACACCTGTCGAAGGGGAAATGTCAAAGGAAGCTGAAAACCGAGCTGAAAATTATGCGCAGACAGTGGAGCCCGACCCTTATATGCCACCGGTCCCTTTCCTTCAGCGACTCAAGGGTGCAAGAAGAGACAAAGAATTCATGCAGTTTGTCGATAAAGTTCGTACTCTTTATATCACGATGCCTTTCACCGATGCGATCACCTAGATTCCCACTTATGCGCAATTCATGAAGGAGATTATGAGTGGGAAAAGAAAGATTGACGGGACCGAGAATGTGGCCCTGAGCAAGGAATGTAGTGCAGCCACACACCAGCCCATGCCACCCAAACTTCAAGACTCAGGGAGTTTTTCTATCCCTTGTGATATTGGTGGTATTATTGTTCGTCGTGCTCTGTGTGATCTAGGTGCTAGTGTGTCTATCATGCCATATTCTATGTATGCTAAACTGAAATTGGGCGATCTCTGTCCTACTAATGTCACTATCCGCCTTGCGGATTGTTCTTGTAGACTCCCGAGAGGGATTCTGAAGGATGTTCCAGTCAAGGTGAAGAACCTATATTTTCCTGCTGATTTCATAGTGTTGGACATCTCTGAGGACGTAGATATCCCAATTATTCTTGGTAGACCATTTCTATACACAGCTAAGGTAGTCATCGACATGGATAGAGGTTCCTTAGCCGTGCGAGTAGGCAGTGAGAGAGTTGTTTTTGATTTACCTGACATGTCTAAGAGTCCTAGTCTGTTTGCTGACTGTGATATACTGGACTCTGCTGATGCTAATGATGCTATTTCACTGACCTCTATCGAGCCTTGCAGAGTTTTACAGGACTGCCCCATACCGATAAATATATGCGCGGTGAGCACTGAGGAAGCAGCTGATGCTGAGCAGACTATCGGTTCAGGTAAGGAACCTTGCGAGGAAGAGCCGCAACCGCTTCATGCACATGGCGTGGGCGAACTTCTTGACCCAGGTGATGTCTTTAAGGAGAGGACGAACACCTGTTATGATAAACGAATGGTGCGCGGGAAATTCAGAAGAGGCGCGCAGTTTCTTCTCTATAAATCATGCCTTAAATTATTCCCTGGGAAGCTGCGCACCAAGTGGAGTGGTCCTAACACAGTGGCGAGATCATATTTAGATGACCGCGTAAAGCTTGGTACCAAGGGAGGAAAGTCAGCGGCGGTCGACAGGCTACGCCCTAAGTATTATCACGTCATGAAGCACCGGGAACCGCCTGACGACATTGATAATAACATGCTTCTCGGCAAGGGATCTCAGCGAGGGACCTCCCGAGAATACTTCTAGTCCTTTCTCCCTAGCCATGTCTCACCAAGATGTTAAACTAGGTCTCTCCGGGGAGTAACCCGCACTGTAAGTATTAATTAGTTGCATTTTGTACATTGCATGTGACCCTTGCAGGAATCCAAGTGTGGAGTGCATCAAATTCAGGCAGAAACGGTTCGGGATGATTTAAAATTGGAACTGAACTCAGAGGGGCCGTGACCTACCGTAACCAATGAAATGGTCACAGCACGTCACGGTAGTTTTTCAGGCAGAGCTTTTTTAAGATGTGTCGTGACCCACCGTAACCCTCCTGGACATCACGGCACACCACGTCAGTTATTTTGGCCGAGAATTCACAGGTGTACCATGACCCACCGTAACCCTCCTGGACATCACGGCACACCACGGCAGTTATTTTGGCCGAGAATTCACAGGTGTACCGTGACCCACCGTTACCCTCCTGGACGTCACGGTACCCACGGGAGGTCACGCCAGGAACAAATTCTTTGAAATCAAAATTAGCTCATGAGTTACGTTTCACTCCATGGGCATCACTTGATCTCCATGGATATCACACCATCACACACGAGTGAAGTTCCTATACGCTTTATCTTATCTTTTATTTCTGCGCTTAGGGACTAAGCTTATTTTTAAGTGTGGAGTGGGTAGCGCATAGTCACACGCATTGCATTTCACATTCACTCTTGCATATGCTCAACAGTCTATGTATTACGATTGAAATCCTAGTTTTCTACGATACTCCTTGACTGATTGACATTCTTTTGGATTCGAAGTCTAGGACTTGAAATAGTTTTACTCGTGTGTGTATTCTCTTGAGTCACTATCATTGCTAAACCTTTCCTATCACATGTTCTACGTATTTCTTGAAGCATGTTTAAGACTTGATATTAGTAGGCACCGGTTCAACAATGTCAAAAACTTAAAATTGCATATCTTTTTCTAGGTGACCTTAGTACTAGTATGTGTTTCTCTACACTCGTTGTGATTTGCATGCACCCGCCTTTATTTATACACTATGTCAAGCTTTAAGTGTGGAGTTAGACAAATTGGCCTTCAAGTTTTCCCTCAAGAACACAGTTCTTAGTTTTCGAAGTTGGGTAAATTATTTGCCCCAAGCAAAAAAAAAACAGAAAAATTTCTGCAAAAAAAAAAAGAAATAAATACCAAGGACCGTGTGACGAAAGTCACCCCTTGTGTATTGGAGAGCACTCTTGAAACAATTTCTGCCCCCTTCTTCTTGATGTAGTGTAATTCCACTTTCTCATTGCGTGCAAATCGTGACTTGTCTTGAGAATTCACATGCTAGAATCTAAGGGACGATCCTTGTGCTTGCACTGAATTTTTGATGCAAATTTTCGTATTATTTTTCAGAAATTCTTAAGCCAGGCTCCTCTGCTCTTACGGGTCATGGCCTAGTCCTTGGCACTTGAAAATGAGCTTTGCGCTAAGAGCCCGTGGGCTATCCCTAGATAGCATAGGTGAATGGCGAGCATGTTTTGTGTAACTTTTCATGTTCTTATCCCACTGCATTAGAACTATTTAGAACTTGTGATGAGGCATTTGTTAGTCATGTGTACTGACCGTTTGAATGCATAACTCGTTTGATCTATGATTGTCTGAAAACTTTGATGAAGATGTTTGACTTGAAGTTGAGGTAACACGATGAATCCGAGGTATGACATGACTTTACTATGACTTGTTGAGCATCATTTCATGCATACACGTTAGCTAGTTGTATAGGGGATTTGTAGGTAGTTGATGGACCATAATTGTATGAATCATAAACACAGTTAAACCCACAAAATTAGACTCTTTGTCTATTTAACTTTTGTTTGTTAGTCCCCTTATTTATCTACAAGGTATTTTGAAGTCTAGAGAGAAAACAAGCTAAGAAGGAGTTCTTAAAGGCAAAAATGGATTACAAGACACTTCAGGCCACAATCAGATTCCGACTGTACAACTTTCATAAACCTGACATGGAATCACTCAAAACAAGTCCAACCGAAGGGCAACCAGAGTCAGACCGGAGCTGAAAGGACCGATGGCTTTTGTGAAAGATCACAAAACACACACTCAACCACTCCCTCCACCTCATGGCCGGCGGCTAAAGCCACAAGCCTCTCCTCCATTGCCATGTGGCCGGCGGCTAGAGGAGGTGATGACTCACTCCGATGGATTTTCTTCCCCCCCCTCTCATCTTGTGCCAAATGTCTTCATCTCCTTGCTCCATCAAGCCTATAAATAGAGCTCCCTTACCTTTGTAAAATCATAACAAACACATCTCATATCAAAATATCATCCATCACAAAGCTCTAGCTTCTCTCTAGATTTTGGGCACAATCATGTAAGCACTTTACTTTGGAATCAAAGCTTGATCTTTAGCACTCTTAACGGTTCTTGTAAGTACTCTCTTCTTTACTTTACTGTCTTTTCAATTCAACAACTTTACTTTCCTGTCTTTACTTTCGAAAACTTTACTTTACTGTCTTTCAAAAACCTTTACTTTTCAACGCACTTAGCTATGATGTCCTATTCCATGAATATTCGTAGCTAAACCCTTCATTCGGTTGAAGGGGTGTGCTTGTATCATACAATGTTTGATGCCCTACTCTTAGTGCCTCTATGTGTTCAAAACTTGTTCTACGTGCCACATATTAGGTTAGAACTTCCAAGGTTGAGTGGATGCTTTAACGGGCAAAGCTCTTCCGTGGGGTTCGTGAACATACTCGGGTAAGTGGATGCTTTAACGGGCAAAGCTTATCTGAGGAGTTCGACCTCTTTCAAAAACCATTTGGTTGATCGTAACTGAAGATCAAATGGATGCACATAAGGCTAAGATACTTTGAAAGGAGGAATTAGTCTAAATAGAACAAGTGTTCTAAATGATGTGGCAAGTCATGTGCTAGAAATAGCCTTGATTCATCTTCGAAAGTAAAGACAGGAAAGTAAAGTTGCTGAATTGAAAAGACAGTAAAGTAAAGAAAAGAGTACTTACAAAAACCGTTGAAAGTGCTAAAGATCAAGCTTTGATTCCAAGTAAAGTGATTACAAGATTAGTGCCCAAACTCTAGAGAGAAGTGAGAGCTTCTCTCACTAACTTGTGGTATGAGATGTTGGAATGAGATGGGATTTGTAGAGAGATGAGCTCTCCACACCTTGGGATGCATTACAAAGGGAAGGGAAGATGTCTATTTATAGGCTAAGGGGATGAAGAGATGTGGAGGAGGAAGACAACACTTGGCAAGGGATGAGAGGAGGAGAAGAAAGCCATCGGAGGTGAGTCATCACCCCTGACGGAGCCCACTGCACTGTCGTTAAGGTGCAATGTTCTCTGTACAAAATAAATTTATATTTTCCGCTACTTGCAACTACACTACTGGGTAGTAAGTGGTAAGTAGGGGTCGAACCCAAGGGAATTAGAGGGATACATTGTTCTTTAAGGGATTTGTACAGGATGGGAGCGTTTTTTAGATTGATTGAGATTTTAGCGCGATTAACTAAGCTACTATTTTTGGTTTTTTTGGTTTTGAGTGCAGAAAAGTAAATGACAGGAAAAGTAATACTGAAAATAAAGGAGTTAAGGGAAGAAGACTTACAGTGGGTGATGCGTGATTGCGATTCCTCCGGTAGATGAGTGGTTGATGGTTGTAGTTGATCGAGCAGTTTATAAAAGTAAAATACAAGGGGGTTTTGTAATTCAAGGAAAAGTATTCGGTTTCAGGTACCTTGTATTATAACATGTTTATTAATAACCGTTAGTAACCTTTCTAAGTATTCAAAGATGAATCGAGGCCCATTCGCAGCGCAAGACTTGCAACATCGTTTAAAGCAACACTTGTTCTACTTCAGACTAATTCCTCCTTTCGAAGTATCTTAGCCTTTTGTGCATCCACTTGATCTCTCAGTTACAATCGACCAAGTGGTGTTTTAGATAAGTCGAACTCCTCGATAAGTTTTGCTTGTTACAGCTTCCACTTACCGAGTATGATCACGAATTCCCACGGAAGAGCTTTGCTTGTTACAGCTTCCACTCAACCTTGGAAACTCTGACTATAAATGGCACATAGAACAAGTTTTGAATACAGAGAAATGAAACTAAAAGAAATTAAAACATTATATAATACAAGAAAATACCTTCGACCGAATGAGGAGTTTAGCTACGAATATCCATGGAAAAGGACATCATAACTAAATACTTGAGGGTTTTTGAAAACAGTAAGAGGGAAAGGGGTGGAATACTCAAGAACCAACATGAGTATTCCCAATTTCCTACTGAATACTCAAGAACCAACAGGAGTATTCTCTACAGTATTATAATACTCAAGAACCGACAAGAGTATTATAATTTCAAACCAAACTTGCAAAGTAACAAATTGTAGAGAGAGAAGTGTTTATTGATTTTGGAATGAATTTTTACAAAGGATTTGGCTTTTATTTATAGCCATGGGAGGGGAATGAGAGCCATACACTTGTCACATGGAGAGAGGAGGAGCAAGGAGGAGAAGCCACATGGGGGGGGAGGAAAAGCCGCCGGTCATGGCAAGGCAAGGGGGAGGAAGCCACCGGTGGCCGGTCACCATGGAGGAGGAAGGAGGAGCTTGGCCACCCATGAGTCATCTTCTTCACCAAAGCCGCCGGTCACTTGGTCCATGGATGAGTTTTGACAGTTTTGTGTAGTCTTTTCACAAAACTATCAATCCAATTTTGCTCTGGTCTGTCTTCGGTTGTTCCTTGGTTGAATTTGATTTGAGTAATTCAACGTCAGGATCTTGAGATTTCTTCGTTCGGCGTCTGATCTTGACCTTGGATTGACTCTTGATATCTTTTCAGCGTAAAATCCTCTCCTTAGCGTGTTTTCTCTCTAAGTGCCAAAATACCCTGTAGAAATAAATCGGGACTAACAAGCAGAAGTTAAATAGACCAACAGTCTAATTTGGTGGGTTTTACTGTGTTTTTTATTCGTATAATTATGGTCCATCAGATCACCCCACACTTTTAGTTGTTCGTCCCGAACAATGCTAAGAAAGGGCAGCACTCTAAGTTTGGTTTTAAAATATGAAAATTAGACTGTGGGACTCGATTTATCCTAATTCATGCATTGCTTACTTATTACTAAATTTAACTGTGTAAATAAATAGAAGAAACTTGATACGTGTACCTCCGTGCTGAGTTGCAAATTATTCTGGATGTTTCGGGAGGTAGCCCTTTTCAGGTTCCTGGACTGCAGCCTCGGGATCGTCTCTCACTATATGGTTTCCTTGTAGCTTTCTCTAGCACGTGATTTGGTTCGGGCTTCAATGGTTTGAGTACTTTGATTTTCTTTTGGCGAGGGACTGCTTTTTGTAGTGAATCTGCCTTTGGCCTTTGATTTGACTCTTTGAGTACTTCACTTTTTGTTCGGTTAAAACCTTCACAATTTTGGCCCTTTGGCCTCTTGATTTGCTTCTTCGAGCTTTTCGCCTTTTTGTGGCGTTGCTAGTCCATTTTCTCAAGCCTTTTTGGGAGGTCCAATCATCGCCCGCAAGCCTATGGAAATACCTCCCCGCTCCTCTCATCGTTGTTGTTTCGCGCGGGTCAAGATGAGGGTCGCTCATCTATTTTCTCGGCTACTTTGACTAGAGAGAGGACGGTCTGATTCCCGTCCTCGCCTTTTTTCTTTTTGCATAAACACTGCATGGCGGAGATGACTTCAATCTTCACTGAAACCCGAAGTGCAGCCTCCACTGACTTCGATAACCATATAGTTTGATTCGATCCTTCGATTGCTTGCCAAGCCTCTCTAGAGCATTTCTATCAACTCCACATCCCTAGTTTATCTCAGCACAAAGGGACAAATGAGAAGTTACGTTCTAAGTTTTTAGACAGTTGAATTTTCACAAGGTAAATGCATGAATTTCGGTCTATCTTTTTCACATTCTTAAGTTCATATTTTCAAAAAGATAATTAAAAAAGAAAAAGAAAAAACATGCTATTTATTTATTTACACATGCGGATCTCACCCCACACTTTTGAACGAAATCGTGCCTTTCAGCACTACTTAGTTCAAAAGCCATGCAAGCAGATGTTATACGAGAAGGAAATGACTTAAGGAAAGGTAAGATCAGAACTCCCTTATTGTGTTGAATGGCATGAGGCTGGGTAATCGAGGGAGTTCGGCTTGGGCCTTGAACTCTCAGCGCAGGCCCGGTAGTTCACGGAAGCTGCCTGGCTGATCCGATCGTGCTCCAAAAACCAATTCCTAACTAGTCAAATCATTCTATGCACCAAGTGGGTGAGAGCGACTTATTGATGAAAACTAAAAGACAAAAATAAAAAGACAGAAAATTAAAATGCGGAAAGTAAGATAGTGTCAGGTTACCTCCCGACCAGTGCACTTGTTTAACGTCGTTGGCTCGACAGTACCTTATTCCTGGATCACTGGTTGGGATCCCATGGGTGGCTTAGGTCGAATTTCGCCACCGTTCCTGTGTTGGTTTTTGTCTTGCCTTTTCCCGATTTCTTGCGAGATGATGTGCTTGGGTCCAGTTCCCCTTGTTCTGATGGTGTCTCCTTCCAACGGCTCTGAGAAGGTGAGGGACCTTTGACCACTAGCTTCTTGAACTGGGTTTTCTGGTGTTTAGGGCTGCCTTGTCCAGTCATGGCGAAAACGTGCTCCATTGAGGAGTTGTTCTGCTCAGGCCCTTTTCCCATCTTCTTTTCAGCCTCTTCATTGATCACATAGTTTTCAGCGATTTGTCTATTGATCGAGGGGAAAAGTCGGGAAGCTTGCATCTTAAGGCTTGGTTCTGCCTCATCGTGTCTGTTTGTGAGGAACTGGTCATAGATGGTTTCGGCTGTCTGGGTGATGATAGCTGGGTATGGCTTTGGCAGCATGTCGGTGGTATTCTGGACTTCTTCCATTGCTGACACTTCCTCGTTGCTCCCGACACTTTCTATATCCCAGTCTTCTGATGGCTCGGGAGTTTCTTCTGATGGCTCGGGAGTCTGAGCAGGCTTGTCGTCGTACCTGCGCAAAAACAATTTATAATTTCCTCGCAATGAACTGTGGGTTAGCACAATGGCAAGCAAGGGTCGAACCCAAGGGAGCTAGATAGCTACTACTTTGTTCTGTAATGGAGAAAGACAAGAAACTGGAATGAGAGTAATTGTTAGTGCAAAAACTGTAAATCACGAAATAAACTGGGTTGTAAATATCAGGGGGAAATATTCAGATTAGGGTTTGATTGTGACTTGTTTTATCATAGACTTCTAAATATCTAATTCAATGTTTTAAGTGTGGTTGTCCCGACAAAGGTGACTTCCCAAATAACCCGACAAAGGTGTTATGCCACTACCTAATTCCCCTAGGTTTAATTAACCCGACAAAGGTGTTAATTGCCCTAGTCGTACTACCTATCTAAACGACAAAGTATTAGATAGATGACTAATGTAGAAATATGCGCAACTAGATTTCACGACAAAGTATACGTCTAGTCTAACAATATTTCATGGAATTAATGTACGAGAATTAGTAAAACATAGAATATAGCATTAATAACCAAGTCTCAAAAACATAGTCACAATATAATAAACCCTAATCCGAATAGAAGGTTTAGTTACACATGATCATGGTGAAACAATGCAAGTAATAAAGGAAGAAACTTCACTAAAAACAACCGAGAATGGAGCAACTAGGGCACGGAGGAGCTGCTGCCGTGAGGGCTGAGCTACGGCGGACGGCGGGGGAGCTGGGCGGAGCAAGGTGGTGCACGGCCAAGGAGGAGAGCACACGGTTTGTTATGTGTTGAAGGGATGAATTCTAGTGTAGTATGCACCTCCTTATATAGAGTTTGTAGAAACCCTAAAACTTCCAAAATAGGCACCAAAGATTATTATGTAAATATTTCCAAAGTAATCTTGCTTGATCTTCAAGCCACCTTGAATCTTCTAGATGATTCCAAAACCCTAGGTGTAAGTTTGCCCTAATTTCACATTGCTTTTGGGCCGGACGAATTGACTTGGACGCTAGGGCTTGGACTCAGCATGAAATTTGGATTTTTCCCCGAAGTTACTGTTCACGGCCCGAAAATCACTGTTCACACGAATCACTATTCACGCCGGAATTACTATTCATGCCAGAGTACTGTTCATGCCGGAGTTACTGTTCACGCCGGAGTTACTGTTCACCAGCCGAAAACACTGTTCACGGCCCTCTTTTGGCTCCGTTCTTCCACTGCGATGTTTTTGGCTTCAAAAGCCGTCTTTTAAGCACGATTCCTCCTAGAGCTTCCAAATCACCTGAAATACGAAACAACACTAAAAAGTAACTGTTCGCATAATAAAGTGAATGAAATGGTGGGAATTAATGACTCAATGAGTCGTATAAATACGGCTCATCAAACCACCCCACACTTAAACTTGTTCGTCCCGAACAAGAACTAGGTCATAAGAGGAACGACTAATGTAAACATCACAATGCTTCGGTCATCCTAGACGAGCTACATGGACATGAATTAAGCTACTATAGATCTCGCCAGTTATGCATGCTTGCTACTAATATCATCGTGCGAAAAACATGGGGTTAATGATACGTGTTACCTTTGAGTCGAGATGCAAACCAATTCGGATGTATCGGGAGATAGCCCTTTTTAGACCCATGAACCCTCATTCTCGGACTCGAACTCGCTGCTATATGGTTATGCTTTGCCGCTTTTTCTTGCACGTGATTGATTCGAGCTTCAAAGTGTTGAGAGATTTCGGTCAGCTATAGTGTCATCTGATTCGGACTTTCAATGATGCTGTCACATGAGACGTGTGGACTATCACGATGGTTGTGGATTTGTTGCTTTGTAGTGCGGATTGTGATTTGCTCGAACCGTGGTTCCTTCTCCTTTTGACGCGAGTCAAGCCGAGGGTCGCTCGTCTATTTTCCCGGTTACTCGGATTAGAAACCTTCCTGCTCTTACTCATCCTCGTCCTTTCGACACGGGTCAAGTCAAGGGTCGCTTGCCTATTTTCTCGGCTACTTGGACTAGAGCTTGGACGGTGTGAAGTATTCCCGTCCCGACCAACCGCAAAGGTACCGCAGTGGCGGAGCAGACTCATACTATGTTGCCTCGAAGTGCTAGCCTCCACGAACTCCACATAACCACATATCCTGAGTTCGGCCTTTGAATGATCTGTCAAGTCTCTCTAGGGCATTGCTATCAACTCCACATCCCTGTTTATCTCAACTATCAAAGGCACGTAAAATTTTAAGATCACATGTTAGTTGCACAAATCAATTTTCACCAAAGACATGCATGTAAAATCGGCTATATCTATTTCACCTAATCACTATCCAATACTGCAAGTCTAGGAAATAGTGAAGTATCATGTACAAAAAATTTTAAAAATGACTCGAAACGTGCTGACTCTGTGTGGTGGGCGTGCTGACTCGATACTGACTCTCCCACCCCACACTTTTGAAATAAGCCGTGTCCTCACGGTACGACTTAAATCAAGACACACAATGCATGCAATAAAACAAAGGGAAATAAGAATAGAGTAAGGACAGGCACTTCCCTCGTGCGTGCGTGACAATGAGAGATGGCTGATAATTCTCCTGTGAGTCCTCGAAGAGCACCATTGGAGCTTGCATCGCAGCGTGAGTTTGTTGCACACCGAAAGGTCTGCGTCAATGACATTAAGACGAATAAAAGATTCCCAGGAGGTTGGAGGAGTCACAGCGGTCTCGCTTAAAACCCAACCTCCTTAGACTCGTAAGTCTTTGTGACAGAATCTTTAACGCTCATGTTTCTCAACACAACTTATTCGAGGTGTGAACTACTCATGCTAGATACAGTCTGTTGCTAACATCTCTGATACGTTTGCCTCTGTCCCTGCATGAAGATCATTTTCTTTCCCAAGTACAATGTGACAATAATGACTCATAAATAAACATAGTAAATAAATAAACTGAAATGTAAAAAAAACGTGCAAACCGTGCAGGGTTGCCTCCCTGCGAGCGCCTTTGTTTAACGTCGTTGGCTCGACAGTACCTCCTGTAGAGATCACAAGTTAGGATCCCATGGGCGTGTGAGGTCATACTTTTGCTCAGCAACTCCTTCAGTTCGTCCATACTGCTCATCCAGCTGTTCACTCGGCTCCGTTCTCCAATGATCAAGTCGTTTCTTCTTCGTATAGCCTCGAGAGGGTGAGGATGCCTTGGCCATAGCTTCTGGCCTGGTAGTCTGTATAGCGTGCTCTGGTGAGTCTGGAACTAGGGTGTCATACTCTGATGTGTGCACAATGTCTGGCGGTTTCCTTGTGCATGGGCGGTTCGCATCCTCATAGACGTAGAAGTCAGCTTCCTTTCCACCGAATGATAGTGACAATAAGCCTATGCCCATGTCAATATGGGTCTGGGTGGTGTGGAGGAATGGACGTCCCAAAATGAGCCCTGGTGGTTCGCCTTTCCTGGATTCCTTCATCTGCAAGACATAGAAATCTGTAGGCACAGCAAGATCTCCTACACGAAGGGTTAGGTCTTCAAGTAAACCAGTGGGGCGAACACAGGACCTATCCCCTAATTCAATAGACAGCCTGGGCGGCTTCAATGGTCCAAGACCAAGCGAGCAATATAATGAGTAAGGCATAACATTGATAGCGGCACCCAAATCTATTAAATAGTGAGGTATTTGGGTCTTACCGATACCACAGGTAACCGTGAAGGCCCCTGGGTCCTTACTCTTTCCTGAAGGCGTCTCCTGGCTCGCAGTGGGTGAGTGCATCGTCATTTGGTCATTCTGTGTAGGCCTGACCACCATTCTCAGCTCTGGTTCAGCTTTCTCAGTCATCTGGCTTTCTGGAGCAACTACCTGCATAGCATAAGAGAAACCGTGAATGTCGGCGTCCTTGGCTGTAAGGGCCGGTTCTTCCTTTGTTGGTTCGATGGTCTCCTCGAATGCTGTATCCACATTTATCACCTCTACCAGACTGACGTTTCCTCTCGGGTTTTCAACTGTCTGTGAGGGAAGTCGTCCTGCGTGCACACTGGCTGAGAGACCTGAGACTAGTGTAGCGAGCTCGGATATCTGCTTCTTTATGTCTGCAATGTCGCTCTTGGTTGAGGCTGCTAGCTCTTCTACTACTTTCTCGATAGGTTTTCCGTGGTTGCTCGGGCCTGACTGATTGCTGTTCGGCGCTCTCTGCTGATACTGACTTGGAGCATTCTGCTGATACTGTCCAGGCGCATTCTGCCGGAACTGATGATGAGGATGCTGGTAAGGCTGCTGGGTCTGCTGAGGTGCATTCTGTCGTGCTGGCTAAGTCTGGTTCTGCTGATAGTTGTTCTTCCAAGTTCCTTGATTTGGTGCTGCTGCGCCATACTGCTTGACTGGGCCCGCCTGGTTGCCATAATTCTGATAGTCACCTATTACGTTGACCTCGGCCTGGTTGTCCTCTAAGATGGTCGGGCACTCGTCTGTCTTGTGGTTTGTGGCTGCGCAAAAGCCGCATGGCTTAGTCTGGACTGGTTGCCTCCTGATCACATGTTGCATCATATCCTTCAGCTCCTTGATCTGTTCGGCCATGGCACTGACTGAGGGTTCAACCTTTGACACGTTCCTTGTTCGGGCATATTCGTCCTCCCTTGTAGATTCATCCTGGAACCGCTCACTTTCTGCTACTTCCATGATTTTTTGTCGGACTCTGGCTGGGGTCAAGTTCATGAGGTTGCCTCCAGCTGAGGCCTCTAGTAATTTCCTATCCAGTCTGCGGAGTCCATCCAGCATATACTCAACGCCTAATTTCTCTGGGAGCTCAAGATTGCAGCAGCTCTTCTCCAAGGCTAGGAATTTCTCCACATACTCGTACATGTTCTCGTTTGGGCCTTGTTTGAGCTCTTGCAACTATCTCCGGACTTGCATTGCGCGGGCTGCTGGATAGTATTTGCTAATGAATTTCCTCTGCATTTGCTCCCATGTGTAGATACTACTAGAGGGCAAGGATAAGAACCAGTCTGTAGCAGTGTCTGTAAGTGAGAAGTAAAATGCCTTCAGTTTGAAGTCATCCACCTCGGCTCCGTATGGCTTCAGGTTCAAACATATCCCGTGAAAACGTGTCAGGTGAGATGTGGCTGATTCTCCCTTGGTTCCAGAGAACTTGGGTAGATGATGGATGACTGAGGTGCTGACTGTTATGGCTGCGAGGTCTGGTCCTTCATAGATAGGCTACATTTGGTCTCTGAAATTGGGAACCGAGAGCTCGCCCATGGTAGGTCCTTCATCTTCGTCTTCCACATCGTCTCTGACTACTGGCTGGCGTGGGGGTCTCTGAGGTGGTGGGTATGGATGTTGTGGATGGTATGGCAGTGGTGGATACTGTGGGTATGGCGGTTGTGGGTATTGTGGATACTGTGGTGGTGGATACTGCTGATATGGTGGTGGATACTGAGGGTACTGAGGGTACTGTGGTTGGGGTTGATTATGAGGTTGGATTGGTTGTTGTTGTTGTTGTTGAAACTGCACCGGGATAGCCCCCCGAATCTCTCCATTCTGGACCATCGGTCCCTGATGTTGTATTCCTGGAACATTCTGTTCGACTTCTTCATCATTGTGGCTGTTGCCACCAACTCTACTTCCTGCATGAGACATGGCGCAAGAAATAGCAAGCACCGAGTAGCAAACACCGTAATAGCAAAGACAGACTAGCAACAAAGGTTTCCCAGGAGATTGGAGGGGTCACAGCGGTCCCACTTAAAACCCAAAATCCTTAGACTCGTAAGTCTTGGTGACAGAACCCTCTGAGAGCTAGGAATTGGAAATCGAATAGAATGGAAATCGAAAATCGAACAGTTGAAATTTGAATAACACCGAAATAGGCAAATTTCGAAATAAGCAAAGAGAAAATAAACGAAAAATTAAAGAAAGAACAAATTTCACCGTGCTTAGCTCCCCGGCAACGGCGCCATTTTGAGCAGGCTTGTCATCGTACCTGCGCAAAAACAATTTATAATTTCCTCGCAATGAACTGTGGGTTAGCACAATGGCAAGCAAGGGTCGAACCCAAGGGAGCTAGATAGCTACTACTTTGTTCTGTAATGGAGAAAGACAAGAAACTGGAATGAGAGTAATTGTTAGTGCAAAAACTGTAAATCACGAAATAAACTGGGTTGTAAATATCAGGGGGAAATATCAGATTAGGGTTTGATTGTGACTTGTTTTATCATAGACTTCTAAATATCTAATTCAATGTTTTAAGTGTGGTTGTCCCGACAAAGGTGACTTCCCAAATAACCCGACAAAGGTGTTATGCCACTACCTAATTCCCCTAGGTTTAATTAACCCGACAAAGGTGTTAATTGCCCTAGTCGTACTACCTATCTAAACGACAAAGTATTAGATAGATGACTAATGTAGAAATATGCGCAACTAGATTTCACGACAAAGTATACGTCTAGTCTAACAATATTTCATGGAATTAATGTACGAGAATTAGTAAAACATAGAATATAGCATTAATAACCAAGTCTCAAAAACATAGTCACAATATAATAAACCCTAATCCGAATAGAAGGTTTAGTTACACATGATCATGGTGAAACAATGCAAGTAATAAAGGAAGAAACTTCACTAAAAACAACCGAGAATGGAGCAACTAGGGCACGGAGGAGCTGCTGCCGTGAGGGCTGAGCTACGGCGGACGGCGGGGGAGCTGGGCGGAGCAAGGTGGTGCACGGCCAAGGAGGAGAGCACACGGTTTGTTATGTGTTGAAGGGATGAATTCTAGTGTAGTATGCACCTCCTTATATAGAGTTTGTAGAAACCCTAAAACTTCCAAAATAGGCACCAAAGATTATTATGTAAATATTTCCAAAGTAATCTTGCTTGATCTTCAAGCCACCTTGAATCTTCTAGATGATTCCAAAACCCTAGGTGTAAGTTTGCCCTAATTTCACATTGCTTTTGGGCCGGACGAATGGACTTGGACGCTAGGGCTTGGACTCAGCATGAAATTTGGATTTTTCCCCGAAGTTACTGTTCACGGCCCGAAAATCACTGTTCACGCGAATCACTATTCACGCCGGAATTACTATTCATGCCAGAGTACTGTTCATGCCGGAGTTACTGTTCACGCCGGAGTTACTGTTCACCAGCCGAAAACACTGTTCACGGCCCTCTTTTGGCTCCGTTCTTCCACTGCGATGTTTTTGGCTTCAAAAGCCGTCTTTTAAGCACGATTCCTCCTAGAGCTTCCAAATCACCTGAAATACGAAACAACACTAAAAAGTAACTGTTCGCATAATAAAGTGAATGAAATGGTGGGAATTAATGACTCAATGAGTCGTATAAATACGGCTCATCAGAGTCTCTTCTCTTTCTGTCTGCATTTCTCCATCAGCCTCGGGTATTCGTTTTGTGGCTGCGGTCATGTCATTTATGAGGTACCACATGTCTGCTATGGAATAGTTCCTAGCTGATCTCCTCATTGCCTCGTTAATCCTTGCTAGATCATCGGCCTTCATCCCACGAAGAAATTTTTGAAGCAGAATTTTCTTCGTGAATCCATGGTGCGGGCAGTTTGAGACGATGGTGTCAAAGCTCGTGTAGTATTCATCCAAAGTCTCATCCCGGGATTGTTGCAGGCACATGATCTTTTCTCAGGTTTTTTGGCGTAAGGATGGAGGGGAGAATTCTTTCAGAAATGGAACGCAGAGGTCCACAAAATGTACTGCACTGCTAGCGGTTGACGTGTAATACCAGATCGTTGCGAAATCAGTTAGAGAGAATTTGAAGCATTTAAGCTTAAATTCCTCTAACATTTCATTTGCAGGTTTAATGAGGTGGCAGACGTGGTGAAAGTTTCGGTAGTGTTGTACTGGGTCTTCTCCATCCGTACCTCCGAATAGTTGCAGATGTCGTGTTGTCCATGCATATGAAGGGGGTTGCGTCATGAGGACATGGGAGGGAAAGAACAACTAATCCGATGGCTAATTCCCCAACAACGGCGCCAATTTTGACGGAGCCCATTGCACTGTCGTTAAGGTGCAATGTTCTCTGTGCAAAATAAATTTATATTTTCCGCTACTTGCAACTACACTACTGGGTAGTAAGTGGTAAGTAAGGGTCAAACCCAAGGGAATTAGAGGGATACGTTGTTCTTTAAGGGATTTGTACAGGATGGGAGCGTTTTTTTAGATTGATTGAGATTTTAGCGCGATCAACTAAGCTACTGTTTTTGTTTTTTTTGGTTTTGAGTGCAGAAAAGTAAATGACAGAAAAAGTAATACTGAAAAAAAGGAGTTATGGGAAGAAGACTTACAGTGGGTGATGCGTGATTGCGATTCCTCTGGTAGATGAGCGGTTGATGGTTGTAGTTGATCGAGCAGTTTATAAAAGTAAAATACAAGGGGGTTTTGTAATTCAAGGAAAAGTATTCGGTTTCAGGTACCTTGTATTATAACATGTTTATTAATAACCGTTAGTAACCTTTCTAAGTATTCAAAGATGAATCGAGGCCCTTTCGCAGCGCAAGACTTGCAACATCGTTTACAGCAACACTTGTTCTACTTCAGACTAATTCCTCCTTTCGAAGTATCTTAGCCTTTTGTGCATCCACTTGATCTCTCAGTTACGATCGACCAAGTGGTGTTTTAGATAAGTCGAACTCCTCGATAAGTTTTGCTTGTTACAGCTTCCATTTACCGAGTATGATCACGAATTCCCACGAAAGAGCTTTGCTTGTTACAGCTTCCACTCAACCTTGGAAACTCTGACTATAAATGGCACATAGAACAAGTTTTGAATACAGAGAAATGAAACTAAAAGAAATTAAAACATTATATAATACAAGAAAATACCTTCGACCGAATGAGGAGTTTAGCTACGAATATCCATGGAAAAGGATATCATAACTAAATACTCGAGGGTTTTTTAAAACAGTAAGAGGGAAAGGGGTGGAATACTCAAGAACCAACAGGAGTATTCCCAATTTCCTACTGAATACTCAAGAACCAACAGGAGTATTCTCTACAGTATTATAATACTCAAGAACCGACAAGAGTATTATAATTTCAAACCAAACTTGCAAAGTAACAAATTGTAGAGAGAGAAGTGTTTATTGATTTTGGAATGAATTTTTACAAAGGATTTGGCTTGTATTTATAGCCATGGGAGGGGAATGAGAGCCATACACTTGTCACATGGAGAGAGGAGGAGCAAGGAGGAGAAGCCACATGTGGGGGAGGAAAAGCCGCCGGTCATGGCAAGGTAAGGGGGAGGAAGCCACCGGTGGCCGGTCACCATGGAGGAGGAAGGAGGAGCTTGGCCACCCATGAGTCATCTTCTTCACCAAAGCCGCCGGTCACTTGGTCCATGGATGAGTTTTGACAGTTTTGTGCAGTCTTTTCACAAAACTATCTATCCAATTTTGCTCCGGTCTGTCTTTGGTTGTTCCTCGGTTGAATTTGATTTGAGTAATTCAACGTCAGGATCTTGAGATTTCTTCGTTTGGCGTCTGATCTTGACCTTGGATTGACTCTTAATATCTTTTCAGCGTAAAATCCTCTCCTTAGCGTGTTTTCTCTCTAAGTGCCAAAATACCCTGTAGAAATAAATCGGGACTAACAAGCAGAAGTTAAATAGACCAACAGTCTAATTTGTTTGGTTTTACTGTGTTTTTGATTCATATAATTATGGTCCATCAACCCCCTTAGCCGCCCCCCTAGGTGGCACTTCCCAAAAGCCATCGGAAGATATTTGTTTCTCAAAAGCCATCGGTTTGACCGGAATCTGACCGGAGCTTTGGCCGGAGCTTCTTGGAATTTGGAGAGTGTATTCTGAACGACAAAGTCATTCTAAGATGATCTCAAGAAGGAACCTAAGCCAAATTCTGCTTGGAACATGTTCGAAATCCCAAAACGGTCGAAATTGCCCTAGTTTGGGTTTTACCGGGCTTGGTGCCTTTGCATTGCGTTCTTGTCCTAACACCGACTGTTCTAGCATATTTGAGTGATTCCAAGTCGGTTCCATGAAAGTTGTACAGTCGGAATCTGATTGTGGCCTCGAGTGTCTTGTAATCCATTTTCAGCTTAAAAACTCCTCCTTAGCCTGTATTCTCTCTAGACTTCAAACGACCCTGTGGATAAATATCGAAACTAACAAGCAAAAGTTAAATAGACAAAGAGTCTAATTTGGTGGGTTTAACTGTGTTTATGATTCATACAATTATGGTCCATCAGATCACCCCACACTTTTAGTTGTTCGTCCCGAACAATGCTTTTTAAAGGGCGGCACACAATCAAGTAAAAACTTTTAAATATGAAAGTGAGACTGTGGGACTAGATTTATCTTAATTCATGCATTGCTTACTTATTACCAAACTAAACCGTGTAAATACTTAGAAGAAACTTGATACTTGTACCTTCGCGCCGAGATGTAAATTAATTTGGATGTTTCGGGAGATAGCCCTTTTCAAGCTCCTGGACTGCATTCTCGGGATCGACTCGTACTATATGGTTTCCTTGTAGCTTTCTCTAGCACGCGATTCGGTTCGGGTTTCACTGAGTTGAGCCTTTTTTATTTCTTTTTGGCGAGGGACAGCTTTTTTTTGTAGTGAATCGGCCTTTGGCCTTTGATTTGACTCTTTGAGTACTTCACTTTTGTTTGGTTAAAACCTTCACAACTTTGGCCTTTGGCCTTTGATTAGCTTCTTTGAGCTTTTGCCTTTTTGTGGCTTGCTAGTCCATTTTCTCAAGCCTTTTTGGGAGGTCCAATCATCGCCCGCGAGCATATGGAAATACCTCCCCGCTCTCTCTCATCCTCGCCATTTCGCGCGGGTCAAAATGAGGGTCGCTCATTTGTTTTCCCGGTTACTCTGACTAGAGATAGGACGGTTTGATTCCCGTCCCGCCTTTTTTCTGCATAAACGCTGCATGGCGGAGATGACTCTGATTCAACTGAAACCCTAGTGCAGCCTCCACTGACTTCGAAAACCATATAGTTAGATTCGATCCTTCGATTGCTTGCCAAGCCTCTCTAGGGCATTTTCTATCAACTCCACATCCCCTGTTTATCTCAGCACAAAGGGACAAATGAGAAGTTACATTCTAAGTTTTTAAACAGTTGAATTTTCACAAGGTAAATGCATGAATTTAGATCTATCTTTTCACATTCTTAAGTTCATATTTTCAAAAAGATAATATTAAGGGAAAAGGAAAAGGAAAAGCATGTTAATTAACTATGTACAAAGGCGGTTCTCACCCCCACACTTTTGAACGAAGGCGTGCCTTTCAGCACGACTTAGTTTAAAAGTTTATGCAAGCAAATATATACAGGAAAGGTGAGAATGTTTCAAGGCATAAAACTAAATGACTGAAATTAAATGACTGAAAGTAAGATAGATGTCGGGTTACCTCCCGACCAGTGCATTTGTTTAACGTCGTTAGCTCGACGATACCTCACTCCTGGATCATAAGTAGGGATCCCATGGGTGCTTGAGGTCAAACTTCTTCTCGGTAGCTCTTTTGATTTTCCCAAAGAACACATATGGCAGCGGGCTCAGTTCTGCTCTCCCTTGATCCGGCGGCTTCTTTTTCACATATCCCCGAGAAGGCGAGGACTCCTTGACCATAGCTGCTGGTCCATCAAGTCGAGCTCTCTTGCTTCTCCTTCCGGGTTTCCATTCCTTTGGCCCATGTCTTGGCCGTTTCTTCATGTTTGAATGGGTGGCACCTTTGCAATTCTGGAAGTTTAGTATTGTGCTATTGAACACGAGCGACCTTGAGCTTGTTCCCATGCCAAGCCTTTTCTTTGTGGCAGAGATGATTGACCATCCTAGAACGAGTGAGTTTTCAGCCGGCTTTTCTTGGCTCATGAAGAGTGAGTGCTCCATCTTTGGCTCTTCTGGCTCATGTTTTCCCTCCAACTCCCCTTGCACCTCATCATCATTGAATAAATGATCTTCGGTGGCTATGATCGGCATAAAACACGAAGGGTTAAGTTGGGGAACTTCGACCATGAGGACTGGGTCTGTTTCAGGTGCTCCGACAGTGAGGACCAGGTCTTTCTCGGATAGTTCGGCAATGAGGTCCAGGACTTCCTCGGGTGCTCCGAGCGCAAGGACCGGGCCTGGCTTGATTTCTTTGGCCGCTTCGGTAGTGAGGTTTGGGACTTCTGTTGGCTCGGCAGTTAGGACTGTGATTTCCTTGGATGGATTGGTGATAAGGACCGGGCCTGATTTGGGCAGTTCTTCTTCTAACTCCCAGGGATAATCTGAATGGAGCTCTTCTTCAGGCAACCATGGGTCCTCATCCTCGTCATTCATTTGGTCTCCGGGGGCAATCATACTGAGGTCCGGGTCTGTTTTCGGCAGCTCTTCAGTTAGGACCGAAATTGATTTGGGCGGTTTGGCAATGCGGTCCCAGATCAGTTGTGTAGCCGCCCAGAATTCCTCATTTTCGGCCTCGTCTTGGTGAATCGGGGCACTCATTTGCTGGATGCTAGCTGCCAATTCTTCCTCCTTGTCCTGGAGTGGCTCGGGAGTGAGATCCCACGTAGGCTCGTCTAGTGCCGCCTCCACGTCCATTACTGCCCTTGTACTGATGTCTCTTTCATGGTTTGCTGCGGGAAGGCTTGCAATGGGCGTGATGCTGGGCTCGTTCTGCACTGAGTCCACTTCCATCGTTGGTGCTTCATCATCAGTTTGGTACATCGGCCCTTGTTTTGTGCTTTCTGCCAAATCGTCTATGAGGCGCCAGGCTTCAGTCACGGTTAACTTCATGAGTGAACATCCCGCTACATCATTAAGTCTTTTCCGCTCAAGTGGCATCATTCCACCGAGAAACCTTTAAATAAGATTGAATCTGGTGAATCCATGGTGCGGGCAGCTCGCCACAATGGAGTCAAAGTACGCCAAGTACTCGTCCAAAGTTTCGTCCCGGAATTGCTCAAGATTGAGAATCTTCTCGCGGGTTTCAAGTCGGAGAGATGGCGGGCAAAACTCTTTTAGGAATTGGGTTTGTAGATCCCCATAATCACCTTTATCCTCTGCACATGAGTAATACCAATCTAGTGCGGAGTCTGTTAAAGAAAATTTGAAGCATCTCAGCTTAAACTTCTCTAACGTCTCGTTCTCAGGTTTCATGTGGCGGCAGATGTGGTGAACATGTTGGCAATGTATCACTGGGTCCTCTTCAATGGTACCTCCGAATTGGGGGAGACAGCCAAGCATTTTAAACATAAGGTTGCTGCCTCCATCATTCCAAGGCTCTATGTCGTAATATGAAGACATGGTGAATTATGTACAACAGAAAAGAGAACAACTAATCGAAGGCTAACTCCCCGGCAACGGCGCCAGTTTTGACGGAGCCCACCGCACTATCGTTAAGGTGCGATGTTCTCTGTGCAAAAGCAAATTTATATCTCCGATACTCGCGACTTAACTATTTTGGGTAGTTAGTGGTAAGTACGGGTCGAACCCAAGGGAGTCAGGTGAATAGTTGTTCTTTCGAAAAGGGGGGGTTAAATAAAGCAGTTTGGGGGGGTTGTTTTTGGTTTTTGGTTACTGAAAAGTAAGGTGTTTGATGGACAAGACTTGACAGAAAGTAAGCAGTTGATAAGGTACTGAAAGTAAAGGAACAGTTGATACAATAATTAAAGGAAAGATTCGGTTTCAGGGGCCTTATATCATATTTTGTTTATCATTGACCTCTAATGATCATACTAAGTGTTCAAAGATGAATCGAGGCTATTTCTAGCACAAGACTTGCAACATCGTTTAGAATACTTGTTCTATTTAGAGTAATTCCTCCTTTCGAAGTATCTTAGCCTTATGTGCATCCATTTGATCTTCAGTTACGATCAACCAAATGGTTTTTTAAAAGAGGTCGAACTCCTCAGATAAGCTTTGCCCGTTAAAGCATCCACTTACCCGACTATGTTCACGAACCCCACGGGAGAGTTTTGCCCGTTAAAGCATCCACTCAACCTTGGAAGTTCTAACCTTATATGTGGCACATAGAACAAGTTTTGAACACAGAGAGGCACTAGGTGCCGGGTCTAAAACATTGTATGATACAAGTACACCCCTTCAATCGAATGAAGGGGTTAGCTACGACTATTCATGGAACAGGACATCATAGCTAAGTGCATTGAAAAGTAAAGGTTTTTGAAAGACAGTAAAGTAAAGTTTTCGAAAGTAAAGACAGGAAAGTAAAGTTGCTGAATTGAAAAGACAGTAAAGTAAAGAAAAGAGTACTTACAAAAACCGTTGAAAGTGCTAAAGATCAAGCTTTGATTCCAAGTAAAGTGATTACAAGATTAGTGCCCAAACTCTAGAGAGAAGTGAGAGCTTCTCTCACCAGCTTGTGGTATGAGATGTTGGAATGAGATGGGATTTGTAGAGAGATGAGCTCTCCACACCTTGGGATGCATTACAAAGGGAAGGGAAGATGTCTATTTATTGGCTAAGGGGATGAAGAGATGTGGAGGAGGAAGACAACACTTGGCAAGGGATGAGAGGAGGAGAAGAAAGCCATCGGAGGTGAGTCATCACCCCCTTAGCCGCCCCCCCTAGGTGGCACTTCCCAAAAGCCATTGGAAGATATTTGTTTCTCAAAAGCCATCGGTTTGACCGGAATCTGACCGTAGCTTTGGCCGGAGCTTCTTGGAATTTGGAGAGTGTAATCTGAACGAAAAAGTCATTCTAAGATGACCTCAAGAAGGAACCTAAGCCAAATTCTGCCTGGAATATGGTCGAAATCCCAAAACGGTCGAAATTGCCCTAGTTTGGCTTTTACCGGGCTTGGTGCCTTTGCATTGCGTTCTTGTCCAAACGCCGACTGTTCTAGCATATTTGAGTGATTCCAAGTCGGTTCCATGAAAGTTGTACAGTCGGAATCTGATTGTGGCCTCGAGCGTCTTGTAATCCATTTTCAGCTTAAAAACTCCTTCTTAGCCTGTATTCTCTCTAGACTTCAAAATACCCTGTGGATAAATATCGGAACTAACAAGCAAAAGTTAAATAGACAAAGAGTCTAATTTGGTGGGTTTAACTGTGTTTATGATTCATACAATTATGGTCCATCAATGATCATTAGAGGTCGATGATAAACAGACTATGATACAAGGCCCCCTAAAACCGAATACTTTCCTTTAATTGTAATATCAACTGTTACTTTACTTTCAGTACCATATCAATTGTTTATTTTCTGTCAAGACTCGTCCATCAAGCACTTTACTTTTCAGTACTAAAACCAAAACCAACCCCCCCAACTGCTTAATTTAACTCCCCCTTTTAGAAAGAACAACTATCACCTAATTCCCTTGGGTTCGACCCGTACTTACCACTGACTACCAAAAATAGTTAAGTCGCGAGTATCGGAGATATAAATTTATTTTTGCACAGAGAACATCGCACCTTAACAACAGTGCGGTGGGCTCCGTCAAAATTGGCACCGTTGCCGGGGAATTAGAATTATGTTCTTTCTTCCTTTCGAACTCGCTTCTGTACAACCATGTCTCGCGAAGGAAGCACCCATGACTATCAGGATGACGACGAGGTCAATCTGTTCGATCGAAATAACGAGGCACCACCTCAATTTCCAATTCTCGATGATCCAGAGCAACTCTTCCGAAACCAAAGAGCTCGTGATAGAAATGCCATCCTAAGAAACCAAGGACCACCCGAGGGTCGAAATGAAGCTGGCCCAGCGCAACAACCCCCTAGACATCCACCACCCCCGCAATATCGACAAGAGCCAAGACGCGAACCCGTCTTTGATGACTACTACGGGGATAACAACAACTTCCGCGAACCTACTATGGGAGAACTATCGGCACCAGATTTCAGAAATCAGCCGTGGTGCATTTATGAAGGCCCTGAGCTAGAAAACATCGCAATCAACACTTCAGTGGCCCACAACTTGCCAAAGTTCTCAGGAACTCGTGGAGAATCAGCAATGACTCATCTCCAATGCTTACATGGCACTTGCTAAAACCTAAAGCCCAATGTCGTGAACATAGACGACTTTAAGCTAAAAGCGTTCTACTTTTCCCTCACTGACTCAGCGAACGACTGGTTTCTTTCATTGCCTTCCGGTAGCATCAGAACATGGGCTTAGATGCAAAAGAAATTCCTGGACAAATACTACCCGGCAGGAAGAGCAATGCAAGTAAGGAGGCAACTACAGGACATCAAGCAAGGGCCCAATGAAACCATGTACGACTACCTGGAAAAGTTCAATCGTTTGGAGAGAAGCTGATGTACCCTTGGACTGCCCGAGAAACTCATAATCGAGTACCTCATTGATGGATTAAGGCCCTTAGACAAAATGCTTCTGGATGCCTCAGCTGGAGGATCCATGATGAATCTATCATTGAGTGGCATAAGGAAACTCATTGCCGACGTTGCTGAAAATGCTCGATTTAGAGAAGAGACAACTCGGCAGGAAGAATTTTCCCGAACAAAGAATGTGGCAAAGGCTGAAACACCGATGAATTCTATGCCAGAGGAGATGAAACAAATAAAGGAAATGATGATTCAAATCCTACGAAGGCAGCCAGTTCAGATAAAGCCTTGCGAGTTTTGTAGTTCTACGGACCACAAGACTGACGCATGCCCAACACTAATAGTAGAGGAACCGGAAGAAGTGAATGCAGTGGTAGGATACCAAGGATACAACAACCACAACAACAACGATAGAGCAGGACCAATCCAGCAGTATAATCAAGCGACCAATCCAAGCTGGCGGAACGACAACCATCCTCCGAAGGAGACACAACAAGCCACACCACAATTAGCCCAGTCATTCTACCATACGCCCCACCGGCAGTACAACCAGAACGCTCCATCAGCAGGCCAATATCAGCAGAGAGGATCAAATCAATACCCGACGAGCCAATATCAGCAGAAGGGAACGAATCAATACCAATCCAGCTCAAATAATCAGCAAGGACCAAGCAAGTCGCTTGAAGACACAATGAAGGAGCTCGCAGGAAGCGTAAATCAATTGGGGACTTCGCTAAACCAATTCCAGGCGAAAACTGACGGGGCAATTTCAGAGTTGACCAAACAAATGTCCCAGCTCGCCACCGCAATGTCCGTGCTCACTAATGAACCAGGAAGACTTCCTTCACAAACCATCCCAAACCCAAACGCAAATGTAAGCATGGTAACAATGTCAGATATGAAGGAGGCACTAGAAGAAGCGGCACGACCCTCATTAACAACTACAGAAGCAAAGAAAGAAGAGTTCCTTGGTATGATATGGGAAGATGAATCACATGCCCAGTCACTCGGAGAACTAATAGCCATGGAAGAACTCAAAAAAGCACAAACTGCAGCCCTACTGGCAAAACAACAACGAGGACCCGCAGCTTACAAACCTACAGCCAAACACTTCAATCGTAGGTGCCGTCCTGGTTGGAATCAAGAAGAAGACCGACCCATCGATGGCAGAAAGTGGGTCACGCATAATGATAATGGACGCTATGCATTCACCGTTTGCATGACACCACCGCCAGTCACACGCTTTAACGTACAAGCATCTGGGTGGGATGACAATAAAGACTTAGACTCAGACAATCCTAGATCGGGCCTCGAAATCAAAAAAATCGGGGTTCGAGACTCATCCTACTCCATGAAAATCATTGCCTCCAAAGATCCTGCGGCCCAAAAGAACAAAAAAGAAAAAAGATTGGAGCCAATAAAGGAACAAAATGACCTGATAGCGAAAAAGAACGTCACTTGGAGTCGTGAGGTACAACTGGAAATGAATAAGGACCCAGGAGCCTTTACGGTCACCTGTGTTATCGGCGAAACCCAAATTCATCATTGCTTAATAGATCTTGGGGCCGCCGTCAACGTCCTGCCTTATCCTCTATATTGCTCATTGGGGCTTGGTCCATTGAAGCCACCAAGGATATCTATCGAGTTGGGGGACAAGTCGTGTATCCAACCGGTTGGAGTGCTAGAAAGCTTAATGCTCCGTGTGGGAAAAATCGTCGTTCCTACGGACTTTTATGTGATACCAATCGGAGAATCCAGCAAGGACGACCCTCCAACAATCATATTAGGATGACCATTCTTTACACCACAGGGGCTAAGATCAACATGGGCAAGGGCTCATTATCGCTTGAATTCGGCGGCAAAATTGCAAATTTCTACATCGATAATAATAATGGCCGCACGGATACGAAGAAACCACTAGAAATCGTAAACACATCTGATCCCAACGCACTAGTTCATGACCAACCAAGAGAAACCGAGAGGGTGACTAAACCAGCAGCTATGGTCAAAAGAACCTCACCTTCTCTGAAGAATCAGAAGAAGCGGAAGAATAGGAAGACAAAACCACCAAAACAAGGAAGTCCTGACCCGAGCTCATCATCCCACAAAAACTCGGGGAACGACAAGACAAAGATGAAAGTAGGCACTCCACAAAAAACAACCTGAGCTGCCCATGGGATCCAAACCTGTGATCCCCATGCGTCGAGCCAACGACGTTAAACAAAAGCACTGGTCGGGAGGTAACCCGACACCTATCTTACTTTCAGTAATTTTCTTTTCTGTCATTTAGTTTTTACGTAAGTCGCTCTCACCCATTTTTTGTATAGAAGGAATGACTCCTTGTAGGAATCGGTTTTTGGAGCAAGATCAGATCAGCCAGGCAGCTTCCGAGAATTACCGGGCCTGCGCTGAGAGTTCAAGGCCCCAGCCGAACTCCCTCAATTATCCAGCTCGAGCTATGACGTTCCACGACAAAGTAAAAGGGAGTTCAGTTCTTCCCTTTTCCTTAATGTCATTTCCTTCTCTCGTAAATATATGCTTGCATGACTTTTGAACTAAGTCTTGCTGAAAGGCACGCCTTCGTTCAAAAGTGTGGGGTGAGAACCACCTGTGTATATAGTTAATTAACATGCTTTTTCTTTTCCTTTTCCCTTAATATTATCTTTTTGAAAACATGAACTTGAGAATGTGAAAAAGATAGATCATAATTCATGCATTTACCTTGTGAAAATTCAACTATTTAAAAACTTAGGATGTAACTTCTCATTTGTCCCTTTGTGCTGAGATATACAGGGGATGTGGAGTTGACATAAACTGCCCTAGAGAGGCTTGGCAAGCACTCAAAGGACTGAATTTCACTATATGGTTTACGAAGTCAGTGGAGGCTGCACTTCGGGTTTCAGTTGAGTCAGAGTCATCTCCGCCATGCAGCGTTTATGCAAAGAGGCGGGACGGGAATCAAACCATCCTATCTCTAGTCAGAGTAGCCGGGAAAATAAATGAGCGACCCTCATTTTGACCCACGCGAAACGGCGAGGATGAGAAAGAGCGGGGAGGTATTTCCATATGCTTGCGGGCGAAGATTGGACCTCCCCAAAAGGCTGAGAAAATGGATTAGCAAGTCACAAAGAAGCAAAAAGCTCGAAGAAGCTAATCAAAGGCTGAAAGCCAGAATTGTGAAGGTTTTAACCGAACAAAAGTGAAGAAACTCCAACTCAATATCAAAGGCCAAAGGCCGATTCACTACAGAAGTTGTCCCTCGCCAAAAAGAAATCAAAATGCTCAACTCAGTGAAACCCGAATCAAGTCACGTGCCAGAAAAAGCTACAAGTTAAACCATATAGTACGAGTCGGTCTCGAGAATGCAGTCCAGGAGCCTGAAAAGGGCTATCTCCCTAAACATCCAAATTAAATTGCATCTCGGCTCGAAGGTACAAGTATCAAGTTACTTCTAAGTATTTACACGGTTTAGTTTGGTAATAAGTAAGTAATGCATGAATTAAGATAAATCTAGTCCCACAGTCTCACTTTCATATTTAAAAGTTTACTTAGATTGTGTTCCGCCCTTAAATAGAATTGTTCGGGATGAACAACTAAAAGTGTGGGGTGATCTGATGGACCAGAATTGTATGAATCATAAACACAGTTAAACCCACAAAATTAGACTCTTTGTCTATTTAACTTTTGCTTGTTAGTCCCCTTATTTATCTACAGGGTATTTTGAAGTCTAGAGAGAAAACAAGCTAAGAAGGAGTTCTTAAAGGCAAAAATGGATTACAAGACACTCCAGGCCACAATCAGATTCCGACTGTACAACTTTCATAAACCTGACATGGAATCACTCAAAACAAGTCCAACCGAAGGGCAACCAGAGTCAGACCGGAGCTGAAAGGACCGATGGCTTTTGTGAAAGATCACAAAACACACACTCAACCACTCCCTCCACCTCATGGCCGGCGGCTAAAGCCACAAGCCTCTCCTCCATTGCCATGTGGCCGGCGGCTAGAGGAGGTGATGACTCACTCCGATGGCTTTTCTTCCCCCCTCTCATCTTGTGCCAAATGTCTTCATCTCCTTGCTCCATCAAGCCTATAAATAGAGCTCCCTTCCCTTTGTAAAATCATAACAAACACATCTCATATCAAAACATCATCCATCACAAAGCTCTAGCTTCTCTCTAGATTTTGGGCACAATCATGTAAGCACTTTACTTTGGAATCGAAGCTTGATCTCTAGCACTCTTAACGGTTCTTGTAAGTACTCTCTTCTTTACTTTACTGTCTTTTCAATTCAACAACTTTACTTTCCTGTCTTTACTTTCGAAAACTTTACTTTACTATCTTTCAAAAACCTTTACTTTTCAACGCACTTAGCTATGATGTCCTATTCCACGAATATTCGTAGCTAAACCCTTCATTCGGTTGAAGGGGTGTGCTTGTATCATACAATGTTTTAGGCCCTACTCTTAGTGCCTCTATGTGTTCAAAACTTGTTCTATGTGCCACATATTAGGTTAGAACTTCCAAGGTTGAGTGGATGCTTTAACGGGCAAAGCTCTTCCGTGGGGTTCGTGAACATACTCGGGTAAGTGGATGCTTTAACGGGCAAAGCTTATCTGAGGAGTTCGACCTCTTTTAAAAACCATTTGGTTGATCGTAACTGAAGATCAAATGGATGCACATAAGGCTAAGATACTTCGAAAGGAGGAATTAGTCTAAATTGAACAAGTGTTCTAAACGATGTGGCAAGTCATGTGCTAGAAATAGCCTTGATTCATCTTTGAACACATAGTATGATCATTAGAGGTCGATGATAAACAGACTATGATACAAGGCCCCCTAAAACCGAATACTTTCCTTTAATTGTAATATCAACTGTTACTTTACTTTCAGTACCATATCAACTGTTTATTTTCTGTCAAGACTCGTCCATCAAGCACTTTACTTTTCAGTACTAAAACCAAAACCAACCCCCCAACTGCTTAATTTAACTCCCCCTTTTAGAAAGAACAACTATCACCTAATTCCCTTGTGTTCGACCCGTACTTACCACTGACTAACAAAAATAGTTAAGTCGCGAGTATCGGAGATATAAATTTATTTTTGCACAGAGAACATCGCACCTTAACGACAGTGCGGTGGGCTCCGTCAGTAGTCCCATTCCTGAAAACCTTCACGAGACTATACTCGTCCTACTAGGGCAGCCTATAGGTTTAAAGGCTTGATGCATACGCTAAATGCATTCGTGTCCTCTACGACAGTGAGTTATCTTTTTATTTTCATGCTTAGTTAGAATTGATCACATGTCACTTGAGTAGGGTAGCTCTTATGGCCGTCGGGCATTGCATCCTCTCATGTATGTATTCTGCCATGTGTTCGACATTTGTTCGGGACGAACAAATCCTAAGTGTGGAGTGTTTTGATCAGTCGATATTTTGACTAATTATTCGCTACATTCGATGAAGGATTAGGTTCATTCTCCCGGAAAATTGTCTCTATTTGATGTTTTTCTCTAGTGTTTCAGGTTAAATCGGCATATCATCGCTCCTTAGGCTTGAGATGTCAAAAGAACGAAAAAGATCGACAAAAGGCAAGAAAAAGGCTCAGCCCTGCCGTGACCTGTCTATGGGTCACGGTAGATCACGGTAGGTTTTTGCACAGAGGAAATCAGGCGAAACCAGACTTGTCGTGACCTGTCGTAACCCTCTTGGACATCACGGCACGTCACGGTAGGATTTTACTCAGAAGATTTCAGCCTTGGCAATGACCTGCCGTAACCAGAAGGAAGATCACGGCAGTCACGGCACCTATTTTGCCCAGTGGAATTCAGCCCTGGCCGTGACCTGCCGTAACGTGTCCATAGGTCACGGTAGATCACGGCACCTGCGAGAAGAATTATCCGATTATTTCCAAAAATCAATTTTGGGCTTTCTGGCCTTTTTGGGCGATCTATATAAAGAAACATGATCAGAATTGAGTGTGGTGAATTTTGGAGCAAAAACCTTAACTTGGGAGAGAAGACAAGCTTTCATCGTGAGGATCAACGAGCCAATCGTCTACGGTTTATTCGTTTCTTCCTTTCTTTACACTGTTTTTGGTTAACTACCATGAATAGTGAGTAGTCTTCTCAATTCCGGGATCCTACGGATCCCGTGCTATGTAACCCTAACTCTCATGTGATCAATTGAAGCTTATTATTTATGCGATTCGATTATTCAATTTCATTGTGTGCTTAATTTTATCGTTCTATGCATGTATTTACATCAAAGGGTATGTTTGCATTGGTAGAACGTATTTAGGTTGTATGCCGAAAGGTGGATGGGCCCTAGGGATTAACCGGATTCGCATGAAAGTGATGTTAGGTCATGTTTACATGGTTTAATAGGAAATCCTTTAATTTAATAAATCAAAATTGTTAATAATCCGTGGATGGGCGGCGTTCAACGATTGAGATTAATCTAGACAATGATCCGTGGATGGGCGGCTTCTCTAGTGTTATTTCGGTTATATTCCATATTCGATAGCATGAATAATTAACGTAGAATGATTGCATGATTAGTGGGGGTTAGCACGGGTGAAGTACGGATTCTGGAATTCTTCCTCTGATAAAAACACAACCTTTATTTTCTGCACATTTAATTTCTGCAATTTTTCGTGACAACCAACTCTTGTTAATTCGGAATAGCTAAATAGGTCGCTAGTTAACTAGTATTCACACGCATTGCTCCTTGGATCGACCTTTGGCTTAACAAGGTTTACAAATTTTGTTTGACTGCAATTGAACCCCTAAAACTGATACTTTGACAACTATAAAGGGTTAAAAATACGCTTGTCAGCAGTCGACTATGTTTCCAAGTGGGTTGAAGTAGTGTCTACTTCTACTTGGAACGCCAAGGTAGTTAAAGATGTTTTAGAAGGTTATATTTCCTCGGTTTGGTGTTCCCAGAACAGTAATTAGTGATGGTGGCTCCCACTTCTAAGAAAGAAATTTCGAGACCTTGCTGAAGAAATACGGTGTTTATCACAAGGTGGGCACTCCATATCACCCTCAGACTAGTGGGCAGGTAGAGATCTCTAACAGATAGATTAAGGGCATTCTGGGAATGACAGTCACCAGCCACAGGAAAGACTGAGCGTCCAAGCTCGATGACGCTCTATGGGCATATAGGACTATGAGTCCTTTCAGGCTCGTCTACGGAAAAACCTACCATCTACCAGTCGAGCTCGAGTACAAGGCTCTATGGGCAATTAGAGAGCTGAACATGGACCCGAAAGCAGCCGATGAAAAGAGACTGCTGCAGCTCAATGAGCTCGACGAGATCTGATTAGACTCCTATGAGAACGCTCATATCTACAATGAGAGAACAAAGAAATGTCATGATAAACAAATAGTGTGCAGAGAATTCAATGAAGGCGAGCGAGTTCTTCTCTACAACCCACGCCTTAGATTATTCCCTGGGAAGCTACGCACCAACTAGAATGGTCCATATACAGTGGAGAGAGCATACCCAGACGACCACGTAGAGCTTTAGCATTGAGGGAGGAAAATTAATGGTGGTCAACGGGCAACGCCTAAAGCATTACCACGTTCTGAAGCACCTGGCACCACCGGACAACATTGATGATAACCTACTTCTCAGGAAGGGATCTCAGCATGGGACTTCCCGAGAATGCTTCTAATCCTATCTCCCTAGATATGTCTCACCAAGACGTGAAACTAGGCCTCCTCGGGGAGTATCCCAAACTGTAAGTATTAGTTAGTTGCATTTTGCATTCGCATTGTGTGCTTTGTGTGTGGACATTGCAGAACCATTAAGTGTGGAGTTTTCTCGCCAACAAAGCAGCCGTTATGGGACGCATTTTCAAAGGACATTCCTGGTAAACAACCAGTGACGTCCATTGATGGACCATAATTGTATGAATCATAAACACAGTTAAACCCACCAAATTAGACTCTTTGTCTATTTAACTTTTGCTTGTTAGTTCCGATATTTATCTACAGGGTATTTTGAAGTCTAGAGAGAATACAGGCTAAGGAGGAGTTTTAAAGCTGAAAATGAATTACGAGTCATTCCAGGTCACGACCAAATTCTGACTTTCAAGAACCTGACGTGGAATCACTCAAAACAAATCCAACCGAAGGGCAACCAGAGTCAGTCCGGAGCTGAAAGGACCGATGGCTTTTGGGGAAAAGATCACAAAGCTCTCACCCACTCCCCTCCACCTCACATGGCCGGCGGCTTCAAGGAGGAGATGACACATGGGGGGGCGGCTCTCCTCCCCTCCACCTCACCCCGACGGCTTTTCTCCCCTCCACCCTCCTCTTGCCAAGTGTCTTCTTCTCATCCACATCCATCCCTCTCCTTAGCCTATAAATAGAGCTCCTCCTTCCCTTTATAATCTCATTCCAACATCCCACAATCACAAACACAATCCACTTATCTCTCTAGCTTTTGTGGGCACAATCATGTAATCACTTTACTTTGGAATCGAAGCTTGATCGTTAGCACTCTTAACGGATTTTTGTAAGTACTCTCTTCTTTACTTTACTTTACTGTCTTTCAAAGTACTTTACTTTCCTGTCTTTACTTTCGAAAAATTTACTTTACTATCTTTCAAAAACCTTTACTTTTTCAAGTACTTAGCTATGATATCCACCTCTATGGATACTCGTAGCTAAACCCTTCATTCGGTTGAAGGGGTGTACTTGTATCATACAATGTTTTAGACCCTTCTCTTAGTGCCTCTTTGTGTTCAACTTGTTCTAGGTGCCATATATTAGGTCAGAATTCCATTGGTTGAGTGGATGCTCGGAAGAGCAAAGCTCTGCCATGGGTTCGTGATCTTCCGTGGATAAGTGGAGGCTCGGAAGAGCACAGCTTATCTGTGGAAGTCAACCTCTTTAAAACACCATTTGGTTTATCAGGAATGATGATCAAATGGATGCACATACTAGAACAAGAGTTCTTTGTCTTGCAAAAGACTAGACGGTGTGGCAAGTCATGTGCTAGGAATAGCCTTGATTCACTTCTGAACACTTAGTATAATCATTAGAGGTCAATGATAAACGAAAATATGATACAAGGCCCCTGAAACCGAATCTTTCCTTTAATTGTAATATCAACTGTTACTTTACCTTTCAGTACTAAAAACCAAAAACAACCCCCCAACTGCTTTATTTAATCCCCCTTTTCGAAAGAACAACTATTCACCTGACTCCCTTGGGTTCGACCCGTACTTACCACTGACTACCCAAAATAGTTAAGTCGCGAGTATCGAAGATATAAATTTATTTTGCACAGAGAACATTGCACCTTAACGATAGTGCAGTGGGCTCCGTCATCCATCCTAGTCACGGGGCATATCAGTGGCAAGGTACGAGAAGAAACCCGCGACGGCCCATGACGGATAATGATGTTATGGGGCGTCACGGGCAATTATCAGGTTGTCACAGGTGTTAACCAGCGTGTCACGGGCATTACGGGAATCATCAGATTGGGTCAGCATCATGACCCCGTGACAGCCCGTGACAAAAGAGGACGTCGCAGGTGTCACGGGCCATTTGTGAATACAAAAAAAGAAGAGAAAAATCAAACACAAAGGGTTTCGATTTCAAAATCAAAATCGGCCACATTCTCTCCTCCCCGTCCACCATCCGTCCGCTCCGCACACCGCTCCGACTGTCACCCGTCTGCTCCGACCGCCACCCTCATCTCCTCCCTTGCCGCAAGTCTCCAAAGGCCCTAGAAACCCCAATCTCCCATTACCACCAACGACTGAGATTAATCTAGACAATGATCCGTGGACGGACGGCTTGTGTAGTGTTATTTTGGTTTATTTCTATATTCGATAGCATGATTAATTTATGCGATAGTGTTGCATGATTTGTGGGTTGGCACGGGTGAAGTTGATCCTGAGATTCTTTCTCTGATAAAGTCAAACCTTTATATTTTTCTCTGCATTTAATTTTTGCAATTTTCATTACGACAAAATCTTTCATTGTTTAGAATAGCTGAATAGGTCACTTGTTAGCTAGTAATCGCACATGTTGTTCCTTGGATCGACTCTTGTCTTACCAAGGTTTATAAATTGTTTTTTACTACAATTTGACTCCTAAAACATATAACTTGACAACTATAAAGGGTTAAAAATACGCTTGTTAATGTTCAAATAATTTACGGTTGAAGTTGAGTGACGATTCAACTGAAGAATAAAGGAAGTTATATTTGATTGTGGTGGTGAATACTACAGTAAATATGAAAAATCAAATGAACGATGTCCATGACTCTTTGCTAGGCACCTAGAGAAATACGACTCTTGTTAAAGCATTGAAGATAGCAGCTTATATCCTAAAAATACAGTTAAAAGCATTTTATTTGACAATCGGTCCAATCAAAGGCTTTTAATATTTATTATTCCACTACTCAGTTAAGTTTTGGATGAGAATCGCATCACTTTGAGGATGTTGAGTTTGGGGGGAGAAATCATGTTAGAAATATTATTCGACCCAGACTGAAAATTAGAACAGTATTTTTGAAGTACAAATTCAACAACCTCTGGTAATGCGTAATCTAAGAAAATCCATGTATGGATTTATACATGATTCCTGATCGATTCCCTATCCCAACTGTTGAGGAGCTCTTAGATGAACTCTATGGCGCAAAGATCTTTTCCAAACTCGACTTACGTTCAGGTTACCACCAGATCCGGGTACAGCCATCCAACATTCACAAAACAACATTCCAAACTCGACCATTCCTCCGCAAATTTGTTTTGGTTTTCTTTGATGACATCTTGATATATAGTGGATCATGGGAAGCTCATCTAGACCACATCCAACAGGTCTTTTCTATTCTACAAATTCATCAGTTTATGCAAAGCCAGTAAATGTGATGTGGGCAGACTTAACTTGGTGTTTTTGGGCCATCTCATCTCGGGTGAAGGAGTGTCGATTGATCCCACCAAAATTGAAGCAGTACAACAATGGCCAAGACCTGCAAATGCCATACAACTTCGTGCTTTTTTAGGACTTGCAGGTTACTACCGCAAGTTTGTGAAATTATATGCTCAGATCGCTAGTCCTTTGACATCACTACTTGCCAAGGATGCTTTTACATGGAACTCCCAAGCCGACACAGCATCCATGGCCCTAAAAACGGCACTAACAACTACATCCGTGCTCGCTTTGCCTGACTTCAACAGTCCCTTCACCATTGAAACAGACGCTTCAGGCATTGGCATTGGGGCCGTCCTCACGCAACACAATCATCCATTGGCATTTTTTTAGCAAAATGTCGTCACCAAAACTGCAGCGTTCCTCGGCCTACAACCGTGAACTCTATGCTGTTGTTCAAGCTGTGCTTAAGTGGCGGCCGTATCTCTTGGGTAAACGCTTCACTATTATTTCGGACCATCAGCCCTTCTGGTCCCTCTTAACTCAGACAATTAACACTCCTGATCAGCAGCATTGGCTAGCAAAGTTGTTGGGTTATGATTTTGACATTGTTTACTGCCCCGATAGACAAAATGAGCCCGCCGATGCGTTATCGCGCATGCCTAGCAGCTCTTACAACACCATGCAAGGGGTGACTCGGCCAGTGCTTAGTTAACGGGCTTAGTTAACGGACAGGACACAGAAGATGAAACAATCCAGCCCAGACGCAGCGCAAGAGAAAGGACCAAGACAACTATGCTGAATGATTATGTAACGTAAGCAGTAGGATATGAAACGTTTCAATCCCAAGTATTGTCATGCATAAATATGGCAGCAGTATGCTTCAATGAATAAGAAGAAAATAATTATTCCCTTTCTTATCTCCTCACCTTCTGTCTCTTCTCATCCTTGCTTCCTTATTCTTCCCTATCACCAGCCAACTCAAACCAGCGAGGTTGCAACAGAAGATGAGCTGAAAATATGGACATATCCAGAGGACCAGAGGTATGAAGGCGGAAAGGGATCCAATGTTCCAAACACGGAGCTTTGTGATCCCTTGCAAGAAAGGTAAAGGCGGAAAAATTAGAATAGATAGCTAAGTCAGGTAAATATTTTGTTTTCATAAAAAAAATTTAGCTTGTTTCACCTCAGAGTATATGGATAAAAAAAAAGAAGACACTTTGATTCTTGTAACTTATATTTCATAAGCCCGAGTTTTTGATGCTGAATACTTTTCGAACTTCTTCGGGCATCTTGTCTTTTATTCTATCTGCAATAACCCGAATGGTGAGATCCAACAAGTTTTTGATGTTCAGATAATCTGCAGCCTGAAAGAAAATCACAAACTGCAAATTCAGTTTTATATTCAATGCCCGTTCAACTTGAGAAGAAGATATACGAAGACTGATCCACATGCAAATTAGCAAGAAACACCTTGGAGGAGCGAAATTTGTACAATGCAATCAGGAGCGAAAAACTGATCAATTAAACCAACTTAAGTAAATAACATCTACATGACAAGCAACAAGACTGGCTTTAATTGTGTCTAGTAAATCCATAAATCTTCAAGTCATCATAGAAATTAAACCACACAATAATCAATCTAAATCCAAATCCTAACTGTAAACTCTTGTTCAACACCCAACAAAAATTGACGGAAGAAAAAATAAAGACTAACCCGAATAAATTCAACGAGGGCGGATAAGTCGACTTTAACGAACTTAGCATCCCAATGCTCGAGTTCTGGATCAACAACAACAGCATCAGCAGCAGGAGCATCACTTGACTCGCCAGCAGAGGACTCGGCAACACTGGTCAGCTTGGATTGTTTGGCGTGCTTGTTGCAGTACTTGTTGGACCCTTTGTGTTTTGATGATAACAAACACTTAGCTAATATTTGACTTGAGTGTGCAGAAATCACAAATCTGTCTGAGAAGTCACAGGGTCCAGACTGTCTGAGAGAAACGTGACTGGACATCTCTGAGAGAGCTCAGCGCTACAAAAGAGATGAGATCTGCGTGACAGACGAGATCAAGCTCAGTAGATATACTCAAGATATGATATGGAAATATCTGAGCAGATATACTCAAGATATGGTATGGAAATATACGAGCAGGATATGGAAGGGAAATAATTGATTGAGTTAAGATATGGCAATATCTTAACAGAATCAGATCTGCAAGAACGGATCTCTGATGTAGATCAGATCTACTGGACATCTCTGAGAGAGAGCAAAGCTGCGAGAGAGATGCGTTCCGTGAGAGAGACAAACCGACTTATGGCGAGATTGGATCAGCGAGAATATACTCGATACAAATCAGGAGATATTCGAGTATATATGATGGATAATTGATGAGAAGAATTAATATCGGTATATACACTGAATATATGTCGAGTATATACGAAGAGAAGATACATGCCAGATTTGGAAGGGAAATATGTGATGTGGTTAAGATATGGAAATATCTTAACCATATCATATCTGCTGGATAGCAATCGGATCTGCGACAGAGATCAGATCAGCCGACTTGAAGACTAATATAAATAGAGGAGAAGTCTTCAATATGAAGTGCAGCTTTCGGAGAGAGCAGATCGGCTTTTGGACAGAACGAATCGGAGATAGAAGAGCGATCAATTCCGGAGCTGACGAAGTGCTGCTGTGTGCGGACGAGACAGATCGTGTTAGTTGATACTTTGAGTTGAGTAGAATTGTTAGCTGTCACTGAGTGAGACAAAGTGTAACAATCTACAAGCATACTCTTTCATCAATAACATTGATCTTGAAGCCCTTCTGGAACTGTCCAGAAGGCAAGTGGTTTTCAGCCTGCTGCAAAGGTTGCAGTAAGGTTTCCACTATAAATCTGTGAGTCTTTACTTTCCGTATAATTTCCTGTGTTACAGATAATTTCCGCTGCCATCTGTCTGAGGGATACCACTCTGGGATCTCCCTCACATAGTTGGCTAACCTAACGATCCAACAATTGGTATCAGAGCCGGGAAGCTCTAGATTTTGTGTTAGCCTTTGCAGGAAATCATGTCAGGCAGAAACGACTCGTTCTGGAAGCCGCCGGTGCTCAGCCCGGGAGAGTATGACTGGTGGAAGGATCAGTTCGAAGCTCACGTCTGCTCCCTGGATGGGAAGCTGTGGCGTGTATTTGAGAAGGGTAACTTCCCTATTCTGGATATGACAGATCCTGCCAAACCGAAAGAGAAGGAGAAAGACGACTACACAGATGCTGACTACAAAGCTCTCCAGCAGAATGCCATGGCTAAGAAGGTTCTGTACATGGCCCTCTCACAAGGAGATCAGGTGAAGATGGCCGTGTACAAAACTGCGAAGGAGCAGTGGGATGGCTTGACTAGACTGTACGAGGGAAACGAAGACATAAAAAGGAACAGAATCCTAGCTGCCACAAAGGATTACGAATCTGTCGAACAGCGCAAGGACGAATCTCTGGAGAACTTCTACACCAAATTTCAAGTCATAGTCGCACAACTGAACTCCCTGGATGAGGTACTCCCACAGTGGAAAGTAACTCATCAGTTCATGCAAGCTCTCAGCTCCAGATGGGACACAGTAACTACTGCTCTCCAAGCTCAGAAGGGGATTAAAGACGTTACTCTGGAAGAGCTCGTGGCGAATCTGCAAAGCCAAGCTGGAATAGCAGAGAGGAAAATGGCTAAGAGGCAAGCAGGAGAATCTCAAGCTATAGCATTGAAAGTTGAGAAGGCTTTGGATATGGCACAGGTGAGTATGTCATCTAAAGGTGAGGATGAGGAGATTGATCTCCTCTCGAGAGTCTTCAAGATGGCAAACACAGGGAGAGCACAGAACTTCAACAGAGGTCTGTCTGGTGGAAGAAACTCTGGCAGAGAAGAAAGTAGGACAGAGGCAGGAGCAAAGGAAGAAAGAACCTGCCATCACTGCCAGAAAAAGGGGCATCTGGCTAGAGATTGCTACAGCAAAAAGAAGGGTGAACCACCTTCCCCAAAGGAAGCTCATGCCATGTTCGCTGCCTGGGGTGACTCAGATGAGGAGCGCAGCGATGGAAAGCGAGCTAAGGAGCCATGTCTGATGGCGAACTCCGCAAACAATGAGGTAAATGAATCTGACTCTTTTATAGATCAAGTGTTTAGTGAATCTGACTTTGCAGAACTATTGGAGAACTGCTGAAGAAGATCACAAGCCTTAAGGAACAGATTGAGATCATGAAAGATGAACATGAAGACGACATGGAGAACAATCGTCTCTGGTCAACCAAAGCTATGCAACTTGAGAGAGAAATGGAGGAGCACATCTGCAAATGTCCCACCTGCGACAGAGGGGACGCACAAATCAGTGATCTAAGTGACGAACTGAGGGGCATGAGAATTGATGACACCAGGATGGTAGGATCAATTGCAGAATCGGTCAGGATCCAGTTGGATAACGAGGAAATCCGTCAGACTGTTGCAGATCTCAGACAAAAAGAGACGGAGAGAAAGAAAATCTGGCTTCGAGAACTAGAAGCTAAAAAGGTCGAGGAAGTAAGAAACGACTACAACAGGAAGTTTGCCAGACCTGGACTTGGGTATGTCGGAGTGATGGAAGAAACTGATGGAGAGGCGGCAAACAGAAGGATTGCCAAAGGAAAGGGACCAATGACTGAAGTCGGAGAGGGCTCCCATCAGCAGAGAAAGCCGGAACCCACAAGACAGTCGGGAAGAGCAGCCGCATCTCTGAAGGAGAGTCATCTCCATGACAATGACTCTGGACTTTTTAAGGGTGGGAAGGCCTTTGAAATTTGGAAGGAGATGAGTTCCAACCGTCAACCTTTCTCGATCGACTCTCAGGCACGGAGAAACAGGAGACCTGTGCCCTTAGAGAGACACAAGAAAACTAGCAGCCTCTATTACCGTGTCTGCTGGCACTGTGGTCACTCTGGCCGTTACAGAGCAGACTGTGAGAAATGGAAAGAAGCCAACGAGAGGAGTCGCAGCTATCAGAGAAAGGCCAGTACTACTTATGTCCCTAGGAGAAAGGTTTCTCCTCATAGAAGGGAAGACAGAGCTGAATGGGTTCTGTCTCACCATGACACAGCCATCTACGGACGACCCAGGAGAACTCCCAGGGGGACAATCAATCTCGCTGATGATAATGATTCTCGTCCTTTAAAGTTTCCTTCTACTGTTAAAACTGTCCCAAAACCCAGTAAGCCCAAGCTTGTCTGGGTTCGTAAAAACTAATCTCTCTCTCACAGAAGTGAGGCCCCGACCCTGGTATCTGGACAGGGGATGTTCCGGGCACTGAGGGGGAATCCAGGACTACAAGCGATGGGAGAGTTATACAGCCACCGGCAAGGCTGAGGGACCACCATTGTTACATATCGCAGGATCAGGTAAATCTAGATAATTTGTATCATTTTTGTGGATTTGCGTCCTTTGTCTCTCTTGCAGAACCAAAGACAGTAGCAGAAGAGCTCAAGGATCCAGAATGGGTCAATGTCATGCAAGAAGAGCTACATTAGTTTGAGAGGAACAAGGTATGAGAGACTGTCACAGATTCTACTGTCTCACGGATATGTCAGAGGAGCGGTGGACAAGACACTCTTCCTTTTGAACGAAGGGAAGGACACTCTAGTGGTTCAGGTTTCAGGCAGATCCTAGAGAAACCCACGTGAAAGCTGTGAAGAGGATACTGAGATATCTGAAGGGAACAGATGATTTGTGCTTGTTCTTTCCGAGGGGAAGAGACTTACACCTGGTATCCTACACTGATGCAGATTGCGGGCTGCAAGATAGACAGGAAGTCCACGTCAGGGATGGCTCAGTATCTTGGACCGTGTCTCATCTCTTGGGCTTCAAAGAAGCAGTCCTCAATTGCACTGTCCACCGCTGAGGTGGAATACACTGCTGCTGCTACTTGCTGTGCGCAGCTGCTATGGCTCAGGCAACAGCTAAGTGACTATGGTGTTCTTACTGATTGTGCTAAAATTCTGTGTGATAACACTAGTGCTTTTAATATCTCTAAAAATCGTGTGCAGTTTCCACACACTAAGCATATAGAGATTCGATATCACTTTCCTTGAGACTGTGTTGAAGAGGGAATAGTGGAGATGGAATATTGCAGAACTGAGGGACAGATAGCAGACATATTCACAAAGGCAACGCACAGGGAACCCTACGAGAAGCTGAGGCTTGAACTAGGTATGGTTTCTCTTCCTTAGAGCTATGATCATATGTTGCTCCCTCAGTGATTGGCTAGACTAGATGCATATGAGTCACGTCTGATGGAGAATTTAACATGGATGTTCTGTGTTAGTGAAAAATTAAGTTGTGTTCACACTGTATCCATGCATGCTAGATATGTGATTGATGACTGTAGTAGGGACTGAAAAACATGAAATTCTGAATCTTCTTTCTGCCCAAAAGAGACCTCCATAGTTGATCCCACATTATAAGCCCAGGAGGTACTCTAGACCAACCCTAGCCTATCTTCATGTGGGATATTCCTATGAGCCCGTTGATGTGCTGTTTTTCTGGAGTTATTCCACATGAGATATGAAGATGATAAAAATGTGTTTGGATGATCTTATTTGTTTTTGCCTGATTGCGTGTGGTGTTATTTGTACCATTTGGGTAAAGTTAGCACACCATACCAAAAACCTTGCGTACCCATGAGACAGGTCAGATTGAGTTATCACTGTGGAAGGTTCAACTTTGGCTGGGAAACAATCTATGTGACAGTTATGGAAATGGAGATTGCTGCCATTTTCAAGGCCGCTGAAATGGAGCAGCGATTACTGAGATGAAAAAGTTATAGTGAGGAAAAGGTGAGGGCAGCTCTCCTACTTTTGAATTCAATGTTGAAGAGTTTGAGCCCATGATGATTGGTCGTGTGAGGGTGATTTCCATGCGATAGAAAGTAAGTTTTGCGTGCTTAAAAGGATGTGCCTTGTGGTGGAGAAGAGAATACTACAGTTCTGTGAGTACGCGAGAAAGTCAAATGATGATGTAATCTCGTCGAGGAGACTTCCTTTGATAGAGGAATGAAGAAGCAGAGAAGACCACGTTAGATGGGTGGCTAGCTATGTGCAGGTCACTCTCATGCAGTTGATGGTGTGGAGAATGATGATGACCTGAGTCTTTCCCTCAGAATGGACGGGGAAGGCTATCCTTGAGCTGATGAAATGTTCAGAAGTTGAAGGAAAGTGATGACAAGCCAAGTTGCTGTGTTGATGACTTGTATGGAAAATTCAACAAAGTCAGGTGTGCACGTTGAGCTGGTCATCAAGTAACATGATGCTGTGCAATAGGCATTCTTAACTCAAGAAGTTGTGAAGGATGTCAGATGACAGTTTTGAGATGTTCAAAAATGACAAGAATAGTAACCTTGGGAGTAAAACCCAAAAGAGGGTATGATGAAGGCCCCGCCGCTGCGTGATAGAAACGAGAGGTATGGAAAATGGTCCACGAGTGCTGCAAGATCAGTCTTGGTGATGGTAGTGTATTCAGTTGAGTCACACACATTATGAGAAGAAGATCATGAGTCCTGTGGCGCAGTTGGTGTTCTTCTTGCTCCTACTTATGAGCGTGATTACTGAGGTCTGGAGTACTCTGCAGGAGAAGGATGGATAGTTCCACGCTCCCCATCACAGTCACCTATAGAAGAAGATATTATTGAAGTGACTCCTGTTTCTGTTCTTGTGCGTGAAGAAGCTGTTCTCCCCTCTGATAGTATGGGCGAGATGATGTCGTTGTTGAAGGAGCTTCAGATTGAGGTTCAGGAAGCTCTGACTGAGATGCAGAGAGTTCGGTCTGCATTGGAGGAAGTGAGGTCTGAGCTGCAGGATGTGAAGGAGAGGTTAGCAGCCTTGGAGGTGGCAGTAGAGGTAGACTCGGGTGGTGTGACAGCTGTGCTGGAAGGGCTCCCATCGCAGATCAAGAGCCTTGGCACAGAGACTGTGGAACAGTTGAAGGTTCTGTCCCAGAATGATTCTTAGTCTGGACTGTCTCATGGACCTCCCTCTTTGCCAACCCTACCACATATATCCCTGCTTCCTTGAAATTTCTTTTTGAATTTCATGTTAGATGTCTCTGTGCATTTTGATTTCCCTGCTTGGATGTGTGGTGTCCGTGTGACACACTTATGACTTGCTGGCATGACTGAAGTGTTTTCTTTCCATTACTCTGTGTTCCTATTTGCATGTCTTTTTGATGATGCAAAAAGGGGGAAGAACTATGTGCATACACTAAGGGGGAAAATCAGTACCATAGATTAAGCGGATGTCTATCTGAGGGGGAACTGCGCTCTGCTAGAGCTAAATGAAAATCGAATTGAATAAACTCTGAAATAACTGGCACCTGTAGGAAATTGCTGATGTGCTGTGTGTGTTATTTCTTATTTGTGAAGAAGTGTTTGTCATCATCAAAAAGGGGGAATTTGTTGGACCCTTTGTGTTTTGATGATAACAAACACTTAGCTAATATTTGACTTGAGTGTGCAGAAATCACAAATCAGTCTGAGAAGTCACAGGGTCCAGACTGTCTGAGAGAAACGTGACTGGACATCTCTGAGAGAGCTCAGCGCTACAAAAGAGATGAGATCTGCGTGACAGACGAGATCAAGCTCAGTAGATATACTCAAGATATGATATGGAAATATCTGAGCAAATATACTCAAGATATGGTATGGAAATATACGAGCTGGATATGGAAGGGAAATAATTGATTGAGTTAAGATATGGCAATATCTTAACAGAATCAGATCTGCAAGAACGGATCTCTGATGTAGATCAGATCTACTGGACATCTCTGAGAGAGAGCAAAGCTGCGAGAGAGATGCGTTCCGTGAGAGAGACAAACCGACTTATGGCGAGATTGGATCGGCGAGAATATACTCGATACAAATCAGGAGATATTCGAGTATATATGATGGATAATTGATGAGAAGAATTAATATCGGTATATACACTGAATATATGTCGAGTATATACGAAGAGAAGATACATGCCAGATTTGGAAGGGAAATATGTGATGTGGTTAAGATATGGAAATATCTTAACCATATCATATCTGCTGGATAGCAATCGGATCTGCGACAGAGATCAGATCAGCCGACTTGAAGACTAATATAAATAGAGGAGAAGTCTTCAATATGAAGTGCAGCTTTCGGAGAGAGCAGATCGGCTTTTGGACAGAACGAATCGGAGATAGAAGAGCGATCAATTCCGGAGCTGACGAAGTGCTGCTGTGTGCGGACGAGACAGATCGTGTTAGTTGATACTTTGAGTTGAGTAGAATTGTTAGCTGTCACTGAGTGAGACAAAGTGTAACAATCTACAAGCATACTCTTTCATCAATAACATTGATCTTGAAGCCCTTCTGGAACTGTCCAGAAGGCAAGTGGTTTTCAGCCTGCTGCAAAGGTTGCAGTAAGGTTTCCACTATAAATCTGTGAGTCTTTACTTTCCGTATAATTTCCTGTGTTACAGATAATTTCCGCTGCCATCTGTCTGAGGGATACCACTCTGGGATCTCCCTCACATAGTTGGCTAACCTAACGATCCAACAGTACTCGAGAACCATGGACATTATTTCTCCAGTGACACATTGGGGACAGGAAAAGGGTGATCGGCGTAGCCGTCTTCTTTTATCATGGACTTGATGGTTTGAGATTGGATTGAGATGGTCTCTTCGACCTCGAAGGTATGTCCGTTGGAGGACCGGATGAGGATCTTCTTGTTTTCGGCCATCTATTGGGGTTTAGTGCTGCTGAGAAGGAGGTTTGAATGTAAATTGAGAGGAAGAATTCAAGTCTTTACTTATAGCCCAAGTCACTGAGTTTTTTTTTTAATTTTAGAAATTCAGGTTGAAATCTGAATTTCCTTAAATCTATCGTGTGATATAAATCAAATCAAATTAAGATTAAATTTCCTTTCTTTAAAGATAAAATATAGCATATATACACCATCAAAAATAAGAAGAAGGATAAATATAGCATTCAACATGAAATTTAGGAGTTAACAATTAAGGAATTGTTATCGTTATGTTTATGTCGATCAGTTTATATTGTTATCTATCTACATTATTAATTTTCACCTCAGTATGCGACATCAAATGCCAACAAACTATTGGTTGAATTGATAGAATACTTACCTTGTAATGGACACGATCATCATTGGCCTTTTGTGTCTTGTATGAGCAGGTCTAAGTCATTATAAATAGTGATAGAAACAGTCTCTCATCTCCAACAAAAATGACACTACCAGTGGAACAGGACTATAAGGGATTGATAAGGTTTCACTTCATTCTGTCTTGTTAAACATCACTAAATCTGAATTACATCTCTTCTTTTCATCCAAAGTTTTCTATAGGAAACGACATCTTTAAAGGCAGGCAGAGCATGAGAGCTTGGCTCCACAATTCGGTTTATCATCTCCACCACTTCACTCATTTTCGGACGTGACTTGGGATTTTTTACCAAGCAGCGGTTTGCTATGATGCTTAACTTCTGGACAGATTTGAGAGTGTATTTTCCCTCAAGCCTTGGATCTATTATCACATCAAATTTATTTGGATCTGATAACTGCATACTTACCCATTCTACGAGCTTTTGCTCGCTCCTCGGCCTGTGGGGATCCAACGCACGCCTGCCTGTGATGAGTTCATATATGAAGACACCGTAGCTCCACACGTCAGTCTTGTACGTCAAGTAGCCGGTCTGGAGATACTCAGGAGCCGCATAGCCCATTGTCCCAACAATCTGATCAAAGTAATTATTAAACAGTTGCCAAAACTGAAAATACATCTAGCATTTTTTTTACGCCCTTTTAGGCAAAAGGAAATTATTGAGGTGTTATTTGCAGGAAAAAGATTAGTTGCAAACGCGCAAACTACAAACTGACGAATTATATTACTCTTCTTACAAACTATATTGTAATTCGGAAAAGTGGTCTATAATTCGTTTGGATAAAACCATGGCATAATTCGTCAGTCTGTAGTTTGTACCAAAAATCAGATTTGCACATGATCTTTACTTATTTGCAAGAGCATTTATACGTAGTTATTGTCTTAGACATACATCAGTTGAGACATGGGATAGTCCATCTGCCGGGCCTAGTCTTGCCATTCCAAAGTCTGACAGCTTTGTGTTCCAATCCTCATCTAGCAGGATGTTTGACGACTTGAAGTCTCGAAAGATGATCTACAAAATAGCATGAATTTTCATATATAAAACAAAAGCATTTTTAACTTCGACGAATTCAAAACTTCAAATATCTTTTCAGTACAGAGAGGTTAGGGACCTGGAAATCCATTTCCTCGTGCAGGTAAGCTAAGCCGCTAGCAGACTGATGCGCTATTTTAAGTCTTAACACCCACGGCAGAGGTGGCTGTGTTCTACTTGAATATAGTTGATGTTCAACACTTCCATTTGGCATATATTCGTACACCAGCAGGCGTTGCATTCCTTTTTCACCGTCATCTGCGCAGTAACCAACTAGTTTGACAAGATTTGGATGCTCGACGATCCCAAGAACATTTACCTCCGTCACCCATTCCTTGTGCCCCTGTTGTCCAATCAACAAATCAACTACTTTGCGGTGAAGTGAAATTATGTCTCGATGCAAAAATGATTTATAAGCATTTAGAGAAGTCTGCTGCAAAATTATCCACCGAATTTAGTGTCTAGCTTCAAATTATCAGAACGAAGTTAAACGGTATAACGGTCATATGACCAGGAGGTCGGTCGATGGTTCAAACTCTCTTGGATGCATCTTATGACATAGTTCGGCTCGGCTGTCCATTCCAAGCGTATCACAGCGGAATTTGATTTAATATTTTTATTTATAAAAACAGAATGATGTTAGAGGTGAGGTTCTTACTTGGAGTCCTCGTCCGCTCAGTTTCTTCACAGCAACATCCATCTTTTTAGTTGCATCTTTGGGGGTTTTTATCGAACCTCGATACACGCAGCCAAAACCACCTTCTCCAAGCATGGTAGACCTGCTAAAACTCTTAGTAGCTGACTTAAGCTCTTGATAACTGAATTCTTTGAGATTGCTAGACCTTTGGGAAAAGCTCGGAAATGAAGACCTCTCCATCGACTCGATGCTCGTGTCAGATATAGTTCGGGATCCATTCTTTCTCATTTCGTTGTCGGTGAATGTGGATGTGCTAGACTTTTTGGTCTTGAACTCGTCGTTCTTTTCGTGACAGGTGAAAGAAAAACACTTCATGGCACCCTGCTGATGTTACCTAAACAAATTTGTCACTGCAAATTCAATGAAACAAATTGAAAATGTACACCATAACACGTACCGAACTTAAGACCCGAAATCCTAAACCAGCAACTCTGATGCAGTATCTACAAAAACATGAAGAAGAAAAAAGAAGGCACGCCTTTCTGATGCAGATTGCAGACAGACAATCTCACTTGAGTAGAATAGAACAAACTCAGGACCAATGAAAGGCTGCTAATTATGAGCAAAAGATACAAGTGGGAGACCACAGTCGAGCAAAGGCGGCTTCAAGTCGGCACGCCAGCCAGATCTTTTTGCTCCGTACAAGTGTGATAGAATGTTTGTATATCAAGGAACTTATGTCATTTAAAGCCACTCAAATTGTTACTGACTACAGACATTTATATACTGTCTTTCTTTCAGTGATAATGTACTGTAGATTTTCTTTTTTCATATAAAGATCTTCCTTTGAGATGATTGCAGCATGCTAAATTATGGTAGAAGTAGAAACAAGCTTGATTTATCACTGAATATAATCCAAAACGGTATTCATCAAGAGTTAGATTATTCCCATATCCAGGAACAATCAACTCACAGTTTAGAAAATATGTAACTGCAGAAAGACGAAAAAGATCAGGTGCAAACTACAAATCGACGAATTATGTTACACTTCCTACGAACTATGACATATTTTGGGAAAGTGGCCTATAATTCTTTTCAATAAAACCATGACATAGTTCGTAAGAAGTGTACCATAATTCGTTGGTTTTGTAGTTTGCACCAAAAATCAGGTTTGCACTTGATCTTGACTCGACATATATAAAGAAACTAAGGCATACTAAGCATATGGTGTTTCTTCGGTTTTTGCAGTTTTCTTTGATCTCTCAGCCACCTCCGTTGTCATTATCATCATTTCCGTCTCCTATTTTGGAGCTGCCACTCTGATTGTTGAAAAACTGTCTGGGTATGCTGTGATGATTGTCCATGCTGCTTTCTGGATACCCACCTTTGCTGTTCTGTTTATATCTGTCACCATCTCCGAGTGCTTCTTCGAACACTCTCTTCCCGTCTACAGGCCTGCCATGCGCATTTGTGCAGAAGCTTGTAGTGATCATGAACAAGAGCAGGGCTACTATAATCAGTTTCATTACCAGTCGATGGATTTGAGAACTGCAGTTAGATCAATCAAAGTACCAAAATAAAACTCATGAGCAAATTAAAAGAAATAAATACAAGATGCAGCATTTCGATTAGTATCAGTACCTGCCAGCCTTCGGATAATGGACTCTTAGAGATGAAAGGACTTTAGGTATATAAAGTGAAGAAAGAGTCGCGCTAATTAATTTCATATAGAGGGCATCTCAAGGTCCAATTAAATGACAACAGGATATGATACAAAAGGCTCAACTTTACCGAAATTGTCAGTAAAGGCAAACACAAATGTCAGTGTTGGAGCTTCCACTTCTCCATCAAAGTGGCGACAGAATCTAGTGGATGAGTAATGAATTCCATGAAAGGAACTTTCAAATGATGGGATTCAGAGAACAGGAAGTTGTTTGTCCAGCCTAAATAGGGAAATCCAACTCTAAAAAACTGGTAAAAAGTTTCCATTTCCATTTCTCTTTATCAAAAACTATGATGTCAAATCATTATAGATGATAATGCATACCTCGAAGGCAGTTGACATTCTTTTCCAGCAGGCTATTGTTCGAAACATTTTTTTTATTCAAGTTTACAACACACTTTTGGTATCGATTTCTAGTGTCCCTCCAAAGTCCCGAACATGCAAATCGAATTGTATGTTCAGAAAATTGAAATGAAAAACGTCTCAGAACACGGTCCAAAAATGAAAGACCTAAGCCCAGCCATACAATGCAAGTAGCGTAATTGAGTACTCATTTGAACCCAAGTGAGCGAAATGGAACCAGAAAGTATAACGGGTCGTACCAGTAAATGTAATATGGATCTGGGTCATTAAAAATCTCCTTTCTTGTTCCCAAAGTGGAAGCATGGGAAGGAGTTAATGAGGAGTTGGGATTTAGGTGGTTGAGCTCAGCATGAAGACTCAAGTTCAAACTTTCCAGCTAATAATAGTCCATCCCATTCAGACCTGCACGTGTTGAGTTAGTGCTAGAAGCTTCAAAATCAGAAAGTGACCAGGAAAAAACATGTCGAGCAAAACTACACACAGAAATGAAAAGATGTATCAGTATTCAGTAATGTGTGATGCTGATAAAATAGCAAGCTGTCTTGAAGTAGTGAAGTGATAAGATTCTACTTCTTAGGGACCCCTCCCTACTGGTACACTCCCCCCATCACCTACTTCGTACCACCACACAATTGCGAATAAATCTTTCACTATTATGCCAAAACACTCATTTGATCCTAATCTGCAATGAGTCCCCACGATGCATACATGCATATTATTTTCTGTGATATTGTAATGATAGTAACAATATTAAATAAATGACGCAATCTAACTTGTAAGTGAGCATACAGTTCAACTCGGCTTCTGTTATTCTTTTTTCCAGTCTGCTCTCAGACTTATCCCAGCTGACCGGTCGCTGACTTGATACTGTTACCCTGGGCGTCATTTATTTCAAAGCCCAAGCATTTGCACACTGAGTTGCTGCGTGAGACAAATGAGTGGCAGTGGATAAGTAATAGTAATCAAGTTACAGAAGCTGGCTACTAATGTTGTTAAAAGGACAGGTCTTGACCTAGTTCAATCTCAGAGTACAGACTGAGACAGAATTAATTATTGTCCCCTATTGAAAAGTACTAGGAGTCCCAATTTTTTTTTTGAATTCTGTCTGCGCGCTTCTCCTATAATTGAACCAGTACAGCTATATAGTTTATATCGATCCTGGGGGATGAATGTGTGCGCTGGAAATATATCATTTCTGCCATTCCCCCACATTGATAATTTATTTCAGGAAACCCCACGAAAGGTAACCAGACCAATAATCTTTTGAGTTCAACTAGGATCACAAAAAATATAATATCAGGAATGAAACTGGATTAAATGGGGCCGATTCTTGGTTTCTGTGCGAACCTTCATAAATATACATCATGGGGAAAACAACCACACAGCATGTCCTAGAAAACAATATCATCCAGTAAACTAGTAGTATTTTAAGGCTTGGTTGATTTAAATTCTGTTGCCATACGGAACGTGCAATATGGGAATAAGACTGTATATTGAATTCACAATAATGAACTCGCATACCGTGCAGATAAACTGTTCCTCGAGTCAATCTCATATTCAGTTGACAGAAATCTGTAATTTCAACCAAAACAAAGAGATGAAGTAACAAGCACAATTTCCCTTCATTTTTGCAGGCATGACAAACTCAAACTCAACATGCCATATTTTTTTTGCCTATTTGTGTCAACGTGGAGATATTTGAGTGACAAACTGACTAGTCTGAGTTTTACCAGTAGAATAGTCAGCAAAGAAATATGCATTGCTTGCACGAAATATGAAACCTAACACCTTCGTTTATTTTTATGGCTTTTCAGCTACATGTTTTGATTTACCTTGTTAGTTCAAGATCTGGTATGATATACAAGTTTATCCTGTGATTTCCAGGTGTCGGCACTTTTGAAGCAACTCATCTTAAAAGGCATTCTATACAATACCCTCGGTCACATATTTGTAACGTGCAAAACACAATTCCCAGTGAACTTACCCATCTCTCTTTCATATAACATATTTTATCAGAACAATTATCAGCTTGCTCTATCTTATTTTGGTAACTAAAACAGTGACAGGTAATTTATCCACATTGCCTCTTTAACTAGTTCTTGCTATCTATCAATCTCTGTTAAATCATTCCATATCTGTTGGTACATTTTTGCCTAAGATACACAATGACATAATGCAGAAGTGGTGGAGTATACGCATCGAGTGTGAGAAAGGAGTACGGACACCAAAAGGTCATGTGCACCCTAAATAAGATGCTCTAATAACTCAGCTACTCTTCGAACAATTAATTAATTTTGTCCTACCAAAGGTAGGTTCCCCATAATTCCACCTTATATATAACCTCACATGCACTCTGTATCACCACATTACTTAGCTGACAATCAGAGAGCATCTCTCTGAGTGCGTGTCCATCTGAGTTTGTCAGTGCCATCAGATCGTAACAGAAATGAAGAAGATGAATGCAAATATCCTAAAGGCATGCCAAAACAAGTGGAAAAATGCTGGCAGCAGAGGAGTACCTTCAAATGCTGCCTGCGGCAGCTGCTGCAGATGGCAAGTCTTGTCTTCGATGCAAGAAAATAACTCCATTCCCAGCGATGTGCCTAAGGGTCACTTGGTTGTCTACGTTGGAGAAAACTACAAAAGATACATTATCAAGATCTCCTTACTCAAGCACCCACTCTTCAAAGCGTTGCTTGATGTGGCTCAAGATGTGTACGACTTTGCTACAGGCTCGAAACTCTGCATTCCTTGTGACGAGTATGTTTTCTTAGATGTTGTTCGCTGTGCCAGCCAATCCGGTGAAAGGAGGTGCTATTTTTGTCCATAAACTTGAAATGGTTGCGCAGAATAATTATTCTAGGTAAGATCATGTCGACGATTATTATGCCATAATTTATATGTTCCGACCTGCATTTTGTGTCCTAAATCCTAATAATAATAATAATACCAGTTGTGTATCTCCATAAAAGTAACAAAAAAAATGCAATCTGCTTTTAAAATACATGTCTCAATATAAACTGGTATCCACCATAATGATAACAGAAAAAGATGTAAATTTCTATCATCCAAACCACCTTCCTCATGTTACGTCAAAGTAACTAATAAAATTAATGGCAAAAACGATAAGGACAAACTCGTCAGAAAGAGCTACCCGCATAATGGTGTGGTGCCTGCTGATGATGTCACCAGTCTTGAGAGCTGCTTGCTCGCTTGGAAATGAAATATGAATCAAATTCAAGTTAGAGAATTGTTCTTCTGGCTACATGGTCAACTAAACAAAAACGGGTACTGTGTATGGGTTCCAATGCTAACCATAACATCATTTAAAAGAGGATGGGCTGATTTACCTCCATCATCTAGATAGGTAAATTGGCATATCAGCTCTTGCCAGATGTTGGAGGCTTAAAAGCATCAACTACGAACTAGCAGGTGGATACAGTTTTGTGGAATTCGTGCAACCCTTCAACACAAGGGTTTTCACATCCACGTAAAGTACCATGATCGCGATTTGTGGCACACTGATCAGAGGATGTGTGTGCTTGCTTAATATGAAAACCAACTATCTTCTTATCAACAATATTATGGTCCTTTGGGATGCCCTTTAAGAAGTGACGATGACGAGAGACGACTTGATCATGTTAAACTTACTATGATTCAAATGGAATCCTCCGGCGGGATTGTTACAAAATTACCCTCAGGTAATTATATAGTTAAGTAGTAAATACACTTCAGGCCAGACACTTCACAAGCTTTTGTATGAATGGATATATGTACATAAGTCAAGTTTTAGCATGAAGTTCACTACTCTACTACAATACAATAAGTATGAACACTGACACAAAACGATGATTGATAGCCCAACCCACGAAAGCTGAGTTTGGCACGATCTAACGAAATGATGATGAGTTGTTTTATGCAATGTACAGAGTCAAACTGTTGATTATTCGGCGAGCTTAGGTGGAGATAAGAATGGCATGTAAATAAACCTATCACTAGAGTTTACACACTTTTGTTAATCAAATCTGTTTTTCATCATGGACATTATGAAGGTTTTTCTATTAAAAAAAAGTGCAGCTGCTTCCTCTAATACATTCTACCACTCAGTCACAATCGTAGGTTCATATATACCAGGAATTAGGATGCCTTCCTTTCAAAGTATGCAGTAAAGAGCCATTGTGACTAAATTTGATGTTATGGTGTTAAGATTCTATTAACTCATCCTATTCCTGTCGCTATCCGGTGGGAAATGGCTTTTATAGCCAGTATTGTAATGGGACAAAGAATAAAAATTGTCGGGACTTTTACAGCTTTCAAATTGTCACTTAGAAAAACACCTTTGGTTACCAAAAGCAATATTTATTAGAACAAGTCCTGAACCTCAGTACTGCAAACACATCTGGTAATTATTCAATATTCATGTAATTCTAACAGAGCTTCTTATCCATGTTACATAATAGTGTGTAATCACTCCAATGAGCAAGATAAGAAAATAAAGAACAAAAATTCGAACATATACCTGTATGGCACAAATAGGAACCTCCAAACCACCAAACATTCCATTGTTAAGTATCCTGTCGAAACCAGACGCTCAAACTTGTCCTGCACGTACTGCTGATGACCATAGGCATAACAAGTAACAACACTCTCAAACAACCCTCAAACAAAATTTATGATAAGTCTGATTTTCAATATTGTAATTGGGATTGCCAATTTCCCTAGTAATGCTTCCCTTTTAATTATTGCAGGCGAAGGCAGCTGAAGACCTAGAGACGCTTATACAAAAATAAAAAAGGTATTTAATAGCAAGCTGATTTTCTACCAGCCAATGCACAGTTTAATGAATATTCCCACAACCATAAATAATGATACTCCAACCAACAAAGCTTGACAAAAGGTGCAGCCAATTCATCTGATCAAACATAAAATTCAAAACAGAATTCCACCCTAGGCAATACATACTCGTACAAGCAAAAATCACAATACTTGCAGTTCAAATACACACACATCACGTCAATGAGCACACTACATATCAAATACAGAAATGAAGACAAGGCTAAAGATGGAAGGTGGAGACAAGTATGATCGAGCATCGAAGCTGCAATAGTAGACAAAATACTGCATGCACATATTTTATTTAATAAAACAAGAGAAAGATGATTAATACAGAAAATACATTAAACTATCAAACCAATAAACACAAAGAAAGAAAAAAATAATGCGACATGATAACCCAGAATTCTGAAATATAGAGAAAGAACATACTGCAAACTTGTTCTTCCAAGTCCCTAGTTACATACAACTGATAGCAGTTATAACTGAGTATATGCCTTTTAATTTTAAAACATAACAAGAAGTCATGAAAAAAGGCATATTCCTAAAACTTCAGAAGAATTAAAAGAGTACAATTTGTTGGAATGGAAATGCATATGTAAGTGATAGATCAAGAAAGAAATTTAAAAATAGTTGGCATACTCATGTTCACAGGCATTTAAAGAATCCACCTTCTACCACGCCATTTTTCTGTTTTCCAACTTATGATGATTTTGGGACAGTTCATAGATTTGACACTTTAATATCGCTTTCTGAACACAAATGATATCAACAGTGCGACAAAATTAATCCAGATTCCAAGCGAAGGAGTGAGAAAGGCTCCTACTTGCAAGACTTTATAAGGGAGTAGATATGCTTCTCATGGATGCACTTCGTTGCCAAATATAAAATGATGAAAATAAAAACAAAAAACATCAGTAATATTCATTATGATTCATATAGCTCATTTCAAACTGCTACGTGACTGATTTTCTTACAATCAATCAACATGAAATTTTGTATGAAATCATGAAATTTTTTTCATGATATCAAAAAAACTGGTAAAAAGGTTCTTACAATCAATCAACAGGAAATTTTCATGATATCATACAGTATATCTCGTAGGTGATTCTCTACACTTTTCGACAATGTTCCCCTTGTGTTAAGTACTTGGAATCCGTATTAATAGTGACTCGTTTAGATAGGAAGATAATAATTCTAAGATACTAAACAATTTTTTCTTATCAATGACAGACTGACAAGACTAAACTTGAAATATCTAAAACTGTAGGAATGGAAGTAAGCCGTAAAATTGAAAACTGTAGATTTATAGAGAACTGCCAAAGGAAAATATTACCAGTTCGTCATTCAAAAGTAATAACTCAATGAAGGATAGTATACACAAGACACAACCTTGTAGCGGGTATACACAATTCTCTATTACTCAATGATGAGTACATACAACAGGATGGTAACTACACTACAATTGCGGTGCTCAATCACAGATTTCTAAGTATTTGGTAAAGCATGAGAAGCACTGAGTGATTACCGCTAGTGTAGCACTACAAATGAAGCGCACTGGATAGCTAACCAATCAAGGCAACTATCATCTGAAGTCCTCAGCAAAACCCTCCAGGTCTCTCCGTCCAAATACCCTTCCGCCCGTGTATTGCACCTGACACCTAGCTGCCAGGTAGAAAAGTAACCAAGCCACTATAAAATAGACCTCCTGTGCCGCTTGGAAATAAGAGGCTAAATGCTTGCCGCATATTCGGGATACAAAATTTCTCATATATGATCCAGTAAGTAGGTACTCTAAGCACTTCAACATAATGGCTTGATTCAGCATTGTGGATAGCAAATAACAACCTTCCTTGACCATTTCCCTCCCGCCCCTCCTTCTCACATTCACAATGACAACCCAAGAGACCACAGAAAAAACAAAAGACACCGACGCATCAATCAAGAACCACATTGCAACAAATCCAAATATTTCCTTCTCGAAATCACGGCCCCAGGGTGACATAACAGAAAAAGGCATCAACTTTAGTCTTACAAACAACCTGAAAAATGAATACTGGTCTTCAATTTCACCAAAGTACCACAATCCAAGAAGCTGTGTAAATGCATCCCTAATTGCCCATCTAAGAAGAATAAAGGATGAAAGCCTCTTCATTCCTAGTCTACATCCATCAAGAAAACTCACAAGGAAAGAAACTTCCTTTCCTAAAAGGTCTTTCACTACCGCCACAAAAACAATTCCAAAAACCCAAGAATAAGTCATCAAGAACCCAAGAATGACCCATCCATAAGCAGCAGACATGAAACACACAAGAAAGAAAAGCGTTACAGAATCTCTACTACCAAGATCCAAATTCTTAAGAAAGAGAGGATACTGGTCCATCAAACTTTCACCTTCCAACTCCTTATCCTCAGCAACACCACCAACAATAGAACTACTATTCCTTTCCTTAAACTCACCACCGCCATCAAAACTCACACCATTCATATCAAAAGTAACCCCATTTCTAACCACCTGCTTCAGCACAACTCCATTATCCTCCACAACTCCAGAAAACCCTAACATCTTCCCAAACCTCACAAAACTCCTATTCCCATCCCCAGTCTTGCTCAAAACCTCTTCATCATCATCATCCGCGAAGAAGTCGTTCTCGAGCGTGCCAACCCTAGTGAGCTGGAGAAAGGGGCGATTCCTCCGTCGGCGGCGATTGACAGGGGAGAGGGAGAAGGGAGAGTCGTCGAGGGAATGAGCTGCGGAGGAGACTTGGAGGCGGGAGAGGAGGGCTTGGAGAGAAGGATCGCGATCGACGAAAGAGGTGAGGAGTTGAGTGCCGGTCTCGACGGAGGTGCGGAAGATGAAGATGAGGAGGGAGAGGGAGAGGAAAGTGAGTAAGTGGGAGGTGAAGATGGAGTGAGATTGACGGAGGATGTCGGCGACTGATCGGAGGTTCAGGTTAGGGTTCGGATCAGCCATTGGACGCTTCGATCTTCTTCTTCCTCTGGATTGGACAAACAAAATGCGATTCCAACTGTTCGTCTGAGTTTGATGTATCAATAGAGCCAGCAATTATTTATTAAGGGTTTGGATCAAATACAAATCTTGTTACCAATAATGTGGTATATTCATTAGAGTTAACATAAGTTAGGGCATAAGTTAGGCCATTGTTTTACATTAGAGTAATTTAGTTAATATATTGACATTAGATGAGTTAAATCCAAATCTTATGAATCTTGCCTTCTCCTTTTTTGCTATAAAAAGGATGCAAATGCAATGAGAAAAACACAACTTAAGCTTCCATTCTTACTCATCCTAAAAACTCTCCATTATTCCTCTCACAAACAATCTTGTTATATGTGTTTTGTTAGAGTTTCAAAGTTATTTTATAACACGTTATCAGCACGAACGCTCTCCACTTCCATACCGTAAGTTTCGAACAAAGATTCAATAAAAGGTTAAGTGTTTTTCCTCACTTGTCTCTCAACTTCCGCTTAGTTCTTCATCTGTTCTACTTGGATATCATAAGGGGTTCACTACCTCAATGGGAGCTTTACTCTCCCTCTTTCACAATTCCAGATTGTGACTTGATATCTGAGCTTTCCTGGATGAAAAAAAACTGAGAATTCCATTACTTTTTAATTCGATCCTATTACGGCAACGGTTATGTATGTTTTACTTTAAATACTTCTTACAACTTGTTATTCTTTCTTAATGTATAACAACATATTATTATGCAGTGCGGATTACCGCTCCATAGTAAAGTGTTGTGATTTACAAAGTAATTATCTTTACTTGTAATACTTCTTACAACTTGTTTTACTTTCTTAATGTATAACAACATATTATTATGCTGTACCGCCCCATAGTAAAGTGTTGTGATCTGCAAAGTAACTATCTTTACTTTAAATACTTCATTTTCTTTGAACTATATAATTTATTTGATGATATTACATTGTTAATTTACTCTTAGTGCTCAACGGTAACAAACGGTAACATAACGGCTAGTTTTTTCTCTATAAATTCGATTTCGTTCACCATACAAAATCACATTCACTCTCTCTTCTACTACATAATCTTCTCAAGAAAACCTTGCCATAAAATGTCTCGTCTAATGCTCGTTTTAGTTTTCATAATTATTTTTGTACTTACTATTTGTGTCCTCACCGGAGAGGTTCCGACGGATGAATTTTATCATTGTTTAAAAATGCTTGTAATAATGTATGTCTTCTTCTTCTTTACAATATTTGTAGACATTTATGTTTTAAATTAATCTAATAAACTTTTTCTACTTTTAGTTACCACCATGTAAAACCTCGCAAAACTTGAGTTCAGTCCACTCGACATATCAGGCAAAAATTATATGCCCTGGACAATAGACATTGAGACACATTTGGACTCAATGGATCTTCCCGAAACAATCATTGAAGGGAATACCTCATCGAAAGTGGATAAGGCAAAATCTTTGATTTTCCTTCGTTGTCATCTTGATGAGAATCTCAAAAATGAGTATCTCACTGTGAAAGATCCGAGTGATTTATGGAAAAATCTGAAAGACAGATTTGATCACCAAAGGGATGTGATGCTTCCCTTATATCGGGATAAATGGGCTGCTTTACGGTTTCAAGATTTTCCGAAAATCAGTGAGTATAACTCTGAGATGATAAAAATAGTGAGCCATTTGAACTTTTGTTGAGATAAAATGACTGATGCTGAAATGATGGAAAAGACTTTCTACATTCCATGCATCAAATGTAACCTTGCAGCAACCGTATCGTGTAAGTGGTTTTGAAAAATACCATGAGCTGATTGGTACTCTCCTAGTGGCAGAAAGAAACAATGAACTGTTGATAAAGAACCACCAATCTCGCCCAACGGGCTCCAGAACATTTTCTGAGGTACATTTTGCCAACTCTAATGAGAGTATACCCATGAACTATTTTCAGGGTCAAGGGCAAGGCCGAGGTCGTGGACGTGGGCGAGGATGAGGTCGAGGTCGTAGTTTTGGCCAGGGGCGCGGTCGAGGTGGTTATCCCAATAATCCACCTCATAAGATCGCCAATTATCACCAAAGGAGACAACAAAATGACTGAAACCGTGAGAACTCCCACAAAAGGGGAGGTGGTCCAAGTTCATCAAAGAGCCCTGAGACCACTTGTTTTAGATGCGGTTGTAAAGGGCATTGGTTTAAAACCTGTCGAACCCCTGAACACTTATGCAAACTCTATCAAGAGTCCGTGAAGGGAAAAGGAAAGGAGGTCAACTTTATTGACCAAGCTCCTATGAATGAGTTTACTCGACTTGAAGAATCTGATTTCAATAATGAGCATGTTGATACAGTTGGGGATTTTACAAATGCAAATGAGATCAATTTTATTGAACATGATCACGTGAACGAGTACACTCATCTTGGGGAACATAATCCTAGTGAGGACTTCCTTGGTGATATAACTGGAAAAATGAATGGTGGGAACTGAAAGGGGAAGTTGTGTAAACCCATGGGAATGAAGCCAAACGGTTCGATGTCTTAATTTGATTTTCTTATGTTATATGTATGTTTTCCTTTAAGCATGACTATGTTTTCTCACATGTAATAAAATATATCTACCTTTCATCTATCTTATCATTTTCTTGTTTACTTAAAGCTTTGAAATGGACAAAGCCAAAGTCAACCAAAGGATTAATATTGAAAAAATGTGCATACTTGATAGTGGAACAACGCACACAATCCTGAAGGATAAAAGGTTTTTCTTGATGATAAAACCAACACGAACCATTGTGAATACAATATCAGGTCCTGTAGATCTGATTGAAGGAATTGGCAAGGCAAACTTTGTATTGCCAAATGGCACAAAGTTTACGATACATAATGCCTTATTTTCGCCAAAATCCAAACGAAACTTATTGAGTTTCAATGATATTTATTCTCATGGATTCGAGACTCAGTCTATGACTGAAGGTAACATGAAGTTCATGTTACTCACTATGTATAGATCTAGAAAGAAATACATAGTTGAAAAACTACCAATGCTTCCCACTGGATTGCATTACACGCATATAAATGAGATTGAGTCAAATGCGGTAGTTATGAAATCTTCAATATTAACCATGTGGCATGACCAATTGGGTCATCCAGGTTCAAGTATGATGCGAAGAATTATCGAAAATACGCATGGACACCCATTGAAGGATCATAAAATCCCTCAAGGAAATATTTTTCCATGTAAAGCTTGTTCTCTTGGAAAGCTTATCATAAGGCCATCACAGGGAAAGGTTGAAACAGAATCACCTATGTTTCTTGAGCGTATTCAAGGTGATATTTGTGGGCCTATTCACCCACCATGTGGACCATTTCGATACTTTATGGTATTGATAGATGCATCTAGCAAATGTTCACATGTATGTTTGTTATCAACTCGCAATGTGGCATTCGCCAAATTACTTGCCCAAATAATAAAATTGCGAGCTCAATTTCCTGATCCTACAATCAAGAAAATTAGACTTGATAACGCCGGTGAATTGACATCCCAGACATTTGATGAATATTGTAAGTCAGTTGGGATTGTGGTCGAGCATCCTGTTGCTCATGTCCACACACAAAATGGTTTGGCTGAATCATTGATCAAACGCCTCCAACTTATTGCTAGGCCATTGATAATGAGAACAATGCTTCCTACCTCAGTATGGGGTCACGCAATATTACATGCCTCTGAATTAATTCGTATCAGACCAAGTGCATATCATAAAAGTTCTCCACTACAACTTGCATTTGGTCAAGAACAAAATATATCTCACTTAAGGATTTTTGGTTGTGCTATTTATGTGCCTATTGCACCTCCTCAAAGAACAAAGATGGGACCACAAAGAAGCCTTGGGATATATGTGGGCTTTGAAAGTCCATCTATTGTTAAATTTCTTGAACCTCAAACTGGAAATATTTGCACAGCAAATTTTGCTGATTGCCACTTTGATGAGGAAAATTTCCCACCATTAGGGGAGAAAGAAAACAGTTTGAGAAAGAAATTACTTGGTCTGTACCAACATTATTGCATCTTGATCCTTACACAAAAGATTGTGAAGGTAGAGTACAAAGGATTTTACATTTGCAAGAAATGGAAAATCAACTTCCTGATGCATTTACAGACACAAAGAGAGTGACTAAATCTCACATACCGGCTGAGAATGCTCCCGTACAAATTGAAATTCCAAAAGGGAAGCCGGAAAATAAAGTCATTCATGAAATCACAACACGGTTAAAGCGTGGAAGGCCACCCGGTTCCAAAAATAAAAATCCTCGAAAAAGAAAAGGGGAAGAAAAGCAAAGCGATCCTATGGTGGAAGAAAGTATTCCTACAGAAATACAAAATGAAAAGGATCGAGAAATTTCAATTAATTATGCTAATACAGGCATACTGTGGAACCGAAAAGAGAACATTGATGATGCGTTCTCTTATAATTTGGCATGTGATATTATGAATGAAAATAATGGTGATCTCGAACCACGGTCTATTACTGAGTGTAAAAATAAACACGATTGAGTTGAGTGGAAAAAGGTAATTGAAACTGAACTAGATTCGCTCAATAAACGCAAAGTCTTTGGGCCTATAGTACTCACACCTAAGGATGTGAAACCTGTTGGATACAAATAGGTTTTCGTACGAAAAAGAAATGAGAAAATTAAAATTGCATAATACAAGGCTCGACTTGTTGTACAAGGTTTTTCTAAAAGGCCTGGAATCGATTTTGAGGAAATGTATTCTCCTGTCATGGATGGGATTACGTTTAGATACTTGATAAGTCTAGCAGTTCATGAGAAATTGAATATGCACCTCATGGATGTTGTTACCGCTTACCTATACGGGACGCTTGATATTGAAATTTACATGAAAATCCCTGAAGGTTTTAAAATGCATGAGGCATTAAGTTCCAAACCTAGGGAAAGATATTCGATCAAGTTAGAAAGATCTTTATATGGGTTAAAACAATCCGGACGCATGTGGTACAATCGATTATGAGAATATTTATTTCAAAAGGGTTATGTCAATGATCCCCTTTGCCCTTGCGTTTTCATTAAGAAAACAACATCCGGTTGTGTAATAATTGCCGTTTATGTTGATGATTTGAATATCATTGGGACCAGTAAAGAAATTCTGGAAGTAATCTCTTATTTGAAGAAAGAGTTCGAAATGAAAGATCTGGGGAAAACAAAATATTGTCTTGGATTACAGATTGAGCACCTCCAGAATGGGATACTTGTGCATCAATCGAATTATACAAAGAAGATAATAAAACGTTTTAATATGGATAAGGATAAATCAAATCCATTAAGTACCCCAATGGTCGTAAGATCCCTTGCTGTGAACAAGGATCCATTTCGTCCATGTGAGGAATCTGAACAGATTCTTGATCCAGAAGTACCATATTTTAGTGCAATTGGAGCTCTTATGTACCTTGCTAATTGTACACGACCTGATATTTCTTTTGCAGTAAATTTATTAGCAAGATTTAGCTCAGCTCCAACGAAAAGACATTGGAATGGAGTTAAACATATATTTCGTTACCTCCAGGGAATGATCGATTTAGGCTTATTTTATCCTAACATTACGAAACCAGTCTTGATTGGTTATGCAGATGCAGGTTACTTGTCAGACCCACACAAAGGTAAGTCACAAACAGGATATGTATTTAGTTGTGGAGGAACTGCGATATTGACGGAGGGCCACCGCACTGTCGTTAAGGTGCAGTGTCCTCTGTACAAATAAATTTATAATATCCGCTACTTGTGACTACACTACTGGGTAGTAAGTGGTAAGTAGGGGTCGAACCCAAGGGAATTAGGGGAATAGGCTATTCTTTTAGGGTGATTGAACTGGGGGGAGCGTGTTTTATGGTTGATTGAGATTTTAGCGCTCTAATTAACTACGTGATTTTTGGGGGTTTTTGGTTTTGATTGCGGAAAAGTAAATACAGAAATTAAAATGCTGTAAATACAAAGAAGACTTACAGTGGGTGATGCGTGATTGTAATTCCTCCGGTAGATCAGCAGTTGGTGATTGCGGTTTAACAGTAAAGAAAAGCATTCGGTTTCAGGTACTCTTGTATTATAACATGTATATAATAAACTGTTAGTAACTTTTCTAAGTATTCAAAGATGAATCGAGGCCCTTTCGTAGCGCAAGACTTACAACATCGTTTAAAGCAACCCTTGTTCTATTTCAGACTAATTCCTCCTTTCGAAGTATCTTAGCCTTTTGTGCATCCACTTGATCTCACAGTTACGATTGACCAAGTGGTGTTTTAGATGAGTCGAACTTCTCAGATAAGCTTTGCCCTTTCGTAGCATCCACTTACCCGAGTATGTTCACGAATCCCCACGGAAGAGTTTTGCCCTTTCGTAGCATCCACTCAACCTTGGAAATTCTGACTATAAATGGCACATAGAACAAGTTTTGAATACAAAGAAATGAAACTAAAAGATATTACAACATTATATAATACAAGAAAATACCTTCCACCGAATAAAGAGTTTAGCTACGAATATCCATAGAGATGGATACCATAGCTAAATACTCGGGGGGTTTTTGAAAACAGTAAGAGGGAAAGGGGTGGAATACTCAAGAACCAACAGGAGTATTCCTAATTCCTACTGAATACTCAAGAACCAACAGGAGTATTCTCTACAGTATTATAATACTCGAGAACCGACAAAAGTATTATAATTTCCAGTATAATACTCAAGAACAAACAGGAGTATTATTTCAAAACCGAACCAAACTTACAAGTAACAAAATGTAGAGAGAGAAGTGATTACAATTTTTGGGATGTGAAATGAGGAGGAGGAGGGGTGTATTTATAGCCATGGGGAGGAGAAATGGAGGGCTAAGATGAGGGCACTTGTTGCATGGAGATTGGATGGGCAAATCAAGGGAGGAGGAGCCACCACATGGAGGAGCCAAAAGCCGCCGGTCAAGGAGGAGGAGGGTGGTGGCAGCCGCCGGTTGCCGGTTGCCTTGGGTGGAGGAGCTCCTCCCTTGGCCACCTCTTCATCAAGTCACCAAGTCATCTTGCCATATGTGAGTTTTGTACAGTTTTGTGCAGTCTTTTCACAAAACTGTCAGTGTGTTCCTTCCCCGGACTGTCTTGACTTCACTCCTGATTCTTCTGATTAATTTATTCTGGTCAATTCAACGTCAGGATCCTTGATATTTCTTCAGTCGGCATATGATCTTGACCTTGGATTGACTCTTGTTATCTTTTCAGCATAAAATCCTCTCCTTAGCGTGTTTTCACTTCAGTCTCTAAAATGCCCTGTGGAAATATATCGGGACTAACAGATGGATGTTAGATAGACAAACAGTCTAACTTGGGGGGTTTTACTGTGTTTTTGATTTGTATAATTGTGGTCCATCAGAATACCCCCCACTTTTAGTTGTTCGTCCCGAACAATGCTATTAAAGGGCGTAAGTTCTAGGTTCGGATTTGACATATGAAAATTAGACTGTGGTACTCGATCTATCCTAATTCATGCATTGCTTACTTATTACCAAATTAAACTGCGTAAATAAATAGAAGAAACTTAATACTTGTACCTCCGTGCTGAGATGCAAATTATATTGGATGTTTCGGGAGATAGCCCTTTTCAGGTTCTTGGGTTGCAGCCTCGGGATCGTTTCGTACTATATGGTCTTCTGGTAGCTTTCTCATGCACGTGATTCGGTTCGGGTTTCAGTGAGTTGAACCTTCTTGATTTTTTTCTTTGGCGAGGGACTGCTTTTTTGTTGTAGTGAATCGGCCTTTGGCCTTTGATTTGACTTTGTCGAGTGCTTCACTTTTGCTCGGTTAAAACCTTCACAATTTTGGGCCTTTGGCCTCTTTTGATTTTCTTCTTTGAGTTTTTTGCTTCTTTGTGACTTGCTAGTCCATTTGTCAGCCTTCTTGGGAGGTCCAATCATCGCCCGCAAGCCTATGGATATACCTCCCCTCTCCTCTCGTCTTCGTCGTTTTGCGCGGGTCAAGATGAGGGTCGCTTATCTATTTTCTCGGCTATTTTGACTAGAGAGAGGACGGTCTGATTCCCGTCCTCGCCTTTGCATAGATGCTTCTTGGCGGAGTTTGACTCAATTATTCACTGAAAACCCGAAGTGCAGCCTCCACTGACTTCGAAAACCATATAGTTTGATCTGATCCTTTGATTGCTTCCCAAGTCCTTCTAGGGCAGTTTATGTCAACTCCACATCCCTAGTTATCTCAGTACAAAGGACAAATGGAAAGTTACATTCTAAGTTTTTAAACAGTTTGAATTTTCACAAGGTAAATGCATGAATTCTGATTTATCTTTTTCACATTCTTAAGTTCATATGATCAAAAAGATACTATTACTAAAAAAGAAAAACAGCAAGCATGTTATTTATGTACACAGGCGGTTTTCACCCCCCACTTTTGAACGAAGGCGTGCCTTAGTTCAAAAGTCATGCAAGCTTAAAACTAAGTACTGAAAGTAAGTGCAGAAAGTAAGATAGTGTCGGGTTACCTCCCGACCAGTGCACTTGTTTTACGTCGTTGGCTCGACGATACCTCGTTGTGGATTACTGGTTTGGGTCCCATGGGTGGCTGAGGTCAAACTTTGCCACCGTTCCTGTGTTGTTTCTTGCGGTGAGTCTTCCTGATTTTTTAGCAGATGACGGGTTTGGGTCCAGTTCTGATGGTATCTCCTTCCAACGTCTCTGAGAAGGCGAGGGACCTTTCACTATCAGCTTTTTGAACTGGGTGTTCTCCTGTTTAGGGCTGCCTTGTCCAGTCATGGCGAAAGCGTGCTCCATGTAGGAGTCATTCTGCTCAGGCCCTTTTCCCATCCTCTTTTCAGCCTCTTCTTTGATCACATGGTTTTCAGCGATTTGCCTATTGATCGAGGGGAAAAGTCGGGAAGGCCTGGGAAATTCGTCAGTGGTGTTCTGGACTCCTACTTCGTTGCTTCCGGTGCTTTCCATGTCTGATTCTTCAGATGGTTCAGGAGTCTCTTCTGACGGTTCGGTGGTTTCTCCTTCATCAGCCTCTGGGTCAGCTTCTTCTGTCTGCATTTCCTCGTCAATTTGGGGTGCTCGTCTTGTGGCAGCGGCCAAGCCGATTATAAGGTGCCACATGTCTGTAATGGTGAAGTTTATGGCAGACCTTCTCATAGCTTCGTTAACTCTTCCCAGCTCTTCGGCCCTCATCCCACGAAGAAATTTTTGGAGAAGAATTTTCTTCGTAAACCCATGGTGCGGGCAGCTTGAGACGATGGCATCGTAGTTCATGTAGTATTCGTCCAAAGTCTCATCCCGGGATTGTTGAAGGTTCAGGATCTTCTCGCGGGTTTCTTGGCGTAAAGATGGTGGGGAGAATTCTTTCAGGAATGGTGCACAGAGGTCCACGAAACGTACCGCACTACTAGCGGGTGATGTGTAATACCAGATTGTTGCGAAATCCGTTAGAGAGAATTTAAAGCATTTAAGCTTAAATTCTTCTAACGTTTCAGTCTCAGGTTTAATGTGGCAGCAAACGTAGTGAAAGCTCCGACAGTGTAGTACTGGATCTTCTGCATCCGTTCCCCCGAACAGTGGAAGGTGCCGTGTTGTCCATGCATATGAAGGTTGTTGCGTCATGAGGTCATGGGAGGGAACGAAAGAATAGCTTATTCGATGGCTAATTCCCCGGCAACGGCGCCAATTTGACGGAGGGCCACCGCACTGTCGTTAAGGTGCAGTGTCCTCTGTACAAATAAATTTATAATATCCGCTACTTGTGACTACACTACTGGGTAGTAAGTGGTAAGTAGGGGTCAAACCCAAGGGAATTAGGGGAATAGGCTATTCTTTTAGGGTGATTGAACTGGGGGGAGCGTGTTTTATGGTTGATTGAGATTTTAGCGCTCTAATTAACTACGTGATTTTTTGGGGGTTTTTGGTTTTGATTGCGGAAAAGTAAATACAGAAATTAAAATGCTGTAAATACAAAGAAGACTTACAGTGGGTGATGCGTGATTGTAATTCCTCCGGTAGATCAGCAGTTGGTGATTGCGGTTTAACAGTAAAGAAAAGCATTCGGTTTCAGGTACTCTTGTATTATAACATGTATATAATAAACTGTTAGTAACTTTTCTAAGTATTCAAAGATGAATCGAGGCCCTTTCGTAGCGCAAGACTTGCAACATCGTTTAAAGCAACCCTTGTTCTATTTCAGACTAATTCCTCCTTTCGAAGTATCTTAGCCTTTTGTGCATCCACTTGATCTCACAGTTACGATTGACCAAGTGGTGTTTTAGATGAGTCAAACTTCTCAGATAAGCTTTGCCCTTTCGTAGCATCCACTTACCCGAGTATGTTCACGAATCCCCACGGAAGAGTTTTGCCCTTTCGTAGCATCCACTCAACCTTGGAAATTCTGACTATAAATGGCACATAGAACAAGTTTTGAATACAAAGAAATGAAACTAAAAGATATTACAACATTATATAATACAAGAAAATACCTTCCACCGAATAAAGAGTTTAGCTACGAATATCCATAGAGATGGATACCATAGCTAAATACTCGGGGGTTTTTGAAAACAGTAAGAGGGAAAGGGGTGGAATACTCAAGAACCAACAAGAGTATTCCTAATTCCTATTGAATACTCAAGAACCAACAGGAGTATTCTCTACAGTATTATAATACTCGAGAACTGACAAGAGTATTATAATTTCCAGTATAATACTCAAGAACAAACAAGAGTATTATTTCAAAACCGAACCAAACTTACAAGTAACAAAATGTAGAGAGAGAAGTGATTACAATTTTTGGGATGTGAAATGAGGAGGAGGAGGGGTGTATTTATAGCCATGGGGAGGAGAAATGGAGGGCTAAGATGAGGGCACTTGTTGCATGGAGATTGGATGGGCAAATCAAGGGAGGAGGAGCCACCACATGGAGGAGCCAAAAGCCGCCGGTCAAGGAGGAGGAGGGTGGTGGCAGCCGCCGGTTGCCGGTTGCCTTGGGTGGAGGAGCTCCTCCCTTGGCCACCTCTTCATCAAGTCACCAAGTCATCTTGCCATATGTGAGTTTTGTACAGTTTTGTGCAGTCTTTTCACAAAACTGTCAGTGTGTTCCTTCCCAGGACTGTCTTGACTTCACTCCTGATTCTTCTGATTAATTTATTCTGGTCAATTCAACGTCAGGATCCTTGATATTTCTTCAGTCGGCATATGATCTTGACCTTGGATTGACTCTTGTTATCTTTTCAGCATAAAATCCTCTCCTTAGCGTGTTTTCACTTCAGTCTCTAAAATGCCCTGTGGAAATATATCGGGACTAACAGATGGATGTTAGATAGACAAACAGTCTAACTTGGGGGGTTTTACTGTGTTTTTGATTCATATAATTGTGGTCCATCAGATATCTTGGCGCTCCCAGAAACAAACACTTGTTGCAACGTCATCAAATCATACTGAAGTCATTGCATTACATGAAACAAGTCGTGAGTGTGTGTGGCTGAGGTCTATGACAGAACACACCAGAACCACTAGCGTTCTTCAACCCATAAACGATCTCATCACATTCTACGAGGATAATGCTGCATATGTTGCTCAAATGAAGGAAGGATTTGTAAAGAGCGACAGAACAAAACATATTCCTCCAAAATTCTTTTCATTTACTGAAGAGTTGGAAAAGAATAATGTCACCAACATCCAATATGTCCGTTCATGCGAGAACTCGGCGGATCTTCTCACAAAGGCCCTTCCCACCTCAGTATTCAGGAAACATGTTCTTGACATCGGCATGCGAAAGCTACAAAACTTATGAAGAGATCACTCTTGCCAACGTCAGGAGGAGTTTTACGTGGCTGCACTCTTTTTCCCTTATCTTAGTTTTTATCCCACTGGGTTTTTCCAAGAAAGGTTTTTAACGAGACAGCGTAAACACGTAATGAGTATCCCAAGGGGGAGTGTTATGAATAATGTGATATACTCATTAGAGTCAATATAAGTTAGGCCATAAGTTAGGCCATTGTTTTACATTAGAGTAACTTAGTTAATGTATTGACATTAGAGGAGTTAAATCCATAATTTATGGATCTTGCCTCCTCCCCTTTTGCTATAAAAAGGATGCAAATGCAATGAGAAAAACACAACTTAAGCTTCCATTCTTACTCATCCTAAAAGCTCTCCATTATCCCTCTCACAAACAATCTTGTTATAAGTGTTTTGTTAGAGTTTCAAAGTTATTTTATAACAAAATCAAAATCATAAATAAAAACTACAAATTCATAAAAAAATTGACACGTGTAACAATCGACTAAATCAAAATTCATACCGTTCGGGGTTTTTTTGTAAATAAAAAAAATACAAGCGAACTTATTTAAAAATACATAAAAGATAGGAGGGGTATAATCGTCCTAAAATTTGCTACAGTAAAATTCAACTTTCGCTACAGTACGTTTTTAAGTCTGATCAACATGCGTTAAGTTTGATCATTTCGAATAAAATTTGACTTTTGCCACAGTAAAATTCGACTTCGCTATAGTACATTTTTAATTCTAATCATTTTGAATAAAATTTGACTTTGCTACAGTAAATTTGACTTTTGCTACAGTAAAATTCGACTTTCGCTACAATACGTTTTTAAGTCTGATTATCTTGAATAAAATTTGACTTTTACTGTAGCAAAAGTCGACTTTCGCTACAGTAAAATTTGTTACAATTTTTAAGTCTGATCATTCTCAATTTGTAGTCTTTTAGTTACCAGTTTTAAGTATGATCATTCTTAATTTTCAGTCTGATTATTACCAATTTTTAAGTCTGATCATTCTCTCTTTAAGTCTGATCATTCTCAATTTTAAGTCTGATCATTAACAATTTTTAAGTCTGATTATTCTCTCTTTAAGAGCATCCTCCACCATGATAAAAAAAATCATATCATCCATCTCTCTCATCCTTTTTCTCTCTCATCTAATCATCCCTCATGGGTTTTTCAATTACATGCACCCCACTCTTGATCCAAAAAAAAGTTTATCATCAATCTCTCTCATCACTACATAAATTTATAGCTCATAAATGTTAAGATCAATAAAAATACTCCCTCCATCCCATTTTGTTTGTCCAAAAGGACAGTTTTCACGGGAATTAAGAAATGTAAATAAAGGACAATGAGAGAGAGAGAAGAGGGAAGAAAAAGGAGGTGTGGAGGTGGGTTCCGTACACGAATTATTAGTTATTTATCATTGAAAGTACAATTTCGTTAATAAAATAAAAATTTTTGATAGGAAAGAGATGATTGATTTGATTATTGGGTTGTATATAAAAGGAAAGTGGACAAACATAAGGGGACACCCAAAAAGAAAAGTGGACAAACAAAATGGGACAAAGAGAGTATACCAAAGTGTATCTCGTTTTATAGAGCTCAAAAAATTATGAATATTGATATTTATTTTGATTTTTTATTATTTGTAATTTAGAAGATATATTCGTTGCAAGATCAAAATAAAAACTGTACTGTTTCTTACACAGGATACGTGTCGCGTTACGATTGGCTCATTCTCATGATCAAAACACAAAAAAAGATCATGGGATGATCCTTTTTAGAAAAACCCATGGGATGATCTTTTTGATGATCAAAAAAATCATGGTGGGGGTGCATGATTTTTTTGATCATCTCTCATAATCACTTTCTATGGTTCAAAAAAGCATGGTGGGTGATGCTCTAAGTGTGATCATTCTCAATTTTAAGTCTGATCATTACCAATTTTTAAGTCTGATCAAGTCTGATTATTCTCGATTTGTAGTCTTTTAATTACCAATTTTAAGTCTGATCATTTTCAAATTTTAAGTGTGATCATTCTCAATTTTAAGTCTGATCATTATTAATTTTTAAGTCTAATCATTCGCTATTTAAGTCACATCATTCGCTGTTTAAGTCTGATCATTGTCTCTTTAAGTCTGATCTCTCTCAATTTTAAGTCTAATCATTCTCTCTTTTAGTCTGATCATTCTCAATTTGTAGTCTTTTAGTTATCAATTTTAAGTCTGATCATTGTCTGTTTAAGTCTGATCATTGTCTCATTAAGTCTGATCATTGTCTATTTAAGTCTGATCATTGTCATTTTAACCATGGTCATTACCAATTATAAGTCCAATCATTATCAATTTTAAGTCTGATCATTACCAATTTTAAGCCTGATCATTACCATTTTAAGTCCGATCATTGTTTATTTAGGCCTGACCATTCTCTCTTTAAGTCTGATCATTATCAATTTTAAGTCTGGTCATTAACAATTTTTAAATCTGGTCATTTTCTCTTTAAGTGTGATCAATCTCAATTTTAAGTATGATCATTAACAATTTTTAAGTCTGATCATTCTCTTTTTAAGTCTGATCATTCTTAATTTTAAGTCTGATCATTACCAATTTTGCAGTCTGATCATTCTCTCTTTAAGTCTGATCATTCTCAATTTGTAGTCTTAGTTACCAATTTTAAGTCTGATCATTACCAATTTTTAAGTCTGATCATTCTCTTTTTAAGTCTGATCATTCTCAATTTGTAGTCTTTTAGTTACCAATTTTAAGTCTAATCGTTCTTTCTTTAAGTCTGATCATTCTTAATTTTAAGTCTGATCATTAACAATTTTTAAGTCTGATCCTTCTCTCTTTAAGTGTGATCAATCTTAATTTTAAGTCAGATCATTAACAATTTTTAAGTCTGATCATTCTCTCTTTAAGTGTGATCATTCTCAATTTTAAGTCTGATCATTACCAATTTTTTAGTCTGATCAAGTCTGATTATTCTCAATTTGTAGTCTTTTAATTACCAATTTTAAGTCTAATCATTTTCAAATTTTAAGTGTGATCATTTTCAATTTTAAGTCTGATCATTATTAATTTTTAAGTCTAATCATTCGCTATTTAAGTCACATCATTCGCTGTTTAAGTCTGATCACAGTCTCGGTAAGTCTGATCATTCTAAATTTTAAATCTAATCATTCTCTCTTTTAGTCTGATCATTCTCAATTTGTAGTCTTTTAGTTATCAATTTTAAGTCTGATCATTGTCTCATTAAGTCTGATCATTGTCTATTTAAGTATGATCATTGTCGATTTTAACCCTGGTCATTACCAATTATAAGTCTGATCATTATCAATTTTAAGTCTGATCATTACCAATTGTAAGCCTGATCATTGCTATTTTTAAGTCTGATCATTGTTTATTTAAGTCTGACCATTCTCTCTTTAAGTCTGATCATTATCAATTTTAAGTCTGGTCATTAACAATTTTTAAATCTGGTCATTTTCTCTTTAAGTGTGATCAATCTCAATTTTAAGTATGATCCTTAACAATTTTTAAGTCTGATCATTCTCTTTGTAAGTCTGATCATTCTTAATTTTAAGTCTGATCATTACCAATTTTTAAGTCTGATCATATTCTCAATTTGTAGTCTTTTAGTTACCAATTTTAAGTCGGATTTAAGTCTGATCATTACCAATTTTTAAGTCTGATCATTCTCTTTTTAAGTCTGATCATTCTCAATTTGTAGTCTTTTAGTTACCAATTTTAAGTCTGATCATTCTCTCTTTAAGTCTGATCATCTCAATTTGTAGTCTTTTAGTTACCAATTTTAAATTTGATCATTATTTTTTTAAGTCTGGTCGTTAACAACTCGAGGACTAAATTGAAAATAACATTATCAGTTTTTATACCCCTCAGTGTGGAATGACTATAATACCCCTCCGTGTGTTTGTTCGGGATTTCGACTAAATGGGACACGTGTCAGCTTGAAATTGAGTTTGTAGTTTTTATATATAAATCGGTTTGTACCTGAACCGCACTCTTATTTTTTTTACCAAAATTATTGTAAGAGATTAGTATAAACCAATTCTTGATTCTACTGTCCCAAGTCTGATTTTATTTACGTTTTTTTATAGTGATTTTATTTACGTTAACTATAAAGTTTTTTGAAAAATTGTCACGTACCACAATGGTATATTATATCTTCTATTCTTCGAAGGAGTGCTGGGAATACGGAATATACGAAAGATTCAATGGAGACGAGCTATACATAGTTGCGTAGCTAATTCAAAGTTCTACAACTCTCTAGTTCACACTATGAACAAACAAGATTGTTTAGAAGGTCGAAACATAAGTGGAAATTGAAGCAACTGCAGAAATCCGTGGTATCGCGCCCCAAGTCACTGAACATTTAGTTTTATCAGTAAATATTTAGTTTTATCACTAAACATTTAGTTTTTTCACTGAACATTTAACCAAAATACGTGGACAATTTAGAATATTTTACTAGATAATGTCAAGTAACATGAAACTGATACATTATAATCTCAAGATTCAACATTAAAAATTGAGATTGGTCGTTTATAATGACTGGATATTTAACTTTTTTACTGAACATTTAGCTTTATCATTAATCATTAATACCGAAAATTGGAAAAGATCATATTACCTCGCATATATAATTTTGAAAAAAATCAACAAAGTTCCACGTGTCATGTTATTAAGGGATTTATAGTTAATGTATAGATGCTGTTTACATTTGAATCGAGTGCAGTTCGGGTATAAAATAATTGTATTAACTTTGACTTAAAATCGGTATGGGGTAACAATCACCTAGTTTGCATTTGCGTGACTTTGAAAAACCACTCTCCCAAGTTACGAAACCTTAACTTCGATCTCAGTAAAACTTTCTCAGTTTCCCTCATACATTCCGTTTGTTTCGCCATTGCTGATATGAAGAGAATAGCAGGAATTTCGAGGTTTCCTTATGGTATGAATTTTATTTTATTTGAGGGTTGAAAAGTAGACCTGCACAAAAACGGGTTCGGGACGGGTTATTTATTATTTTACAACCCATATAACCGGGTCGGGCTAATCCACCCGCTCGATTCGGTCTCAAATTATTGTTCAAACCCGCTCTATTTACCGGATCGGGTAACCCGTCGGGCTAACCCGTTACAAATATCTATCGATACATTTTTAATTTTCATATATAACTTGAATAAAAATAAGAAATATGTAGTCATGACTTTGCATTTACAAGGAAATAAACATATAAATATTTCAATTGTGACACGAGAGACTACTTAAATCAATTCACCTAAAGAATCATATTCACTTAGCTGTTGATGGTGATTGACACTCCCCACCATATTAATAAACTTGGTACAAATAGGGCGAATGAGCGACCTCAGTGGTGAGGCGTTCCCCTGCTGCCTTAATTGGCTCAGGTTCGAAGTCCCTACAAAACGCTTTAAAAAATTAGAGCAGATACTACAACTCCTAAGGCTTTAAGCTCCATTTCAAAAAAAATAAAAAATAAACTTGGTACAAATCATTTTAACTTTTCATGAGCATATTGAGATTTCAACCACTTGAACTAAATTCTCAATAGATATACTAAAAAAATCAACTAGCATAAAAGCTATGAAAATTGAAAACTATAAATATTTAATCAAATTTCAATGTTGATATATAAAATTGGCATCTCAGTCAACAAAGGCACAAATTGAACATATAAAACAAGGTTAAGTATGAAGAAGAGAGCTTTTACAGTGGGTAGCGTTGTTACAGAGATTTTGAAAGTTTCAAATTAGAGTAGAGTTTACTTTGTTTTTTAAAAGTTAAAACTATAATATAAATTAGGGATTAATTCGTAGCGGGTTGATGGGCCGGCATTTCAGCCCGATCGGGCTACAATATGTGTCCAAGCCCGGCCCTAATAGGTATACGGTCCGAATGGGCTTGTCCATCGGGCTCTTGTGCTTGTCCAAGCTCATTTATATGATCGGGCGAGCGGACCGGTCCGGTCAGGCTGACCCGAATTTGTGCAGGTCTATTTAAAAGCAACTTTGAAATTCATGATACAGCATATAACCATATCACAGCAAATGTGGACTCTAAGTTAGGGTTACTTTAGCCTTTTACTTGCTTAGTTTTTCAAAGTAAAATTTGTTAATTGTGAATATAATCTCTTAAGACAGTAATTTTTCTTAAGTCTGAACAGTTGGTCTTAAGTCTGATCAATTACTATTATGCATGCGATAATGACTTAAACTAGCAAACTTAGGCAAATAACATGAACTTGTTATATTCCTAAGCAATTCGGGTTTTTGTGACCACTTAGATATAGAACTGAATAGTTTGTTGCATTCCTAAACCACATGAATTATGTCTGAGCAAATTTTCGTACTCTACCAATTCAGAAATACAGTTAATAAGTTGTGTTATTGCTGAGCAATAATTCTTAAGCCTAAACACTTTATCTTATTCTTGAGCATTTTTTATATATGTGAATCATTTGCTATTTATCTGAATGTTTAATAAATTTCTGATCTCTTCTGTTGGTTCTGGGTCAGCCAGTGATACAGCCATAACATCCTTGGTTGAAATCTGGTCCAGCTCTTGCAACGCTGTGCCAACATGTCCATTGGTAATGATCTGGTTCATCAAATGTGGCTTGATAACCCCGATTGCCTTTTTCATTTTAGATTGAATATAACCAATTCTTGCTCCCTCAAAAAAAAAAAATTCTGATCTCTTTCATTTGTAAGTTTTTTTTGAAAAATGCCACCATGCAAATTTCAAGTTTGGGATATACCACGACTTTAAGTTTTATTTGTAATAATATACTACGTTTTTTGAAAATCGCTACTCCTAACAGTGGTTTTAACCCATAGACGACTTCGTCCAGTCCAGTCCAGTCAGCCTTGATGTGGAGGAAAATTAGCAATAACGTGCTAGCCCTTGAAGCGGTTTTCACAAAATTCACTGCTTGGATCAACGGATTTTGAATCAAAATGAACTCAGTGCGTGTCTTATTAAATAAGTTTATGTCTTATCCAAACTCGTTGGTGCGATCTGCGTCTTATCAAAATAAACTCAGTGCGTATTCTTGACCTATTATTCACTTCATTCAATGATGGATTATGTTTGTTTTCTTGACATTTTACTGTCATTTAATCTCTTTTCTAGTGGTTCAGGTCAAATATCATCTACCTAAGACTTTTGGATTGATCCGAAGTAAAACAAAGCATTTGGTGAAGATTTGGGCAAAAATAGGACAAGATAAGGAAGAGTGACCTTTCCAACTTAATTTGCATGCCCAGATCTTATATGATGTCCAAATGAGTCATGCTATAGCTTGTTGAAAATTTCATTCAAAGAGCTATAACTATGTAGTTTACATAAAGACCAAATTCGGATGTTAAGACTATGAAAAAGTCATGAGAAAACTTTGCCAGTATGCCCTGCAGTGACATCCGTTACAAAATAATATGTCACGGGTGTCACGACCCCTAAATTGCCCAGAAAGATTCAGGGGGTCATGACGGCCCTGACAAAATTATATGTTACGACCATCGCGAATATTTTAAGTTATGAATAGCATTTTCTGATCAGATTTTGAGTACGCAGACTTTGGGGATTGATTTTGACCTAAATTGGAGAAGGAGGACAACTGATGGACCATAATTATACGAATCAAAAACACAGTAAAACCCACAAAATTAGACTGTTGGTCTATTTAACTTCTGCTTGTTAGTCCCGATTTATTTCTACAGGGTATTTTGGCACTTAGAGAGAAAACACGCTAAGGAGAGGATTTTACGCTGAAAAGATATTAAGAGTCAATCCAAGGTCAAGATCAGACGCCGAACGAAGAAATCTCAAGATCCTGACGTAGGAATTACTCAAATTAAATTCAACCGAGGAACAATCAAAGTCAGACGGAGCGAAATTGGACTGATAGTTTTGTGAAAAGACTGCACAAAACTGTCAAAACACACCCATGGACCAAGGTGACCGGCCACCTTGCTTGGAGGTGGCCAAAGCCACTCCTCTCCCCCTTGGACAACCGGCAACCGGTGGCCCAACCTCCCCCCAACCGGCGGCTTTTTCCTCCCCCCATGTGGCACCTCCTCCTTGCTCCTCCTTTCTCCTCCCTTGGATGAAAAACACATGCCCTCCATCTCCACCACCCATCCTCCTCCCCTTTAGCTATAAATAGAGGCTCACCCCTCCTCATTACAATCATCCACAAAAAATTGTAACTTATCTCTCTAAGTTTTTGTTACTTTGTAAGTTTGGTTTTGGAAATAATACTCCTGTTTGTTCTTGAGTATTATACGCTTTGAAATTATAATACTCCTGTCGGTTCTTGAGTATTATAATACTGTAGAGAATACTCCTGTTGGTTCTTGAGTATTCAGTAGGAAATTGGGAATACTCCTGTTGGTTCTTGAGTATTCCACCCCTTTCCCTCTTACTGTTTTCAAAAACCCCCGAGTATTTAGTTATGATGTCCTTTTCCATGGATATTCGTAGCTAAACTCCTCATTCGGTCGAAGGTATTTTCTTGTATTATATAATGTTTTAATTTCTTTTAGTTTCTTTTCTCTGTATTCAAAACTTGTTCTATGTGCCATATATAGTCAGAGTTTCCAAGGTTGAGTGGAAGCTGTAACAAGCAAAGCTCTTTCGTGGAAATTCGTGATCATACTCGGTAAGTGGAAGCTGTAACAAGCAAAACTTATCGAGGAGTTCGGCTTATCTTAAAAAACCATTTGGAAACTGGACCAAAGAATTCAAATGGATGCACAAAAGGCTAAGATACTTCGAAAGGAGGAATTAGTATGAAGTAGAACAAGTGTTGCTTTAACCGATGTTGCAAGTCATGCGCTGCGAAAGGGCCTCGATTCATCTTTGAATACTTAGAAAGGTTACTAACGGTTATTAATAAACATGTTATAATACAAGGTACCTGAAGCCGAATACTTTTCCTTGAATTACAAAACCCCCTTGTATTTACTTTTATAAACTGCTCGATCAACTACAACCATCAACCGCTTATCTACCGGAGGAATCGCAATCACGCATCACCCACTGTGAGTCTTCTTCCCTTAACTCCTTTATTTTCAGTATTTACTTTTCCGCATAAAAAACCAAAAAAACCAAAAACAGTAGCTTAGTCATTCGCGCTAAAATCTCAATCAACCTAAAACACGTTCCCCGCAAGTATAAAGAACAACGTATCCCTCTAATTTCCTTGGGTTCGACCCTTACTTACCACTTACTACCCAGAAGTGTAGTTGCGAGTAGCGGAAAATATAAATTTATTTTGCACAGAGAACATTGCACCTTAACGACAGTGCAGTGGGCTCCGTCAAAATTGGCGCCGTTGCCGGGGAATTAGCCATCGGATTAGTTGTTCTTTCCCTCCCATGTCCTCATGACGCAACCCCCTTCATATGCATGGGCAACACGACATCTGCCACTGTTCGGAGGTACGGATGGAGAAGACCCGGTACAACACTGCCGAAACTTTCACCACGTCTGCCACCTCATTAAACCTGCAAATGAAATGTTAGAGGAATTTAAGCTTAAATGCTTCAAATTCTCTCTAACTGATTTCGCAACGATCTGGTATTACACGTCAATCGCTAGCAGTGCAGTACATTTTGTGAACCTCTGCGTTCCATTTCTGAAAGAATTTTCCCCTCCATCCTTACGACAACAAACCCGTGAGAAGATCATGTGCCTGCAACAATCCCGGGATGAGACTTTGGACGAATACTATACGAGCTTTGACACCATCGTCTCAAACTGCCCGCACCATGGATTCACGAAGAAAATTCTGCTTCAAAAATTTCTTCGTGGGATGAAGGCCGATGATCTAGCAAAGATTAACGAGGCAATGAGGAGATCAGCTAGGAACTATTCCATAACAGACATGTGGTACCTCATAAATGACCTGGCTGCAACTACAAAACGAATACCCGAGGCTGACGGAGAAATGCAGACAGAAAGAGAAGAGACTCCCGAGCCATCAGAAGAAACTCCCGAGCCATCAGAAGACTGGGATATAGAAAGTGTCGGGAGCAACGAGGAAGTGTCAGCAATGGAAGAAGTCCAGAATACCACCGACATGCTGCCAATACCATACCCAGCTATCATCAACCAAGCAGCCGAAACTATCTACGACTAGTTCCTCACAAACAGACACGAAGAGGCAGAACCGAGCCTTAAGATGCAAGCTTCCCGACTTTTCCCCTCGATCAATAGACAAATTGCTGAAAACTATGTGATCAATGAAGAGGCTGAAAGAAGGATGGGAAAAGGGCCTGAGCAGAACGACTCCTCGATGGAGCATGTTTTCGCCATGACTGGACAAGGCAGCCCTAAACACCAGAAAACCCAGTTCAAGAAGCTAGTGGTCAAAGGTCCCTCACCTTCTCAGAGACATTGGAAGGAGACACCATCAGAACAAGGGGAACTGGACCCAAGCACATTATCTCGCGAGAAATCGGGAAAAGGCAAGGCAAAAGTCAACACAGGAACAGTGGCGAAATTCGACCTAAGCCACCCATGGGATCCCAACCAGTGATCCAGGAATAAGGTACTGTCGAGCCAACGACGTGAAACAAGTGCACTGGTCGGGAGGTAACCCGACACTATCTTACTTTCCGCACTTTAATTTTCTGTCTTTTAGTTTTCATCAATAAGTCGCTCTCACCCACTTGGTGCATAGAATGATTTGACTAGTTAGGAATTGGTTTTTGGAGCACGATCGGATCAGCCAGGCAGCTTCCGTGAACTACCGGGCCTGCGCTGAGAGTTCAAGGCCCCAGCCGAACTCCCTCGATTATCCAGCCTCATGCCATTCAACACAATAAGGGAGTTCTGATCTTACCTTTCCTTAAGTCATTTCTTTCTCGTAAACTGTCTGCTTGCATGGCTTTTGAACTAAGTAGTGCTGAAAGGCACGACTTCGTTCAAAAGTGTGGGGTGAGATCCGCATGTGTAAATAAATAAATAAATAACATGTTTTTTCTTTTTCTTTTTTTTAAATATTATCTTTTTGAAAATATGAACTTAAGAATGTGAAAAAGATAGACCGAAATTCATGCATTTACCTTGTGAAAATTCAACTGTCTAAAAACTTAGAACGTAACTTCTCATTTGTCCCCTTGTGCTGAGATAAACTAGGGATGTGGAGTTGATAGAAATGCCCTAGAGAGGCTTGGCAAGCAATCGAAGGATCGAATCAAACAATATGGTTTTCGAAGTCAGTGGAGGCTGCACTTCGGGTTTCAGTGAAGATTGAAGTCATCTCCGCCATGCAGTGTTTATGCAAAAAGAAAAAAGGCGAGGACGGGAATCAGACCGTCTTCTCTCTAGTCAAAGTAGCCGAGAAAATAGATGAGCGACCCTCATCTTGACCCGCGCGAAACAACAACGATGAGAGGGGCGGGGAGGTATTTCCATAGGCTTGCGGGCGATGATTGGACCTCCCAAAAAGGCTTGAGAAAATGGACTAGCAAAGCCACAAAAAGGCGAAAAGCTCGAAGAAGCAAATCAAGAGGCCAAAGGCCCAAAATTGTGAAGGTTTTAACCGAACAAAAAGTGAAGTACTCAAAGAGTCAAATCAAAGGCCAAAGGCCGATTCACTATAAAAAGTAGTCCCTCGCCAAAAGAAATCGAAGTACTCAAACCAGTGAAACCCGAACCGAATCACGTGCTAGAGAAAACTACAAGGAAACTATATAGTGAGAGACGATCCCAAGGCTGCAGTCCAGGAACCTGAAAAGGGCTACCTCCCGAAACAATCCAAAATAATTTGCATCTCAGCACAGAGGTACACGTATCAAGTTTCTTCTATTTATTTATACAGTTCAATTTGGTAATAAGTAAGTAATGCATGAATTAGGATAAATCGAGTCCCACAGTCTAATTTTCATATTTTAAAACCAAACTTAGAGTGCCGCCCTTTAATAGCATTGTTCGGGACGAACAACTAGAAGTGTGGGGTGATCTGATGGACCATAATTATACGAATCAAAAACACAGTAAAACCCACCAAATTAGACTGTTGGTCTATTTAACTTCTGCTTGTTAGTCCCGATTTATTTCTACAGGGTATTTTGGCACTTAGAGAGAAAACACGCTAAGGAGAGGATTTTACGCTGAAAAGATATTAAGAGTCAATCCAAGGTCAAGATCAGACGCCGAACGAAGAAATCTCAAGATCCTGACGTAGGAATTACTCAAATTAAATTCAACCGAGAAACAATCAAAGTCAGATGGAGCAAAATTGGACTGATAGTTTTGTGAAAAGACTGCACAAAACTGTCAAAACACACCCATGGACCACGGTGACCGGCCACCTTGCTTGGAGGTGGCCAAAGCCACTCCTCTCCTCCTTGGACAACCGGAAACCGGCGGCCCAACCTCCCCCAACCGGCGGCTTTTTCCTCCCCCCATGTGGCACCTCCTCCTTGCTCCTCCCTTCTCCTCCCTTGGATGAAAAACACATGCCCTCCATCTCCACCACCCATCCTCCTCCCCTTTAGCTATAAATAGAGGCTCACCCCTCCTCATTCAATCATCCACAAAAAATTGTAACTTATCTCTCTAAGTTTTTGTTACTTTGTAAGTTTGGTTTTGGAAATAATACTCCTGTTTGTTCTTGAGTATTATACGCTTTGAAATTATAATACTCCTGTCGGTTCTTGAGTATTATAATACTGTAGAGAATACTCCTGTTGGTTCTTGAGTATTCAGTAGGAAATTGGGAATACTCCTGTTGGTTCTTGAGTATTCCACCCCTTTCCCTCTTACTGTTTTCAAAACCCCCGAGTATTTAGTTATGATGTCCTTTTCCATGGATATTCGTAGCTAAACTCCTCATTCGGTTGAAGGTATTTTCTTGTATTATATAATGTTTTAATTTCTTTTAGTTTCTTTTCTCTGTATTCAAAACTTGTTCTATGTGCCATATATAGTCAAAGTTTCCAAGGTTGAGTGGAAGCTGTAACAAGCAAAGCTCTTCCGTGGAAATTCGTGATCATACTCGGTAAGTGGAAGCTGTAACAAGCAAAACTTATCGAGGAGTTCGGCTTATCTTAAAAAACCATTTGGAAACTGGACCAAAGAATTCAAATGGATGCACAAAAGGCTAAGATACTTCGAAAGGAGGAATTAGTCCGAAGTAGAACAAGTGTTGCTTTAAACGATGTTGCAAGTCTTGCGCTGCGAAAGGGCCTCGATTCATCTTTGAATACTTAGAAAGGTTACTAACGGTTATTAATAAACATGTTATAATACAAGGTACCTGAAACCGAATACTTTTCCTTGAATTACAAAACCCCCTTGTATTTACTTTTATAAACTGCTCGATCAACTACAACCATCAACCGCTCATCTACCGGAGGAATCGCAATCACGCATCACCCACTGTAAGTCTTCTTCCCTTAACTCCTTTATTTTCAGTATTTATTTTTAGTATTTACTTTTCCGCATAAAAAACCAAAAAAACCAAAAACAGTAGCTTAGTCATTCGCGCTAAAATCTCAATCAACCTAAAACACGTTCCCCGCCAGTATAAAGAACAACGTATCCCTCTAATTCCCTTGGGTTCGACCCCTACTTACCACTTACTACCCAGTAGTGTAGTTGCGAGTAGCGGAAAATATAAATTTATTTTGGACAGAGAACATTGCACCTTAACGACAGTGCAGTGTGCTCCGTCAACAACTAAGAGGTCAAGAAAGACCAAGATTCGAGGCTACACTTCATCAAAATACGGTTTCCTCGTTCCTAATCTTCGATTGTCATATGTGTTTGTGGTTTATAACCTTGAATCGTGAGTAGTCGTTTTATTCCGGGATCCTACGGATCCCGTGCTTGTACCCAATTCTTCATGTGATTTATAGAAACATTTTCCCATCATTGCCATTTGAATTATTCAATTCTACTATGTTTAATTTTACCGTTCTTGCACGTTGTACATTGGTTTGATACTTTTGTATATGAACGAAATTAGGTTAAACACAAAAAGATGGATGAGTCTGAGATAGTTAACTAGATCAAGTAGAATTGATGTTAGGTTGTAGTAGCTATGATGATTGTATATGACCTAATAGGAGAGTTAATATTAATTATTTCGCTAAACTACGATAGCTACACTGGTAGTACGTAGGTATCTGTAAGTACAACACGCGCGCATCCGCGTCGATGGTATAACAAGTACGTAGTGGAATAGTTAGTATTTGGAAAACTCTAGGCTCATTAAATCAAAATTGTTGATTCTGATTTCCAGTACGAATAAAAAAAATTGAAATTGTTGATAATCAGTGGATGGGCGGCGTTCAACAATCTTAAGTTAATTTAGACAATGATTCGTGGATGAGCATCTTGTCTAATGTTATTTTGGTTTATTTCCATATTTGATGGCATATTTGGATTATATGATATTATTACATGAATTGTATGGCAGGCACAGATAAAGTTTGACCTTGGAATTATTTCTCTGATTAAATCAAACGTTTCCTAATTTCAGTGTCACTTATGATTTAGTATAACCAAACCTTTTTCTTATAGGAGTAGCTGAACACATTACTTGCATACTAGTGTACGCACGCGTCTGTTTCTTGGATCGACCCTTGACTTACCAAGGTTTATAAATTATTTTTCACTGCAACTTGACCCCTAAAACTTATATCTTGACAACTATAAAGGGTTAAAAATATACTTGTCACCGACCCCTCTACACAATAAAAGGCTAGAGGAGTACCTCATAATGACTCAAACCATCATGAGTTATTACGGAAATTACATCATAATGACTCAAAACATAGCAATAGAAAATGTACTTAGTTGGAGAGTTGGGGCTTGTCGGTGTTAAATCAGAGTGTTGCCCATTAAATCAGGAAGTTCTAAAAAAATCAACTTGGAGTGCTAACTGGGGGAAGCAAATCATTCGGGGAGGCGAACCCTTTGCACAGGGTAAAAGGCTAGAGAAGTACCTCATAATGACTGAAAACATATTATGTTATTACGGAAAGTACATCATAATGACTCAAAACATAGCAATAGAAAATGTACTAAGTGGGAGAGTTGGGGCTTATCAGCCCTAAATCAGAAAGAATGTTGCCTATTATATCAGAAATTTCCAAAATCTCAACTTGGAAATTGTTAGATTCTTAGAAACTCAAGTTCAAGTGCTGACCAGGGATCTTCGTGAGGCCCAAAAGGAGCGGATCAGATCAGTCCTCAAGGCTATTTTCGGACTAGAGTTACTGCACTTTCAAACACCGGAGGCCCACTCGAGAGAAACAAAGGATCCATCCCAACTTGGGGTCTTTGATGGCTGCGTTTCGAAATTCAAATTCGAATATCCAGCTATAATCTCGAACATTCAAGGCTATCCATTACTGATTGGAAGTCCAAGGTCAATGCGCATATAAGAGGGTCATTTAATGCGAGCCGATTACTTATTTTTGAATTCGAATCAATGCCAGCTATGAAGGTGGACAAGGCAGCTCATTTCGACATCAAGAAATTCAGATTGAAGAGTCTTCTCGCGGTCTTTTAGTGTAGTCGATAGCCTTTGCCTTTGAGGCATGATAATTCCTCGCTACAAGGGAATTATTTGAACATTATTGTCCACTATTGTAGCGTCATTGCCACTTTCCCCCCTCATTTTCCTTAATAAATCGACCATTTACACCATCCATCGAGTTCATCTTGTTCAGGGGATCTTTTTGGGCAACTTTGATTTTTTGGGCTCTAATATTTTGGCCTCAGAACAGTTCCAATCCCACGGAGAATGGGGAAATGACAAGCTGCTGCCATCACCAATTTGCAGGAAGGAGCGACAGCCATTGAGGATGAGTTCATGAGTTGAAAGAGTCATTTGATGCAAGGTTCACTGCCATAGAGTAGCGCCTTGTCAATCTGCCTGAGCTCATTTGTAAGATGTTGAGAAAAAACCCGACAGTGCAAGTCCTAGCGCATTAACCCAATTTGGAAATGATAACAAGGAGAAACCAACGGAGTCTTCCATCACCCAAGTGCTCAATCAAGGCGAGGAGACTTTAGAGGACAGATCTGGAGCCACGGATTCGCTAAAGCCAAATCCCAAGGAGCATACCGAAGGAGCCATAAAAAGCGACAATGAGGTAAAGACTTTAGATTTTTCCAAAGTTCTTTATCATGGTAAAGGGACCTTGGACGAGCGTGAGAAACACTTGGCGGCATCCCTTGGAAACATTGGAGTACCAGAGGAAAGGATTAGTCGCAGCCGAGATCTGTCACTAGCTCATAATGGGTAGAATTGGCCGCAATTGTGCTGAAAAGCTACCGGCAAATCTTGCACTCGAGAATCCCAATGTGAAGGGCAGAAATGAAAGGCAATCAGCGCTTTTGGGAAATAGTAGACAAGCACAGCAACCCATGTAAAAGTTGGGAGAGTCGAGGATGGACAATCGCTTCCATGGAGCAAGGCGTGATGATCCCTTCACATTATGTGACCCGGGTCAGATTTCTGAGCAACAATCTGATGTAAAGGGAAGAGAGGTCTATTCCAATGAAATAGATCAGCTAAGGAGCCTAGTGACGAGTGCCTATGACATTCAAATCAGTGAGTTAGAGGAGCCAATCTTTGATGGTGAGAAGGCGCATGGATGGATTCGCTGTGCAAACCGAAACTTGGCAAAAGAGCGAGGGAAATCTAAAAAGATAGGAGCTGCCATCATGACTGCTGATGGGAGGACCATGTTGGGGATTATTTGGTGCAAGGAGCAGCTGGTCTTGGCAGCAATGGAGCAAAAAGGCGAAATAGGAGGCGCAACAAAGGCCGTAGGCAAAATCTGGTTGCAAGGATTGGTCCTTAGCCAAATATGCCAGCAAGGCGAGGGCCGTGGCCATTTTTTGCAGCAAGGACATCTCGTTCCCATGTTGCATCCGCAAGATCAATTGGTAACGGAAAGGCAGGCCACGTCCAGACGCAACAACAAGTTTAGTTAGGCCTCATTCCACCGCTTTTGCAAAATTTTCAGCATGGCCATTTTTGCAAAATCTGCCCACGCAACTGCTTGGGCTTGGTCCCATTTGATTTTGGGAAACTAGGTGAATTCTACATGGTCCAAGGGGAGCAGATCCAAGGGCAAACCACTCATTGGGGTTTGATTCGTGTGCAAAGCGAAGTTGTCCAAAGTTGGCCACTAGACGACTATGGGCTACTTCCATTTGATCAGGGGAAACACACGGAGTTCCTCACTGTACAAGCAGAGCAGATTCCGGACACGGGGCAGACTACACAGCAAGGTCAAATTTTATCGCATGCCAATATTATTCAAATTTATATGCTAGGCCAATTTTGTCAAGTCTGCCCAGAAGGCCACTTTGCCTTCACGCCTTTTGACCATGGGGAAAGAATATGACTTCTACATGGTCAAAGGAGAGCAGATTGCAAATCAGGGGCAGATTGTGCTAGTCCAAATTGCGCAAGGACAGATTCTACCGGTTGGGCAGATTGTTTAGATTTTCACTTAAGGCCACTTTGAGCCTATTCCATTTGATCAGGGATATTCACATTCAGCAGCACCACTGAACCAAAAAGAAAAGAAGTCGAGCATCAAGGTGTTGTGCCAAGAGGGTATATTTCAGAAGGGGCTAAAGTTAATCATTTCGGAGTCACTCGTGAGTAAGGTATTCACACCTCATTTACTAAAGTTTGGATTATTTGGTTATACCGTGGTCTATTGGCATAGTCTCAAGCAGAACGCGTGCAAGCACATCTATTGGCAAGCCATCTTGGGTGGCGAGTATAAGGCTGATTGTATTGATCTCACTCCAGAGAGGGACAAGGGAAGGGACAATGAGCAACTCAGTGCCTTGATCAACTGTGTTGCCACCATCAAAGACCTAAAGGATGAGCTTTGGCCAGAACACAACAATGATCACTTGGGGGAGGTTATGAGCCCAAGACAGTATCACCCCGACTATGGGGATGATCGACAGAGGAGGGTCAAGCCGCTGAGTTTGACAAGTCAAATGCTGGTGTGGCACTTGGAAATCAAGATGTGCGAGTACTGGGGATGGACCGAATTTACAAGCAAGCACAAGCGTGGTCCAAGGAAATGTTTACATCGAGAGCGGGGCTATGACCGAATGAATACTCAGCAGGCAAAATATGGATACCCGCTCTTCCGCGTCTCAAATTCCCAACATGACGTTAATCCACAGGTTCCATCTAAGGCACCGCCGCTAGAGCACGCTATCGAAGTCATGGACAAGAAAGGTAAGATCGTTGACTACAACAAGGAGACCACCACTGTGTATTCCAAGACAAGCCGGGAGATCCAACCCAGCGAGGAGGAGAGTACTAAGACTCATGAAGGACCCACATAAGAGGAGATCAAGATCCACCAATTCAAAGCACACAATGCACTGTCCGGGAATATCGATGACCTTGAGGACAAGGTCAAACTTAAAGGGGAGGGAATTGTTAGATTCTCAGAAATTCAAGATCAAGTGCTGATCATGGATCTTTGTGAGGTCCAAAAGGAGCGGATCAGATCAATCCTCAAGTTCATTTTTGGACAAGAGTTGCTGGACTTTCAACCATCGGAGGCCCACTTGAGAGAAACCAAGGCCTAAAAGAAGGGACTGATACTAATGTGCCTGCATGATGTCTCAAGTTCCTAGGAATTACCCCTCTTCATCTGGCCACCGAGGGTGCTTATCTGAGAATTATGGATCTATTGCTTGAGCATTGTGCTAAGTGGGAGAGTTGGGGCTTGCCAGTCCTAAATCAAGAAGCGTGTTGCCCATTAAATCATGAAGATTCAAAAAGCAACTTGGAGTGCTAACTGGGAGAGTTGGGGCTCATCAGTCAGTGTTGATAAATCTTCTTAACCGATTTTGAAAAGACCCCAGTGGCCTAGTTAGGTAGTCAAGATTGGATTTCCTAACCGATTTTGGAAAGACCCCAGCTTCCTATAAATACATGTATGGGGTTCTTAAAGGCGTATCCATTTCAAGAGAGAAAATTTGCATACACATTTTAAAGATTGATAGAGTTTTGGTAGTCGATGGCCGGCTTGAAAGTTGAGCTTGTCATTTCGTGTGAGAACATCACCGTCAATGAGCTCAAAGCATTGGTGTCAGTCGATGTTCAAGGTATTGTTCAAAACTTACTGTTGCACAAATTGAAGAAATCTGCTGCTTAGTCTTCAGAAGAGGATTGTAATCCTTGTGAGAAGATTTGGTGCCAAAGATAGGGATCTCAGATCTAAGGAGAGCTTAGATCGCAATCCACTGAAGAGTTAGAAAGTATGGTAGTTTGAGAGGGACTTTACAAACCTAAGACCTTGTACTCTAAACTCAATAATAGTGAATTGATGTCCACCTGGTTCGGGATAAGCCCTTGGACGTAGGCTTGTTAACGCCGATACTGGGTGTAAATTCGTGCGTGTCTTTTTTCGCTTTACTACTTTCTATTTGCGCATTAATTTGTTCTGCATAAGTAGTACAACTGTACAACTAATTGTTGAACAAAATGGCAAATTTGATATCTCGATACACGCATAGTAATTTCAGTTTATGCTTGTACTATTGAATTTTTTATTGATGGGATCATTATAACTCGATACAGAATCATTACAAATAAATACTATCTAGTACACTTTCTATCAATTCGAAGCACATGTCTCCCATATCGATCCCCATCAAAAGTTTAGACTTTAGCGATGTATCAACGTTCGTAGTGTGTAGCTCCAGAACTCCACTATCGCAATCAAAGTCGTGGCAGTACACCTGCACACCCAAGAAAAGGCCAATGAGCCAAATAGAAGCAAAGGGTGATAACAGATGGTACAAAAGCCAACAAAAGAATTTAGTACAGTCACCGGAGATCGAATCCGGGACCTGAGGCATTTCAAGCAACACCTCAACCAACAAGCTACTACCCTGTTTAAATAAATGAAAAATATAAAATTTTACTAATTTAATATAAAAATTAATTAAATGATTTAAGTTATGCTCAAAATATTATATATGTTGTGAAAATTATGGATATATGGAGATGAAACTTAAAGATAGAAGATGAACATGAGTAGAAAATGTAGAGAGGACGAGTGATTCTCATTGCATTGTTCTTTACAAATGTTCCCTTTATATAGGGGTATACATAGACATATGGATAGACTAGGAGTCAATGTAAGAAATAAAGAGAGGTACATGAAAGGCTAAAGGACATGGCCATGTGAAAAGCCAAAGATCATCCAACACAATATTTATAACACTTCCCCTTTGGATGACTCGTACAGGTATTATGCCTCATTACAACCTTACTAGGAAAACCTTGTGGGAAAAATCTAGTGAAGGAAAAAGAGTACACAACTGTACATTACGCATAAATGTTACCTCATTAAAAACCTTATTTAGAAAAACTCAAAGGGATAAAACCTAAAATAAGGAAAAGAGGGTAACACGTATTCTCCCCCTCAATGTGGCCTTTAACATAAATCTCTAAGCTTTCGCATGCCGATTTTATAGACCAATTTTTCAAAGGGAGTTGTGGGAAGTGCCTTTGTAAACAAATCGGCTAAGTTGTCACAAGAACGAATCTGACAAATATCAATCTCTCCGTTCTTATGAAGTTCATGTGTAAAGAAGAACTTTGGAGAAATATGTTTCGTTCTGTCCCCTTTTATATAGCCATTTTTAATTTGAGCTATACAAGCAGCATTATCCTCAAATATAACATTAGGGCTTTCTTTGTCGCCTGAAAGATCACATGATCCTCTAATATGATGGATTAAAGACCTAAGCCACACACATTCACGAGTTGCTTCATGAAGTGCTAATATTTCAGCATGATTAGAAGAAGTGGCTGTAAGAATCTGTTTGGTAGATCGCCAAGATATAATGGTATCACCATATGTAAATACATAACCCATTTGTGATCGCGCTTTATGAGGGTCAGATAAATACCCAGCATCAGCATATCCAATTAATCCCGATTTTGAGTCTTTTGAATAAAATAAGCCCATATCAGTTGTTCCTCAAAGATATCTTAAAATTTGCTTAATGCCAGTCCAATATCTTCGAGTTGGAGAAGAACTATATCTTGCTAGTAAATTAACTGAAAATGCAATATCGGGTCGTGTATAGTTAGCAAGATACATTAGTGCACCAATAGCACTAAGATATGGTACTTCAGGACCAATTAGTTCTTCATCCTTTTCTCGAGGGCGGAATGGATCTTTTGTCACATTAAGTGATCGAACAACCATAGGCAAACTCAACGAATGTGATTTATCCATATTAAATCTTTTGAGGATCCTTTCAGTATATGAGGACTGATGAACAAAAATGCCCTTTGATAAATGCTCAATTTGTAAGCCACGACAAAATTTTATTTTTCCCAAGTCTTTCATTTCAAATTCACTTTTTAGATATGCAATCGTCTCAGTAAGTTCATCAGGGGTACCAATGATATTTAAATCATCAATATAAACCACAATAATAGAAAACCCAGTTTTTGTCCTTTTAAAAAAACACATGGGCAAATTGCATTGTTGATGTATCCCTCTTTCAAAAGATATTAACTTAGACGATTGTACCATATTCGACCGGATTCTTTTAATCCATATAATGATCATTGTAATTTTATTAAGTACATTTCCCGTGGTTTTGAGCTACATGCTTCAAGTAATTTTAATCCTTCGGGAATTTTAATATAAATGTCATTATCAAGTGACCCATATTAATAAGCTGTCACGACATCCATTAAATGCATATGGAGTCCTTCTAAGACTGACAAACTCAATAAAAAGCTGAATGTTGTCGCATCCATGACCGGTGAATATGTCTCTTCATAATCAATGCCTGGTCTTTGCGAGAAGCCTTGTGCTGCAAGTCGTGCTTTAAATCTTACGACTTCATTTTTCTCATTTCTTGTGCACACAAATATCCATTTATAACCAACAGGTTTGACATTCTCGGGTGTTAGGGAAATTTTTCCAAAGACTTGGCGTTTTTCAAGTGAATTCTGTTAGTTTTATGGCATGTAATTTGGCAAAACTTAGAATAGTTGTTCAAGCTGTTGTTCTATACTAGATGAGACAACTGTCCCTGGAACAAGTTGAAGCAAACGAAGTGTTTCCTAATTCAAATTAGGAAACCTAGCCAACCGTTGGAAGAGCAAGGCGGTTGCACATCAATGGACAGAAGTTGGAAGTTTCCAAATTCAGATTTGGCAACTTCGCCTGAGGATATTTCTGAGATCAGTTTTTGGCAAGTCGGCGCTTATGGATAATTGAAGACATCCTTGAAGTTGGTTACTTGCGCTTGAAGATATCTTATTCGATAAGATATTCGAAGATTGCCTAATCAAGATTGAAGATTCAAACAGAGGATTATCTTCGAAGATACGCGCAAAAGATTAGGAAAGGTTTCCTAAGATTAGAGTCGGTTTAAGTTCAAAAATCCTAATCATCCTAGGGTTTCTACCGCCCTATATAAGGAGGGCTAATACTCAGCTATTAGTCAGCACTTACGGAGATATTAATCATGCTCATACTCACTGAAAGGAGGAGGAGGCATACGGCGGTGAACTAATCGTAACTGGTTATTCACGACGCTCGACTGGAGAGTTAATCGTCACTGGTTACTCAAAGGCACTCGGATTCAATCTGCGTTGGTGCTCAGCAGATTGATCGTGGAACAAGCTGAAGGCTCAAGCACAGTTGTTCTTTACTGCGCATTCGGGAGAAGGCGCTGATTCTCACGGAGAATCACATTGGTGGATACGGAGCAGGAGCAAAGATCTAGGGGGAGACCTAGAGTGCAATTGCTAGAGTGTCCGAGGCTCAGGCGGTTTAAGAGGGACTCTGTAAACGTAAGGTCCTGTACTCAATACTCATCATTAGTGAATTGCTATCCACCAGGCTAGGAAACAGCCCCCCAGACGTAAGCTCGTTAACGCCGAACTGGGTAACAACTTTGCGTGTCGTTTTTTTTCCGCACTGTATTTATATTTCGCATAAGTTGTTTTAGATATTGTTCTGCACCCGACCAGAACAACATCTCATCTACCAGGGGAAGATTTCAATTGGTATCAGAGCAAATACTCGACACGCAGAGTAGGATCCAGAGGTTGATTGAGATGGATTTAAGAGAAGGGCAGAACATCACTCGTCCGTCGCTGCTAGAAGGAAACAAATATGGCTATTGGAGGGTTTGAATGAAGGCATTCCTAAAGTCTCAAGATGAATCAGTTTGGGAAGCTGTTGAAATGGGTGGACACCTCCAGTCGTCACTAAAGACGACGAAGTCATCCTACTGACTAAGGACAAGTGGACAAAGGCTCAGAAGAATGCTGAAGCGGCAAACTCCAAAGCAATGAATGCTATTTTCTCAGGAGTTGATGGAAAGAACTTCAAGATGATCTCCATCTGTGAGATTGCAAAGAAAGCTTGGGACATTCTGCAAACTACTCATGAAGGTACTACCAAAGTGAAAATCTCTCGAATAGAGACAGTCACAGCAAAATTCGAAAACTTAAGAATGTAGGAGGATGAGACCATTGCTGACTTCAACACACGGGTCCTTGATATTTCTAACGAAGCATTCGCTCTTGGAGAACCAATGTCCGAAGAAAAGCTAGTAAGAAAGGTGCTGAGATCCCTAACCAAGCGGTTCGCTATGAAAGCCCTTGCTGTTAAGGAAGCTAATGATGTAAAGACCATGAGGTTGGATGAACTAATGGGCTCTCTTCAGACACATGAGATGGATGTGAATCAAGAAAATCAACTTGTGAAGGATAAAAGCATTGGTCTGAAAGCTGAAGTCTCATCTGTGCCAGACAAGATGGGGGATCTGGCAGAACAACAACCTGCAATGTTTGCTAAAAACTTTGGCAAATTCATGAGGAAGTAGTACAACAAAGGAGCTGATTCTGGACTATCCTCTAACTCAAGATTCCAGAAGAATGAAAATTTTCAGAAGAGGAATCAACCTGGAGACTCAAATCATGACAACAAAGGCAAAGGTATACAATGTAGAGAATGAGAAGGTTATGGACACATTCGGGCAGAATGTATCAATACGCAGAAAAAGAAGAATTCCTATGTCGTCAACTGGAGTGACAGTGAATTAGAAGGGGAAACCAACAATTTTGTTGCACTGTCCAGCAGTTTCAACCTGGCAGAAGACCAAAGCTGTAGAGAGGAAAAGAAGGCTCTTCCTGAAAATCATGGTCTACTTTCTAGTTGTAGCGACAATGAAGAAATCACTGATGAGGAGATTGCCAACAACTACAAAGAGTTATACCAGGAGTGGCTGGCAGAAGTCAAGCGAAACAAACAGTTTCAGAAGTCTGTAGAAAATCTGGAAGAGACGCTAAGGACAGAGGGTGCTGTGAAGCTGGAACATCTTCAGACTATCACCGACCTTAAAGCTCAGATGCTTGATGTAAAAAATGATCGTGCTGAGCTCATACGTCAAAAGGCGGAGTTACTTACTGTTATCTCATCCCTGAAGATTCAGAATGATAGGGAGCGGGGAGACCATCCAGATATCTTGGACGACCTAAAGCGGGACAACGATGCCCTTAAACGAAGAGAGGTAAATCTCCTCAGTATTGTGGATGCCCTAAAATGCGAGATTGAAACAGGGAAACTTGCTCATGAGGAGACAATAGAGGAACTAAACAACTTGAAGAAATTAGTCAAAATGCTGAATTCTGGAACAAAAGACTTAGACTCTATTTTGGAGCACAAAGAATTGGGGGCGGCCACAGAGGGCTTGGTTTCACTGGTGGACCCAGCTTTGGAGAGACAACCTTTGTCAAAGCTGCTTCACAACCGCAACCTGCTCCAGTTTTCAATCACTCACGAAGGAAAACCTTTAGGGAGTCATGACCACAAGTTGTTCCAGCTCATCATCGACCACCAAGAAAAACAACTAGGTATCCTCCAAGACAGCGTGATAGACGACGATGCTTCTTCTGCAATCAAGTTGGACACATCAAATCAAGGTGTCATGAATTTCTCATGTCTCTCAGAAAGGTGAAGCAAGCTCAAAAACCACGTATGAAGCAAGTTTGGAGAGTTAAGAAAAAAAGTGAGACATGCTATGTTGCGTTTAGCTCTACCAGCCATCTGAAGAAGGAAAAGTGGTACTTTGATAGTGGATGCTCAAGACACATGACAGGGAATCCTGAGTTTTTAACCGACATTGAGGAGTACAAAGGGAGTTCAGATGTGACATTTGGTGATGGAGTCGAAGGAAGAGTCCTTGGGAATGGAATGTTGAATGTTCAAGGACTGCCCAGATTGAAAGAAGTATTTTTGGTCAAAGGATTGCAGGCAAATCTGATCACCATTAGCCAGTTGTGTGATGGAGAGCACCATGTTCAATTCACACAGGATGAGTGTGCGGTTCTAATTAAGGACAATGAACCAGTCCTCACTGGAAGAAGATCTTTAAATAACTGTTATCTTCTGAACCTTGGTAAACCCAATGCTGAAACTACGTGCTTGCTGAGCAGGACAGAAGAGATGAACTTATGGCATCAGCGGATGGGTCATGTAATCTAAGGACTCTGCAGAAAATTGCTTCCGATGGTCTTGTTCGTGGGATTCCCAAAGTTCAAGGAGAACTAAGCGTCGTTTGCGGAGACTGTCAGATTGGAAAATAGATCAAAGTTCCACATAAGAGCACCACTCAGATCAATACACATAGTCCCCTGGAACTGCTCCACATCGACCTGATGGGACCTATGCAAGTGGAAAGTTATTCTGGGAAGAGGTATGTCCTAGTCTGCGTTGATGACTTCTGTAGATTCACTTGGCCTTGTTTCTTGCGAGAAAAATCAGATGTTGTTCAGGTCTTTGTCCAACTATGCGCTCGCCTGGAACATGAAAGAGAGGATAAAGACGAGCATATTGTGAATATACGAAGTGACCATGGAAAGGAGTTTGAGAATGCTGCTCTTGCGGATTTCTGCTCAAAAAGGGGGATTACTCAACAATTTGCTTCCCCAATCACACCACAACAGAATGGAGTGCTGGAAAGAAAGAATCGAACCATTCAAGAAATGGTGCGAGTAATGCTTCATTCAAAGAAGGTTCCGTTAAAGTTTTGGGCGGAAGCCATGAACACAGCATGCTACGTCATAAACAGAGTTATGATTCGATCCGGCACGGAAAAGACTTGCTACGAGTTATGGAAAGGTAAAAAACCCACAGTCAAGTACTTCCATATCTTTGGAAGTCAGTGCTACATTCTCAGAGATCGAGAGTATCTACAAAAGCTGGACCCTAAAAGTGATGAAGGGATCTTTCTGGGATACTCCACTAACAGCAGGGCATACCGTGTCTACAACAAACGTACTGGAGTTGTCATCGAATCTATTAATGTTGTTGTGCAAGACGTTGTTCCAGGAGGTTCTGAAACAAATTCAGCAGATGACGATGTTGTTCCACCTCATCCAGAACAACCTGCAGTCACTACTTCCAACCCGGAGATCATCTCAGATAAAGATCCAGAACCTTCTACAACAAATGAACACCAATCAGAATAGGATGCTGATACGGAAGTTGCACCAACACCCACACGTGTTCTTCATCCATCAAGAGCAGTTGAAAAGTATCATCCCGTCAGTGAGGTAATTGGTGACCCTACAGAAGGCATACAAACTCGAGGTAAACAAGTTAACTTTCGACAATTGGCTGGCTTTGCGTGTTTCATATCTACTATAGAACCCAAAACATCAAAGAAGCTATCAATGACGAATACTGGATTATCGCCATGCATGAAGAACTTGGTGAAGTTCAGCGGAATGATGTATGGGATCTTGTTCCGCGCCCAGATAATGTGAATGTTATTGGGACAAAGTGGATATTCAAGAACAAGTCCGACGAACACGGGAACATCACCAGAAATAAGGCACGTCTCGTGGCTCAAGGCTACACTCAGATTGAGGGAGTGGATTTTGATGAGACTTTTGCACCTGTTGCTCGGTTAGAAGCCATTCGATTGCTTCTTGCCCTTGCTTGTTACCTAAAGTTCAAGTTGTTCCAGATGGATGTCAAAAGTGCATTCCTAAATGGGCTGCTGAATGAAGAAGTGTATGTGGCACAACCAAAGGGTTTCGAAGATCCTCATCATCCGGAGTATGTGTATCGCCTGAAGAAGGCACTTTATGGTCTCTAACAGGCACCCAGAGCATGGTACGAGTGGCTTACGGAATTCTTAATAACCCATGGCTATGTGCGAGGGGGAGTCGACAAAACGCTGTTTGTGAAACACACAGGTTCAGATTTTATTATTGCTCAAATTTATGTGGATGATATTGTGTTCGGCTCTAGCAATCAGAAGCTGGTAGACAAGTTTGTCAAACAAATGCAGAGCGAATTCCAGATGAGCATGGTAGGAGAGATGTGTTTCTTCCTGGGGTTTACAAGTCAAACAGAAGGTGGATGGCATCTTTATTTCTCAAAGCAAATATGCTAGGAACCTGATCAAGAAGTGTGATCTCAAAAAAGCAACTCATAAGAGAACCCCCGCTGCAACTCATGTGAGGGTTACAAAGGATGAAGTCGGTGCAAAGATGGACCAAACCCTGTACCGTAGTATGATTGGAAGTTTGTTATATCTTACAGCCAGTAGACCGGACATTGCTCATGCAGTTAGAGTCTGCGCCAGATATCAAGCTAATCCCAAGGAAAGTCACCTAATGAATGTGAAGAGAATTATTAGATATGTTTGTGGAACAGCCGACTATAGGTTGTGGTACACTAAGGATACCAACTCATGCTTAGTAGGCTATTGCGATGCAGATTGGGCTGGGAATGCAGAGGACCGCAAAAGTATGTCTGGAGGATGTTTCTTTCTTGGAAACAATTTGGTCTCTTGGTTCAGTAAGAAGCAGAACAGTATTTCTCTATCTACTGCTGAGGCAGAATATATTGCGACCGGAAGTTCTTGCACCCAGATGTTATGGATGAAACAGATGCTAGAGGAATACGGAGTAAAACAAGATGTGATGACTCTCTACTGTGACAACATGAGTGCCATCAACATATCCAAGAATCCGGTGCAACATTCCAGAACAAAGCATATCGACATCAGGCATCATTTCATTTGAGAATTAGTTGAGAAGAAAATTATCACCTTGACACATGTATCAACTGAGAAGCAGCTGGCAGACATCTTCACAAAAGCCTTGGATAATCTTCAGTTCGAGACACTTAGATCCTCACTGGGTCTGTGTGTCGTTGACAACTAAGTTGTTCCAGTACAAGGTGGTCAACCGGAGCATGCGTATCTCATGATTAAAGGGTTGACCCTGAAGGAAGGGTGAACGGCTCAAAGTTTGGAATTGACGAAGAATGTTTGGTCAAAGGTTCGCAGAGATTAAAAGACTATGAGGTAATGCTTTCTTTCTTATCACTTTATGGCAAAAAGGGGGAGTAGTTTCGGAGTTTGAAAGCTCCTTAAAAGATTCAGTTGTGCTATTATGTTTTGACATGTTGAGAGTTTGAAACCAATTTAAAAGATTCATAGTGCGCTTAATTTTTGTTTGGAGTTTGAAATCTCCTCAAAGATTCGTTTGGTAGCTTAGTTAGTAGCACAGCTTGGGAGTTTGAAATCTCCTCAAAGATTCAACTGTAATAGTAGTACAGGTAGATTACAGTAGGTAGTTTTGCCAAAAAATGCCAAGGGGGAGATTGTTAGTTTTATGGCATGTAGTTTGGCAAAACATAGAATAGTTGTTCAAGCTGCTGTTCTAGACTAGATGAGACAACTGTCCCTGGAACAAGTTGAAGCAAACGAAGTGTTTCCTAATTCAAATTAGGAAACCTAGCCGACCGTTGGAAGAGCAAGGCGGTTGCACATCAATGGACAGAAGTTGGAAGTTTCCAAATTCAGATTTGGAAACTTCTCTCAGCCGACGTAGCACAACTTCGCCTGAGGATATTTCTGAGATCAGTTTTTGGCAAGTCGGTGCTTATCGATAATTGAAGACATCCTTGAGGTCGGTTACTTGCGCTTGAAGATATCTTATTCGATAAGATATTCGAAGATTGCCTAATCAAGATTGAAGATTCAAACAGAGGATTATCTTTGAAGATACGCACAAAAGATTAGGAAAGGTTTCCTAAGATTAGAGTCGGTTTAAGTTCGGAAATCCTAATCACCTAGGGTTTCTACCGCTCTATATAAGGAGGGCTATTACTCAGCTATTAGTCAGCACTTACGGAGATATTAATCACGCTCATACTCACTGAAGGGAGGAGGAGGCATACGGCGGTGAACTAATCGTAATTGGTTATTCACGACGCTCGGCTGGAGAGTTAATCGTCACTGGTTACTCAAAGGCGCTCGGATTCAATCTGCGCTGGTGCTCAGCAGATTGATCGTGGAACAAGCTGAAGGCTCAAGCACAGTTGTTCTTTACTGCACATTCGGGAGAAGGCGCTGATTCTCACGGAGAATCACATTGGTTGATACGGAGCGGGAGCAAAGATCTAGGGGGAGAACTAGAGTGCAATTGCTAGAGTGTCCGAGGCTCAGGCGGTTTAAGAGGAACTCTGTAAACGTAAGGTCCTGTACTCAATACTCATCATTAGTGAATTGCTATCCACCGGGCTAGGAAACAGCCCCCCAGACGTAGGCTCGTTAACGCCGAACTGGGTAACAACTTTGCGTGTCATTTATTTTCTACACTGCATTTATATTTCGCATAAGTTGTTCTAGATATTGTTCTGCACCCGACCAGAACAACATCTCATCTACCAAGGGAAGATTTCAAATTCAATTCTACCTCGATGACACTTTTCCATTTTGGCCAATCATTTCTTTGTCGGCATTCATTAACCGATCTTGGCTCATGATCCTCATCTTCATCTGTAATATTTAGAGCCATAGAATAGGTGAATATATTATCCACTGTAATTTCTTTTCTATTCCACCTTTTCCTTGAAATGACATAATTGATCGAAATTTCTTCATTGTCATCATTTTCTGGTATCTCATTATCTTTCAAAGAAGTCTCTTCATGATTCATATCATTTTCTTTTGGAATAGTGGTTGATGCATTAATTTGGTTATCTTGAACCTTTCTTTTTCTTGGATTTTTATCCTTGGACCCAATTGGTCTACCACGCTTCTGTCGTGTTTTAGACTCACTTGCTAATTTATTTCCAATATCTTCTTCAGGAAGATTGATTTTGCAAGGAGCATTGACACCTGGTATATGTGACTTTGTCACTGTTTTAACATTTATGAATGCATCAGGTAATGTGTTTGCCACATTTTGTAAGTGGATAATCTTTTAAACTTCTAGTTCACATTGATTTGTATCAGGATCAAAATGAGACAATGACTCTGCATTCCACGATATTACTTGTCTTTTTTCAGACTTTCTTTTATCTCCCCTCAATGCAGGGAAATTTGTCTCATCAAATTGACAGTCGGCAAATCGTGCCTTAAATATGTCACTGACACACGTCGTTTGGCGCGTCAAACTTAATTTTATTTATTCTCCTGCTATTAGCTAGTAAAGCGGCAAGCGGGGTCGAACCCTAGAGAGCTGGTTGTTAAAGTTGTTCCTGAAAAACAATTAAATAAAAGGGGGGGTTTTTGTAAATGAGTATCGTAAAAGCAGCAGAGAAACGAATACCGAGGATTTCAATCAGTGAGAAAATTCAGTCTAGGATTTCTATTGTGACACGTTCATCATCGATATCTAATGATCAATTTTATAATTCAAAGTGTGGCTGTTCCGACAAAGGTAACAACCCAAGTATCCCGACAAAGGTAATACGCCACAACCTAACCCGACAAAGGTATTAGACTTCTAGTTCTCTCCTAAATTAAACAAGCCGACAAAGGTATTATTTAGCTAAGGTGTTACTATCTACCTTTACGACACAGTATCCAGTAAATATTAACGGTAAGAATTAGTTGTTCAACTAAGCTTTGCGACAAAGCTTCTACTTAGTCTAGCAATTTAATTCGTAAGAATGAACACAAGAACTAGTGAAATATAAAATAGCATTAAGAACGAATATCTCAAAACGTGTTCACAATGTACGAAACCCTAAACCGAAAGAGAAATTTAGCTACTCATTGTCATGGAAACAAACACAAATATTTTTGGATGAAAGTAAATAGAAATTTTCTTCTCTCTTGTTGAAAGCTTGATCTCCTCTCGAGCCGTCTCTTCAATTCTGGGAATTATGGATATGATCCTGAGATTAGAAACCCTAATTTATAAGAAGTTTTTGTTTCTAATTTCGTTTGGGGCAGGCTTCTAAATCTCGATTTGCTGACGTCAGCCGCGGACGCTGTACATTTTGGCGCCGCGGACAATGAACACATTAACGTCCGCGGACGCCACTCTTAAACTTGCCTGTGTCCGCGACCTGGTCTGAGGTGCATTTCCTCCTCTGCTCGTCATTCTTGACTTTGGCTCTCGATTCGACTCCATGAACTCCATGTGATGATTTTAGCATCAAAATGCCGTCATTAAGCGCATATTCCTACCAGAGCTTCCGAAACATCTGAAATACAAAACAACACTAAAAAGTAATTGTTCGCATAAGAAAGTGTCGAAATTGATGGGATTAGTGGCTTCAACGAGTCGTATAAATACGACTCATCAGTCACCTGTCATAGGTTCTAAAAATTTGATAATTGATGCACATTCAAATCCCACGTAAATCCCCAATCTTCTTTAGGGTCCCATTTTAGTACGTTGGGGCGAAGATATTGGTACATAAACTGCACACCCAAAAACTCGTAAATGATAGATATTTGGTTCTTAGCCACTAACAAGTTGCAAAGGAGAATATTTATTATTAGCAGTTGGCCTTATACGAACTAGTGATGCGGCAAGCAAAATTGCATGTCCCCAAGCAGAACTTGGCAATTTAGATCGCATAAGTAATGGTCTAGCTATCAATTTTAGTCTCTTGATAAAAGATTCTGCTAGGCCATTTTGAGTATGGACATGAGCAACCGGATGTTCGATTATAATTCCAGTTGACATACAATAGTCATTAAAAGACTGAGATGTAAATTCTCCCGCATTATCCATACGGATTTTCTTAATTGTATGATCTGGAAATTGTGCTCGTAATTTAATAATTTGAGAAAGCAACCTTACAAATGCCATATTACGAGTGGATAATAAACAAACATGTGACCAACGAGTCGATGCATCAATAAAGTACCATAAAGTACTGAAATGGTCCGCTTGATGGGGAAATAGGTCTACATATATCTCCTGGAATCCGTTCTAAAAAAGTTGGACATTCAGTCTCAACTTTCGGTGGAGATGGTCTTGTAATCTGTTTTCCTTGAAAACAAGCAACACATGAGAGATCTTTGGACAAGAGAATATTTTTACTCTTTAATAAATGTCCAAGTAAATTTTCAATGATTCTTCGCATCATTGTTGAACCTGGATGGCCTAATCAATCATGCCATATTAGAAAGTTTTTTGGGTCTATTGAATTCTGGTTTATCACCATTATTGATTCAACTGGATTTATGAAAGTATAATATAAACCAGAGTTGTATGATGGAAGTTTTTCCATCACTTTTTTCATTCCTGAGACCATTGACGTGATATATAAATATACGTCATTTTCATTTGTCGTCTCAACATGATAACCATTTCAACGTATATCTTTGAAACTCAATAGGTTTTTTTATCTGGTTGAGAACAAGGCATCATCAATAATAAATCGTGTACCATTTGGTAACACTATTTGGGCTTTTCCATAGCCGTCAATAAGACTTGATGCACTAGATATTGTATTAACATTAGCTTCAGCTAATTTAAGATGCGAAAAATAAATTTTATCTCTCAAAATTGTATGCGTTGTTGCACTATCCACCAAACATAAAGATTCATCATTATCTTTCATTTTAATTGAGAGGCCAGCATCCATCTCTTGAAAAACAAATAAATGAATAAAATTAGAAGTTGAATTTTATTATGATAAAGTAAACAAAGCATAAAGGAAATTCAAATTCAAATACTTTGGAAATAAAAGTTGAACATAAATAAATAAGACATCATTTTCTAATTCATCTTTCCATCATTGTTTCGTTGATTGGGATCCCCATTGACATCTTCAAAGAAGTCACTAACATCCAAATGGGTAAGGTTCATGGGATCCAACTGGGCAAGATTCATAAGATCATCATCCTTTTGTTCAATGAAGTTTGTCTCAACACCTTTTTCTTTTAAAGATGCTTGATAAAGATCAACAAAGTGTTTGGGAGTACGACAAGATCCCAATGACCTTTCATACCACATCGAAAGCAAGAACTTTCAGGCCTTTTGAAAGTCACTTTTCCATTTTGCTTTCCATCATTATCCATTGACTTCATGGGGTAGTGTGTCTTTTTCTTGAAGTTTGGGGTATGTTGGGTATTATAACCACGATGACTTCCAAAGTTTTGCCCACGATCACGTCCGCGTTTATTACCGCGTCCACGTCCATGTTGTTGATTACGCCCATAGTCATTGCTAAATATAGCATTTGCTTCAGGAAGGGGCGCTGACCCAGTCGGGCGAGAGTGATGATTTTTCATCAAAAATTCATTATTTTGTTCAGCAACAAGTAGACATGAAATAAGCTCAGCATACTTTGTAAAACCTCGTTCACAATATTGTTGTTGCAAGACCATATTTGAGGCATGAAATATGGAGAAAGTTTTTTCCAACATTTATTTGTCAGTGATCTTATCACCGCATAACTTCATTTGCGATCTAATTCTGAACATAGCAGAGTTGTATTCACTCACACTTTTATAATCTTGCAACCGTAGGTGGTGCCATTCAAAGCAGGCTATAGGAAGTATCACCGTTTTTGGTGATCATACTTTTTCTTTAATTCCTTCCAAAGGATTGGAGGATCATTGATGGTCAAGTACTCATATTTTAGCCCCTCATGAAGATGGTGGCGAAGGAAACTCATAGCTTTCGCCTTGTTTTGTTCAGATGCATTATTTCCTTCTTTGATTGCATCTCCAAGATCCATGGCATCAAGGTGGATTTCAGCATCAAGAATCCATGCCAAATAATTGTTGCCAGAAATGTCAAGAGCATTGAACTCAAGCTTAGAAAGATTTGACATATTAACTATATAAGATAAAGACATGAATTAATTTTCAAAATAAAATGATGTAATAAACTAAGGTGAACAGTGAAATTATGTAGTGATGTAATAACATGAACAGTGTAATAAACATTGATTTTAAACAGTGAAATGAATTAATCTGTTAAAGTCATATATAAATTATGCATGACTTATATATAGAACATGTTATAAACATAAAGTAAAATCATTTTTTTTACAAATAAATTGGAGCATGGGAGTGTTTTGAAAGAACTAGATGTAATATACATGCTACAAACAAAATTATAATAGGAATTGATTTTTTCAAATGTTAGGCGGTTTTGAGAATTCTCCGAAGAGGACTCAATGTTACCATCATAGCATCACAATGAGAAAAGGGAGGAAGAAGAGACGATGGTGTATCACTACCTTGGATTTCGTAGAGAAATCGTGCTGATAACATGTTGTGAAAATTATGGATATATGGAGATGAAACTTAAAGATAGAAGATGAACATGAGTAGAGATGTAGAGAGGAAGAGTGATTCTCGTTGCATTGATCTTTACAAATGTTCCCTTTATATAGGGGTATACATAGGCATATGGATAGACTAGGAATCAATGTAAGAAATAAAGAGAGGTACATGAAAGGCTAAAGGACATGGCCATGTGAAGAGCCAAAGATCATCCAACACAATATTCATAACAATATATTATTATTTTAAATTAATGATTTCTTCCAAGGGAGATGATCAAATGAACTTTTGTTGAAAACTTAGAATCAATTTATATCGTATAATTACACCAACAAGGTGGTGGTTGAATTGGTAGAATACTTGCCTTGTAATAGCAAGGTCAAGGGTTTGAACCCCACCATGACACTTTCCATTCCACAATTTTGTGGAGAGTGATTTTTGTCCCACCTACGCGTGGACGCGTTGTTCCTCCTCCGTGGAGGTGTTCTTCGTCCCGCCTCGACATGAACGTGTTGTTCCTTTGATGAGTCGAATTCTCGACTCATTTACATACCCATTTACGAAGAGTTTTGGTCCATTCCCGATGCTATTTCGATGCCATTTGACCATTATCATTGCATTTCAGGCTTGGAGCAACCATACATTGAGCTCATGACCTTGACACGAAGAATCAAGGAAAAATCGAAGATTTGAGCAAATTTGGACTGAAAGGTGCTCCAGTCGACCGACTGGCTATTTCCCCTGTGCCAGTCGGTCGAGTTGATGAACTTCTCAGATGGCCTCCTCAAGCACGCCAATCGAGTCGCTCGACTCGCAGCATCAGTCGGTCGACTGAAGAGAAGCTTAATAGAGCGCAGGGCGCCAGTCGCTCGACTCGCAGTACCAGTCGGTCGAGTTGGCAAGCACCTCAGATGGCCTTCCATGAGCCTCCATCGAGTCGGTCGACTGGACCAGCCAGTCGTTCGACTGGGAAACTCCTTCATCAGCCACATTTTCAGCATCAATCGACCGACTGGGAAAACTAGATCCCGCCAATCGACCGACTGGAGCTACAGTACCGGAAACCCTAACTTGGGCTATAAATAGAAACTTTTAGATCTCAACAAGGGGGACCTTTTTTGGCACGGATTTTGAGGAGACCTGCACTGATTTCAAGGTGGATTGATTGGAGAAGAAAATCAACAACAAAGATTCTCATACTTTTCAATCTCATATTGGTTTTAGACTCCTAAACTCCATCTCTTTCATTTGTTTTGCTTGTAATCTCACCATGAGTGAGTAGTGACTTTGATTGGGGATTATGGATCCCCTAGACATGTTGTGACATTGTGAACACTATAGATGCTAATGATGATTGAGTTTGCACATGAATCTTCTTCATTTGAACTTAATGTTTCAAGTTGCCCATAAGGTGTTTGTGAAATGTCCTCAATGGGAACTTTGCTTGATCTCATGTTTGATGTAGCTCACGTTGATCAACATGACTTCAATGGACTAAATGAAGAAGCATTATGACTTTTGAGTTAGTTGGATAATTCATTAACCTAATGAGAATTGCTTGGATTTAATAAGAACATGTCTATTTAGCCAATAGAGCGCGAGTGTGAGGCTAGAAATTCATGTTCTATAGTACCAATAGAGCGCGAGTGTGAGGTGCTATGCGAGATGTAACCTCTTGATAATAGGTTGTAGCGCGAGTTGAACCTAGTATTAATGTTGCATGAGCTAAATTCTATACGTGTGCATGTGATTTCATCATTGGTTTATCATTCCATTGTCACAATAATTGTCTTGGCGGTGAAGTAATCCCTAGTCATCTTTTAATTGGAAGTTAACCCTTTTTGCAAGTTTAATCTCACGTTGGATTGAAAAATAGACCCCCCAAACAATAGACATTCTAATCATATTGTTAGCACCATTAGTTTAATCACATATCTTTTGGGTTCGACCTCGGTTCACCCGAGTCAATATAAATGTTTTGATTGACGTGACTTAGCATAAGTTTTTGGATCCCTATTCGAATACTTTAGCTATATTTGCAACCGATCAAATGGCGCCGTTGCCGGGGATAGGTTAATTAACTAGGTGCTACTAGATTGTTTAGTTGTCTACTTTCCCTCGCTCGACAGTTATTGCTTGTTTTGAGCTTGTTTGTGTTAGCTTCTCTTGCCTTTCATTGCTAAAAATCTCTTTTGTTCTCGCAGGCACTTGAATGAACACAAGATTTAAGGGGCAAAAACAAGTAGCTACCGGTTCAACTTTAAACCTCCCAACCGTCAAGAAACCAAGAGGTAGACCTCGCAAGAACCCTCCTCCCCTTGATCCTATTGTTCCTCCGGCTTTCCAAGGCCCAAGACCTCGTCCACCTCCACTCCTAAACCCACTACCTTACTTGCCACCAGGATTTAGAATGGAAGATGAGATAGAGAACCCTCCCGTTCTTCAAAGAAACAACCGAAACTTTAGAATGGAAGAGGATAGGGAAGAAGATCCTCCCGCTAGACGGAACAATGTTGATGATCAAAATCCTATACGGAATCCTCCCTTTCCGCAAAGGAATGCTAGAAATTATAGATATGATGACGAGGATGATGAGAGGCCCGTTGGAGATTATATGACCCCTACCCTTGAAGGGAATGGCTCGGCTATTGTGCCCCCGGATGAAGATGCATTTGATTTTGATGTGAAGTCCTCCTTAGTCCATATGGTGACTCATGATCAATACCAAGGAGTTGGGAATCCTTCTACCCATTTAGCAAGCTTTCAAGAATATTGCCGCACTTATAAGCCAAGGGATGTACCCGTGGAATACGTCTATCTAAAGCTCTTCCCGTCTTCACTATACGGAGATGCGAAGGAATGGTTGCAAAACCAAGAGCCGGGATCCTTTAGGACTTGGAGCGAGCTAAAAAATGCTTTTCTCACCAAATTCTTTCCACCATCAAGGACAAAGAAATTCACTGATTTTATATTGACGTTCTCTCAAAGGGATAATGAGCTATTTCATCAAGCCTATGATCGGTTCAAGCATTATTTAAAGGAATGCCCTCACCATAACTTTCGAAGAGCGGATCTTATGAGATATTTCTATCTTGGCATGAGCTAAGAGGCCAAAGGCCAAATGGACACGGCTAGTGGTGGTGCAATCATGGAGTTACCGGCAAACCAAGGTTTTAAAGTCATAGAGAAGATCACCACAAATTCCGATAGATATCAAGGAGTCAATCACAAGAAAATGGCTAAGTCTAGAGAGGATTCGTCAAATTATGTGACTAAAGATCAATTTAGTGATTTGACAAAGAAAATGGAAACCATGATAAGCATGGTAAATGATTTGGAAGTGTCTAAACCGAAGAATGAAAAAGAGAAGAATCCGGTCCAACAACCGTGTTTCATATGCTCTAGTACGAGGCATTCTACGAAGGCTTGTCCCGATGGGAGACATGAAGATGATGATGACGGGTATGAAGAAGCCCACTGTGTAAATCAACAAAGGAATTATGCTCAAAATTCTAATCCCATCACGAGAAACTACGAGTCTCCGCAAAGAAGAATGGCCAATGACTCCAATTTCACTCCTAGGCCTCAAGGGCAAAACTCTTATCAATGGAGTTACCAAAGACAAGGGTATGGCTCTAACCAAAATCAAGGGCAAAATTCTTATTCTACTCAAGGTCAAGGCTCCACCCAAAACTCTTAATATTCTCAAGGAAACTCTCAAAGGCCTTATCAAGCCAAATCTCCTATGAATGATCAAGGGAATTCTCATCATCAAGGGCAAGCTTCTTCCAATCCTCAAGATAATCCTATGATGGCTATGATGGCACAAATGCTTGAAAGCCAAAAAGAGACCAACAAGATGATGGAGGAACTAGTGGCCGAAAATAAGAGGCTTGCTAAAGAAAATGCCCATATGAAGCAAATTGGGAAGCTCCCTTCTCAACCGGATGTGAATTCTCTAGAGCATGTTGATGCCATCATGTTGAAAAGTGGAAAGGTTTTGCCAACCCCTCAAGGAAAATCAAATTTTAACTCTAAAGAGGTAGACGAGGAAGTTGCCAACGAAAATGCCGAAGTTGAACTTCAAGCCCCTACCGGAGAAGAGGAAAAAGAGGAAGAGCCGATTTTGATGAGGAAATATGTGCCCGTGATACCTTTCCCTCAAAGGCTAAAAAAGAGCAAGCTATATGCCCACTTCCAAAGATTTGTGGAGATGTTGAAGAAGTTGTATGTCACGCTTCCATTCCATGAGGTAATCACTCAAAATCCTACCTATGCAAAATTCTTGAAAGATATTGTGTCTAATCGTAGAGTTATTGACGAATCTAGCATGGTAGCATTGAATGTTGAGTGTAGCGCCATTGTGCAAAGTAGAATGCCTAAGAAAATGCAAGATCATGGATCATTTTCTATTCCTATCTCTTTAGGAAAGATTGAAATTGATAGGGCATTGTGTGATTTGGGAGCTAGCATTTCTTTAATTCCCTATTCATTGTTTGAGCAAATTGATGTGGGTGAACTCCATCCTACCACTATTTCATTGAAACTAGCCGATAGAAGTTCTAGAATCCCTAGGGGAGTTCTTAGGGATGTGCCTATTAAAGTTGGTAAATTCTTTATGCTAGAAATGGATGTTGAGCAAGAAATGCCCGTTATTCTGGGTAGACCTTTGCTTAACACCGTTGAGGCGGTCATTAGATGTGGAGAAGGGTCTATTGAATTGAAAATAGGGGATGAAAAGTTGAAATTTTTTCTGAAAAATGCCATGAAAGCTCCCACTTCATCTTTTGAATGCAATATGCTTGATATATCTTGTGACAATCTTGAGCTAACATCTTTTGAAAGTGAAGTCATGGACTTAGATGATTCTAGTATGCTTTTTACCTCACTTATGGACATGGAAGATGAGGAAATGTATGACTTGACTTTGGCAGAAGGAGAGAAATTATTTGATGCTTATCAAGGTGAAGAAAACCAAATGCCAAGAGGTAAGGAATTCGAAGGAGAGTTAAAACCTCTACCTTCGAATCTAAGGTATGAGTTTCTTGGGTCTAATTCTACGCACCCGGTTATAGTTGGTGCAACCTTGAATGAGAATGAAACGTCCAAACTTTTGCATGTCTTGAAAAATAATAGAAAAGCTTTGGGGTACTCTATTGATGATCTTAAGGGAATTAGCCCCTCGTTATGCATGCATAGGATAAATGTTGATGAGAATGCAAAACCTTCTAGGGAGTTTCTAAGGAGATTGAACCCTAACCTTAGCGAAGTTGTTTTTAAGGAAATTACTAAGCTAAGAGATGCGGGAATCATTTATTCGGTCCCGGATTCGGAATGGGTAAGCCCCATCCATGTCGTCCCCAAAAAGGGAGGACTTACGGTTGTGCAAAACGATAAGGGAGAGTTGGTCCCTACAAGAACCGTAAATGGATGGAGGATGTGCATTGATTATAGGAAATTGAACAAAGCAACTAAGAAAGATCACTTTCCCATTCCTTTTATTGATCAAATGCTTGAGAGACTTGCGGGACATGAATACTTTTGTTTCCTAGATGGTTATAGCGGATTTCATCAAATCCCCATTTTGCCTAATGACCAAGGAAAAACTACATTTATATGTCCTTATGGAACTTTTGCATTTAGACGCAAGCCTTTTGGGTTATGCAATGCACCGGGAACGTTTCAAAGATGCATGATGTCTATTTTTAGTGATTACATTGAGAAATGCATGGAAGTTTTCATGGATGACTTCTCTATTCATGGAACTTCATTTGATGATTGTTTAACGAATCTTTCTCATGTTCTTGCTAGGTGCATTGAAACGGGTTTGGTGCTAAATTGGGAAAAGTGCCATTTTATGGTTCAAGAGGAAATTGTGCTTGGGCATTTAGTGTCTAGTAGAGGTGTGGAAGTTGATAAAGCTAAAGTTCAAGTTATTGAGCAACTACCACCACCAAAAGATCAAAAAGGAGTTAGAAGCTTTCTAGGGCATGCCGGTTTCTACCGGAGATTTATTAAGGACTTCTCAAAGATTGACAAGCCGCTAACTCATCTCCTATGTAATGATGTGCAATTCAAATTTGATGAAGATTGCTTAGAGGCATTTGAAAAGCTCAAGAAAGCCCTTGTATCGGCACCCATAGTGCGACCACCGAATTGGGATCTTCCATTCGAGCTTATGTGCGACGCAAGCGATTATGCAATTGGAGCCGTTTTGGGACAAAGAATTGATAAGAGACTCCATGTAGTCTATTATGTGAGCAAGGTGCTAGATAATGCTCAAATGAACTATACTACCACCGAGAAAGAGTTGCTAGCCGTGGTATATGCCTTTGAAAAATTTAGACCATACCTTGTGGGATCCAAGACAATCGTCTGCACAGATCACGCCGCTATTAAGTATTTGATGACAAAGAAAGATGCAAAGCCAAGACTTATTCGATGGATCCTTCTTTTGCAAGAGTTCACTATTGAAATCAAAGATAAAAAGGGGGTCGAAAATGTAGTGGCGGACCATCTTTCAAGAGTTGAGCTTCATGATTCCAAACAATTCTCGTCACCTATAGGAGACTCGTTTATCGGAGAATATTTGCTTAGCGTAGAAGAGAATGCCCCTTGGTACGCGGACTATGTGAACTATTTGACGTGCAACATTCTCCCGAATGACCTTGATCATAACCAAAGGAGGAAGTTCTTGCACGACGTCTCGAGGTACTATTGGGATGACCCTTTCTTGTACAAGCTATGCCCAGACGGCATTTATAGAACGTGTGTGCCCGAAGAAGATATGAAAGGAATTATAGCTTGTTGTCATTCATCTTCCTATGGTGGTCATGGTTCCGCCTCCAAGACCACGGCTAAGATTCTTCAATCGGGATTTTATTGGCCCAATGCATTCAAAGATACGTATCAATTCATCAAGGCTTGTAACGAATGTCAAAGAATGGGCAACATTGCTAGAAGAGATGAAATGCCTCAAAAAGGCATCTTAGAGGTTGAAGTATTCGACGTATGGGGCATAGATTTCATGGGACCTCTACCCTCATCACAAGGAAATTGCTTTATTCTCGTAGCGGTAGACTACGTGTCTAAATGGGTTGAAGCCATAGCTTCCCCATCTTGTGACGCTAAAGTGGTGATCAAAATGTTCAAGAAAAATATCTTCCCGAGATTTGGAATGCCAAGAGCGGTGATAAGTGACAATGGTTCCCATTTTAAGGAGAGAAGATTCGAATATATGCTTAAGAAGCACGGGATATTCCATAGATGTTCTACCCCTTATCATCCCCAAGCGAATGGGCAAGTCGAAGTGTCAAACCGAGAAATAAAGAACATTTTGACAAAGACAGTTGGGAAATCCGGGAAGGATTGGGCATTGAAGCTTGATGATGCCTTGTGGGCATATAGAACCGCCTTCAAGACGCCAATTGGAATGTCTCCATACCGGTTAGTATATGGCAAACCTTGCCATCTCCCGGTAGAGCTTGAGTATAAAGCCATGTGGGCTATTAAGGAGCTGAATTTCGACATAAAGGCTACGGGAGAAAAGAGACTCCTTCAACTAAATGAGTTAGATGAAATCAGATTGGACTCCTACGAAAGTTCAAAAATTTATAAGGAGAGAACTCGGAGATGGCATGACAAGCTTATTCTGAAGAAGCAGTTCTCGGTAGGAGACAAGGTCTTGCTATTCCACTCAAGATACAAGTTATTTCCCGGGAAGTTCAAGTCTAGATGGTTTGGACCTTATAGAATTCATAGAGCTTGTTGACAATCAAGGGAATTTATTCAAAGCAAATGGGCAGAGAGTCAAAATCTATCATGCTGACCATGGAGACCAAAACACGTTGGAAGCTCCCTCTTGAATGCTTTGTGCTAATGCCGCTAGAGAAGGGATCCCGCTCGGGACTTCTCTTAGTGTGCTTCTCTACGTATCAAGCCTCGGCTCGGTCTTTGCCAAGACGTTAAACTAGGCCCTAACGGGAGGTAGCCCGGTTTGTGAGTCGTCCATCTTTGCACAATTATTTTCATATATGTTTGGCATGTGTTCATTGAACTATGCATTTGAACTTGGTGCTTGCTTGATCCAAAATGCATGATTTGGTGTGCTTGAGTAGAATTGTGCTTACATGAATTATCTTTGCGACGGGGATGTCTTGAGTGTGGAGTCTTTGATCCTAACTTGCGTTTTATTGCGAAATATGTTTATGCTAGTGATTTCTTGGTGAAGCATGACTATGTTTGAATTGAATTTGTATGATCATTGTGTGGTGCTATTTCGTGGTGCGGAGTAAAAATCTTAAGTGTGGAGTTGGGGAGTTCGAAAAAGAAAAAAATTCATGAAGTTGAAATCTGGTCCCAGTCGACCGACTGGAGGAAGGCTGATAGCCCAGTCGGTCGAGTTGATGGACCCTCAGAAGTCCCTTTTTTTTTCTGCCATTCGAGTCGGTCGACTCGCCTCCCAGTCGACCGACTGGAATCCCCTTATATCAATCCCTCTTTTATTTCTCGCTTCATTCGCTCGACTCACCCGACTCGCATTCCTTCCCAACCGACTCACCCCTTCGACCCCAACTCCGACCGATCTCCCTTCGACCTTCATCCGATTATCACCCTCCACTCACCCATCAGCTTCCGACCTCCGTCCGTCCAACTCAGCCGCACCAATCGCCCTGAAAATCCACCCGCATCTCCGATTCGATCGGAAAGCACAAGTCTCAGCCGATCTCCTCCGTCCGGCGTCGCCAGCTCCCATTCACCCTCTCAAACTGCTCGAAATCCATCCGATTGAAGACCCCAAGTGCTGATTTGATCGCCGAGCCCGACTTCAAAAACCCCGTTTTTGCCCTAAATCGCCAGCCAGTCGACCGACTGAGGAGTCTGCTTCGCGCCATTCGGTCGAGTTGATTGAGACTCAGTGATATTTGCTCAGTCTGATCCTCAGTTTCAATCTCATTTTCATCATGCCTCGTCCCGGTCCTTCGTCCCAATCCACATCAAAGGGGAAAGAGGTTGCCCATGAGCCTACACGAGTTGAGCGCATCATTGAGCAAAGCGAAGACGACGAGGATGACTTGCCTCTCGTCTCTCGCAAGAGGTAGCAGTTCAGAGCTTCACTAGCAGACTCCAGCTCATCCTCGGAGGAGGAATTGGATGCTACACCAGTTTCTCCCACGCCACATCCCAAGAAGAAAAGGGCTCCACCGAGGAAACCGGCGAAGAAGAGGAGAGCTCCCGTGCCACCCATTCCTAGAGCCCCTTCACCTCCGGTGCCGAGACTACCCTCTCCTCCAGCTTTTGCATCGTCCTCCAGTGCTATCATCCCGGTATTGCCGAATGAGGGACCATTGGATGGACCGTTGCCCTTCCCGCCTCCTTACCCTTTCTCGGAGCCTCTAGCATTTACGGATGAGACGCACCGGGCCAATCTTGCCACGATCGTGAGGAAGAGGAAGACTGTCATCCCCACTCTCTAGCCCGACATGGGACTCCTTCGTGGAATTGATAGCGCCGTCACAGATGAGGTACATTCACGCCTCACTAGTTGTGGTTTGGGCTTTTTGCTTAATGATGATCCCGGTTGCTATGAGAAGGTTGTGAAGGAGTTTATTAGCTCGTTTGATTGGATCAGAATAGAGAGGGAGGAAGTGAGGGAATACTGTTGGAAATTTGTTTTGGGTGGCCGGAATTTTGAGATTAAGGAAAGTGTGATCCGTGAATGGCTAGGATTCCCTCCTTATGATGCCATAGCCCGGAAATACACCGAACATGATCAGAGAAGATTTTGGAAGCGGATTTCAGGGAGGAACGAGTGGTTTATTTTATCATATAATTCTTCGGCGATCACCGACCCGGTGTGGAAGATTATCCATCAACTCATTGCTATTGGGATAAACACCCGGACGGCAAAGGCTCGTTCATTCACTGTCCCAGACATGGACCTCATGCTTGCCATTGATCACGAGGAGGGCATTGATTGGCTCGCTGCCCTTGCTACCCGTTTTAAGAACATTGTGAAGAAGGGTGCGAGGAATCGTGCCTTGGGAGGAGGCTCTTTGATCACTTTGATCGCCTTGAGGTGTAACTTCACCTTCGGCCACGAGGGATGCCCCAAGCCTTCCAAGAGTACTCTTACTCTGAAGACCATGAAGCGTATGCACATCGTCAAGAAGGACGGGAAGACTTGGGAGGTCGACATGAAGCCTCATCAGCCAGACCTCATGTCTAATGCCGCGTATAGGAGGCGGGTGTTCAAGAGGGCAAATCCACTGTATTGCAGCACCCATCTCACCCCTTCCCCTCTTGCCTCCCCTATCCATTCCCCTCCTCCGGCCGACGAGCCTGATTCCCCTATCCCTGAGGAGCCACTCATTCAGGAGGATTTGCCTCACGTTGATGCTGCTGTGGAGAGACCTTCCCCTGCCACAGATGACCTGACCGAGTGGAGACAGAGGACCTCCTCTGACATTGCAGACCTAAAGGGTGGAGTGGCTGATTTGAGGAGCGGCTTGACTCGCCTTGAGGATTTTGTTTGAGATTCTGACGCGAGAGCTCGCCAGGAGTGGGAGTGGCTCCGGTCCACAGTTTTATCCATGGTCAGAGGTTCTGGTGGCCCAGTTGCTTCCCCAGCTGCTCCAGAGTTTTCTGTCCCTCGTGGTGCCTCCCCCTTGCCTACCACGCCAGCTTCTAGAGTCGGGGAGGCGGGCACCCCACTCTGGGAGTCTTCCATTAGAGAGGAGAGCTCGCACTACACTGGTGCCACGATACCGAACGAGGAAGGTGTTGGAGATTCTGCTAGAGCTCTCAGTCCAGGAGACGATGAGGCCGCATCTTAAGCTTGTGTTGCATGCTGTTTTTACTTTTATCCATGCCTTCTTGCTTTGATCATGTACTTGGATGTTAAGTCGCCTTTTGGCGCAATTTTGGATGATGTATGCCATTTTGAGTGATATGCCCTTGACTTGCTTTTGGTTGTATGTTTCATTTCATATGATATTGAAGGTGTTTACCATTTGTACTGTTCACTCTACAGGACATGCACCTATATATTATGCACATGTTCAAAATTCACCTTCTTTGTCTACATTTGCAACCAAGGGGTATTTCTCACTCCCATGAGTTTTGTCATCGGCTCTACAAACGAGGGGAGTTCCTATGCGCCTTGGCCTTTATTTTATCATTCTTTGCGCTTAGGGACTAAGCTTGAGTTAAGTGTGGAGTGGTTCTATGCGCATAGTTCACATGTTTGCATGCCTTGCATATCATTTTTGATGGACACTTGCATCTTTTGCACCTTATCCCTACATGAGAGTGTTCTTAACCACATAGGCTTGTGACTATCGATTCCAATTCCTATAAATCACATCTAGCCTATTTATCACATTTATTGGATTTTGAACTTAGAACCGACCTAGTCCATTGAATATGTATTATTGAAAACCAATATCATTGCTATCTCTCTTCTATCTAATTCTCTAAGTATTTTCGTTGAAATACCTTGGATCAAGCTATAGCAAGCGCTTTTAAAAATCTTCATGAAAAACTTAGACCCCTTGAATATTCCTTGGTGACTTGAGTTCTCTAACACGGTGCCTTACTCATGTTTGTTCCCCGCACATTCCATGCACTTTTTGAACATATTGTCAAGTTTTAAGTGTGGAGTCAAAAGAGGGCGAAGCCCCAAGCACGCAAAAAAAAAATACAAATGCCGAGGGTTAGGGAGGTAAGTCCCCCCTCGAAAGCATTTGTAGGCCAAAGGCCATTCAAAAAAAGAAAAAAAAGAAAATAAGAGGCACTTAAAACTTGACTCTATGTTCTTCCATCATTATTCACTTGTGCGGGATTCAACATTTGCATTGTGTGCTAGTTGGAATAACTCTTGGACGACCCATGTGCTTGCACGGGAGTATTCATTTGGTTTATGACTTGTTTGTAAAGAACTCTCGTGTCGAACTCCTCTTCCCTTATGGATTACGGCTTAAGCGCCTAAAACTTGGGAACGAGTTCCATGTCGCAAGCCCGTGGACTAGCCCTAGGTAGCATAGGCAAGCGATTGACACTTTTTGTGCAAACTAAAAGCTCTACTTCTAGTGTATTACCTTGAAAATGAATAGACATTTGGACGAGACGATTGATAGCTCTAGTATTGATGACCTTGAATGCACAATCTCAAAGGTACTCAAAGTGGTTCGAAAGTCCTTTTGATGGTATTGTGATCATAGCCCTAGCGTGGGGTGAGGAATTTGCTTTGAGAAATCATAGCCTAGGTTAAACACTCTTGAATTCAATTCTCATGGGATAAGTGCACTTGGGATTTGTGAGTATTCCCTTTTCTGAAAACTCTCACGAGACTATAACTCGTCCACTAGGGTAGCCTAGGGGTTTAAAGGCTTGGTGCATATGCTAAATGCACTCGTCACACCTACGAAAAGGAGTTAGATTGTAAATATGTGTTAGAGTAGTTAGAAATAAAGTTTACCCATTGTGTCTTGATGGACCATAATTATACGAATCAAATACACAGTAAAACCCACCAAATTAGACTGTTTGTCTATCTAACTTCTACTTGTTAGTCCCGATATATTTCTACAGGGTATTTTGGCGCTTAGAGAGAAAACACGCTAAGGAGAGGATTTTACGCTGAAAAGATATTACGAGTCAATCCAAGGTCAAGATCAGACGCTGAACGAAGAAATATCAAGATCCTGACATTGAATTACTCAAATTAAATTCAACCGAGGAACAACCAAAGTCAGACCGGAGCAAAATTGGATTGATAGTTTTGTGAAAAGACTGCACAAAACTGTCAAAACTCATCCATGGACCAAGGTGACCGGCAACCTTGCTTGGAGGTGGCCAAGGGAGGAAGCTTCCCCACCACAACCGGCGGCTTTCCTCCCCTTGTAACCGGCAACCGGCAGCTTGAGCTCCTCCCCCATGTGGCACCTCCTCCTTGCTCCTCCTCCTCCTCCCTTGGATCAAAACCACATGCCACCCATCTCCACCCTCCATTCCTCCTCCCTTAGCCTATAAAAGGAGAGCTCCTCCTCCTCATTTATATCATCCAAAAATCAACATTTCACTTCTCTCTCTAAGTTTTGTTACTTTGTAAGTTTGGTTTATGAAATAATACTCTTGTTGGTTCTTGAGTATTATAATACTGTAGAGAATACTCCTGTTGGTTCTTGAGTATTCAGTAGGAATTAGGAATACTCCTGTTGGTTCTTGAGTATTCCACCCCCTCTCCTCTTACTGTTTTTAAAAACCCCCGAGTATTTAGCTATGGTATCCACCTCTATGGATATTCGTAGCTAAACTCTTTATTCGGTTAAAGGGGTGTACTTGTATTATAAAATGTTTTAATTCTTTTAGTTTCTTTTCTCTGTATTCAAAACTTGTTCTATGTGCCATATATTAGATCAGAATTTCCAAGGTTGAGTGGATGCTTGGAATGGCAAAGCTCTTCCGTGGGGATTCGTAAACATACTCGGATAAGTGGATGCTTGGAATGGCAAAGCTTATCTGAGGAGTTTGATCTTTCTAAAACACCATTTGGATAAATCGGGAAAGACAATCCAAATGGATGCACACAGGCTAATATACCTTGGAATGGGGTATTAGTCTAAGTAGAACAAGTGCTCTACGACTTTTGCAAAAGACTAGACGGTGTTGCAAGTTGAGTGCTTGGAATGGCCTCGATTCACTTTCGAACACTTTTGCAAAAGGCTAGACAGTGTTGCAAGTCGAGTGCTTGGAATGGCCTTGATTCACGTTTGAATACTTAGAAAGGTTACTAAAATAATAAACAGGCTATGATACAAGGCCCCTGAAACCGAATGTTTTCCTTGAATTACAAAACCCCCTGTATTTACTTTTATAAATTGCTCGATCATCTGCAATCACCAACCGCTCATCTACCGGAGGACTCGCAAATCACGCATCACCCATTGTCAGTCTTTCTTTTATTTTCAGTATTTTAATTTCTGTATTTACTTTTATGTAATTTACTTTTCTGCACTCAAAACCCAAAAACAACCAAAAAAGGTCACTTAGTCATAACCGCTAAAATCTCAATCAACCTTAAAACACGCTCCCATCCTGTACAAATCCCTTAAAGAACAACGTATCCCTCTAATTCCCTTGGGTTCGACCCCTACTTACCACTTGCTACCCAGTAGTGTAGTTGCGAGTAGCGGAAAATATAAATTTATTTGCACAGAGAACATTGCACCTTAACGACAGTGCAGTGGGCTCCATCAAATTGGCGCCGTTGCAGGGGAGTTAGCCATCGGATTAGTTGTTCTTTCCCTCCCATGTCCTCATGACGCAACCCCCTTCATATGCGTGGACAACAAGATACCTTCCCCTGTTTCGAGGTACGGATGGAGAAGACCCAGTACTACACTGCCGAAACTTTCACCACGTTTGCTGCCACATAAAACCTGAAAATGAAATGTTAGAGGAATTTAAGCTTAAATGCTTCAAATTCTCTTTAACTGATTTTGCGACGATTTGGTATTACACATCAACCGCTAGTCGTGCAGAATATTTCGTGGATCTTTGCGTTCCATTCCTGAAGGAATTCTCCCCCCATCCTTACGCCAAAAAACCCGTGAGAAGATCATGTGCCTTCAACAATCCCGGGATGAGACTTTGGACGAATACTCCACGAGATACGACACCATCATCTCAAGCTGCCCGCACCATGGATTCACGAAGAAAGTTCTGCTTCAAAAATTTCTTCGTGGGATGAAGGCCGATGAGCGGACAAGGATTAACGAAGCAATGAGAAGATCAGCCAGGAATTTAACCATAGCAGACATGTGGAACCTAATAAATGACCTGGCTGCAACCACAAAATGAATACCCCAAGCTGACGGAGAAATGCAAGAGGCTGGTCCAGAGACAGAAGAAGAAACTCCCGAGCCATCAGAAGAGACTCCCGAGCCATCAGAAGACTGGGATATAGAAAGTATCGGGAGCAACGAGGAGGTGTCAGCAATGGAAGAAGTCCAGAATACCACCGACATGCTGCCAATACCATACCCAGCTATCATCACCCAAGCAGCCGAAACCATCTATGACCAGTTCCTCACAAACAGACACGACGAGGCAGAACCGAGCCTTAAGATGTAAGCTTCTCGACTTTTCCCCTCGATCAATAGACAAATCGCTGAAAACTATGTGATCCATGAAGAGACTGAAAAGAGGATGGGAAAAGGGCCTGAGCAGAACGACTCCTTGATGGAGCATGTTTTCGCCATGACTGGACAAGGCAGCCCTAAACACCAGAAAACCCAGTTCAAGAAGCTAGTGGTCAAAGGTCCCTCGCCTTCTCAGAGACGTTGGAAGGAGAAATCACCAGAACAACGGGAACTGGACCCAAGCACATCATCTCGCAAGAAATCGGAAAAAGGCAAGGCAAGAACCAACACAGGAACGGTGGCGAAATTCGACTTAAGCCACCCATGGGATCCCAACCAGTGATCCAGGAATAAGGTACTGTCGAGCCAACGACGTTAAACAAGTGCACTGGTCGGGTGGTAACCCGACACTATCTTACTTTCCGCACTTTAATTTTCTGTCTTTTATTTTCTGTATTTTACTTTTTCAATAAGTAGCTCTCACCCACTTGGTGCATAGAAGATTTGACTATTCAGGAATCGGACTTAGGTGCAACATTAAGCCAGTCAGGGCTACGCTGAGAGTTCAAGGCCCCAGCCGAACTCCCTCGATTATCCAGCCTCGAGCCATGTCGTTTACTCGACACCTTAAAGGGAGTTCTGTTCTTCCCTTTTCCTTAATATCATTTCTTTCTCGTAATTGTCTGCTTGCTTGGGTTTTGAACTAAGTAGTGCTGAAAGGCACGACTTCGTTCAAAAGTGTGGGGTGAGATCCGCATGTGTAAATAAATAAATAACATGTTTTTTTCTTTTTTAATATTATCTTTTTGAAAATATGAACTTAAGAATGTGAAAAAGATAGATCTAAAATTCGTGCATTTACCTTATGAAAATTCAACTGTCTAAAAACTTAGAACGTAACTTCTCATTTGTCCCTTTGTGCTGAGATAAACTAGGGATGTGGAGTTGATAGAAATGCCCTAGAGAGGCTTGGCAAGCAATCAAAGGATCGAATCAAACTATATAGTTTTCGAAGTCAGTGGAGGCTGCACTTCGGGTTTCAGTGAAGATTGAAGTCATCTCCGCCATGCAGTGTTTATGCAAAAAAAAAGGTGAGGACGGGAATCAGACCGTCCTCTCTCTAGTCAAAGTAGCCGAGAAAATATATGAGCGACCCTCATCTTGACCCGCGCGAAACGACAAGGATGTGAGGAGCGGGGAGGTATTTCCATAGGCTTGCGGGCGATGATTGGACCTCCCAAAAAAGGCTTGAGAAAATGGACTAGCAAGTCACAAAGACGCAAAAAGCTCAAAGAAGCAAATCAAGAGGCCAAAGGCCCAAAATTGTGAAGGTTTTAACAGAACAAAAAGTGAAGTACTCAAAGAGTCAAATCAAAGGCCAAAGGCCGATTCACTACAAAAAGCAGTCCCTCGCCAAAAGAAAATCAAAGTACTCAAACCATTGAAACCCGAACCCAATCACGTGCTAGAGAAAGCTACAAGGAAACCATATAGTGAGAGACGATCCCGAGGTTGCAGTCCAGGAGCCTAAAAAAAGGGCTATCTCCCGAAACATCCAGAATAATTTGCATCACAGCACGGAGGTACAAGTATCAAGTTTCTTCTATTTATTTATACAGTTCAATTTGGTAATAAGTAAGTAATGCATGAATTAGGATAAATCGAGTCCCACAGTCTAATTTTCATATTTTAACAAACTTACTTAGTGTGCCGCCCTTTAATAGCATTGTTCGGGACAAACAACTAAAAGTGTGGGGTAATCTGATGGACCATAATTATACAAATCAAATACACAGTAAAACCCACCAAATTAGACTGTTTGTCTATCTAACTTCTACTTGTTAGTCCCGATATATTTCTACAGGGTATTTTGGCGCTTAGAGAGAAAACACGCTAAGGAGAGGATTTTACGCTGAAAAGATATTACGAGTCAATCCAAGGTCAAGATCAGATGCTGAACAAAGAAATATTGATGAGCACTAGTCGTGATCGTGCAAATCAAAGATAAAATTTATAGTCCGCTACTTAGGGCTCACTAAAAAGATAGTAGAGCGGCAAGTAGGGGTCGAACCCAAGGGAGTTGTAATGGCTACTATTTGTTCCTTGAAACAAGAAGGTAAGGCAAATTGGGGGGCATTTTGGAAAAAGTTAATACTAGTGCATAAAGTAAAGGAACGAAATGTAACAAGCAAGGGGAGCATTCGGTCTAGGGATCCATTGTCACACATTAATCATGGATATCGAACGATCTATTTCACATTTCGTAGGGTGTGGTTGCCCCGGCAAAGGTGGCAACCCAAAGTACTCCGGCAAAGGTAGTACACCACGGTTTCACCGAACTAGGTAGTAGTGTGGTGCCATAGGCAACCCAAAGCATTTAAGCTCCACTACCTCACTAGGCCCGGATTTTAACCTTATAATCTAGTCCTTATTAGATGAAACAATCCGGCAAAGGTATTGCTCATCTATGTGTACTATCCATCATTGCCGCAAAGCATCAAATGGATGTTACAATAAGGGTCATTAGCTTGACTAATCTTTGTGGCAAGACATCCACTTAGCCAAGCCTTTGACCCGTGGAGTGATATCCAAGGACTAGTGAAATGTAAAATAGCATTACGTACTAGAATCTCAAAGTGTGTTGACAATGTTATTGTGGCTAGTTCATCATTGACCTCTAATGATCATACTTTGTGTCATGAGTGTGGTTCACTCCATTCCAAGAGGTCACCCAAAGTAAGGCCATTCCAAGCACTTACACCACAAGAACACAAAGAAGCATTAAGAATAGGGTCTCAAAACCGTGCCTCAATGTAGAATGATCCCTAAACCGAAGAGGGAGTTTTAGCCACTCATATCCATGGGAAGGATATGAGGGCAATGGATGGAATGCAAGTACATGAAAGTAAGAACAGTAAAGTAAGTGCAAGAAAGTAATACAAGAATGTAAATGCAAGAGAAAGTAAAGAAGGAGTAGAGAGATGTTGATTCTTTCCCAAGCCAAATTACAAGAGGTTCCCCTAAGGGATTTTAGAGAGATTTTAGCATATCTTTTACAAGGGCCAAGGTGCTGCTTATATAGAGAATGTGGAAGATTCTAGGCCCTTGGATGAGACTTGATCTTCAAGTTTGAGTGGCATTAGTGGTTTGGAAGGGGCCAAAGCATAAACCGACTTGTTCCTTGGCCAAAGGGGTGTGGCATGAGTTAAAGAGGTCTTGGCATGTGCAAAAGTGGCGTGCCTCGAAGGACGAGCCGAGATTTGAAGTGGGGCCCACTTTTGGCCTTCGAATGAGTCGAAATGGCTTGGTCTTCGGCCAAGGGCAGTTTTGCTCGAGCGTTTGGCCTGAAAATTGAGATCCTCTGATAAAGTGGGCATTCCAAACAACTTGGTGGAGCCAATTTTTTCAGATTCGGCCGTTTGTTCGAGCAATTTGGTTTTGGTCCTTCAGCGCGCGCGGAGCCTTGCTTGAATCTGGGCCAACTCCCAATCCCCTCGAGCGTTTTCTTTGGAAAGGTGAAATCTTCCAATATATCTGCTATTTGAATCACTTTGGTCGAGACGGAATTGTGAGATTGTCTGGTTTGCTCGAGAGAATTGATTGTGGGCCTTGGAGGCTCGGCAGGTGCTGGCCATTTCGGGCCTCCCTCGATTTTCTTCGGGCAAACCTCAAATTTTCTCGAGCATCCCTCGAGTCATATGCTCATAAGATGGTCAAGAACTCCTTGTGATGATTTTTGGCACAAAATGCCCTCTTTTAAGCTCGATTCCTCTTTGGACTCCAAAAGGCCCTGAAATCCAAAACGACATTAACAAGTAAATGTTCTCATGATCAAATGTCGTAATTGGTGGGATTTAATGACTTAATGAGTCGTATAAATACGTCTCATCAAACCACCCCACACTTGAACTTGTTCGTCCCGAACAAGGCCTTAAGTCACAAGAGGAAAATCACATACAAACATCACAAGTCTCTCGCATCCAAGACAAATGCTAGTCTAGATTTCCCCTTTCCATGCATTCTCGATCATTACTCAAGCAATTTGCTAAAACATGAGATTCAACTTGATACATGTACCTTTGAGTCAAGATGCAAACCAATTCAGATGAGTGGGAGGTAGTCCTTTTTTAGGCCCATGATCTACACTCTTGGATTCGGATCTTGTTACATGGTTATACTTGTTGCTTCTTCTAGCACGTGATGAATTCAAGCTCAAGGGTTGAGTCCTTTTGATACTTTTCTTGGACATTCTTGTGGTGAACTTGGCCTTCGGCCTTGTATGACTTTGATGATCCTTCACTTTTTGCTTCGGATAGGCTCTCACATGAGATGATTTTTTTTTCTTTTGAGCTTTGCTCCTTTTGTGATTTTTCTTGTCCATTCCTTCTTGGGAGGTCCAATCATCGCCCTCAAGCATATGGAAATACCTCCCCGCTCTTTCTCATCCTTGTCGTTTCGTGCGAGTCAAGATGAGGGTCACTCATCTATTTTCCCGACTACTAGGACTAGAGATAGGACGGTTTGATTCCCGTCCCACCACTTGCATAAATGCTGCAATGGTGGAGTCAACTACAACCACGAGTCTCAAAGCGCAGCCTCCACAAGTCCATATAACCATGTAACTCGAATCCCCGATCCTTGAGTGCTTTGTCAAGCCTCACTAGGACATTTCTATCAACTCCACATCCCCTATTTATCCCAACTCATAAGGACACATAAGAAGTTAGATCACATGTTAGTCGCACAATTATAATTTCATAAGAGTAATGCATGTACTAGGATCCATCTATTTCACATCATGAAAGCACAACTCCCCCATTTCTACGCATTTTATTCACTAAACTACGCATTTTATTCAAAAAATTTAAAATTTTCAAAGGGAAACGTGCTGACTCATGCATGTGCAAGAAAAATAGACGTGAGACACAACAAACTACTAAACACCCCACCCCACACTTTTGAAATGGGCCGTGGCCTCACGGCACAACTCAATCAACACAATCATGCACATAATCAATGGAAAGGAACAAGGTACAAGAGTGAAACGGAACTCCCCTCGTATGCCATGAAGTGGCAAGGCGTGTAATAACGTTGGACACCTATGGGGAGCTAGGTCGGGCTCGGCTGCTCCTCTCGGACGAGCCTTGGCTTTGGGTGCGTCCTGGTCTAGGACCGTCGCTGGGTTCCTCGGGCCTAAGGTCTCGGAAAGGCGTCCTTGGGTCAAGCCCGGTTGGCATAAAATGCGTAGCATAAAGAGCAAAGTGCGTAGCACTCGGACCCGACCTACAAAAACATTCTTATTTCTTTCCAAACATAAAAGAGGGTGAGGGTTAGAATAAAATGCAAGAGAATAATGAAAAATGTAAAACATACTGTAAAATGAGAAATGTCGGGCTACCTCCCGGTGAGTGCCTTTGTTTAAAGTCGTTGGCTCGACTGTACCTCATTAGGGATTGATGGACCATAATTATACGAATCAAAAACACAGTTAAACCCACCAAATTAGACTGTTTGTCTATTTAACTTCTGCTTGTTAGTCCCGATATATTTCTACAGGGTATTTTGGCGCTTAGAGAGAAAACACGCTAAGGAGAGGATTTTACGTTGAAAAGATATTACGAGTCAATCCAAGGTCACGATCAGACGCTGAATGCAGAAATCTCAGGATCATAACTTGGAATCACAAACATGCTAAATCCATCGGCATTTGGACAAGAACGCAAGGCAAAAGCACCGAGCCCGGTAAAGGCCAAACAAGGGCAATTTCATCGGATTTTAGATTTCGACCATGTTCCAAGTGGAATTTGGCTTAGGTTCCTTCTTGAGATCATCTTAGAATGATATTTTCATTCAAAATACACTCTCCAAAATCCAAGAAGCTCCGGCCAAAGCTCCGGTCAGATCCGGTCAAACCGATGACTTTTGTGAAGATCACAAGCTTCTAGAAGGGATGCTCCTCCTCACATGGGCGGCTCCTCCCTCACATGGTGGCTCCTCCACTCTCCTCCCTCCACTTGGCGGCTCCTCCTCCTCTCCTCCCAAAGCCTCCGGCGGCTAGAAGCTCCACCATGGAGAGCTTGCCATGTGGTGGCTCCTCCACCACATCTCCATCCCCTCCTCCTCCACCCTTGGATGCAACACCACTTGCCACCATCTTGGCCCTCCATCCTCCTCCCCTTTAGCTATAAATAGAGGCCATCTCCTCCTCATTTGAAACACACCTCATATCCATACTTGTATACACTTTAGAGAGAGAGAGGGCTTAACCCTCCTCTCTTCATTTTCAATAAAATTGTTCTTCGCTTTGGAAATAAAGGATAGCTCCCTTGGCGCTTCAACGGTTGTAAGTAATTCTTAGTATTTAATCAACTGTTTTTATTTCCTTAGTATAATGTTTAGCGCGATGAATAGTAGCTAAACTAGTAGTTCGGTAGAAGGGGCGCACTTGTATTATAAATGTTTTAGATCTTACTCTTAGTATACCTTTGTATTCAAAACTTGTTCTATATGCCATATATAGTCAGAGTTTCCAAGGTTGAGTGCCTGACAAGCAAAAAAAGCTCTTCCGTGGGAATTTGTGAACATACTCGGTAAGTGGAAGCTGTAACAAGCAAAACTTATCGAGGAGTTCGACTTATCTAAAACACCACTTGGTCAATAACGTAACTGGGAGATCAAGTGGATGCACTTACAGCTAAGATACTTCGAAAGGAGGAATTAGTTTTGCTTAGAACAAGTGTTTTAAATGATATTGCAAGTCTTGCGCTACGAAAGGGCCTCGATTCATCTTTGAATACTTAGCATGATCATGTCTTGCGCTAGAAATAGCCTCAATTCATCTTTGAACACTTGGCATGATCATTAGCGGTCAATGATAAACAAATATAATACAAGGCCCCTAAAATCGAATACTTTCCTCACAGTCCATTATCAAGTGTCGTAATTTACTTTCAGTTCCCAAAACACTCAAACCCAACCCCCAACTGTATTTACTTTTGTGACAATCCCGTAAAAACAACTAATCCACACTGACTCCTTTGGGTTCGACCCCTACTTACCACTTGCTACCCAGTAGTGTAGTCGCGAGTAGCGGACTATAAATTTATTTGCACATTTGCTGTGACGACAAGCATCTGTCAAATTGGCGCCGTTGCCGGGGAGTTGTGCATCGGAATAGTTGTTCTGTTTTTTTCTTTTTCGTTTTATCATGCAATTCACTAAGTCCTAATACTACGGAATGGAACCTTGGAACACTGAGGAAATTTCCCCACCACCCTTCGAACTTGAAATCCGCGAGAAGATCAACAAAATAACGCAATCCCGGGACGAAACATTGGATGAGTACTTATGGTACTTCGATTCCATTGTGACGAGCTGCCCGCACCATGGATTCACCAATTTCGATCTTCAAACAAAGTTTCTCTGTGGAATGTTGCCACATGAGTGGGACCAGCTAAATAATGCAGCAGGAGGATCAATGTGGGACTTAACCGAGGATGATCTTTGGAAATTAATAAACGATTTGGCCGCGAGGTCAAGACCAAGCCAAGATCAGGCCGAGCCAATCGAGGACGGTATAACGGAGCTGGCATCTAGCATCCAGCAGTTGGACAACACGATGCAACAAATCAGGGCCAAAACTGAACTATGGGCGGCAGAAAAGGAGCTGGCAGCTAGCACCCAGCAATTGGCTGCAGACATGCAGCAATTGAGTGCATTGATGCACCAATTCACGGCTGAACCCGAGGAGCCGGCTGAGGATGAGGACCCGCAAATGACCGAAGAAGAACTGCCCCAATCAGACCCGGTCCTTATCACCAATCCATCCGAGGAAATCACTGTCCTAACTGCCGAGCCTACAGAAGTCCCGAACCTCACTGCTGAAGCGGCCGAAGAAATCAAGCCAGGCCCGGTACTTGCGCTCGAAGCACCCGAGGAAGTCCCGGACCTCATTGCCGAACTGTCCGAGAAAGACCTAGTCCTCACTGTCGGAGCACCTGAAACAGACCTAGTCCTCATGGTCGAAGTGCCTCAACTTAACCCTCCGTGTTTCATGCCGATCATAACCACCGAAGATCATATAATCAATGATGATGCGGTACAAGGGGAGTTGGAGGCAGAGCATGAGTCAAAAAAGCCGACAAAGGAAATCTCTCTCGTCATAAGTTAAGAAAAACCACCCGGGAACTCAATCATTCCAAGACAACCATTCGTAGCTACCACAAAGAAGAGGCCTCACATGGGAACATGCCTGTGGTCGCCGATGTTTGAAGGCACAAAACCCAACTTCCAAACTCGCGAAAGTGCCAACTATTCAAACATGAAGAAGCGGCAAAGACATGGGCCGAAAGAATGGAAACCCGGAAGGAGTAACAAGCAAGCACGACGCATTGGACCAGCAGCTATGGTCAAGGAAACCTCACCCTCTCGGAGCAAAAGGGCTGCCGAGAAAAGTTTGACCTCACTCACCCTTGGGATCCGACCTTATGATCCATGATTGAGGTATCGTCGAGCCAACGACGTTAAACAAGTGCACTGGTCGGGAGGTAACCCGACACTATCTTACTTTCTGTCATTTTATTTTCTGTCATTTAGTTTTTTCAATAAGTTGCTCTCACCCACTTGGTGCATAGAAGAAATGACTATTCAGGAATCGGACTTGGGTGCAACATTAGGCCAGATAGGGCTACGCTCAGAGTTCAAGGCCCCAGCCGAACTCCCTCGATTATCCAGCCTCGATGCCATGTCATTCACTCGACACCTTAAAGGGAGTTCTGTCTTTCCTTTTCCTTAATAACATTTCATTCTCGTATAACATCTGCTTGCATGGCTTTTGAACTCAGTCTTGCTGAAAGGCACGACTTCGTTCAGAAGTGTGGGGTGAGAACCACCTGTATATATTAGTTAATAAATAATATCTTTTTGAAAATATGAATTTGAGAATGTGAAAAAGATAGACCAAAATTCATGCATTAACCTTGTGAAAATTCAACTGTTTAAAAACTTAGAATGTAACTTTTCATTTGTCCTTTGTGCTGAGATAACTAGGGATGTGGAGTTGATATAAACTGCCCTAGAGAGGCTTGGCAAGCAATTAAAGGATCAGATCAAACTATATGGTTTTCGAAGTCAGTGGAGGCTGCACTTCGGGTTTCAGTGAAGATTGAAGTCATCTCCGCCATGCAATGCAAAAGGCGAGGACGGGAATCAGACCGTCCTATCTCCGGTCAAAGTAGCCGAGAAAATAGATGAGCGACCCTCATCTTGACCTGCGCGAAAATGACAGTCAAAGTAGCCGAGAAAATAGATGAGCGACCCTCACCTTGACCCGCGCGAAAACGGCAAAAACGAGAAGAGCGGGAAGGTATTTCCATAGGCTTGCGGGCGATGATTGGACCTCCCAAAAAGGCTTGAGAAAATGGACTAGCAGTCACAAAAAGGCGAAAAGCTCAATGAAGCAAATCAAGAGGCCAAAGGCCCAAAATTGTGAAGGTTTTAACCGAACAAAAAGTGAAGAACTCAAAAAGTCAAAACAAAGGCCAAATGCCGATTCACTACAAAAGCAGTCCCTCGCCAAAAGAAAATCAAAGTACTCAAACCATTGAAACCCGAACCGAATCACGTGCTAGAGAAAGCTACCAGAAAACCATATAGTGCGAGACGATCCCAAGATTGCAGTCCAGGAGCCTAAAAAGGGCTATCTCCCGAAACATCCAATATAATTTGCATCTCAGCACGAAGGTACACGTATCAAGTTTCTTCTATTTATTTACACAGTTCAATTTGGTAATAAGTAAGTAATGCATGAATTAGGATAAATCGAGTCCCACAGTCTAATTTGCATATTTTAAAAACCAAACTTAGTGCCGCCCTTTAATAGCATTGTTCGGGACGAACAACTAAAAGTGTGGGGTAATCTGATGGACCATAATTATACGAATTAAAAACACAGTTAAACCCACCAAATTAGACTGTTTGTCTATTTAACTTCTGCTTGTTAGTCCCGATATATTTCTACAGGGTATTTTGGCGCTTAGAGAGAAAACACGCTAAGGAGAGGATTTTACGCTGAAAAGATATTACGAGTCAATCCAAGGTCACGATCAGACGCTGAATGCAGAAATCTCAGGATCATGACTTGGAATCACTCAAACATGCTAAATCCATCGGCATTTGGACAAGAACGCAAGGCAAAAGCACCGAGCCCGGTAAAGGCCAAACAAGGGCAATTTCATCGGATTTGAGATTTCGACCATGTTCCAAGCGGAATTTGGCTTAGGTTCCTTCTTGAGATCATCTTAGAATGACATTTTCATTCAAAATACACTCTCCAAAATCCAAGAATCTCCGGCCAAAGCTTCGGTCAGATCCGGTCAAACCGATGACTTTTGTGAAGATCACAAGCTTCTAGAAGGGATGCTCCTCCTCACATGGGCGGCTCCTCCCTCACATGGTGGCTCCTCCACTCTCCTCCCTCCACTTGGCGGCTCCTCCTCCTCTCCTCCCAAAGCCGCCGGCGGCTAGAAGCTCCACCATGGAGAGCTTGCCATGTGGTGGCTCCTCCACCACATCTCCATCCCCTCCTCCTCCACCCTTGGATGAAACACCACTTGCCACCATCTTGGCCCTCCATCCTCCTCCCCTTTAGCTATAAATAGAGGCCATCTCCTCCTCATTTGAAACACACCTCATATCCATACTTGTATACACTTTAGAGAGAGAGGGCTTAACCCTCCTCTCTTCATTTTCAATAAAATTGTTCTTCGCTTTGGAAATAAAGGATAGCTCCCTTGGCGCTTCAACGGTTGTAAGTAATTCTTAGTATTTAATCAACTGTTTTTATTTCCTTAGTATAATGTTTAGCGCGATGAATAGTAGCTAAACTAGTAGTTCGGTAGAAGGGGCGCACTTGTATTATAAATGTTTTAGATCTTACTCTTAGTATACCTTTGTATTCAAAACTTGTTCTATGTGCCATATATAGTCAGAGTTTCCAAGGTTGAGTGCCTGACAAGCAAAAAAGCTCTTCCGTGGGAATTCGTGAACATACTCGGTAAGTGGAAGCTGTAACAAGCAAAACTTATCGAGGAGTTCGACTTATCTAAAACACCACTTGGTCAATAACGTAACTGGGAGATCAAGTGGATGCACTTACAGCTAAGATACTTCGAAAGGAGGAATTAGTTTTGCTTAGAACAAGTGTTTTAAATGATGTTGCAAGTCTTGCGCTACGAAAGGGCCTCGATTCATCTTTGAATACTTAGCATGATCATGTCTTGCGCTAGAAATAGCCTCAATTCATCTTTGAACACTTGGCATGATCATTAGCGGTCAATGATAAACACATATAATACAAGGCCCCTAAAATCGAATACTTTCCTCACAGTCCATTATCAAGTGTCGTAATTTACTTTCAGTTCCCAAAACACTCAAACCCAACCCCCAACTGTATTTACTTTCGTGACAATCCCGTAAAAACAACTAATCCACACTGACTCCTTTGGGTTCGACCCCTACTTACCACTTGCTACCCAGTAGTGTAGTCGCGAGTAGCGGACTATAAATTTATTTGCACATTTTCTGTGACGACAAGCATCTGTCAGGGATCATAAGTTTGGATCCCATGGTTGTGTGAGGTCAAACTTCTTCCCAACTGCCCTTTTAATCTTTCCAAAGTACTCATCTAGCAGCGGGCTCGGTTCTGCCATCAACCGGTCTGGTGGCCTTGTCTTCACATCTTTCCGAGGAGGAGGAGAGGATCTCTTAAGCATAGCCACTGATCCATCAAGTCGTGCCCTCTTATTCTTCCATCTCGGCTTCCATTGAAACATTCCATGCCTTGGTCTCTTTTTCGTGTATGAGTGGATGGCACCCTTGCAATTTTGTAAGCTCATAGTCTTGCCATCACTCACAAGTGGCATCAAGCATGTTCCATTGGTAGGCCTTGTCTTGGTGGCAATGAGGAGTGGTCGCCTCGGATCCTTACACTTCTCAATCGGCTCTACTTGGCTCACGGCTAGTGGGTACTCCAATACGGGCCTTTCTTGCTCTTGCTTCTCTTTTAATCGGCCTTGCACCTCTTCATTGATGAGTGCTTCATCTTCGGGATCTGAGGTTGGCATGCAAACTGAGGGGGAAGGGTCCATCAAGGGGCTTTCGGCAGTGAGGTCTGGATCTGGTTTTGGTACGCCGGCAATGAGGTCATGGCTTATCTCGGGCAGATTGGGCTGAAGACCGGGCCTGATTTGGTCAATTTTTCTTCGGCCATCCATGGGTAATCTGAGTTGAGTTCTTCTTCAGGCAGCCATGGGTCCTCATCCTCGTCACTCATAGGGTCTCCGGAGGCCATGGCACTGAGATCCGGGCCTGATTGGGGCAGCTCGGTAATGAGGAAGGGATTGGTCTCGGCCGGTTCTTCTTCAATCATAAACGGGTCCTCATCCCTTGTTGGCTCTGTGGGCTCCAATATAGACTCTTTTAGAGCCTCCTCCATGTCCTCCACTGTCTCTTCTCCCCGGTCTCTCCTCATCTTGGACAATATTTCCCATATCTCGGCCAAGGTTTCTTCGGTTTTGGCGTGATCTTGGTGCATTGTTTCAACCGGCTCCATCACAACATCCTCACGCAACTCGGTCTGCAATGAGTCCATTTCCACCATTTGCGCCTCATCTTCTATTTGGTGCACCAGCCCTCATCTTGGTCTCGTCTTTTGTGCCTCATCATCTATCAAGTCCCAAGCTTCATCCTCACTTAAGTCCCATATTGAACCACCCACGGCAACATCAAGCTTGCAATGCTCTCGTAGTATTATCCCACCAAGAAACTTCTCAAGAAGATATAACGTTGTGAATCCATGGTGTGGACAACTCCCTTGGAGGGTATCAAACCTCAGATAATACTCATAGAGTGTCTCGCCTCGGGATTGTTCAAAAGCCATGAGTTTCTCACGGACCTTAAGCCGAAGGGAAGGTGGAGAGAATTCCAATAGGAACTGGGCTCGTAGATAATAATAATCACCTTCATGGACTGCATATGAGTAGTACCAAGACACGGCGTAGTCGGTTAGAGAAAACTTAAAGCAACTAAGCTTAAAGTTCTCTAATGACTCGCCCTTAGGCTTCATGCGGCCGCAAGTGGAATGGAGCTCTTGAACATGCCTCACGGGATCCTCACCAAAGTTACCTCCAAACTGGGGGAGATGGTGATACATCCAAGAAGGCACAGCTAACAAAGAGAGCAAGAACAAAAGGGAAAAACAAACAAATGAACAACTTCACCAATGCACAACTCCCCGGCAACGGCGCCAAAATTTGATGAGCACTAGTCGTGATCGTGCAAATCAAAGATAAAACTTATAGTCCGCTACTTAGGGCTCACTAAAAAGATAGTAGAGCGGCAAGTAGGGGTCGAACCCAAGGGAGTTGTAATGGCTACTATTTGTTCCTTGAAACAAGAAGGTAAGGCAAATTGGGGGGATTTTGGAACAAGTTAATACTAGTGCATAAAGTAAAGAAACGAAATGTAACAAGCAAGGGGAGCATTCGGTCTAGGGATCCATTGTCACACATTAATCATGGATATCGAACGATCTATTTCACATTTCGTAGGGTGTGGTTGCCCCGGCAAAGGTGGCAACCCAAAGTACTCCGGCAAAGGTAGTACACCACGGTTTCACCGAACTAGGTAGTAGTGTGGTGCCATAGGCAACCCAAAGCATTTAAGCTCCACTACCTCACTAGGCCCGGATTTTAACCTTATAATCTAGTCCTTATTAGATGAAACAATCCGGCAAAGGTATTGCTCATCTATGTGTACTATCCATCATTGCCGCAAAGCATCAAATGGATGTTACAATAAGGGTCATTAGCTTGACTAAGCTTTGTGGCAAGACATCCACTTAGCCAAGCCTTTGACCCGTGGAGTGATATCCAAGGACTAGTGAAATGTAAAATAGCATTACGTACTAGAATCTCAAAGTGTGTTGACAATGTTATTGTGGCTAGTTCATCATTGACCTCTAATGATCATACTTTGTGTCATGAGTGTGGTTCACTCCATTCCAAGAGGTCACCCAAAGTAAGGCCATTCCAAGCACTTACACCACAAGAACACAAAGAAGCATTAAGAATAGGGTCTCAAAACCGTGCCTCAATGTAGAATGATCCCTAAACCGAAGAGGGAGTTTTAGCCACTCATATCCATGGGAAGGATATGAGGGCAATGGATGGAATGCAAGTACATGAAAGTAAGAACAGTAAAGTAAGTGCAAGAAAGTAATACAAGAATGTAAATGCAAGAGAAAGTAAAGAAGGAGTAGATAGATGTTGATTCTTTCCCAAGCCAAATTACAAGAGGTTCCCCTAAGGGATTTTAGAGAGATTTTAGCATATCTTTTACAAGGGCCAAGGTGCTGCTTATATAGAGAATGAGGAAGATTCTAGGCCCTTGGATGAGACTTGATCTTCAAGTTTGAGTGGCATTAGTGGTTTGGAAGGGGCCAAAGCATAAACCGACTTGTTCCTTGGCCAAAGGGGTGTGGCATGAGTTAAAGAGGTCTTGGCATGTGCAAAAGTGGCGTGCCTCGAAGGACGAGCCGAGATTTGAAGTGGGGCCCACTTTTGGCCTTCGAATGAGTCGAAATGGCTTGGTCTTCGGCCAAGGGCAGTTTTGCTCGAGCGTTTGGCCTGAAAATTGAGATCCTCTGATAAAGTGGGCATTCCAAACAACTTGGTCGAGCCAGTTTTCCCAGATTCGGCCGTTTGTTCGAGCAATTTGGTTTTGGTCCTTCAGCGCGCGCGGAGCCTTGCTTGAATCTGGGCCAACTCCCAATCCCCTCGAGCGTTTTCTTTGGAAAGGTGAAATCTTCCAATATATCTGCTATTTGAATCACTTTGGTCGAGACGGAATTGTGAGATTGTCTGGTTTGCTCGAGAGAATTGATTGTGGGCCTTGGTGGCTCGGCATGTGCTGGCCATTTCGGGCCTCCCTCGATTTTCTTCGGGCAAACCTCAAATTTTCTCGAGCATCCCTCGAGTCATATGCTCATAAGATGGTCAAGAACTCCTTGTGATGATTTTTGGCACAAAATGCCCTCTTTTAAGCTCGATTCCTCTTTGGACTCCAAAAGGCCTTGAAATCCAAAACGACATTAACAAGTAAATGTTCTCATGATCAAATGTCGTAATTGGTGGGATTTAATGACTTAATGAGTCGTATAAATACGTCTCATCAAATATCAAGATCCTGACATTGAATTACTCAAATTAAATTCAACCGAGGAACAACCAAAGTCAGACCGGAGCAAAGTTGGATTGATAGTTTTGTGAAAAGACTACACAAAACTGTCAAAACTCATCCATGGACCAAGGTGACCGGCAACCTTGCTTGGAGGTGGCCAAGGGAGGAAGCTTCCCCACCACAACCGGCGGCTTTCCTCCCCTTGTAACCGGCAACCGGCGGCTTGAGCTCCTCCCCCATGTGGCACCTCCTCCTTGCTCCTCCTCCTCCTCCCTTGGATCAAAACCACATGCCACCCATCTCCACCCTCCATTCCTCCTCCCTTAGCCTATAAAAGGAGAGCTCCTCCTCCTCATTTGTATCATCCGAAAATCAACATTTCACTTCTCTCTCTAAGTTTTGTTACTTTGTAAGTTTGGTTTATGAAATAATACTCTTGTTGGTTCTTGAGTATTATAACGGTTTGAAATTATAATACTCCTGTCGGTTCTTGAGTATTATAATACTGTAGAGAATACTCCTGTTGGTTCTTGAGTATTCAGTAGGAATTAGGAATACTCCTGTTGGTTCCTGAGTATTCCACCCCCTCTCCTCTTACTGTTTTCAAAAACCCCCGAGTATTTAGCTATGGTATCCACCTCTATGGATATTCGTAGCTAAACTCTTTATTCGGTTAAAGGGGTGTACTTGTATTATAAAATGTTTTAATTCTTTTAGTTTCTTTTCTCTGTATTCAAAACTTGTTCTATGTGTTATATATTAGATCAGAATTTCCAAGGTTGAGTGGATGCTTGGAATGGCAAAGCTCTTCTGTGGGGATTCGTAAACATACTCGGATAAGTGGATGCTTGGAATGGCAAAGCTTATCTGAGGAGTTTGATCTTTCTAAAACACCATTTGGATAAATCGGGAAAGACAATCCAAATGGACGCACACAGGCTAATATACCTTGGAATGGGGTATTAGTCTAAGTAGAACAAGTGCTCTACGACTTTTGCAAAAGACTAGACGGTGTTGCAAGTTGAGTGCTTGGAATGGCCTCGATTCACTTTCGAACACTCACTACTACAGAAGGGGGATTATGCATCGGTTTTATAAGGCATTATGCATCGGTTTCGATCTGATGCATAAGCCAGCGATGTGAAAGGCTGGGACCTTATGCATCTGTTTTGTAAAACCGATGCATAATGTATACCATTATGCATCGGTTTGACACCAAACCGATGCATAAAGGTAGTCCATTACGCATCGGTTAGGACAAAAAACCGATGCATAATGTATGTCTTATGCATCGGTTTTACTCTTAACCGATGCATAATGTCTCAAAAATTTTGGCAGATTTGGCTAATTTTAGCTCAAATCCACCCTGAAATTTTTACGAACATCAATCAATTAAAAATACCCTGCTGTTCAATTACAAATGCACTGTTGCTCAACAACATCGACATACATTCATTTCAAAGATCTAATAGAATATACAATTACAAATATTCATACAACAATGCCAACACAAAAGTTAAAATTCTAATACAAACAACAAACCTAACCTAAGATTCATCATTTTCTAAAGCAACCGGGTAACGATTGCTTATATAGTCATACAAGTAGGCGGCAGTCATTTCCCTTACTTCATCGATCTTCGAGTCTTCGTAGCATTCACTTCCATTAGGAAAACACTAGAAGCAATGAAAAACAAGATAAAAGTAAGTCAATACATAAAAGTTCCAATTAGTTCAAACCAAACCAAAGTCATTGACAACTTAGAGAATAATACAAGGCTAATAAGATATTACTTGGCTAAGATCATCAATCTCCGCTCCGTTATTAGCACGCACAAACTGGATTATGTCTCGAATAAAATTCATAACATAATAACCGCATAAGTGACCCGGCGGTTGTTGTGGACACTGTACACGATCAATAATTTCTTATAACACACTATACTTAATGCTAAAGCTATTAAAAAGATAGTAGATATGAGACTTCGTACCTTAACTACCTTCCAACGAACACTTTGTGTATTTCTCGGTACACATCCTTGATAGTATCGGTACAATCCCCTAAAATGAATAACATTACATAAATAGTGATTGTTAATTTAAAAATTACAAGACAAAATTGAGGCTAAAACGACTTACGTGTCCACTAAATCCTTTGCATCAACGTTTATTCCTTTATCACCTAGATCTGGATCCAGCCAATGCGCTACATGTTGTTTAGGGAAGATGACACATAACATCCAATGCCACCTAACAAAAACAAACTCCATTTAAAAAATGAATTCAAAAAATAGATATAAAACATAATCATTAAATAATGAACTTACTTTACATGATCCACGTAAGGTAGGAAGTAACAAAAATTATGATTTCGGTCCGGCATACTCAACCTTGCCACAAACGTCATCAACCTCTCATCTCTGTTGATTGTTGGCGTCATGATGGAAGGATTGAAGAAACCAAACTTAATATCCCATCCCATCATCTCATTGTTCAAAGAACTACAAATTAAAACTTTTGTGTTAGAGTTATATAGCCAATGCATTAGAACGAATGATAATCAAAAAATAACCGTGAACATTACCATATACATAATTCACTAGCAAAGTTCCCCAATGCTCCCGTCTTGTATAGTTCCTTAAGGTCCTCTGTGGTCACAGCGATACCGTAGTCGTCACCGAACACACTCTGGTCGACGTCCACTATAAGCATACCTCTATTCAACTGTGTCCACACCTCGGATAAAAGTCGACAATATAAGGGCAAGCACTCTATGAATTCATTGTCGTTTATTGGCAAATAAGGACATTTAATATTGTCATATCCCTGCATGTTGAATTTGATTAATGATATGAAATTAATTTTTATGTAAAGTATAATAGAAAATGCAAATGAACTTGTATTGTTCGATTATCTCACCCTATTACCGATAACGACCAAGTCTTCAGGCCATGCTACATGGTGAGACTCTGCCTCATTAACAATAGAAAACTTCGCATGAGGTATTGGCAAGTTTGTTGTTCGAACGAGTGCCTTTTCAAGCTTCACCTATATTTAAAGAACAAATGTTTAGGGTTAGAATAACATATGAATAAGAATGTGACAACTATAAATAGGCTATAAGGATTAAGAGAGGACATCACCTTCAATGTATGTTCTGGGATTTGCTGATAATTAATAAAATGACCTCTCATGACTCGACCAATGGCCACTTGCTGTCGGTCACCTTCGACGGTCCCATGTATGAATAATACACATTTCAGGCCACCCTGTTATCACAAACAATTGATGTTACATACGTTCCGAATTAAACGAAATTGTTACAAAAAAGAAAATAAAACATTCTAAACGTATCGCAGGTATGTTCGTCATCGGGTCTACGTCGACGTGACAGTGACGGCCGAGGCGATCAGGCATATTTACTTGAGAAGTACTGGAACTCGGTGTCATCTTAGAAGATGTGGATTTCGGGAACCCAATCTTCCACGGGACGTGTGTACCTACTCCTCTGGTACGTCCAGGATACTCAGGCGTCCCAATCGCCTCAGTCAGTATATCATGTCGACCATGTGGTGAAAAAGATCCTTGACTAGATTTTTCTACCAATTGATCCTATTATCGACAAATCAGTACCAAATAAGATTAGTGTACGGAAAAAGTTAAACTAATGAAAAAAAAGTCAATTACTCACAATATTTTCAGCCACTAGCCGAACTCTAGGGGTGACGAACTCTTTATTCCTGATGCGTGCCCTCTTCCACACCTCATATCTCTCTACTGTGATAGCCGGTGTCGCTCCCTCTTCAACTACGCCATCCGCAATTAAATCGTACAACTTCTCATTTATTAGCACCTCCTTCACTTTTCTATACCCTCCTCGGCCCATGATGTGTGCATATTCATTCTTAGCCGCTAGAGCCTTATTCTGAGCAGATAGTTTCCTCGCAACTTCACTGAGTCTATGCTCTACAAATTTCTTCCACGAAGCAGAATCAATGTATTTATACTCCTTCGTGGGATCTTCGTCCTTCTTTTTCCCGAATATATAATCTGTAGCGAGTCTCGATTTGAAGTTCCTCCACGCACTAGATGCATATTTGACCTCTTGCTCTTTGTATCTTTCTGGTCCAACAAATACTTCCTGAAAAAATAACAAGTTATAATTAGGACGACCAATATTTAATGTTGTTAACACTTAAATAATATAATTATGTAGTATATTACCGTTGCTTCGTTCCACATAAGATCCTTAAGTTCAGAAGGCACCTTCCTCCAATCAAGGAAGTCGATCGGAATTCGAGTACGGACCACAGTGCCTAAGTAACTCCTCCACCTGTCACCAATCTTTCCCAAGGAATATCCTGTGTCGTTAAATTCGACACTAATCTTGGTGCCAGCCTCCCTATGTCTCCTAATCAAATCGAGCATCAACGATGGGCCCCTCTTAGTCTTCTTGGTGGGTGCGCACTGTTCCACACGGAAGTCATCCTCGCCGCTGCTACTACTTTGTGCCATTATCCCTGAAATATCACAAAAAATATTAGTTCAATAGAAATGTATATACAAATGCGTAAACAACAATAAAAATAATAAAATGACATGTGATGAACATCAGTGATAAACTAACATACAACATACACTTAAGTTAAGTTTGTTTATCAATTTATATTCCTTCGTCGTGATCTTCTCTTAATTGCATTTCATCATCAATTTCAATCTCGACGCTTTCCACAGGAACGATCGTACACACAGGTATGCAATCTTCAGCGAGGTCTTCAGATGTGCCACTTGTAGCATCATTGGTTACTTGTTGTTTTCCGTGGAGGACAACAAACAGATTTTTGTCCGAAGGGTCCTTGACGTAAAATACTTGTCTTGCTTGTTCGGCCATAATGAAGGGCTCATCTTTATAGCCCTCCCTGCGAAAATCCACAAACGTCATACCGAACTCATCAGGGCGAACTGCGGAATGATTAACCCATTTACATTTAAAAACTGGTACTTGTAGTTTAACATAATCCAACTCCCATATTTCTTCGATAACCCCAAAATAATTGAGAGGAGCAGATATTGGATTTTGATCTCTAGCGCTCGAAACGTGAGTGGTTTCAGCAACAAGTGTGACACCACTATTTTGCACAACGCTGCGTTCGTCTTGATCTTTTGTGTGAAAACAAAATCCGTTAATGTCAAAACTTCTCCACATATATACACTTGGTCTCGGACCTGCCATAAGCCACTTCACTAAGTCATCATCAGACTCTTCTTCCGAGTTCCCTTGATTACTTAAAGCTTCATCTGTTTTAAGCCATTTACAAAATGACCGACGATGTTCTCTTTGCACCCATATCTCATTTTTCCCCCGGTGTGCACTCCTCACTATGTTTAAATTCTCATCGATGAAAGGCGTCATCTCAGGTATATGTTGCAATACGTAGAAATGGGCTATTGATAACTCATCTACGGATTTAACTATTTGTTTTGATCCACTTGTTCCCTTTCCTTGAAATCGATCAAAATGGCGTGGCCTTGGAATCCCAATTGCAGCGGTATTTCCCAAAAAGTTAGTGCAAAATTCAACCGCCTCTTCAGCTATGTATCCTTCCACTATACATCCTTCAGGACGATGCCTATTTCTCACGTAGCTTTTTAGAATCTTCATGTACCTCTCAAAAGGATACATCCATCTCATATACACTGGTCCAAGAATTCTAACCTCGCGAACCAAATGAACAGTTAGATGAACCATTATATCGAAAAATGATGGTGGGAAGAACATCTCAAGTTGGCATAATGTAATCACTACTTGCTCTTGTAATCTATCAAGCTCTGTTGGATCAACAACCTTAGCACATAAAGTGCTAAAAATCATGCAAAGTCTTTGTATAGCGGCTCTCACTTTTGGAGGCAATATACCTCTAATTGCAATAGGCAAGAGCTGTTGAATTAAAGTGTGATAGTCGTGAGATTTTAATCCATTCAAACGCAGATCCTTCATCGAAACCAAACTGGCGATATTTGAAGAGAAGCCATACGGAACTTTAACTCCTTTAAGACATCCACAAAATCTTGATTTCTCAGTCTTAGAAAGAGTGGTGCATGATGGAGGCAGATATGTACGTTGCCCTCAAGTTTCTGGTGCTAATTTAGTACGAATGTTCATATCTAGCATATCCAGTCTCGCTTTAACTCCATCCTTCGTTTTCCCAGGAATGTTTAATAATGTGCCGATCAGACTATCACATATATTCTTTTCCACATGCATCACATCAACACAGTGTCTAATGTCAAGTGTATGCCAATAAGGGAGATCAAAAAATATAGATCGCTTCTTCCATGGAGCACTTTCGGTGCGTGCACTAGGTTTTCCAAATCGATTTGTAATATTTTGAATTTTCTCGAGTATTTCATAACCCGAAGATGGTTGAGGTTCTATTGCGTGTTCGGTCTCACCGTTGAATGCAGCTTTCTTTTGTCTATAAGGATGATACCTCGGTAAGAAATGCCGGTGCCCCATGTAAATCATTTTTCGACAATTCTTTAGATAAAGTGACTGTGTCGCTTCCCCGCATATTGGACAAGCTTTGTACCCTTTAATACTGTACCCGGACAAGTTACCATAAGCAGGGAAGTCATTGATGGTACACATTAGCATTGCACGCATATTGAAATATTCTTGCCTAGATGCATCAAATGTCCGTACTCCTTCATTCCACAAAAGCTTTAGATCATCTATCAAGGGAGCCAAGTATACATCTATGTCATTTCCAGGCTGCCTAGGACCCGAAATCAACAAAGAAAGCATCATATATCTACGCTTCATGGTTAGTCTAGGAGGTAGGTTGTATATCACCAATATCACGGGCCATGTACTATGTTGACTACTGAGATTTCCATGCGGATTCACCCCATCAGTAGACAGGCCAAGACGTAAATTCCTAGAATCTGATCCAAATTCTGAGAATAAGTTGTCTGCTTTGGCCCATTGCAATGAATCGGCCGGATGACGCATTTTGCTATCAATGACACGTTTCTCGGCATGCCATCGCATATTATCAGAATCTTTTGGGTCAGTAAATAATCGTTGAAACCTGGGAATCGGTGGAAGATACCACAATACTTTTGCCGCACTGCCTTTTGAGGTAGCCGTCCGTCCTTTGTTTAACTTGTAGCGTGAAGATTTGCACACCGGACATTCAGTCAAATCTTTATGAGCATTACGATACAATATACAATCATTGGGACAAGCATGTATCTTCTTGTACTCGATTCCCATGTGACACATCACCTTTTTAGCTTCGTAAGTACGATTAGGTAAAGTGTTTTCATCGGGAAGCATATCTTTAACCAACGATAACACTTCAGTGAAACTCTTATCACTCCATCCATTTTTAGCTTTCAAATTGAATAACTTCAAAGTTGTAGATAACCTTGTATATTTGGAGCAACCTTCATACAGTGGTAATTCAGAGTCATTTCTTAATGATTCCACCACTTGTGGTCTAGAATCAAACTCACCGGCAACGTTGTTAATCATATCAATTAAATTGTCCTCCTCCTAATCATCATTATCTTCAGGCAAACTTTCTACGGGTTGAGGTTCAACGTCTTGCTGTTCAGCCTCACCATGCATGTACCAAACCGTATATAGTGGATCAATTCCCTTTAAAAAAGGTGTTTATGCAACTCTTCCACTTTGACCTTTATCTTATTGAAACACGCCTTACACGGACAGAAGACACTTTTAAGTGCATTTTTAAATGCATACGCCGATGCAAATTCACAGAAATCCATTATCCCCTTTTCATACTCATCACTTAACCTATTACCGGATATCCACTTTCTACTCATCATAATCCACTACATGAAGCATGTAAATAATATTATTAGACTGAGAACAAGTTAGCTAACCATTCAATATATACACCATCTTGTTAAACAAAGAAGAAACGGACATGAAAGATCAACCTAACCAAAATGGTCATGTTCAGAAAATAAACATAGTAAAAATAAAAGAATACCATAACAATACCTTGTGTGAAATCGAGAGAGGAGAAATGCAGTAGTAGGTTGAGGAATGTAATGAGCAAAGGCGGAAGAATACTGGATTTAAAAACACAAGTGTTAAGAAAGAATTGACAAGCATAAATCATGAAACCATGAACAAAAGAACAAAACGTAAAAATACCTTATATGATGTTGCTCGTAGAATCAAAGAAGCTATTTGACTGATATGCGAGGGTCAAGGGTACGATTCAAGACCTAAATCCAACAAAATTATTAAATCAACAAGGAAAATTACAACAAGTAATTACATTTCGATTAGGCAATGAGTAAACCCTAATTACAACAAGTAATTGTATTTAGATTACCTTATGTGGAGTGTTGCTGGACTGTCGAGTGGACTGTCAAGTGAGTGAGGACTGGCGAGACAACGAAGATGGCAGGACGATGGATGGACGAAGTAGCGGGTCGATGGCAGGACGAAGACAAAACGACAATGGCAGGATGGCACGACAATGGCGAGATGGAGCGACGGCAGCGACGATGGCAAGACGGAGCAGCGACGGTCGGAGGTGGGCAACGGATTTGAATCGCTTCAGTAAGAAATTTTCACGAACGGAGGAGGATGAATTCGCAGAAGTGTAAAAATGAAGTTAGGGTAATTCCAGATTATGCATCGGTTGGACTAAAACCGATGCATAAGCCTCACATTATGCATCGGTTTTATCTAGAACCGATGCATAAGCCTCACATTATGCATCGGTTCATACAAACCGATGCATAATGTGAAGATTATGCATCGGTTTGTATGAACCGATGCATAATGTGAGGCTTATGCATCGGTTCTAGATAAAACCGATGCATAATGTGAGGCTTATGCATCGGTTCTAGATAAAACCGATGCATAATGTGAGGCTTATGCATCGGTTTTAGTCCAACCGATGCATAATGTCAAAACCGATGCATAAACCAAAACACGGAACCGATGCATATTCCCCCTCCTGTAGTAGTGACTTTTGCAAAAGGCTAGACAGTGTTGCAAGTCGAGTGCTTGGAATGGCCTTGATTCACGTTTGAATACTTAGAAAGGTTACTAAAATAATAAACAGGCTATGATACAAGGCCCCTGAAACCGAATGTTTTCCTTGAATTACAAAACCCCCCTGTATTTACTTTTATAAATTGCTCGATCATCTGCAATCACCAACCGCTCATCTACCGGAGGACTCGCAAATCACGCATCACCCACTGTAAGTCTTTCTTTTATTTTCAGTATTTTAATTTCTGTATTTACTTTTATGTAATTTACTTTTCTGCACTCAAAACCCAAAAACAACCAAAAAAGGTCACTTAGTCATAACCGCTAAAATCTCAATCAACCTTAAAACACGCTCCCATCATGTACAAATCCCTTAAAGAACAACGTATCCCTCTAATTCCCTTGGGTTCGACCCCTACTTACCACTTGCTACCCAGTAGTGTAGTTGCGAGTAGCGGAAAATATAAATTTATTTGCACAGAGAACATTGCACCTTAACGACAGTGCAGTGGGCTCCGTCATGTCTCTTTGGCTTGTTCTTATTGTTTGCTCGGGACGATCAAACTCTAAGTGTGGAGTGTTTTGATGAGTCGAATTCTCGACTCATTTACATACCCATTTACGAAGAGTTTTGGTCCATTCCCGATGCTATTTCGATGCCATTTGACCATTATCATTGCATTTCAGGCTTGGAGCAACCATACATTGAGCTCAGGACCTTGACACGAAGAATCAAGGAAAAATCGAAGATTTGAGCAAATTTGGACTGAAAGGTGCTCCAGTCGACCGACTGGCTATTTCCCCTGTGCCAGTCGGTCGAGTTGATGAACTTCTCAGATGGCCTCCTCAAGCATGCCAATCGAGTCGCTCGACTCGCAGCATCAGTCGGTCGACTGAAGAGAAGCTTAACAGAGCGCAGGGCACCAGTCGCTCGACTCGCAGCACCAGTCGGTCGAGTTGGCAAGCACCTCAGATGGCCTTCCATGCGCCTCCATCGAGTCGGTCGACTGGGAAACTCCTTCATCATCCACATTTTCTGTATCAGTCGACCGACTGGGAAAACCAGATCCCGCCAGTCGACCGACTGGAGCTACAGTACCGGAAACCCTAACTTGGGCTATAAATAGAAACTTTTAGATCTCAACAAGGGGGACCTTTTTTGGCACGGATTTTGAGGAGACCTGCACTGATTTCAAGGTGGATTGATTGGAGAAGAAGATCAACAACAAGGATTCTCATACTCTTCAATCTCATATTGGTTTTAGACTCCTAAACTCCATCTCTTTCATTTGTTTTGCTTGTAATCTCACCATGAGTGAGTAGTGACTTTGATTGGGGATTATGGATCCCATAGACATGTTGTGACATTGTGAACACTATAGATGCTAATGATGATTGAGTTTGCACATGAATCTTCTTCATTTGAACTTAATGTTTCAAGTTGCCCATAAGGTGTTTGTGAAATGTCCTCAATGAGAACTTTGCTTGATCTCATGTTTGATGTAGCTCATGTTGATCAACATGACTTCAATGGACTAAATGAAGAAGCATTAGGACTTTTGAGTTAGTTGGATAATTCATTAACCTAATGAGAATTGCTTGGATTTAATAAGAACATATCTATTTAGCCAATAGAGCGCGAGTGTGAGGCTAGAAATTCATGTTCTATAGTACCAATAGAGCGCGAGTGTGAGGTGCTATGCGAGATGTAACCTCTTGATAATAGGTTGTAGCGCGAGTTGAACCTAGTATTAATGTTGCATGAGCTAAATTCTATACGTGTGCATGTGATTTCATCATTGGTTTATCATTCCATTGTCACAATAATTGTCTTGGCGGTGAAGTAATCCCTAGTCATCTTTTAATTGGAAGTTAACTCTTTTTGCAAGTTTAATCTCACTTTGGATTGAAAAATAGACCCCCCAAACAATAGACATTCTAATCATATTGTTAGCACCATTAGTTTAATCACCTATCTATTGGGTTCGACCTCGGTTCACCCGAGTCAATATAAATGTTTTGATTGACGTGACTTAGCATAAGTTTTTGGATCCCTATTCGAATACTTTAGCTATATTTGCAACCGATCAAATGCTTCCTCATTGAGGTGTCATCGCATCTCGGCGTGGACGTGTTGTTCCTCCTTCGCGGAGGTGTTGTCCGTCCCTTGTGGACGTGTTGTGCTCTTCAAATCCACAGATGTTGCTTGCTTGATGCGTGAAGGTGCGTATTCGATCATGAGGTTGGCATGGTGGTAGGCACTCACTACCTGGAACCAAAGGTCCCAGATTCGGATACGTTTTGTTAAATATTTTATTTCGATTAATGTGTGATTTTATTTGTTAAGTGTATAGAATATCAGAATAGTTATCCCGTTAATTTAGGGATAGATATCTACATTCAAATGAGGTAAATTTTTTCGACTGAACATTCAAATGAGGTAAATTTTTTTGACTGAACATTCAAATGAGGTAATTAAACAATGCAAATGATCACCAGGTGATGCCTGATTAAAAACAAAAAACAAAAGAAAAAAACAAAACGTATCCATACTCCTGAATAATAACCAGGTGATGCCTGAGCAGGTGGGAGTAGGCAAGAGGTTCAACTTATTAGGGGCTCATAATATTTGAGATCAAGTTACCCTAATCCATGTATAAAAAAAATCTTGCCAAATTCATATTGGATTGGTGAGATTGAGGGGCTCGAATATTAATATATATATATATATATATATATATATATATAACTTGTCAAATTCATATTGGGTTGATGAGATTGTGGGACCAAATATTAATCAAATCATATTCTAAAACAAAACCTACATATCAAATATGTATTGGGTAAACAATTAAACAAATTAACAATTATAAACTTTTTTTATGGGGGTTAGTAGGTTAAAGTTAGTATCTGCTCATTTTGAGCTGGTGAGGAGTTGAACCCTGGCCACTTTGGGCGCATGGGGAGGCCTGACAGAACCGCTCGTCGTCAAAGCGATTGTGCAAATAAATTTATAATAGTCCGCTACTCGCAACTATACTACTGGGTAGTACTTGGTAAGTAGGGGTCAAACCCAAGGGAACTAGGGGAATAATTGTTCTTCGGGGGGATTACGCAGTGTGGGCGCGTGTTTAAGGTCGGTTGGTTGGTTTTAAAGCTACCAGCTATTTTGATTGATTGATTGGTTGGTTGGTTGATTTTAATACTGGAAAGTAAATTACAGTTTATAATTAAAGAGAAATGTTCGGTTTCAGGGGACTTGTATTATATCCTGTTTATCATTGACCATTAGTGAATCATCTAAGTATTCAAACGGTGAATCAAGGCTAGTTACAGCTCAAGACTTGCAACACCGGTTTAAAGCAACTCCTGTTCTATTTCAGTCTAGCGCCAATACCCTAAGGTATGCTAGCCTGGTGCATCCACCTGATCTCACAGTTACGCTCGACCAGATGGGGTTTAGGATGAGTCGAACTCCTCAGATAGCTTTGCTTGTTACAGCTTCCACTACCTGAGTATGATCACGAATTCCCACAGAAGAGCTTTGCTTGTTACAGCATCCACTCAACCTTGGAAACTCTGACTATATATGGCACATAGAACAAGTTTTGAATACTAAGACTAGACACTAAGTTAAGAGTCTTAAAACATTTTATAATACAAGTGCGCCCCTTCTACCGAACTACCAGTTTAGCTACTATTCATTGCGCTAAACATTATACTAAGGAATTAAAGACAACAGTTAAATAAATACTAAAAATAATACTTACAATCGTTGAAGCGCCAAGGGAGCTATCCTTTATTTCCAAAGCCAAAATTACAACGTTACAAATATTACAACTTCTAGAGAGAGAAGTGAAATTGGATTTTGGTGTGTGAAATGAGGAGGAGGAGCTCCTCCTTTTATAGCCCAAAGGGGAGGATATGGGTGGTGGAGATGGGTGGTAAGTGTTGCATTTTGATTGGAGGAGAAAATGGATGGAGGAGATGGCCACACATGGAGGAAGAGGAGTGGTGGAGGAGGAGGAAGGTGGTGGTGACATGTGGAGGAGGGGCAAAAGCCGCCGGTCACCACCACCCCAAGCCGCCGGTAGGCGGTGGCCAAGGAGGAGGAGCTCCTCCCTTGGCCACCACTTCTTCAAGTGGCGGTCATCCTTGTCCAATGTGAGATTTGTACAGTTTTGTGCAGTCTTTTCACAAAACTGTCAATGTGTTTCTTCTCCGGGCTATCTTGACTCCACTCCTGATTCTTCTAATTAATTTGTTATGGTCAATTCAACGTCAGGATCCTTGATATTTCTTCAGTCGGCATATGATCTTGACCTTGGATTGACTCTTGTTATCTTTTCAGCATAAAATCCTCTCCTTAGCGTGTTTTCACTTCAGTCTCTAAAATGCCATGTGGAAATATATCGGGACTAACACGTAGAAGTTAGATAGACAAACAGTCTAATTAAGGGGGTTTTACTGTGTTTCTGACTCGTATAACTTTGGTCCATCAGATTACCCCCCACTTTTAGTTGTTCGTCCCGAACAATGCTATTAAAGGGCGTAAGTTCTAAGTTTGGCTTTGGAATATGAAAATTAGACTGTGGTACTCGATCTATCCTAATTCATGCATTGCTTACTTATTACCAAATTAAACTGCGTAAATAAATAGAAGAAACTTAATACTTGTACCTCCGTGCTGAGATGCAAATTATATTGGATGTCTCGGGAGATAGCCCTTTTTAGGCTCCTGGACTGCAATCTTGGGATCGTCTCTTACTATATGGTTTTCTGGTAGCTTTCTCTAGCACATGATTCGATTCGGGTTTCAGTGAGTTGAGCCTTTTTGATTTTCTTCTTTGGCGAGGGACTGCTTTTTTTTGTAGTGAATCGGCCTTTGGCCTTTGATTTGACTTTTTTGAGTGCTTCACTTTTGCTCGGTTAAAACCTTCACAATTTTGGGCCTTTGGCCTCTTTTGATTTTCTTCTTTGAGTTTTTCGCCTTTTTGTGATTTTGCAAGTCCATTTTCTCAAGCCTTTTTGGGAGGTCCAATCATCGCCCGCAAGCCTATGGAAATACCTCCCCGCTCCTCTTGTCTTTGTCGTTTTGCGCGGGTCAAGATGAGGGTCGCTCATCTATTTTCTCGGCTATTTTGACTAGAGAGAGGACGGTCTGATTCCCGTCCTCGCCTTTGCATAGATGCTTTTTGGCGGAGTTGACTTCAATTATTCACTGAAAACCCGAAGTGCAGCCTCCACTGACTTCGAAAACCATATAGTTTGATCTGATCCTTCGATTGCTTGCCAAGCCTCTCTAGGGCATTTCTATCAACTCCACATCCCTAGTTATCTCAGCACAAAGGACAAATGGAAAGTTACATTCTAAGTTTTTAAACAGTTGAATTTTCACAAGGTTAATGCATGAATTATGATTTATCTTTTTCACATTCTTAAGTTCATATTTTCAAAAAGATACTATTACTAAAAAAGAAAAAACAGCTGCATGTTATTTATGTACACAGGTGGTTCTCACCCCCCCCACTTTTGAACGAAGGCGTGCCTTAGTTCAAAAGTCATGCAAGCTTAAAACTAAATACTGAATTTAAATGACAGAAATTAAAGTGCGGAAAAGTAAGATAGTGTCGGGTTACCTCCCAACCAGTGCACTTGTTTAACGTCGTTGGCTCGACGATACCTCGTTTGTGGTTCATTGGTTTGGGTCCCATGGGTGGCTGAGGTCAAACTTTTTGATTCCACCGACTTTGATTCTTGCGGTGAGTCTTCCTGATTTTTTAGCAGATGACGGGTTTGGGTCCAGTTCTGATGGTATCTCCTTCCAACGTCTCTGAGAAGGCGAGGGACCTTTCACTATCAGCTTTTTGAACTGGGTGTTCTCCTATTTAGGGCTGCCTTGTCCAGTCATGGCGAAAGCGTGCTCCATGTAGGAGTCATTCTGCTCAGGCCCTTTTCCCATTCTCCTTTGAGCTTCTTCTTGGATCGCATAGTTCGCGGCGACTTGCTCATTAATTAAGGGGAAAAGTCGGGAAGGCCTCATGAGGCTTGGTTCTGCCTCGTAATGTTGGTTCGTGAAGAACTGGTCGTAGATAGTTTCAGCTGCCTGGGTAATGATAGTCGGGTATGGCTTGGGCAGTTCGTCAGTGGTGTTCTGGACTTCTACTTCGTTGCTTCCGGTGCTTTCCATGTCTGATTCCTCAGATGGTTCGGGAGTCTCTTCTGAAGGCTCGGTGGTTTCTTCTTTGTCAGCCTCAGGGTCAGCTTCTTCTGTCTGCATTTCCTCGTCAGTGTGAGGAACTTGTCTTGTGGCAGCGGCAAGGCCAGTTATCAGGTACCACATGTCTACAATGGTGAGGTTTGCGGCAGACCTTCTCATAGCTTCGTTGATTCTTCCCAGCTCTTCAGACCTCATCCCACGAAGAAATTTTTGGAGAAGAATTTTCTTCGTAAATCCATGGTGCGGGCAGCTTGAGACGATGGCATCGTAGTTCATGTAGTATTCGTCCAAAGTCTCATCCCAGGATTGTTGAAGGTTCCGGATCTTCTCGCGGGTGTCTTGGCGTAAAGATGGTGGGGAGAATTCTTTCAGGAACGGAACGCAGAGGTCTACGAAACGTTCTGCACTGCAAGCGGTGGATGTGTAGTACCATATCGTGGCGAAGTCGGTTAGAGAGAATTTAAAGCATTTCAGCTTAAATTCTTCTAACACTTCGTTTTCAGGTTTGATGTTGTGGCAGACTTGGTGGAAGTTTCGGCAGTGCTGTACAGGGTCTTCTCCCTCCGTTTCTCCGAACAGGGGCAGAAATCGCGTTGTCCATGCATGCGTAACGGGTGATGACATAGGAAAAAGAAAGAAAAAGAAAGGGGAGGGAAGAACAGTTATCCGATGACTAGTTCCCCGGCAACGGCGCCAATTTGACAGAACCGCTCGTCGTCAAAGCGATTGACAGAACCGCTCGTCGTCAAAGCGATTGTGCAAATAAATTTATAATAGTCCGCTACTCGCAACTATACTACTGGGTAGTACTTGGTAAGTAGGGGTCGAACCCAAGGGAACTAGGGGAATAATTGTTCTTCGGGGGGGAATTACGCAGCGTGGGAACGTGTTTAAGGTCGGTTGGTTGGTTTTAAAGCTACCAGCTATTTTGATTGATTGGTTGGTTGGTTGGTTGATTTTAATACTGGAAAGTAAATTACTATTTTAATGATTAAGAGAAATGTTCGGTTTCAGGGGACTTGTATTATATCCTGTTTATCATTGACCATTAGTGAATCATCTAAGTATTCAAACGGTGAATCGAGGCTAGTTACAGCTCAAGACTTGCAACACCGGTTTAAAGCAACTCCTGTTCTATTTCAGTCTAGCGCCAATACCCTAAGGTATGCTAGCCTGGGTGCATCCACCTGATCTCACAGTTACGCTCGACCAGATGGGATTTAGGATGAGTCGAACTCCTCAGATAGCTTTGCTTGTTACAGCTTCCACTACCTGAGTATGATCACGAATTCCCACATATGAGCTTTGCTAGTTACAGCATCCACTCATCCTTGGAAACTCTGACTATATATGGCACATAGAACAAGTTTTGAATACTAAGACTAAACACTAAGTTAATAGTCTTAAAACATTTTATAATACAAGTGCGCCCCTTAGACCGAACTACTAGTTTAGCTACTATTCATCGCGCTAAACATTATACTAAGGAATTAAAGACAACAGTTAAATAAATACTAAAAATAATACTTACAACCGTTGAAGCGCCAAGGGAGCTTTCCTTTATTTCCAAAGCAAAGATTACAACTTACAAATATTACAACTTCTAGAGAGAGAAGTGAATTATGGATTGAGGTGTGTGAAATGAGGAGGAGGAGGCCTCCTTATATAGCCATGGGAGGAGGAGGAGATGGAGGCAAGTGTTGCATTTTGATTGGAGGAGAAAATGGAGGGAGGAGATGGCCACATGTGGAGGGAGGAGAGGAGGAGGAAGGTGGTGGTGACATGTGGAGGAGCTCCAAAAGCCGCCGGTCACCACCACCAAGAGCCGCCGGTAGGCGGTGGCCCAAGGGGGAGGAGCTCCTCCCTTGGCCACCACTTCTTCAAGTGGCCGGTCATCCTTGCCCAATGTGTGAGTTTGTACAGTTTTGTGCAGTCTTTTCACAAAACTGTCAATGTGTTTCTTCTCCGGGCTGTCTTGACTTCACTCCTGATTCTTCTGATTAATTTGTTCTGGTCAATTCAACGTCAGGATCCTTGATATTTCTTCAGTCGGCATATGATCTTGACCTTGGATTGACTCTTGTTATCTTTTCAGCGTAAAATCCTCTCCTTAGCGTGTTTTCACTTCAGTCTCTAAAATGCCCTGTGGAAATATATCGGGACTAACACGTAGAAGTTAGACAGACAAACAGTCTAATTTGGGGGGTTTTACTGTGTTTCTGACTCGTATAACTTTGGTCCATCAGATTACCCCCCACTTTTAGTTGTTCGTCCCGAACAATGCTATTAAAGGGCGTAAGTTCTAAGTTTGGCTTTGGAATATGAAAATTAGACTGTGGTACTCGATCTATCCTAATTCATGCATTGCTTACTTATTACTAAATTAAACTGCGTAAATAAATAGAAGAAACTTAATACTTGTACCTCCGTGCTGAGATGCAAATTATATTGGATGTCTCGGGAGATAGCCCTTTTTAGGCTCCTGGACTGCAATCTTGGGATCGTCTCTTACTATATGGTTTTCTTGTAGCTTTCTCATGCACGTGATTCGATTCGGGTTTCAGTGAGTTGAGCCTTTTTGATTTTCTTTTTTGGCGAGGGACTGCTTTTTTTGTTGTAGTGAATCGGCCTTTGGCCTTTGATTTGACTTTTTTGAGTGCTTCACTTTTGCTCGGTTAAAACCTTCACAATTTTGGGCCTTTGGCCTCTTTTGATTTGCTTCATTGAGCTTTTCGCCTTTTTGTGATTGCTAGTCCATTTTCTCGAGCCTTTTTGGGAGGTCCAATCATCGCCCGCAAGCCTATGGAAATACCTCCCCGCTCCTCTCGTCTTTGTCATTTTGCGCGGGTCAAGATGAGGGTCGCCCATCTATTTTCTCGACTATTTTGACTAGAGAGAGGACGGTCTGATTCCCATCCTCGCCTTTGCATAGATGCTTCTTGGCGGAGTTGACTTCAATTATTCACTGAAAACCCGAAGTGCAGCCTCTACTGACTTCGAAAACCATATAGTTTGATATGATCCTTTGATTGCTTGCCAAGCCTCTCTAGGGCAGTTTATATCAACTCCACATCCCTAGTTATCTCAGCACAAAGGACAAATGGAAAGTTACATTCTACGTTTTTAAACAGTTGAATTTTCACAAGGTTAATGCATGAATTATGATTTATCTTTTTCACATTCTTAAGTTCATATTTTCAAAAAGATACTATTACTAAAAAAGAAAAAAACAGCTGCATGTTATTTATGTATATAGGTGGTTCTCACCCCCCACTTTTGAACGAAGGCGTGCCTTAGTTCAAAAGTCATGCAAGCTTAAAACTAAATACTGAATTTAAATGACAGAAATTAAAGTGCGGAAAAGTAAGATAGTGTCGGGTTACCTCCCGACCAGTGCACTTGTTTAACGTCGTTGGCTTGACGATACCTCGTTGTGGATTACTGGTTTGGGTCCCATGGGTGGCTGAGGTCAAACTTTGCCACCGTTCCAGTGTTGCTTCTTCCTGACTTTTTGCTGGAGTAAGAGCTCCATTGTTTTGGTGTTTTCTCTTTCCATTGTTTCTGACAAGGCGGGAGACCTTTGACCATAGCTGCTGGTCTTGATACTTTTTTTGTCCCTAATGACAGGTCAGAGAACTGTGCACTGTGATCTGAGACAGGTGTTATGTCTGGCGGTTTCTTCGTGTCCGGGCGGCTCTTATTAATGTAGAAGTGTGCAATTTTGCCGCCGAACTTAAGTGATAATGACCCCTTCCCCACATCGATTCTTGCTTTAGTGGCGTAGAGGAATGGTCGTCCCAATATTATTGTTGGTGGATCGTCTTCGCTGGTTTCTTCTGTTGGTATTACATAGAAGTCTGCAGCAACTACGAGCTCTCCCACATGGAGTATTACATCTTCCAGTTCTCCGACCGGACGGATGCATGACTTATCTCCTAGCTCGATATTTGCCCGGGGAGGTTTCAACGGACCTAGTCCTAGTAAGTAATACAAGGAGGAAGGCATGGCGTTGACAGCAGCCCCAAGATCGACTAAGCATTTGTGGATCTGGGTTTCACCAATACAGCAAGTGATTGTAAAGGCTCCTGGGTCTTTATCTCTTTCCGGTTGTGACTCATGGTCTGAAACGAGGGTTCTTTCTATTCCTGGACCAGTCTGCCTATTCCTTGGCCTTAAGTTGTTGTCGTCGTCCCATCCTGATGCTGGTACGTCGGTGTGTATAATTGGCGGTGGTGTTATGCAGACGGTGAATGCATATCGTCCATTGTCGGCATGTGTAACCCATGTTTCGCCATCATAGGGTCGGTCTTCTTCTTGATTCCAATCAGGTCGACTCCTACGGTCGAAATGATTGTTTGTAAGTCTGTAGGTTGGGGACCGTGCTACTTCTCCTAGAGTAACCTTCATGCTTGACCTCTTTATCATGCTTATATTTGCCTTTGGATTTTGAACGGTCTGTGAAGGAAGTCTGCCAGGTTCAGTAGTGAGTGTAGACATTGCGGTGGCGAGCTGGGACATTTGTTTGGTCAATTTTGAGATTGCACCGTCAGTTTTTGCCTGGTACTGGTGTAGTGAAGTACCCAATTGATTAATGTTTCCCGTGAGCTCCTTCATCGTGTCGATGAGCGATTTGCTTGGTTCCTGCTGATTGCTCGGCCCAGCTTGGTACTGATTTGGTCCTTTTTGTTGATATTGGCTTGCCGATTGAGCATTCTGGTTATACTGCCGGTGGGGGGGTTGGTAGTATGACTGAGCTAGTTGAGGGACAACTGGTTGTGTCTCCTTCTGAGGATAGCTGTTGTTGTTATGCCAGCCTGGGTTGGACGTTTGACCATACTGTCTATTTTGTCCAGCTCTGACGTTGTTGTATCCTTGATATCCTCCCACTGCATTCACATCAGTCGGTTCTTCTTCTATCAATGTTGGGCATGCGTTCGTTTTGTGGTCCGTAGAACCACAGAACTCGCAAGGTTTTACCGTAACTGGCTGTCTACGTATGATCTCAATCATCATCTCCTTTAACTATTTCATCTCTTCAGTTATGGAGTTTACTGATGCCTCAGTTTGTGCTACCCTTTTTGATCGAGAGAATTCATCTTGACGAGTGGTCTCTTCTCTAAATCGAGCATTTTCAGCAACGTTGGCGATGAGATTTCTGATGCCACTTAATGATAGATTCATCATGGACCCTCCTGCTGAGGCATCCAAGAGCATTTTGTCTAATGGTCTTAATCCATCAATAAGGTACTCGATGACGAGTTTCTCGGGCAGTCCAAGGGTATAGCAGCTCCTTTCTAGGTGATTGAACTTTTCCAGGTAATCGTACATGGTTTCATTGGGACCTTGTTTGATTTCCTGTAGTTGCTTCCTTACTTGTATTGCTCTTCCAGCCGGGTAGTACTTGTCTAAGAACTTCTTCTGCATCTGAGCCCATGTTCTGATGCTTCCGGAAGGCAATGAAAGGAACCAGTCACTTGCCGAGTCAGTGAGGGAAAAATAGAACGCTTTTAACTTGAAGTCGTCCATATTCACCCGGTTGGGCTTTAGATTCTGGCAAATCCCATGTAGGCGTTGAAGGTGAGTTGCGGCAGATTCTCCTTGAGATTCTGAGAATTTTGGCAGGCTGTGTGCCACTGATGCGTTGATGGTTACGTTCTCTAATTCAGGGCTCTCATAGATGCACCACGGCTGTGTCTCGAAATTAGGGGCATTTAACTCGCCCATCGTCGGTTCACGGTAGTAGTTATCTCCGTAGTAGTCGTCGAAAGCGGGTTCTCTTCTTGGCATGTATCGAGGTTGAGGTTGTGGTCGTGGGGGATGGATAGGAGGTTGTACTGGACCAGCTGCATTTCGGTCCTCGAGTAATTCTTGGTTTCTTCTGACTGCTTCCCTATCACGAGCTCTTCTGTTTCTGATGAGTTGTTCCGGATCGTCGACGAATGGAAACGGTACCTCATCATTCTGATCGTACAGGTTTATTTCTTCGTCATCCTGGAAGTCATGGTGACTTTCTTCGCGAGACATGGTTGTTTTGAAGCGCGTAACAGGTTAAAGAACAGTTATCCGATGACTAGTTCCCCGGCAACGGCGCCAATTTGACAGAACCGCTCGTCGTCAAAGCGATTGTGCAAATAAATTTATAATAGTCCGCTACTCGCAACTATACTACTGTGTAGTACTTGTTAAGTAGGGGTCGAACCCAAGGGAACTAGGGGAATAATTGTTCTTCGGGGGGGAATTACGCAGCGTGGGAACGTGTTTAAGGTCGGTTGGTTGGTTTTAAAGCTACCAGCTATTTTGATTGATTGATTGGTTGGTTGGTTGATTTTAATACTGGAAAGTAAATTACTATTTTAATGATTAAGAGAATTGTTTGGTTTCAGGGGACTTGTATTATATCCTGTTTATCATTGACCATTAGTGAATCATCTAAGTATTCAAACGGTGAATCGAGGCTAGTTACAGCTCAAGACTTGCAACACCGGTTTAAAGCAACTCCTGTTCTATTTCAGTCTAGCGCCAATACCCTAAGGTATGCTAGCCTGGGTGCATCCACCTGATCTCACAGTTACGCTCGACCAGATGGGATTTAGGATGAGTCGAACTCCTCAGATAGCTTTGCTTGTTACAGCTTCCACTACCTGAGTATGATCACGAATTCCCACAGATGAGCTTTGCTAGTTACAGCATCCACTCATCCTTGGAAACTCTGACTATATATGGCACATAGAACAGGTTTTGAATACTAAGACTAAACACTAAGTTAATAGTCTTAAAACATTTTATAATACAAGTGCGCCCCTTAGACCGAACTACTAGTTTAGCTACTATTCATCGCGCTAAACATTATACTAAGGAATTAAAGACAACAGTTAAATAAATACTAAAAATAATACTTACAACCGTTGAAGCGCCAAGGGAGCTTTCCTTTATTTCCAAAGCAAAGATTACAACTTACAAATATTACAACTTCTAGAGAGAGAAGTGAATTATGGATTTAGGTGTGTGAAATGAGGAGGAGGAGGCCTCCTTATATAGCCATGGGAGGAGGAGGAGATGGAGGCAAGTGTTGCATTTTGATTGGAGGAGAAAATGGAGGGAGGAGATGGCCACATGTGGAGGGAGGAGAGGAGGAGGAAGGTGGTGGTGACATGTGGAGGAGCTCCAAAAGCCGCCGGTCACCACCACCAAGAGCCGCCGGTAGGCGGTGGCCCAAGGGGGAGGAGCTCCTCCCTTGGCCACCACTTCTTCAAGTGGCCGGTCATCCTTGCCCAATGTGTGAGTTTCTACAGTTTTGTGCAGTCTTTTCACAAAACTGTCAATGTGTTTCTTCTCCGGGCTGTCTTGACTTCACTCCTGATTCTTCTGATTAATTTGTTCTGGTCAATTCAACGTCAGGATCCTTGATATTTCTTCAGTCGGCATATGATCTTGACCTTGGATTGACTCTTGTTATCTTTTCAGCGTAAAATCCTCTCCTTAGCGTGTTTTCACTTCAGTCTCTAAAATGCCCTGTGGAAATATATCGGGACTAACACGTACAAGTTAGACAGACAAACAGTCTAATTTGGGGGGTTTTACTGTGTTTCTGACTCGTATAACTTTGGTCCATCAGCGATTGTGCAAATAAATTTATAATAGTCCGCTACTCGCAACTATACTACTGGGTAGTACTTGGTAAGTAGGGGTCGAACCCAAGGGAACTAGGGGAATAATTGTTCTTCGGGGGGGTTACGCAGTGTGGGAGCGTGTTTAAGGTCGGTTGGTTGGTTTTAAAGCTACCAGCTATTTTGATTGATTGATTGGTTGGTTGGTTGGTTGATTTTAATACTGGAAAGTAAATTACAGTTTATAATTAAAGAGAAATGTTTGGTTTCAGGGGACTTGTATTATATCCTGTTTATCATTGACCATTAGTGAATCATCTAAGTATTCAAACGGTGAATCGAGGCTAGTTACAGCTCAAGACTTGCAACACCGGTTTAAAGCAACTCCTGTTCTATTTCATTCTAGCGCCAATACCCTAAGGTATGCTAGCCTGGGTGCATCCACCTGATCTCACAGTTACGCTCGACCAGATGGGGTTTAGGATGAGTCGAACTCCTCAGATAGCTTTGCTTGTTACAGCTTCCACTACCTGAGTATGATCACGAATTCCCACAGAAGAGCTTTGCTTGTTACAGCATCAACTCAACCTTGGAAACTCTGACTATATATGGCACATAGAACAAGTTTTGAATACTAAGACTAGACACTAAGTTAATAGTCTTAAAACATTTTATAATACAAGTGCGCCCCTTCTACCGAACTACTAGTTTAGCTACTATTCATCGCGCTAAACATTATACTAAGGAATTAAAGACAACAGTTAAATAAATACTAAAAATAATACTTACAACCGTTGAAGCGCCAAGGGAGCTATCCTTTATTTCCAAAGCCAAAATTACAACGTTACAAATATTACAACTTCTAGAGAGAGAAGTGAAATTGGATTTTGGTGTGTGAAATGAGGAGGAGGAGCTCCTCCTTTTATAGCCCAAAGGGGAGGAGATGGGTGGTGGAGATGGGTGGTAAGTGTTGCATTTTGATTGGAGGAGGAAATGGATGGAGGAGATGGCCACACATGGAGGAAGAGGAGTGGTGGAGGAGGAGGAAGGTGGTGGTGACATGTGGAGGAGGGGCAAAAGCCGCCGGTCACCACCACCCCAAGCCGCCGGTAGGCGGTGGCCAAGGAGGAGGAGCTCCTCCCTTGGCCACCACTTCTTCAAGTGGCCGGTCATCCTTGTCCAATGTGAGATTTGTACAGTTTTGTGCAGTCTTTTCACAAAACTGTCAATGTGTTTCTTCTCCGGGCTGTCTTGACTCCACTCCTGATTCTTCTAATTAATTTGTTATGGTCAATTCAACGTCAGGATCCTTGATATTTCTTCAGTCGGCATATGATCTTGACCTTGGATTGACTCTTGTTATCTTTTCAGCATAAAATCCTCTCCTTAGCGTGTTTTCACTTCAGTCTCTAAAATGCCCTGTGGAAATATATCGGGTCTAACACGTAGAAGTTAGATAGACAAACAGTCTAATTAAGGGGGTTTTACTGTGTTTCTGACTCGTATAACTTTGGTCCATCAAGGCCCTTCCACTGGGCTAATCTCTTTGCCTCTTAACAATTAGAAACTAGCAAACGGCAGTTCGGTGGCACTCAAAATCGCAATAGAAAGTTTTGAATTTTCACTAGGTATGGTTACATAGTATGACATTTTGTTTACAATTAATAAAGTGAGTAAAACATGCAATCTTCCTCCATGTGTATTGGTAGTGTGTTTGGTGGTTCGGTTGACGCTAAAGCTTTTTACACGCACTGTAGGACAGGAGGCGAGGATGAAAATCATATTTTCCAAACCTTGGATGCAGCCAATAAAACTAGACAGGTGAAGCAGTCTGAAATTCTGCAACAATTCCGTCAACGGAAACAAAGGGGTCTCGCTCCTCTGGTCGATCATGCCCTAAACAGAAAGATACCAACTTCGTTTGGTCTTGATCTATTGTACGCTATTTTTTTTTCCTTTTCAATAAATAAATCCTTTTATTGAAAAAAAAGTATTGGTAGTGTGTCATCAAACAATTAGAGAATATAATGTTGTATTTTGAAAAACATAGAGTAGATGGATTTGCCTCTAGTCTTACTGCCACAGAAAATACTGCATTGGAAATGGATGTAGAACCAAAGTTTCATACAAACCACAATAAGATTCAAAAGAAACACTTAATTTGATGAGAATCAGCTAAAATGACACTACTATAGACGGGACCTTATGCAACGGTTCTGAGATAGCTTATGCAACGGTTCCTCATCCGTTGCATAAGCTACCGTTGCATAAGGTCATGATCTTATGCAACGGTTCAAGAAAACTGTTGCATAATGGTGTATCGTATGCAACAGTTTGTTGTTATAACCGTTGCATAAGTTCATGACCTTATGCAACGGGTTTAACAACAAACCGTTGCATACGATACACCATTATGCAACGTTTTTCTTGAACCGTTGCATAAGATCGTGACCTTATGCAACGGTTCCAACAACAAACCGTTGCATACGATACACCATTATGCAACAGTTTTCTTGAACCGTTGCATAAGATCATGACCTTATGCAACGGTTTTAACAACAAACCGTTGCGTAAGTTTTGGAAAAAAATGGACAGATTTTAGCTGTTTTAGCTCAAATCCGCCTGAAAAATTGAATAGAAATTATAAACAAAATTTAATACCCTGCTGTTACACATTCCCAAACATGGAAATAGTTTCATTTCACTCAAAATACAACCATATGCATTCATACAAGTCATTATATACAACCATCCATATATACACTGGTTTATAACAACTTCACATAAACGCAATCACATGAATACACTATGTTCGAATAAGTAGTTGTACAAGTAGGCGGCGATCTCATCTCGCACGTCTTGTACCATTCCCAACTCATATGAGCGTGTCCCATTAGGAAAAACCTATAACAAAATAAGAAGACGATAACATGAATATATAAAAAAAATAGAGTTAGAACAAACCTAACAAGAACATGGATTTAGAACAAACGTAGCTAGAACATTGATTAAGAAAAAACCTAACTAGAACATGGATTTACATAGTGTAGGACGAGACTAGCATGCTTACTTGGTCAAAGTTCTCCACATATGCACCGTTATTAGCACGAACAAATTCCATTATGTCCCGAATATTTCTCAGAACATAATAACCGCATAAATTACTCTTTGCGGGTTGTTTCGGACACTGCATTATAAGTAATCTCAGTTAACACTTTATTAATGAAAATTACAAGTATAGTAAAGGAATGCTTTTCTATAAATAGTACCGTCACTATCTTCCATTCGACTTGATGATCAATCCTCGGATTACATCCTTGTTAGTATCGTTGCAACCCCCTAAAATAAATAACAATACGTAATTAGTGAATGTCAATGCAAGTTACAAACTAATAGTAAGTTTGAAACTTACGAGTCCACTAAAGCTTTTGCATCGCTGTGTATAACGGTGGCGCCTCTTGAGGAGTTGAACCAATGGACTACACCTTGGTTGGGGAAGATAACGCACAACATCCAATGAAACCTACATCAACGCACTAAATTCATAAACCCATATTTCAAAAAATACGTAATAAGGTACAAGTAATTTATGTACTTACTCCGCAGCATTTATATAAGGCATAAAATAGCAATAATTGCGATCTTTGTCTAGCATATTGAGTCTTGATACAAACGACTCCAGCCTCTCATTTACGTCATTGGAAGGGCTCACGGCCGTGTGATTGAAGAACCCAAATCGAACCTCTGATTCAAGCATTTGATTGTATAAAAAACTACAACATGAAAAACTTGTAAAGTTAGACCTTCTGCAAGAAATGATGAACAATTAATGACAAGAGTATTACCTTATATATAAATCACAATGTGAGTTCGACAACGGTTTCAATGCATATATATCACGGACATCATCTGGGCCCACTGTGGAAGTGTAGTCGTCACCGAACAATTCGTCAGCGATGTGTACTATAACAACGTCTCTTCCCAAGTTAGAGTACATGTCGTGTAGAAATCGACAGTCGATGGAATAATTCTCTACTTCATCATTTGAGGCCGGTGGCAAGTGGTAGTATAGTCGCATGGTATATTCCTGAATTTCGAATGTTAGTAAATAATTCAAATAAAATTTGATAAATTAAATTATGGAAAGATGGTTCAAATAGTTGATTTTATTACCCTTGGGTTGATTTCAATCAAGTGCTTTGGCCATGCAACCAAGTCTGATTTCTCCTCTGCATCTCGTGTTGTCTTTAATTTCTCTCCATGGGGAATGGGTAGTCCATTAATCTGACCAAGAGAACTATCGACCTTCACCTTCACCATTTCATCGGGCAGTGGTATAGCACGTAGCAAACGATCGTTCATGACTCGACCAACAGCCACTAGTCGTCTCTCATTATTAAGTCCCTCTTTGATATATAATAGGCTTCGTAGCCCAATCTGTCAACGTAAATAATTCAAACGGATGTTTGCATTTGTAAGAAAAATATAAACCAAATAGTAAGGAAATAATGACTTTAAAAATCTCCAAGTACCTTTGGTATACTCTTCCAAGGGTCCGTATCTGTGGGAGCATTGGGGAAGTAGTATTGACTCTGTCGATCAGACGTCGGCTGAATATTGCGAATAGCACTAGAACTGGGTGTCACCCTCGAAGAGCTAGAGCTAGGTAATCCAATCCTCCATGGAATGTGTGACCCGAGTCCACGAGTGCGTCCAGGGTGCTCATCCGTGCCAATAGCCTCCGTCAATATGTCACATCGGCCTTGAGATGAAAATTCTCCTCGAGCGGCCTTATCCACTAAATCATCCTATTATTTCAGAAAATTACCAATAGTTAGTGTATAATTTAAAAAAACTTAGCTATTAAAACACACATAAGGAACTTACAATCTTTGTAGCTACTCCTCGAGATGCCTCAGAGACGAACTCAGTATTTTTTCTGATTCGTCCCCTCTTCCACAAATCATGCCTCTCTATAGAGACATTGGAAGCGTGTTCCTCTTGAATTGCCCCCTGAGAAATTAACTCATCTTTTTTTTCTTTTATCATTGCCTCTTCCAGTTTTCTATATCCTCCTCGACCCAAGACGTGCTGATATACATTTTTCTTGACTAGATCCTCGTTTGTGTCCCTTAACTTCTTTGCAGCTTCGGAGAGCCTCTGCTCCTTAAAAGTCTTCCACTGATCGAAGTCAATGTACGAATACTTTTTCAAAGCATATTCATCTGTTCCGTCACCGTAGATGTAATCTTGTGCGAGGCGTGACTTAAATTGTTTCCACATCTTGCACGCAGCGCTAAGCTCCTGATTTTTATGCTCATCGACTCCATCAAAAACTGCCTGAAAATGTATAAAACAAGTCTTAATTAATACAAAAGTTAGTTACCATGTTTAAAACAAAGACAATGTTAGAATTAAACAAGCTCTTACAGTTGCCTCTCTCCACACATTGTCTTTAAAATGTTTAGGGACCTTCCTCCAATCAGTGTGCATGATAGGAACACGACATCGAACCAACGTACCCAAGTAGCTCCTCCAATTGTCTCCAACCTTCCCTTTTGGATTCCCTCTTCTATCCCATTCAACCGTGGCCTTGGTACCAGCGTCCTTGTGTCTCTTAACGAATCTGCTCATATATACAAGGCCTCTCTTCTTTGGAACTTTACCAGAAGTGTCATTATGGTCATCCTCACTGCTGCTACTACTGCTGTGTGAAATGGCCATGATCCTGTAAACATGAAATTAATTCATCAATAAACCAATTCTCAGAAATAAATAAATAAATAACTACACAAGTCATAAATAAATAAATAAATAACTACACAAGTCATAAATAAATAACTACACAAGTCATAAATAAATAACATACACAAGCTAAATTTCTTTATCAATCCATATTCCTTCTTCATGATCTTCTCGTAGTTGAATTTCATTATCAGCTTCACTATCTTCGTTATCCACGGGAACTATCGTACAAACGGGCATGCATTCCTCAGCTAGATCTTCAGATGCATCACTGGTTAGTTGTTGTTTTCCGTGGAGAACAACAAAATGGCTGTTATCAGAAGGGTCACTGACGTAAAATACTTGTCTCGCTTGTTCGGCCATAATGAATGGCTCATCCTTGGACCCTTCTCTTTGAAAATCCACAAACGTCATTCCATATTCATCAGTACGAACCGCCGAATTATTAACCCATTTACATTTAAACACAGGCACTCGAAACTTTATGTAATCCAACTCCCATATTTCTTCGATGAGGCCAAAATAATTAATAGGAGCATATATTGGATTCTGATCTCTAGCACTAGAAACAAGAGTGGTTTCAGCAACAAGTGTGACACCACTATTTTGCACAACGGTTTGGTCATCTTGAGCTTTTGTGTGGAAACAAAATCCGTTAATGTCGTAAGCGTTCCACGAGTATACAGTTGGCATAGGACCCGGCAGGAGCCACTTTACTAAGTCATCATGCTCTTCTTCAGAGTTGGCCTGATTATTTAAAATCTCATTACATCTCAGCCAGTTACAAAATGACCGACTATGTTCTTTTTGCAACCACTGCTCGGATTTTCTTGGGAATGCACTCCTTAATATGTTTAGGTGCTGCTCTATGAAAGGCGTGATATCAGGCATATGTTGCAATACATAGAAATGAGCAATCATCAACTCATCAAATGATGGGTTCTTATATTTCCAACCACTTATGCCCTTTCCATTAAATCGATCAATATGACGTGGTCTGGGAATCCCAACTGCGGCTGTATTTCCTAAAAAATTAGTGCAAAACTCGATAGCCTCTTCAGTTATGTATCCTTCCACTATACACCCTTCGGGACGATGTCTATTTCTCACGTAGCTCTTTAGAATCTTCATGTACCTCTCAAAAGGGTACATCCATCTCATATGAACTGGTCCAAGAATGCGAATCTCGCGCACCAAATGTACAGTAAGATGTACCATTACATCAAAAAAGCTAGGTGGAAAAAACATCTCTAATTGGCATAGTGTAACAACAATCTGGTCTTGTAGTTTATCAAGCTCTGATGAATCAACAACCTTAGCAGACAAAGAGCTAAAAATGGCACAGAGTCTTTGTATAGCGGATCTCACTTTAGAAGACAATACACCTCTAATTGCAATAGGCAACAACTGTTGAATCAATACATGATAGTCATGAGATTTTAATCCATTCAACCGCAGATCCTTCATTGAAACCAAGCTGGCAATATTCGAAGAATACCCATACGGAACTTTAACTCCTTTCAGACATCCACACAAAATTGTTTTTTCATTCTTAGAAAGAGATGTGCATGATGGAGGCAAATATGTACGCTTTCCTTCAGTTTGAGGTGCTAATTTGGTACGAATGTTCATATCCAACATATCCAGTCTAGCTTTCAATCCATCCTTTGTTTTTCCGGAAATGTTTAATAAAGTACCAATAAGACTGTCACATATATTCTTTTCAACATGCATCACATCAATGCAGTGTCTGACGTCAAGTGTATGCCAATAAGGGAGATCAAAAAATATTGATCGCTTCTTCCATGGAGTACCTTCAGTGCGTGCATTGGGCTTAGGGGTCGGCAATGGGCCGGGTCGGGCCGACCCGACCCTGATACGGGCAGGGCAGGGCAGGGCTTTAGTTATTTTTTGACGCCCAGTAAGATTGAACGGGCCGGGTCGGGCAGGGCATTCAAGTATTTTGCAGCCCAATGGGCGACTTAGGGCAGGGTAAAAATAGGGTCAGTCGGGTAGGGGTCGGGCCTACCCGAATTTTTAGGGTCGGGTCGGGTCAAATTTCAATTTCATCATGTCAATTGTCATATGTTTTTTTGTTGAATAAAATGAGATTTATTCAATAATACAAAAACAAAAAACAGGCCCTGTATAAATATGCTTAGACTCAGCATTAGCAACACAAAAACATTACATCTAGGCTGAGTTACTCAGCCATTAGCAAAACCAAAACATTACATCAAGATTCAAGGCTGAGTTACTTAGCCATTAGCAAAACCAAAACATTACATCAAGGCTGAGTTAATCAGCATTAGAAACACCAAAATATAGCCATAACATTAAAGGCCCTAGCAGGAAGACAGGAACTCAGCAGAGTAACTCAGCATTGGCAAATCAGCATTAGCAAATTAGTAGTTTAATCTGTACATAAACAACATAAGAGAATGAGAGTTGGCATTTTTACACTAAACAACACAATTCTACAGCAATTCTCATTCTACAGCAATTCTCATTATACAACAATTCAATGCAATTCAATATAATGTCACAGTTCTACAGCAATTTTCATGTCAACAACAATTCTCATTATACAACAACACAATTCTACAGCAATTTTCATGTCACAGAAACTTCAATATAATGCTCATGTTATTCATGCTAAATATTGGCAGCTTTTCCTTTTCAGATAATGCTCATGTTATTCATGCTAAATAAGTGACAATCAAAAGAGAAAATGTTACATACCTGCCAAATTAATGGGACCTTCTAATCTATCACCAATGAAGTCAACAGCTTGTGGTTCGCTTCCGTTTTCATCACTGACCATCCAGTCAGGTCTAGCCGTCTTTACGTTCATCAGTTCTTCAACATCCTCCTCTTCTCTTGCAGTCTCTTGCTTTCTCTGGTCTGCTAGTGACCAATCCTTGAGGCAGACTAGCGCTTCTATAGTATTAGGACTCAATGCTGCTCTTTTTTCACTGACGACTCTACCTCCAGCACTAAAAGCAGCCTCTGAAGCCACTGTTGATGCAGGGACAGAAAGCAAATCTCTTGCTAAGCTGCTAAGAATAGGATACAAAGTGTGATTAGCCTTCCACCACCCTAATAAATTAAAATTGTTATCATCTTCCACTTCTATTGTTGCTAGGTCAAGATACATTTACAAATCAGAGGTATGAGAAGATGCACCCGAAGTAACTCTAGCCCTTTTCATTCTCGACATGCCAAAATTTTGGACTAATGGAATAGGAAATAAAGATGTAAAATCCAAACTAGTGGCATCAACAGTATGAGTAGGATTAGTGACAACAGGATTAGTGATAGTATGAGTCACTCTTCTCTTATAAAAATCATATGTGTTATACAAACAAGTTTTAATTACTTTAATTCTGCACTCAATTTCAACATTCAAAAGACCATAATATTTCAGCCAGTCTTCAATAGCTAATAACTTAAATCTTGGGTCCATAATCGTAGCAAGACAAAAAAACCATTGGAAAATTAGACCAATACTTGTCAAATTTCAATTTCATTGCACTTAAAGCAGATTTAAACACTGGATAATCAGAATATGCAGCAAAATTTTGATAAATATCAACCAAACAAAGTATGACTCTACTTGATGTTGGTGTATATACACCGCAACAGATTTTTGTAAAAGAGTTAAAAATTGAGAGAAAATTGCATATCATATTTGAAAGAATCCAATCATTTTCATTAGGAATTTCTAAATTGACATTTCTAGATTCATTCACAATGAGTTCATATCTATGCAAAGCAGTCTTATATTTAAGAGCAGTAGCAAGTAGGTCATGTGTAGAATTCCACCTATGCGGAACATCAATGTCTATATTTTTTTTTGCCTAATCCCAAATCTTTACATGCATTTACCCAGATTTCATGCCGTTTATTACTGGAGTTCATACTTCTAACAATGGTGGTAATTTTTTCAATTGAAGCAGACAAAACAGATAATCCATCTTGCACAATTAAATTGAGAATATGCGCACAACAACGTATGTGAAACATTTGCTTAGGAATCTCAGATAACATCAAATAATCAGGCAACAAGTTCACAAGTGAATCATTATTAGATGCATTATCAAGTGTAATTGAGAACACCTTATCATGTATATGCCATGCAATTAACTCATCATGAATATGTTGTGCTAAACTTTCCCCACTATGTGGATACTCTCATTTTAAAAGACAAAATTCTCTTATTCAATACCCAGTTCTTGTCAATATAATGAGCAGTAAGTGACATTTATCCCATTTTTTGGCGTGAAGACCAAACATCACTGGTTAAACACACTTTACCATCAAATTCATCAAAGAACTTCATCAAATCAGCTTTACTGGTTGAAAACAGTTTCAAAACATCTCTTTTACATGTAGTAGCAGAAAAACCGGTAAACTGGTGCTGAAAGGATCTTTGAAACATTCCACAAAAGTCATGTTTTTCAATAAAAGTAAATGGCAGTTCTGCTTTGATAATATATTTCACAAGTTCTTGTCTAGCTGCATTTTTATCGAACTTAAAATTACTCAAATTTCCAGAGGCATTCAGTCCTAGCTGCATTTGCTTCCTAATGTCTAAATTTTGAGTTACAGATTTATGATGCCTCTGTATATGTCTTAATAAGTGATGTGTTCCATGATTACCACCCCTTGACAAAGATTCACTGCATACAACACACTTTGCTTTCAACAAAACAGTATCATTGACCTTTGTTTCAATTTTTTCAAAAAAATTCCAAACTTCAGATTTCTTTCTAGTAGGAACAACACTAGTAATACACTTTGGAAGAGCAGTTTCAATGACATTTTGAGAAGACATGTTACTTTCAGAATTTCCAGCATAAGATTCAGACTCCATCGCAAATGACAATACAATACAGCCACAAGCAATCAACAAACAAAACAGCAATACAGCAAGCACAAAACAAGAATAGAGTAAGAGATGTTACGTCCCTTTGAAGATACAGCAAGCACAAAACAGCAATACAGCAAGCACAAAACAGCAATTCCTGAAACATAAAAATTAAAAAAAACAAGAGTTACAATATTGAAATCTCCAAATGAACAAGCATCTAATATTGAGAACAAGTATTGTACCTATAATACCGATATTGATTTCCAAATGAACTTCGAATCTGAATATTGACTTCCAAACGAACTTTGATTTCAGAGAATTGCAAATTAGGGTTAGTCTAGACTTCAAATCGGAATGGAATTTTATAAACAAATGAACAGAGAAGATACCAACATCACAGGTCGACTGTAACGGACAAATGACGAGTCGATTGAGTTACTGAGGCATCGTAATTAGGGTGTAAACGGCTAGTCGGCGGGAGATGAGATGCGAGTTGCGAGGCATCGTAATTAGTAGGAGTCAACGGCTAGTCGGCGGGAGATGAGATGCGAGAGAGAGTCGGCGGAAACAATCGAATGTCGATTGTGTTCCTGAGTTGCGACTTGCGAGAGATGCGAGAGAGAGAGGCGGCGGATATCAAATTAGGGTTTTGATTTTAGTTTCTGGGTCAGGCTGGGTCGGGTACGGGTCTGGGTCGGGTAGGGCATTAACGGGCCGGGTAAAAGGGTCGGGTCGGGTTTCATATTAAGAGACCCATACCCTGCCCAAGGGTAAACGGGTCAGGGCATATCGGGTAGCTCTTCGGGCCGGGTCAGATTTTGGGCAGGGTCAAAAACGGGTCGGGCTGGGTCAAATTTCAGGGTCGGGTCAAATGTTGACTCCTAATTGGGCTTCCCAAATCGATTTGTAATATTCTGAATTTTTTGAAGTATTTCATCTCCAGAAGCCGGTCGAGGTTCTATTCCATGTTCGGTCTCACCATTAAATGCAGCTTTTTTCCGCCTGTATGGATGATGCCTCGATAAAAAACGGCGATGGCCCATGTAAACCATTTTTCGACAATTCTTTAAATGGCGTGCATGTGTCTCTTCCCCGCAAATTGTACAAGCTTTGTACCCTTTAATACTATACCCAGATAAGTTACCATAAGCTGGGAAGTCATTGATGGTACACATTAGCATGGCTCGCATATTAAAATATTCTTGTCTTGATGCGTCAAACGTCCGTACTCCTTCGTTCCATAAAAGCTTCAAATCTTCTATCAAAGGAGCTAAGTATACATCAATATCATTTCCAGGCTGTCGAGGACCCGATATCAACAGAGAAAGCATCATATACTTACGCTTCATGGTTAATCTAGGAGGAAGATTGTAGATAACCAATATCACAGGCCATGTACTATGCTGAGTACTGAGGTTTCCATGTGGATTCACCCCATCAGTAGAAAGGCCAAGGCGTAAATTTCTACACTTTACTCCAAATGTCGGGAATATGTTGTCTATTTTTGCCCATTGTAGTGAATCAGCAGGATGACGCATTTTCATATCAATAACTCGTTTCTCAGCATGCCAACGCATATTATCAGAATCTTCCAAGCTAGCAAACAATCTCTGAAACCTGGGGATCGGTGGAAGATACCATAGTACTTTAGAAGGAGTGCCTTTGGAACCATTTTTCGGTTCTTTGTTTAACTTATAACGAGGAGACTTGCACACCGGACATTCAACCATATCTTTATAGGAATTCCGATATAATATACAATCATTAGGACAAGCATGTATCTTCTCGTAATCGATACCCATCGGACACATAACTTTTTTAGCCTCGTAACAACGGTTAGGTAGGGTGTTATCCTCTGGAAGCATATCTTTCACCAGAGTTAACAATTCAGTGAAACTTACATCACTCCATCCATTTTTTGCTTTCAAGTTGAATATTTTCAAAGTTGCAGATAGCCTTGTGTATTTGGAGCACCCTTCGTACAATGGTAATTCTGAATCGTTCCTCAATGACTCCAAAACTTGAGGTCTAGCAACAAAATCGTCGGCAACATTGTTGACCATGTCAATTATATTGTCCTCCTCCCAATCATCATCATCCACCGGCAAACTTTCTACGGGCTGAGGTTGAACATTTTGCGGCTCAACCTCGCCATGCATATACCAAAACTTGTACTGTGGGTCAATTCCCTTTAACAAAAGGTGTTTCCGTAATTTCTTTGGTTTGACCTTTTTGTTATTCCAGCAACCCATACATGGACAATAAACACGTTCAATGTTGTTTCTGGACGCATACGAAGATGCAAACGCACAAAAATCCATAATCCCTTGATCGTACTGTACACTTAACCTACTACCGGATACCCAATCTCGATTCATCATAACTACATAAAGCATTATATACTCAAAGTTAGAAAGAGATATTGTTATGGTTGATATAATTATTAGTATAAATAGACCATATAAATCCACTCCATAAAGCACACTCCAACAATTAAAAAAGTTGTAAATGAGTTACATAGTGTAGTTTACCTTAGAGTAGAATCTCTCGGAGAAAATAGCCAAAGGTTGGATGCAGCGTCGACTCTATAAAGTTATAAACAACAACAAATAAGGTTAGTAAACGAAGAAATATCAAATAACCAATATGATTGGAGACGTAAGTAGTAAACTCGTTTAATTGGGCAATTTACCTTAAAATAGAAGCTTTCCTAAGAAAATGAAATACTGGGTGTGCAACACGTACGGACTAGATCTATAAACAACGAAAACAACTTAGTAAACAATGAAATAAAATTTAATCTCCATGTTAATAGGAAAATATGTAAGAATGATAACCATCAAATACCTTAAAATTGGAAGAAGCGGCAAAGAAAAAGATTTGGTAGTTGTATTTCCTAATGTTGGAGAAGTGAAGCTTCCTCTTGCTAATCGGCTAACAAGTACTACAAGTAGTGAACGAATATTGGTAACAAATTGAGAACAAATCAATGCAATAACATGTTGCTATAAATACACCTTCATATATCCAAACAATCACAATGCCAAATCAACCAACTAGTACGCTGTTAAAATTCCTCTTGCTATTCGGCTAACAAGTAATACAACTAGTACGCTGCCAACTCACAATGTCAAATCAACAAACAAGCAATCGAAAAAAACTAGTATAGTGACTGAAAATTATGAACCACTTGGCATATTGGGAACTAACCGGAATTGGGCAAGAGCGGAGGCGGAGAGACGACGTATAAGGGGCAACGGACTGGGCGAGGATGGTGAGAGCGACAGAGTTCGATTGGCGCGAGCGGAGGCGGTGAGACGAGGTACGAGGGGCGACGAATTGGGCTGAGAGCGACGGACGGACTGGCGCGGAGACGGTGAGAGCGACAGAGTTCGACTGGCGACTGATGAGGATATGGACAAATTACTTCGAGCGGGATTGGAATGAACACAGAAGACTTGTGTTTTTTAATTTTAGGTTTAACTTATGCAACGGTTCTTACGAAACCGTCGCATAAGGTATACCTATATGCAACGGTTCTATAAAAAACCGTTGCATAAGTTAAACCTTATGCGACGATTTTATTAAACCGTCGCATAAGGTATACCCTATGCAACGGTTTTTTATAGAACCGTTGCGTAAACAACAACCCGTATTCTAATATTGGAACCGTTGCCTAATCTCTTATCTGTAGTAGTGTGATACAAACTACAAGCATATTATGTTACTTGGTTTTTCTATCTTGTACGGTCCATCAAAATATTTTTGCCCAAACTTCCTTGAAATATCAGGCACGGCCCTGATGATAACAACAATAGCTTACAAATATATTTTTTCCTTCTAGATTTTATATATGTTAGCAAAATTTTCGTAAACAACCGCACTGGGTTTGATCAATCAACGGAACAAAGTTTAACCATTGGAACAACACACATGCAGAGCGCGACTTTTGTAGTTCGTGAATTTTTAGCATACTATGATTCGACAGTGTCAAATCTGTGAACTATAAATGCATAGACACGAACTAAATAGCTTGTGGATATGACAATGTCGAATCGCAATTTGCTAATACTCAAACTGACAACACATATTCTAATCGGAAAAAAAAACTGACAACATATGGATAACAAATCCACGAACCATAATATTCGCTATGGCTGTGCAAATAATGAGGCAAGAGATGACCAGAGTTGCACCGTGTTTGATTTACGACAACAAAGAAAAGCAACACTCGGATTGGGTTTGATTGATTTTGTTTGTAAATCAAGATTCACGGAAACTTAACTCTACCGTGTAATTTGTGACCAAGATTTACCATAGCTTAAGCCCTACTGTGCAGTTCGTGTTGCATTTTGATCTCATTTGCTGATTAATTATAAATTAATAATTAATATTTGTTCTAAATTTTTATATGAAATAGGATTTTTATTTAAGCTGCAAAAGAGGTGTTGGTCGATTTGACTAAAACTCTAAACAAATTGTCAAGAGGTCAAGGGTTCGACCCCTTGAGTAGCATATTTGTGCTGATTTCAAGTTTATGCTCTTCGGGTGGTGTCGTGCGTGGATATGCTCCAAGAGTCTAATATGTATAAGGATGTATTCGTATGATGATTGATATGTATGAGATGTAAAAAAATTCACTATCAAAAAAAAATTAAGCTGAACTCTTAGTTTAAATATTTTAAAAGTTTAAAATGAAAAAGAGATCATCAAATTTTCAAAATCAGTGAATAGACCGGTGGAATGAAGATTTGATACAAAACATTTTTTTAGTGCAAAATGTAAAGTTCGTCAAAACTGAATTATAATTCGTCGCTGAAAAATCAAAAGTACGACATAGTTCATCACGAATAATTTATAATTCGTCACCGAGAAATTAAAACGAGATCTAATATGAAATTTAATCTCATCCGTTTAAATGACCAAATCAAGAGTTGTGATTGATTTATATATTTTACCAAAAAAATGCCCTTAATCATTTTTGTGGACCGTTGTAAAGACCAATTAGGAAGTGACGGAATAAAAATCTTTCAATCTTTACAACGGTCGACAAAAATTTGGTGAGGAATTTTCTCCACTCACAAGGAGGTGTTCTTCCTCCCTTCACAGGAGGTGCTTTCCTACCTTCGTAGGAGGTGCTTGAGATGGCTTTGCCTTCGCCACGATGCTAGAGAAAGCTTCGACCGTAAGTAGGTCAATTGCTCGAAGATTTGCTTCAAGAGTAGATGAGTCAAGAGGCCGCATGACTTGTGCTTCAAAAGATATAAATATACTAGATGATTTATTTAGAAATGAATAAATCTTGTACAATATGTAAAAAAACCCCAACGAAAAAAATAAAAATGAAAATCTTTTCAGTCAGGTAACGTAATTCGGTCACATAAAAATATTGTTTGAGTGGCTCTGTAATAAAATGGTAACGTCAGGGGCAATTCGGTCACATAATTGTTCCAACCCTGTGTATAAATAGAACACCATCTTCATCTTCCTCATCCTCTCGAGCTTATTTCAAAACCTTATCTCCTTCTAAAACCCTCGAAAAAATCTCATCAATGGCTTCCTCAGCTTCGCTCTTATCCTCGAATCTCGCTCTTCCACAAACCCTATCTTTCAACGCCAATTCGTCGCTACGGCCTTCGGTCGCGTTCTTTTCATTGTCCGGCTCCTCGCTCAAGCTCCGCGCCAAGCCGGCAGTGAACTTGACCGCCTCATTCCGCAGGTCGCGGTTCGTGTCCAACGTCGCTGTGTCGTCCGAATTCGAGCAGGATGAGGAAGTTGGTGAGGTTGAGGAACAGCGCAACTTCTCGCCTGACTTGAAGCTGTTTGTTGGAAATTTGCCGTTTAATGTTGATAGTGCCGACTTAGCTGGGCTGTTCGAGCAGGCCGGAAATGTTGAGATGGTTGAGGTGAGTTTAGGAGATTGATTTTTAGTTTTGTGTTGAAATAATGTTGAGGTTGAGTTTTTGATTTGGTTGATTTTGTTCCAGGTAATTTATGACAAGATGACTGGAAGGAGCAGAGGTTTCGGATTTGTGACCATGTCGACCATTGAAGAGGTTGAAGCAGCTGCTCAACAGTTCAATAACTATGTGAGTTTAATCTTTGTCTAACTATTCAGCCAATTGCAAATTGTAACATCTGTTTATCTGTTGGGTTGCTATTTTTGATAGAAGTTAAACTTGTAGTATTTTGAGCACTGTGTTTTTGCATGAAATGATAACTGGATACTAAAATCATCAATTAAGGAATTACAACTTTTTCATTTGATAAATGGAAATGAGAAATAATTGAAGGATAGCTGGTTATAGCCTATAGGCATTTTCTTTTTAGCCTGAATGTTGATTTCGGTTTGAATTTGAATTAGTTTGATTCACCCACTGCAGGAATTTGCTGGGAGGCCACTGAGGGTGAACTCTGGACCTCCTCCTCCTAAGAGGGAGGAGTCTGGATTCAGAGGAGGAAGGAGTGAATCTGGATATGGAGGTCAAAGGAGTCAATCCGGATATGGTGGTGGAAGGAGCGAATCTGGCTACGGAGGTGGCAGGAGCTCACAGAGTTTTGATTCTGGGAGCAGAGTTTATGTTGGTAATCTTTCATGGGCAGTGGACAATTCATCACTTGAAAACTTGTTTAGCGAGCAAGGAAAGGTTACGGAAGCAAGAGTTGTTTATGACCGGGAGACTGGAAGATCCAGGGGATTTGGGTTTGTGACTTATAGCTCGACTGAAGAAGCTAATAGTGCTATCGAGTCACTGGACGGTGTCGTAAGTATTATAATGAGTTGCCAGCATCGTTATAACTATTTATTTCTTTTGGTAAATGAGGCATTGGATTGTCTCTTGAATCTGTCTATTTTTGGTGCAGGATCTTAGTGGCAGGTCAATTAGAGTCACCATGGCTGAATCCAAGCCAAGAAGCTTTTAAATTTTAATAGATGAGTCAAACCGGGTAAAAGTTCTCATTGCTTTTAAGCTGAATTTAGAATAATGGCTCTAGAAGTTGGTTGATTTTAGCTTCATCAAATTATGTGTTTCTCTTTGGATTTTAACTCCAATCTAATTTTTCAGGCATTTTATGAGGCCAAATATGCACTCCAAAAGTCAAGAGGAGAATGGGGAAATATCAAAGAACTGAAAGGCGGACTATGTTGCGAGCATAGCAACTTCTATGCCTAGTTGAATCCATCAAGAGACTAGGCATGTTCTTTTGCCCATAGTGTAATGGTAATTGTAGATTTATTTGGATAGTAGCAGCTACTGCTGTCAGTTTTAATCGGAACAATTTTGCATCCTGTTACTCTTGTCTAGCATTTTGGCAAAATGGGTATGTTTCACAACATGTACTTGAATCTTTTACGGGAGTGGGGAAGGAGTTTCTGAAAATCATTAGCGTTTCAACAGTTCTAAATAGTATTCTAGACACTCAACTGAAGATTGTGAAAAAATTGAACTAGCAAATTCAGCACATGTCAAGTCTATTATTGAAAAGAAAAAAAAAGCACTGTCAATCTAAAGTCTAAATAAACTACCAGATAGAAAGTGAAATTTTAAGAATGAAACGAACAACTCACAAAGAAAATGTTTAAAGTGATAATCATGGGAGCCTCTCAAACTATCAATGTGCTTCCACCTGAGCATTATTTGGAAGGGTATCTTTATCAGGCATGGGTTGTGGTGGTGGAGTTGCCTTTACATGGCAAGATTTTGATCCTCTTGACTTTGAATGGCTGCACCCAAATTTCTTAGGGAAGAAGCTCCAACCTCTCCTACCTTTCATCAGCTTCTGAATTTCCTCTTTCATGCTCTTGCACTGCTTTTCAAGGTCCTGAACTCGCTCCTTCATTTCCTCAACTCCTGGTTCCCACTCCCTCCCGTTATGCCCCTTGCGAGCTGCAGAGTTGTTTAGGTCATTTTCTCCATTCTCAAGATTGTCAGATACAAAGAACCAGCCTGCAATCGATGTTCTGAGGCGCAGCTGTTCAAAGAAGAGGACCTGCACGATCACTCTGAGGGGCAGCCTCTCATTTTGTGCTGCGTGAGTGCTCGCTTCAAGTGAGAGTTTTTGGCAGTTCATGAGCCGGCACAAATGTTCCCTCTCAACATCTGTCAGCCAAGGATGAGCCTGTCGATTGTGATTTAATTAGTAGCATGTTTATAATGAGGCACAATGATGATAAAACTACAGTTTATGCTACATGTGATACCAAGCTCCAAAAAAACAAAAAGCAAACGCGTTGACAGATATGGATCAAATAAAGTTACATACTGGATGACTTCCATTCATAACTGTAGCAGGTAAAAATATTACCAGTATCATAGAATGGAAAGGGGTCTGAGATTTCTAAGTTACCTTTAGGTATATGTCGATTGCATGGTAAAGGCCATCGTCTTGTTGCCTGGCATAATCAGGTATGGCAGCAGCAATAGATTGGAATTTTGGGAACTTCAAGTTCACATCAGGAGCCACCTCAGCAAGATAACCGTCCATCAGATTCGCCACCATTGTCAATGAAGTCAACGAAGGATGGATGTCAGTCTCATGACTCTCTTCTACAATACATGGGGAAGACGCTGCAGTGATTGGTTGGCTCGACAAGAAGTGGTCTAAAATTCTCTGAACGCATTCTATGTCATACAGTGTATCCACTGAGTAACCCATATTTGGTATTAGCAGATCGACCAAGGAAGCTTGATCTAGCTGGAATCCAACCCGTCTCTCCAAATTTTCTCTGCATGCTGGACTTGCATGTAGGATCATAGCTGTTCTTAGCAATCTAAGTAAGTACTTAGTTGAAGTAACTCCTTTCTGAAGAGGTAGTAACTCCACAATTTCCTCTAAAAGAGCTCTTTGATCTGCCTCTGAAGGGGTTGAGACAGGTTGATGATTTGCGTCATTGAAGCTTGATTGCCTATTCATCAGGGGAAGGAACCTCCTCAGGTAAAACATTAGAGACCCGGCAATTCTCTCAGGCTTCATTCCTCGAGATTCAACAGCTTGGATCAGTCTCTTGTAAAGAGGAAGACTAAGAAAAGACACATCCTCATACCACCAGTCGCTGCTCATTGGATGTGGCTTGGCTGTGGTAGTTATTCCATTCCAAATGACAGTGCCGTTTGGGGTATGTGAATTATTCTGGCTCGACAATGGCCAGCTAAATAGTTCTGTATCTGCACAGGCTTTCATTGCTAATGAATTGATGCACCTTGAAACAATGTGAAGCTCTTCTGCTTGTGGAAGAACTTCCTCGCACGTTTCAAGGACTTTTATCGAGTCTGCCCAATTTCCAAATACTTCATTGAGATAATTTTCTGTTTGGGCAATGACATTAGCTTCCCCATAATCTTCGTTCATTTGAAGATACTCTGCAGCACATCTAAGACTCACTACATTGTGTGCAGTAATCTCTATTTTAGCTCCGTAACAAAATTTGGCGATGAGTTCAAACGCCTTTGCTCCTCCAGGCAGGTCATGAAGTTGCAGTATGCACGAGCCATCTTCATTTGAGAGTTCTTCAATAAGCTTTTCTAAAAGTCCACTTCTTGAAAGCAACGGAAACTGCAGCACATTTGAAAATATATTTACAAGAGAGAAAAAAAGTTTTTCATTGTACTTCAGCTTGACTAGTGAGTTAAAGCTACATGAAGCCCAAAACCAGAAACAAAAAGATATTGCAATGTGGTAGACAATGATAATCAAATAAAGTGCAGGAAGGCAAGGATGATGAGGTTGGATATTTAAGGAAAAGATTAAAAAAGAAGGGAAGAACATGAACCTTATGTAGATGAAACGACATCTCTCCAATCTCAACATTAACGTCGCTGGGAAGTCCAGATGTGCAAGTCCTTCAAAAGACAATACAAACAGTAACAAAATAAATGCGCGCCAACATCAACTGACACGTGGAGCAAAATACAGAATTCACATTACATGCAATGGATCGTTCCATTGTTCAAAACAGAGAGTCAAAATTATATATATGCTTGTTACCCGTTTGAACATAAGGCATATGAACACTGGCTATGACTTTGTGATACACACAAGGGGCTTTCACTTGCAGTGGAGATAAATATATCAATAATTATGGAACAAACATTATGCAATTGAACTGAATAGACTGTAGCAACTGACTCTGTCGGTGAAGTAGAACTCTATCAGTATCAATCTCCGGAAATGATCCAAACGTAAACCCACAAATCTATAAAACTCTACATCCAAAGAAACCTTACATGGACAATCACCATTCAAATCATTCATAAAAAAGAGTAAAGACAACTCTTCTTACACACTAGTCCGGTATTAGCATTTCCTCAAACATCTAACGTGCACTAAATCAATCCAAACAACTATATATGAAAGCCACAAACTTTCAAAACCCAACTGAGAAGTCATCAATTCTGAAACTAACCATGTCTGGCCGTCGCGATGAAATGCCTCGGACTTTGATCCGAGCTTGGCAAATGCCATAACAGTGGTATCAACCGATTGAGGCTTTTTCCAAACGAAAAAGCGTCTGATTGGTGAGGAGGAGAGAGTAACGAGTGAAAGTAAAAGTGATGGAAGTGTGCATGTCGGATCCGCATAAGGAAGGAGTATGAGAAGGAAGAGGAAGAGGGAGATCCGAGTCTTGGGGAAGAAAACGGTTACGTTGGCGCCAAATCGGTCGGCTTCTATAGTTATGTGTCACTTGGTTTTACTCGGTTTTCTTGTAATTGCAATTTCAGCCTTGACAAAGTTTATTAGGTAATTATATGTCATTTGTTAAAAAAAACAAAAAGGAAAATTGTAAGAATAGTAATGGTCCATTCGTAACGGATTTGGGTATGGTGCAGCGCAATAAAATGTTACTAGTGTTACAAAAAATATAGTTTCGATTAAAATAAAGTCTGCTATATTTCAAAAATATATATTAATCAAAACAATATTATTTTTAGTAATGGAACACTGTTTTGGTACTCAAAATATTTAGCTGCGCTGCGTTACATCTTTTATCCTAAATAACATAATGAACATCTCTTTCTATTCTTCTGGATATGGACAAACATGGAGTTTGGAGAAATGAAGAAACAATATTGATAAAATAAACAATCATCATGAATGACATGTGTATAAGGAATCACCTGCAATTTACATCACGCATTTTCAAAATTTTCATGGATCTTTTAGCTCTCCTATTCCATAACGGAAAATATGATGGAACGAAAATGAAATGTAACACGAACAAAGTCATCTTCCCTGTGAAAATGCAAGGAAAATTCTGTGTTGGATCATTTGATCTTGTTTGGATTCATCATTCATCATAGCAAATCAAACATGAAAATACTTTTTTTTTTCATCCCAAATTCTTTCTATAAACCAAATGAAGCATAAGTCTCCTTTAATTCATGTAAAATTGATAGATTAAAAGAAATTTTGAAGGAAACTAGAGTTTTGTATTTGTTTATAGAAAAAAAATGAAAAGATTATAGAACACAATACTAGACTTAGCAAATAGGGTTGCCGGGTGCTAAACGGTTAAAGGTTTATATGGGTTAAACCCTTTGAAACCCGATTATGTTAAATGTTAAACAGACATATTCTTAATGGGTAAATGGTTAAATAGGTAAACCCTTTTTAGCCCATTGAACTCTTTTAACACGTTTAATTATATTTAACCCTTTTAACTAATCAGTTTTGCTTCTATCAACAACAAAAAAACTAATTAGTTTAGCTTTTGAGCCCTTTTAACCATTTTAACCCCTTTAAAAATATATATCACTAAATTAAAGTATTTGAAAATGATTCAACAGTATGTAAATATTACATCATACCAACATATTCGATAATAAATAATCTTAAATACATCTGTAGCATATTAAAATAAGACTGCGACGTTTTCATTTTTAAATGGATTCCAAAATAACATTACAATTAATTTTGTCTCACTAAACCAAAAAAACGTGTTTTAATTGATAAAAATTGGGAGCATCAATTAGAGTGTGTCAGACCAGTCATTTCAGAGGAGATGAACAGAATGTTGGTAGCTGACATTGGTGAGGATGAGGTTCGTAGAGCAGTTTTGAGCATGAGTCCTCTGAAAGCCCCAGGTCTTGATGGCTTCCCAGCCCTTTTTTTATCAGAAGAGTTGGAACAAAATTCGAGAATATGTGATGGATGAGATTAAAAGATTTTGGATGGATGGAATATTAGATGACAGGATTAATAAGACCTTAATAGTTTTTTTGTTAGTTTTATGGCATGTAGTTTGGCAAAATTTAGAATAGTTGCTCTAGCTGATGTTCTAGACTAGGTGAGACAACTGTCCCTGGAACAAGTTGAAACAGAAGAAGTGTTTCCTAATTCAGTATAGGAAACCTAGTCGGCCGTTGGAAGATCAAGGCGGTTGCTCATCAGTGGACAGAAGATGGAAGTTTCCAAATTTCAGATTTGGAAACTTATCCCAGCCGACGTAGCACAACTTCACCTGAGGATATTTCCGAGATCAGATTTGGCAAGTCGGTGCATATGTATATCAAAGATATCAAAGTCGGTTAGGAGGTTGCGTGCGCATAAAGCTATCTTAGCTATGAAGATAATCGAAGATTGCCTAATCAAGATTGAAGATATATTTTGGAAGATTATCTACAAAGATATGCGCAAAAGATTAGGAAAGATTTCCTAATAGATTTAGGCGGTTTAATCTCGGAAACCCTAATCATTCTAGGGTTTCGACCGCTCTATATAAGGAGTGCTAATACTCGGTTATTAGCAGCACTTACGGAGAAACTTATCACGCTCATACTCATTGAAGGGAGGAGGAGGATTTAGGCGGTGACATAATCGTAACTTGTTATTCACGACGCTCGGCTGGAGAGCTAACCGTCACTGGTTACTCAAAGGCGCTCGGATTCAATCTGCACTGGTGCTCAGCAGATTGATCGTGGAACAAGCTGAAGACTCAAGCACAATTGTTCAACCTGCGCATTCGGGAGAAGGCGCTGATTCTCACGGAGAATCATTCTGGTGGATACGGAGCGGGAGCAAAGATCTAGGGGGAGACCTACTAGAGTGTCCGAGGCTCAGGTTGTTTAAGAGGGATTCTGTAAACGGTAATTCCTGTACTCGCAATACTCAATAATAGTGAATTGTAGTCCACCGGGCTAGAGAACGCCCCCCAGACGTAGGCTCGTTAACGCCGAACTGGGTAACAACTTTGCGTGTCGTTTTTATTTCCGCACTACTTATTTTAGCGCATAAGTTGTTTTAGGATTTGCTCTAGATCTCGACTAGAACAACATCTCATCTACCAGGGGAAGATTTCAATTGGTATCCGAGCAAATACTCAACACACAGAGTAGGATCCAGAGGTTGTTGAGATGGATTCAAGAGAAGGGCAGAACATCACTCGTCCGCCACTGCTTGAAGGAAACAATTATGGCTATTGGAGAGTATGGATGAAGGCATTCCTAAAGTCTCATGATGAATCTGTTTGGGAAGCTGTTGAGAACGGGTGGACACAGCCGGTTGTATCTAAAGACGATGAAGTCAGCCCTCTGACCAAAGACAAGTGGACAGATGCTCAGAGGATGGCTTAAGCAGCAAACTCCAAAGCAATGAATGCTATTTTTTCTGGAGTCAATGGGAAGAACTTCAAGATGATCTCCAACTGTGAGATTGCTAAGAAAGCTTGGGACATCCTGCGAACTGCTCATGAAGGTACAACCAAAGTTAAAGTTTCTAGAATGGAGACGGTCACGTCAAAATTCGAAAATCTAAGAATGCAGGAGGATGAGACCATTGCTGACTTCAATACTCGGATTCTCGATATCTCTAACGAAGCATTCGCCCTTGGAGAACCAATGACGGAAGAAACGCTGGTAAGGAAAGTGCTGAGATCTCTTACAAAGGGATTCGCCATGAAAGCTCTTGCCGTCAAAGAAGCCAATGATGTGAAAAACATGAGACTGGATGAACTGATGGGATCCCTACAGACCCATGAGATGGACATGAATGAAGAAGACCGACTTACAAAGGCCACTAGCGTCGGTCTGAAGGCTGAAGTTGTTAAAGATAAGACAGATGAAGCGTCAGAACAACAGTTTGCCAAAAACTTTGGGAAGTTTATGAGGAAGCAGTACGGTAAAGGGACTGAGTCCGATCAGCCATCTAACTCAAAGTTCCATAAGAATGACAGAGCATATAAGAGGAACCAATCTGGAGACTCCGATCTTAACAACAAAGGCAAAGGGATTCAATGCAGAGAATGCGAAGGTTATGGACACATTAGGGCAGAATGTATCAATACGCAGAAGAAGAAAAACGCCTATACCGTCAACTGGAGCGACAGTGACTCAGAAGGAGAACCCAACAATTTTGTTGCACTGTCCAGTAGTGTTGTTCCAGCAAAAAATCAACCCTGCAGAGAAGAGAAGAAGGACCCTCCTGTAGATCATGACCTACATTCAGCCTGCAGTGACAATGAAGAAATTACTGATGAGGAGATTGCCAATAACTACAAAGAATTATACCAGGAGTGGTTAGTAGAAGTCAAGCGAAACAAAACACTTCAGAAGTCAGTTGAAAATCTGGAAGAAACGCTCAGGACTGCGAATGCCGTGAAGCTGGAACATCTTCAGACAATCACTGTTCTTAAAGCTCAGTTAATTGAAGCAAAGAAGGATCGTGCTGAGCTCATATCTCAAAAATTAGAGCTACTTGCAGTCATTTCATCCTTGAAAAATCAGAATGAAAGGGAGAAGGGAGAACAGCCAGAGCTCGTGGATGATCTAAAGCGGGATAATGATGCTCTAAAACGAAGAGAGGTGAATCTCATCAATATTGTGGATGCCCTAAAATGTGAGATTAAAACAGAGAATCTCGCTCATCAAGAAACAACGGAGGAACTGAACAAGTTGATGAAATCGGTCAAAATGCTGAATTCTGGAACAAAAGACTTAGACTCTATTCTGGGAGTACAAAGGATTGGGGGCAGCCACAAAGGTCTCGGGTTCACCGGCGAACAGTGCTCTGGCGAATCAATCTTTGTCAAAGCCACTTCTAAACTGAAACCTGCTCCAACTGATTATCAACCGCAAAGAAACATTTTCGTCTACTAATGATTTCACACGAAGAAATTTTTTTGGCAAGACTCGGCCACCAGTTGTTCCAGCCCACGATCGCTCGCAAAGAAAACAACTCGGTATTCCCCAAGACAACTTGACAGACGACGATGTTTCTTCTGCAATCAAGTTGGACACATCAAATCAAGGTGTGTCATGAATTCCACATGTCTCTCAGGAAGGTGAAGCATGTTCAGAAACCACGAGCTATGCAAGTTTGGAAAGTCAAGCAAAGAAGTGAGACGTGCTTCGTTGCGTTCAGCTCTACCAGTCATCTGAAGAAAGAAAAGTGGTACTTTGATAGTGGATGCTCAAGACACATGACAGGGAATTCCGAGTTCTTGACCAACTTTGAAGAACACAAAGGGAGTTCGAATGTGGCGTTCGGTGATGGAGTCGAAGGAAGAGTCTTTGGGAAAGGAATCTTAAATGTTCAAGGACTGCCCAGGTTAAAAGAAGTCTTTTTGGTCAAGGGCTTACAGGCAAATCTGATTAGCATTAGTTAGTTGTGTGATAGAGAGCACCATGTTCAATTCACAATGGATGAGTGTGTGGTATTAAACAAGGACAACGAACCTGTCCTCACTGGAAGAAGATCTTCCAACAACTGTTATCTTCTGAATCTAGGTAAACCCAATGCTGAAACTACGTGCTTTCTAAGCAAAACTGATGAAATGAACTTATGGCACCAGTGGATGGGTCACATGAATCTAAGGACCCTGCAGAAAATTGCCTCCGATGGTCTTGTTCGTGGAATTCCCAAGGTTCAAGGAGAACTAAGCATTGTTTGCGGAGACTGTCAGATTGGAAAACAAATTAAAGTTCCCCACAAGAGCATCACTCAGATCAACACTCATAGGCCCCTGGAGCTACTTCACATCGACCTAATGGGACCTATGCAGGTGGAAAGTTACTCTGGGAAGAGGTACATCCTTGTCTGCGTTGATGACTTCTCCAGGTTCACTTGGTCCTGTTTCCTGCGGGAAAAATCAGAGGCGGTTCAGGCTTTCGTCCAACTATGCACCCGCCTGGAGCGTGAAAGAGAGGACAAGAATGAACACATTGTGCAAGTACGGAGTGATTGACAAAGCACGTCGTTGAGTTCTAAGCAAGATAAAATTATAAGTCCGCTACTCGCGACTTCACTATTGGGTTAGTAAAGCGGTAAGTAGGGGTCGAACCCAAGGGAATTAGGGGGATAGAGTTTTTCTTTGAGAAATGTACGGAAAGGGGCGTGATTTGGGGATGATTGAGGTTTTAGTACTGAAAAGTAAGTGGGTTGGTTGTGGTTTTAGTGCTGAAAAGTAATACTGGTAAGTAAAGTGCTAGAAAGTAAGTGCGGAAAGTAATTGCTGAAAGTAAATTGCGGAAAGTAATTGCTTGAAGGACAAGACTTGCGGAAAGTAAATGCTTGAAGGACAAGACTTGCGAAAAGTAATTGCTTGAAGGACAAGACTTGCGGAAAGTAAATGCTTGAAGGACAAGACTTGCGGAAAATAAATGCTTGAAGGACAAGACTTGCGAAAAGTAAGCAGTTGATATGGGACTGAAAGTAAAGTTACGGAAAGTAAATGACTGGAAAGTAAGCAGTTGATAGTGAGACTGAAAGTAAGTGACAGGTGATGTTTGAATCAAAGGAAAGATTCGGTCTCAGGGGCCTTGTATCATAGTCCGTTTATCATCGACCTCTAATGATCATACTAAGTGTTCAAAAGTGTATCAAGGCTATTCCTAGCACATGACTTGCCACACCGTCTAGTCTTTTGCAAGACAAAGAACTCTTGTTCTAGTATGTGCATCCATTTGATCATCATTCCTAATAAACCAAATGGTGTTTAAAAGAGGTTGACTTCCACGGATAAGCTGTGCTCTTCCGAGCCTCCACTTATCCACGGAAGATCACGAACCCATGGCAGAGATTTGCTCTTCCGAGCATCCACTCAACCAATGGAGTTCTGACCTAATATATGGCACCTAGAACAAGTTGAACACGAAGAGGCACTAAGAGAAGGGTCTAAAACATTTTATGATACAAGTACACCCCTTCAACCGAATGAAGGGTTTAGCTACGAATATCCATAGGGGTGGATATCATAGCAAGTACTTGGAAAAGTAAAGGTTTTGAAAGACAGGAAAAGTAAAGGTTTTGAAAGTAAAGACAAGGAAAGTAAAGTTGCAGTTTTGAAAGACAGGAAAGTAAAGGTTTTGAAAGTAAGGACTGAAGAACAAACTTGAACTTAAGAACAAACTGGAAACTTTTGATTCAAAGCAAAGTGTTTACAAGGATTGTAGTGAGATTTTCTACCAAAGTTACAAGTGATCAAAGGCCTTAGAACATAAACTAAAAACTTGTAACTTTGGTACCAAAATGGGACAATGATTCAAGGGAGAGAAGTGTTCTATTTATAGGCAAATGGGAAGAAGGAGATGTGGAGGAGAAGAGACCACATGTCAAATGGGGAGGGGAGGAGTTCATAGCCGCCGGCCATGAGGTGGCAAGGCCATGAGCCGCCGCCCATGTGGCACTCCAAAAGCCAAAGCCGCCGGCCACATGTCAATTCCCCATGGTGTAGCCGCCCATGTGAGGTGGAAGGGAGGAGAAGTGAGTGGGTTGAGATCTTTTCTCCCCAAAAGCCATCGGTTGTGATATAACTCCGGTTGCCCTTTGGTTGCACTTTAGTTGCCCTTTGGTTTGATTCTTTGGTTGCCCTTTGGGTGAGGAACTTAGACTTGTATTTCACTTGTGTTCTTGGTCTTCGATGAAACCAGTCCTCGGGACTTGGTTGTGGCTTGATCGGAGTACTGCCGGAGCATGGCCAATTCTGACTTGTAATCCACTTTCAGCGTTAAGAACTCCATTTTAGCTCGTTTCATCATTACTCCTTGAAATGGCCTGTAGAACAAAAGTGAAACTAACAAGTAAAAGTTGTACAGATAAAGCATCTAATTTGGTGGGTTTAATTATCTTAATGAATCATATAAATATGGTCCATCAGATCACCCCACACTTAGACTTGTTCGTCCCGAACAATGCTTTTTAAAAGATAGGCACACACAATCCAAGTAAAAACTTTAAAATAGGAAAGTGAGAATGTGGGACTAGATTTATCCTATTCATGCATTACTTACTTATTACCAAACTAAACCGTGTAAATACTTAGAAGAAACTTGATACTTGTACCTTTGAGCTGAGATGCAATTTAATTTGGATGTTTCGGGAGATAGCCCTTTTCAGGCTCCTGGACTGCATTCTCTGGACCGACTCGCACTATATGGTTAACTTGTCTCTTTCTCTAGCACATGATTCGGTTCGGGTTTTAATGAGTTGAGCACTTTGATTTCCTTTTGGTGGGGGACAGCTTTTGAAGTGATTTGGTCTTTGACCTTTGATGGACCAAAATTATACGAATCAAAAACAGAGTAAAACCCACCAAATTAGACTGTTGGTCTATTTAACTTCTGCTTGTTAGTCCTGACTTATTTCTACAGGGTATTTTGGCGCTTAGAGAGAAAACACGCTAAGGAGAGGATTTTACGCTGAAAAGATGATAAGAGTCAATCCAAGGTCAAGATCAGACGCCGAATGAAGAAATCTCAAGATCCTGACCAAGAATTACTCAAATTAAATTCAACCGAGGAACAACCAAAGTCAGACCGGAGAAAAATTGGATTGATAGTTTTGTGAAAAGACTGCACAAAACTGTCAAAACTCACCCATGGACCAAGTGACCGGTGGCTTTGGTGAAGAAGATGACTCATGGGTGGCCAAGCTCCTCCTTCCTCCTCCATGGTGACCGGCCACCGGTGGCTTCCTCCCCCTTGCCTTGCCATGACCGGCGGCTTTTCCTCCCCCCATGTGGCTTCTCCTCCTTGCTCCTCCTCTCCCCATGTGACAAGTGTATGGCTCTCATTCTCCTCCCATGGCTATAAATACAAGCCAAATCCTTTGTAAAATTTCATTCCAAAATCAATAAACACTTATCTCTCTACATTTTGTTACTTTGCAAGTTTGATTTGAAATTATAATACTCCTGTCGGTTCTTGAGTATTATAATACTGTAGAGAATACTCCTGTTGGTTCTTGAGTATTCAGTAGGAAATTGGGAATACTCCTGTTGGTTCTTGAGTATTCCACCCCTTTCCCTCTTATTGTTTTCAAAAACCCCTGAGTATTTAGTTATGATGTCCTTTTCCATGGACAGTCGTAGCTAAACTCCTCATTCGGTTGAAGGTACTTTCTTGTATTATATAATGTTTTAATTTCTTTTAGTTTCATTTCTCTGTATTCAAAACTTGTTTTATGTGCCATTTATAGTCAGAGTTTCCAAGGTTGAGTGAACCATTTGTAACTGGACCAAAGGGACCAAATGGGCAAGCTCTTCCGTGGGAATTCGTGATCATACTCAGTAAGTGGAAGCTGTAACAAGCAAAACTTATCGAGGAGTTCGACTTATCTTAAAAAACCATTTGGAAACTGGACCAAAGAATTCAAATGGATGCACAAAAGGCTAAGATACTTCGAAAGGAGGAATTAGTCTGAAGTAGAACAAGTGTTTCTTTAAACGACGTTGCAAGTCTTGCGCTACGAAAGGGCCTCGATTCATCTTTGAATACTTAGAAAGGTTACTAGCGGTTATTAATAAACATGTTATAATACAAGGTACCTGAAACCGAATACTTTCTCTTGAATTACAAAAAACCCCCCTGCACTTACTTTTATAAACTGCTCGATCAACTACAACCATCAACCACTCATCTACCGGAGGAATCACAATCACGCATCACCCACTGTAAGTCTTCTTCCCTTAACTCTTTTACTTTCAGTCATTTAATTTCTGTATTTATTTTCTGTAATTTACTTTTCCGCACTCAAAACAAAAAAAAAACCAAAAACAATAGTTTAGTCAATCGCGCTAAAATCTCAATCCACTTAAAACACGCTCCCTCGCTGTACAAATCCCCCAAAGAACGACTATCCCTCTAATTCCCTTGGGTTCGACCCCTACTTATCACTTACTACCCAGTAGTGTAGTCACGAGTAGCGGAAAATATAAATTTATTTGTACAGAGAACATTGCACCTTAACGACAGTGCAGTGGGCTCCGTCAACCTTTGATGTAGAATTTGGAGTTTCTTCACTTTTGTTCGGTTAAAACCTTCACATTTTTGGCTTTCGGCCCTTGATTAGCTTCTTCGAGCTTTTGCTTCTTTGTGACTTGCTAGTCCATTTTCTCAACCTTTCTTGGGAGGTCCAATCATCGCCCGAGAGCATATGGAAATACCTCCCCGCTCTTTCTCATCCTCGCCGTTTCGCGCGGGTCAAGATGAGGGTCGCTCATCTATTTTCTCGGCTACTCGGGCTAGAGATAGGACGGTTTGATTCCCGTCCCGCCTCTTGCATAAACGCTGCACGGCGGAGATGACTCTGATCTTCTTTGAAACCCGAAGTGCAGCCTCCACTGACTTCGTAAACCATATAGTAAAATTCAGTCCTTCGAGTGCTTGCCAAGCCTCTCTAGGGCATTTTATATCAACTCCACATCCCCTGTATATCTCAGCACAAAGGGACAAGTGAGAAGTTACATCCTAAGTTTTTAAACAATTGAGATTTCACAAGGTAAATGCATGAATTATGATCTATCTTTTTCACATTCTCAAGTTCATATTTTCAAAAAGATAATATTAAGGGAAAAGGAAAAAAGAAAGCATGTTAATTAACTATATACAAAGGCGGTTCTCACCCCACACTTTTGAACGAAGGCGTGCCTCACAGCACGACTTAGTTCAAAAGCCGATTGCAAGCAAATATTTACAGGAAAGGTGAGAATGACTTAAGGCAAAAACTAAATGACATAAAATAAAATGGCAGAAAGTAAGATAAATGTCGGGTTACCTCCCAACCAGTGCCTTTGTTTAAAGTCGTTGGCTCGACGATACCTCATTTAAGAGGGATCTGGGTCCCATGGGTTTGTGAGGTCGAACTTCTTTTCGGCTGCCCTTTTACTCTGTCCAAAGAACTTGTGGAGTGATGGGCTCGGTTTGGTTCTCCATTGGTTTGGCAGGTTCTTCTTTTCATAGCTCCGAGAAGGTAAGGCTCCCTTGACCATAGCTGCTGGTCCATGGAGTCATGCTCTCTTGCTTCTCCTTCCGGGTTTCCATTCTTTGGGCCCATGTCTTTGCCGCTTCTTCATGTATGGTCGGTTGGCATCTTTGCAGTTTTGGAAGTTCAGTCTTTTGCCAAGCGACCTCAAGCATGCGCCCTTGCTAACCCTCTTCTTTGTGGCAGAGATGATTGGCCGTCCTTGGTCCTTACACCTTTCAGGAGGCTCTTCTTGGCTTGTGACGAGTGGGAGCTCCTGCGTTGATTGTTTTGGCTCATGCTTCTCCTCCAACTCTCCTAGCACTGCATCATCATCGATCATCTCATCTCTGGTGGCCGTGATCTTCATAGAACATGAAGGGTTAAGTAGGGGCTTCTCGGCCATAAGGACAGGGCATTTCTCGAGCAGCTCTTCAGTGAGGACCGGGCCTTCCGTGATTTTCTCGGTCAGTTCGGCAGTGAGGTCCGGGTATGTCTCGACTGGTTTGGTAGTGAAGTCCGGAACTTCCTTGGGTGCTTTTTTAGCGAGGTCTGGGACTTCATTTGGCTCGTCAAGTAGGGCCGGGACTTCCTCGGGTAGATTGGTGATGAGGAAACGGCTCGGGCGCTGGTCGGCCGCATCGGTAATGAGGACCGGGCTTGTCTCGGGTGCTTCGACAGTGAGGACTGGGCCTGTCTTGGCCGGTTCTTCTTCGGTCATTTGTGAGTCCTCATCCTCTGTCGGCTCCGTGGGCTCCAATGTTGGCTCCTTTAGAGCCGCCTCCACATCCATTACTGCCCTTGTACTGATGTCTCCTTCCGGATTTGCTACGGGCAAGCTTGTAATGGGTGTGGTGTCGGGCTCGTTTTGCACTGAGTCCACTTCCATCGTCGGTGCTTCATCATCAGTTTGGTGCATTGGCCCTTGTTTTGTGCTTTCTGCCAAATCGTCTATGAGGTCCCAAGTTTTAGCCATGGTTAGGTTCGAACCCCCCGCCGCATCATTGAGCCTTTTCCGCTCATGCGGTAGCATTCCTCCAAGAAACCTTTGAAGAAGGAATACGTTTGTGAATCCATGGTGCGGGCAGCGCGAAACAATGATATCGAAGTACGTATAGTACTCATCCAATGTTTCGTCCCGGGATTGCTCAAGGTTGATGATCTTCTCGCGGGTTTCAAGTCGGAGAGATGGCGGGGAAAATTCTTCTAGAAATTTGGCTCGTAGATCCCCATAATCGCCTTCATACTCTGCACATGAGTAATACCACTCTATTGTCGAGTCAGTTAAAGAAAATTTGAAGCATGTCAGCTTAAACTCCTCTAACGTCTCATTTTCAGGTTTCATGTGGCTGCAGATGGAGTGAAAATGTTGGCAATGTTTCACAGGGTCCTCTCCGATGGAACCTCCAAACTGGGGGAGACATCTAAGCATTTTAAATATAAGGTTGCTGCCTCCATCATTCCAAGGCTCGCTTCCGTAGTAGGAAGACATGGCGAATTATGTACAACAGAAAAAGGAACAACTATCCATTTGCTAATTCCCCGGCAACGGCGCCAATTTTGACAGAGCACGTGTTGAGTGCTAAGCAAGATAAATTTATAAGTCCGCTACTCGCAACTTCACTATTGGGTTAGTAAAGCGGTAAGTAGGGGTCGAACCCAAGGGAATTAGGGGGATAGAGTTGTTCTTTTAGAAATGTACGGAAAGGGGCATGATTTGGGGATGATTGAGGTTTTAGTACTAAAAACTAAGTGGGTTGGTTGTGGCTTTAGTGCTGAAAAGTAATACTGGTAAGTAAAGTGCTAGAAAGTAAGTGCGGAAAGTAATTGCTGAAAGTAAATTGCGGAAAGTAATTGCTTGAAGGACAAGACTTGCGGAAAGTAAATGCTTGAAGGACAAGACTTGTGAAAAGTAATTGCTTGAAGGACAAGACTTGCGGAAAGTAAATGCTTGAAGGACAAGACTTGCGGAAAGTAAATGCTTGAAGGACAAGACTTGCGGAAAGTAAGCAGTTGATATGGGACTGAAAGTAAAGTTACGGAAAGTAAATGACTGGAAAGTAAGCAGTTGATAGTGAGACTGAAAGTAAGTGACAGGTGATGTTTGAATCAAAGGAAAGATTCGGTCTCAGGGGCCTTGTATCATAGTCCGTTTATCATCGACCTCTAATGATCATACTAAGTGTTCAAAAGTGTATCAAGGCTATTCCTAGCACATGACTTGCCACACCGTCTAGTCTTTTGCAAGACAAAGAACTCTTGTTCTAGTATGTGCATCCATTTGATCATCATTCCTGATAAACCAAATGGTGTTTAAAAGAGGTTGACTTCCACAGATAAGCTGTGCTCTTCCGAGCCTCCACTTATCCACGGAAGATCACGAACCCATGGCAGAGATTTGCTCTTCCGAGCATCCACTCAACCAATGGAGTTCTGACCTAATATATGGCACCTAGAACAAGTTGAACACGAAGAGGCACTAAGAGAAGGGTCTAAAATATTTTATGATACAAGTACACCCCTTCAACCGAATGAAAGGTTTAGCTACGAATATCCATAGGGGTGGATATCATAGTTAAGTACTTGGAAAAGTAAAGGTTTTGAAAGACAGGAAAAGTAAAGGTTTTGAAAGTAAAGACAAGGAAAGTAAAGTTGCAGTTTTGAAAGACAGGAAAGTAAAGGTTTTGAAAGTAAGGACTGAAGAACAAACTTGAACTTAAGAACAAACTGGAAACTTTTGATTCAAAGCAAAGTGTTTACAAGGATTGTAGTGAGATTTTCTACCAAAATACAAGTGATCAAAGGACTTAGAACATAAACTAAAAACTTGTAACTTTGGTACCAAAATGGGACAATGATTCAAGGAAGAGAAGTGTTCTATTTATAGGCAAAGGGTAAGAAAGAGATATGGAGGAGAAGAGACCACATGTCAAATGGGGAGGGGAGGAGTCCATAGCCGCCGGCCATGAGGTGGCAAGGCCATGAGCCGCCGCCCATGTGGCACTCCAAGAGCCAAAGCCGCCGGCCACATGTCAATTCCCCATGGTGTAGCCGCCCATGTGAGGTGGAAGGGAGGAGAAGTGAGTGGGTTGAGATCTTTTCTCCCCAAAAGCCATCGGTTGTGATATAACTCCGGTTGCCATTTGGTTGCACTTTAGTTGCCCTTTGGTTTGATTCTTTGGTTGCCCTTTGGGTGAGGAACTTAGACTTGTATTTCACTTGTGTTCTTGGTCTTTGATGAAACCAGTCCTCGGGACTTGGTTGTGGCTTGATCGGAGTACTGCCGGAGCATGGCCAGTTCTGACTTGTAATCCACTTTCAGCGTTAAGAACTCAATTTTAGCTCGTTTCATCATTACTCCTTGAAATGGTCTGTAGAACAAAAGTGAAACTAACAAGTAAAAGTTGTACAGATAAAGCATCTAATTTGGTGGGTTTAATTATCTTAATGAATCATATAAATATGGTCCATCAGTGATCATGGAAAGGAGTTTGAAAATGCTGCTCTTGCTGACTTCTGCTCAAAAAGAGGGATAACTCAACAATTTGCTTCCGCAATCACACCACAACAGAATGGGGTCGTTGAAAGGAAGAATCGAACCATACAAGAGATGACGCGAGTTATGCTTCATGCAAAGAAGGTTCCCTTAAAGTTTTGGGCAGAGGCTATGAACACAGCCTGCTATGTCATAAACAGAGTGATGATTCGATCCGGCACAGAAAAGACTTGCTACGAACTATGGAAAGGAAAAAAACCCACGGTCAAGTACTTCCATATCTTCGGCAGCCAGTGCTACATTCTCAGAGATCGTGAGTATCAGCAGAAGCTGGACCCTAAAAGTGATGAAGGGGTCTTTCATGGATATTCTACCAACAGCAGGGCATTCCGTGTCTACAACAAACGCACTGGAGTCGTTATGGAATCTATCAATGTTGTTGTGCAAGATGTTATGTCAGGAGCTTCTGAGACAAATTCTGTAGATGATGATGATGTCCCTCCTCATCCAGAACAACGTGAAGTCAATTCTCCTGACAAGGAGATCGCCACAGATAAAGGTCCAGAGCACTCTGAGACACATGACCAACAATCACAAGAGGATGTTGACAAAGAAACTGATCCAACACCCCCTGCTTCTCCTCGTATCCTTCATCCTTCAAGAGCTGTTGAAAAATACCATCCTGTCAGTGAAGTGATTGGTGATCCCACGGACGGCATACAGACTAGAGGTAAACAAGTTAACTTTCATCAACTGGCTGGTTATATGTGTTTCATATCTACTATTGAGCCCAAAACATCAAACAAGCCATCAATGATGAATATTGGGTTGTCGCCATGCAAGAAGAACTCGGAGAATTCCAGCGAAATGATGTCTGGGATCTTGTTCCACGACCGGACAATGTTAACGTTATTGGGACAAAGTGGATTTTCAAGAACAAGTCGGATGAACATGGAAACATAACCAGAAATAAGGCACGACTTGTGGCTCAAGGCTACACTCAGATTGAGGGTATAGACTTTGATGAAACCTTTGCTCCGGTTGCTCGCCTAGAAGCCATTCGTCTACTCCTTGCTCTTGCATGTCATCTTAAGTTCAAGTTGTTCCAGATGGATGTCAAAAGCGCATTCTTGAATGGGCTTCTCAATGAAGAAGTGTATGTGGCTCAACCAAAGGGTTTCGAAGACCCTCATCATCCCAATTCTGTGTATCGGTTGAAGAAGGCTCTCTATGGTCTCAAACAGGCTCCCAGAGCATGGTACGAGCGGCTCACTGAATTCCTAATCAACCATAGCTATGTGCGAGGGGGAGTGGACAAGATGCTATTTGTAAGACACACATGATCAGATTTTATCATTACTTAAATTTATGTTGATGATAGTGTCTTTGGCTCAAGCAACCAGATGCTGGTCGATAAATTCGTCCAACAAATGCAGAACGAATTCCAAATGAGCATGGTGGGAGAGATGTCTTACTTTCTTGGACTACAAGTCAAACAGAAGGCGGATGGCATCTTTATTTCTCAAAGCAAGTATGCTAGGAACCTGATCAAGAAGTTTGATCTCGAAAAATCAACACACAAGAGAACTCCTGCTGCAACTCACGTTAAGATTACAAAGGATGAAGCTAGCGCAAAGGTAGATCAAACCCTTTACCGAAGTATGATTGGGAGTCTACTATACCTAACAGCCTGTCGACCGGACATTGCTCATGCAGTTAGAGTCTGTGCCAGATATCAAGCTAATCCCAAGGAGAGTCACCTAATGAATGTGAAGAGAATTATCAGATATGTGTGTGGAATAGCCGACTATGGGATGTGGTATACTAAAGACACTAATTCTTGCTTAGTGGGGTATTGCGATGCAGATTGGGCTGGAAATGCAGAGGATCGTAAAAGTACGTCTGGAGGATGTTTCTTTCTTGGAAACAACCTGGTCTCTTAGTTCAGTAAGAAGCAGAACAGTATATCTATATCCACTGCTGAAGCGAAATATATTGCCGCTGGAAGCTCGTGTACTCAGATGTTGTGGATGAAACAGATGCTGGAAGAATACGGAGTAAAACAAGATGTGATGACTCTCTACTGTGACAACATGAGTGCTATCAACATATCCAAGAATCCAGTGCAACACTCCAGAACAAAGCATATCGACATCAGGCATCATTTCATTCGAGAGCTAGTAGAGAAAAAGATAATCACCTTGACCCATGTATCTACCGAAAAGCAGCTAGCGGACATCTTCACAAAAGCCTTGGACAACCTGCAGTTCGAAACACTTAGATCCTCTCTGGGTCTGTGTGTTATCGACAACTAAGTTGTTCTAGTACAAAGTGGTCAACCCGAGCAAGATTGTCATATGTATGAAAGGTTGACCTAGCAGGAAGGGCGAGAGTTCGGTATTTTTTTTGGGTGTCGCCATCTCCTACCTTGTCTTTTTGTGGCAAAAAGGGGGAGTAAAAATTCGGAGTTTGAAAGCTCCTTAAAAGATTCAGTTGTGCTGTTTTTGTTTTGACCTGTTCGGAGTTTGAAACCTCTTTAAAAGATTCATTGTGTCCTTAATTTTGTTCAGAGTTTGAAATCTCCTCAAAGATTCAACTGTAATAGTAGTGCAGGTAGTTTACAGTAGATAGTTTTGCCAAAAATGCCAAGGGGGAGATTGTTAGTTTTATGGCATGTAGTTTGGCAAAACTTAAAAAAGTTGTTCTAGCTGATGTTCTAGACTAGGTGAGACAACTGTCCCTGGAACAAGTTGAAATAGAAGAAGTGTTTCCTAATTCAGTTTAGGAAACCTAGTCGACCGTTGGAAGATCAAGGCGGTTGCTCATCAGTGGACAGAAGATGGAAGTTTCCAAATTTCAGATTTGGAAACTTATCCCAGCCGACGTAGCACAACTTCGCCTGAGGATATTTCCGATATCAGATTTGGCAAGTCGGTGCATATGCATATCAAAGATATCAAAGTCGGTTAGGAGGTTGCGTGCGCATAAAGCTATCTTAGCTATGAAGATAATCGAAGATTGCCTAATCAAGATTGAATATATATTTTGGAAGATTATCTACAAAGATATGCGCAAAAGATTAGGAAAGATTTCCTAATAGATTTAGGCGGTTTAATCTCGGAAACCCAAATCATTCTAGGGTTTCGACCGCTCTATATATGGAGTGCTAATATTCGGTTATTAGCAGCACTTACGGAGAAACTTATCACGCTCATACTCATTGAAGGGAGGAGGAGGATTTAGGCGGTGACATAATCGTAACTGGTTATTCACGACGCTCGGCTGGAGAGCTAACCGTCACTGGTTACTCAAAGGCCCTCGGATTCAATCTGCACTGGTGCTCATCAGATTGATCGTGGAACAAGCTGAAGACTCAAGCACAATTGTTCAACCTGCGCATTCGGGAGAAGGCGCTGATTCTCACGGAGAATCATTCTGGTGGATACGGAGTGGGAGCAAAGATCTAGGGGGAGACCTAGATTGCAATTACTAGAGTGTCCGAGGCTCATGTTGTTTAAGAGGGATTCTGTAAACGGTAATTCCTGTACTCGCAATACTCAACAATAGTGAATTGTAGTCCACCGGGCTAGAGAACGCCCCCAGACGTAGGCTCGTTAACGCCGAACTGGGTAACAACTTTGCGTGTCATTTTTATTTCCGCACTACTTGTTGTAGCGCATAAGTTGTTTTAGGATTTGCTCTGGATCTCGACCAGAACAACATCTCATCTACCAGGGGAAGATTTCAGTTTTGATTCCCAAGAAGCCTGGTGCGGATAGGATGGAAGATTTGCGAACCATTAGTCTCTGTAGCGTAGCGGTTAAGATCATTACGAAGGTTTTGGCTGCTAGACTTCAGGGTATCCTCAATCAGGTGATCTCTCATTATCAGTCAGCCTTTATTAAAGGGCGTATCATCACGGACAATTTTATTATTGCTCATGAAATTTCACACGTTCTTAAATCTTCTAAGAGCCGTAAAGATTTCTCTGCATCAATCAAGGTGGATATGAGCAAGGCGTATGATCGTGTGGAATGGCCTTTTTTAGAACAACTGATGATGAGGATGGGGTTCGCGGAGAAGTGGGTTGATAGAGTCATGCATTGTGTCCGTTCGGTGACGTATCATGTGAAGGTGAATGGTCATGTATCCCAGAAAATCACTCCAAGGCGGGGGCTGAGGCAAGGTGATCCAATTTCGCCGTATCTTTTCCTTTTTTGTTCAGAATTATTGAGTGCAAAACTATCAGCGGCAGTCTCTCAACAAAGAATCAGTGGCGTCAAGTTTGGTGTGGGAGGACCAATTGTATCGCACCTTTTCTTTGCTGATGACTCCATCTTTTTTATCAAAGCCGATGCGGCGGAAGCTGACGCTCTGAAAAACATTTTATCTCAATATGAAATGACATCAGGCCAAAGGATTAATCTGGAAAAGTCAGAGGTTGTCTTCAGCAGTAGCACTCCACTGGATATTCAGCGAACTATTTCTGGCAGGCTCATGGTTAATCAAGCATCAAGTCACTCTAGATATCTGGGACTTCCTCTGGTGGTTGGTCAAAGGAAGATTGAAGTTTTCAGATGTATTACGGAGAAAATTTGGAAAAGGATCAATGATTGGAAGAACAAGCTTTTGTCGATGGCGGGGAAGGAGGTTCTAGTTAAAGCAGTGTTGCAAGCCATTCCAGTTTATATGATGTCTGTTTATCGTTTCCCTCAGAAAACCATTCGATACCATTAATAAACTCATTGGCCAGTTCTGGTGGGATAAGGTTGGCAAAAAAGGTACTAGTTGGGTCAGAAGGGAGCTTCTGCAGCAGAAAAAAAGATGATGGAGGGTTCGGTTTTAAGAATTTAAGGTGCTTCAATGACGCAATTCTGATGAAAATATGTTGGCGCATCATGACTCAACCGCATCTATTGGTATCTAGAGTACTTTCAGCAAGATACTGTCAAGGCGGTGATCTTTTCAATGCACATTTGGGAGGGCGTCCTTCTCATACATGGAGGGGAATAATGAAGAACCTAGAGGTGTTTCTATCCAGTTTGGAGTGGAATGGTGAGAGCGAATCGTATGTTTGGAAGCCATCCAGACATCCAGTAATGGTATGTTTTCTGTCAAATCTGAATATGATGTGATCAAGTATCGTTGTTTGAGCAGTCGAATTTGGGGCCGATGAGGAAGTTCTGGAGTATTATATGGAGAAGTAAGGTGCCCAATAAAGTCAAGATTTTTTGCTGGCGTTTATATCATGAAGCTCTCCCTGATGCGAAGAACTTGATTAGAAGAGGAGTAGAGGTTGACACTGACTGCAAAATTTGTGGGTTGGAAGGGGAGACTGCTGGGCATGTAGTTAAAGATTGTTGGTGGGCAAAGGCGCTCAGAACCTCTCTTGGTATCGGTTCGGACATTCCTGAAATGCCAAATGGGTTACTGGGAGCATGGTTGTTAAAATCGCGTTTTAACTCGTAAAATCGTACGATTTTACGATCCTAAGTATTCATTTCGAGTTAAATCGCAGGTAGAAACGTTTTTTGCTAAAATCGGACCAAAAAACGATTTTACCCCGATTTTACACGTTCAAAATCGTTAAAATCGGTTAAAATCGGTTCAGAATAGTAAGATTTTACGATTTGGGCTTATTTAGCTTGAGGCCCATTAACCTATCTTTTAATAAAAAAACAAATAAAAAGTAAAAAATAGATAGATGAATGCGTTGTGGCGTCGCGGGGTTCTACGAATCTAGGTTTCCGTCATCGGAGAAGTCGGCCCTGATGTGGAAGAGGTGGAGGTCGTCCTGCTCAAAGAGAGGGCGGCTGGCGATGAGACAAGCAGAAACAATAGGAGAAGATGACGCAGCAACAACAGAAGAAGTCAGCCGGAGTGTGCACACAAGTGAGTTCCTTTTTTGTTGAAATGCGGTGTTTTTATGTATGTCGGTATGTGGGAAACGGGAACAAGCCATGAGGGAGGCCACATGATGGTTTAGTCAAAACATTTGAGTTCCAATTTTTATGTTTGGCAAAGCTGGTTTGGCCGAAGTGCCTTATTCCTTCTCCAGGGTCCTCAGATCCTTTTTTGGGGCAGTGTGTTTTTTTTGCTATTCGCTTTATCCAGGCGAGGTGCCGGGTGGCTTGACAAATACAAGTAGAAGAAGAGTCTGTGTCTGTGTTTTTGTTGGGTCTGTTGTTTTTGGTCATGTTGTATAGGTGTTTTTTGGGAGTTTTTTTATTTTTTGCCCTGTTTTTGAAACTCAATATCACTTTTGCCCTGCCTGAAACTCAAATCTCGTTTTTGCCCTATTTTTAACAAAACCGATTTTGCCCAATTCGGTTTCACTCATTTTTGAATGAAACCGATTTTGCCCAATTCGGTTTCACTGTGCATATTGAATTCGTTGGCCCAGGTTGTGCCACGCAAGGCACCACAGTAATAAAACCGATTTTTGAAAAATCGGTTTCGTTGAAAATCAGGGGCGCACTTGTATTATAAAATGTTTTAAGACTATTAACTTAGTGTTTAGTCTTAGTATTCAAAACTTGTTCTATGTGCCATATATAGTCAGAGTTTCCAAGGATGAGTGGATGTTGTAACAAGCAAAGCTTTTCTGTGGGAATTCGTGATCATACTCAGGTAGTGGAAGCTGTAACAAGCAAAGCTATCTGAGGAGTTCGACTCATCCTAAATCCCATCTGGTCGAGCGTAACTGTGAGATCAGGTGGATGCACCCAGGCTAGCATACCTTAGGGTATTGGCGCTAGACTGAAATAGAACATGAGTTGCTTTAAACCGGTGTTGCAAGTCTTGAGCTGTAACTAGTCTCGATTCACCGTTTGAATACTTAGATGATTCACTAATGGTCAATGATAAACAGGATATAATACAAGTCCCCTGAAACCGAACATTTCTCTTAATCATTAAAAGAGTAATTTACTTTCCAGTATTAAAATCAACCAACCAACCAATCAATCAATCAAAATAGCTGGTAGCTTTAAAACCAACCAACCGACCTTAAACACGTTCCCACGCTGCGTAATCCCCCCCCCCCCCCGAAGAACAATTATTCCCCTAGTTCCCTTGGGTTCGACCCCTACTTACCAAGTACTACCCAGTAGTATAGTTGCGAGTAGCGGACTATTATAAATTTATTTGCACAATCGCTTTGACGACGAGCGGTTCTGTCAACATCCCCAAACATGTAAATGCCTTAAACTGGGCTTTCGACCAGTCCAAAGTTCAAAAAGTGTTTTAGCAGCTGCTTTCGTTGGTACTCTATTAAGGATATAAGCTGCTGTCTTTAATGCTTCTCCCCATAGTCTTTCAGGTAAGTTCGAGTGACTAATCACACTCCTTACCATATCTTTAAGAGTTCGATTTCATTGTTCAGCTACACCATTCATGCTAGGCGACCCTGTCATAGTGTACTGAGGGACGATTCCACATTCCTCTAGGTATCTAGCAAATAGTCATTAAACGTTGTTCATCTGATTGGTAACATCTATCGTGATTTCACCACCACAATGAGATACAACTCCCTTTACTTTTGAAATTGTGTCATCTCTCAACTTTAGTGTTAAGTGATTTGAACATGTTTAGTGACTGAAGTCTCAAGTCTTATGTACGGATTTATTATATGATGGAATAAATTCCAACATGGGTAGATTATTATATACATAATGCATATCGGTCCCAAAAATTGGAGTTTAATAGATAAAATAATTTACTATCACCAAATGAACAATAATAACTGAATTTGCTCAATTTGGAAATATAAATTAAGTTTCGCATGATCGATGATACAACGAATGTCTATTAAATCCAAACAAAATGACCAAATGCTAATAATCTGAAATTCATCATTGCCTCCTCTACCACATGACCTATTCCTAAATAGATGCATCTTTCAGCGTCAATAGGTCATCAGCAGCTCAGACAATCCCCTTTTAACTCGCCTAGCAATATACTTAGCCCACTTGGGACATTTCTTCTTCACGTGTCCAGTTTCCTCACAGAAATGACATGTAATATGAGTATTGAAAACTGGAGCCTTAGAATTAGTAGCTTTATCATGCTTCAACATCTCCTCTTCTTCCACACAAAACGAAATGAGCTCATTGAGAGTCTACTTCTCCCTCTGACAGTTATAAGAAATCCTAAACTGACTGTACTCTGAAGGAAGAGAGATTAACACCAAATGTACGAGTAGGTTCTCAGATAACTCGAGATTTAAGGCCTTTATTTTGAAGCAAGTTGAGCTATTTCCATAACATGCTCCCTGACATTACCCTTCCCGGAGTACTTCATTGAAATCAAGTTTGCTAAAAGCTGACTTGTTTTCGCCTTATCGTTTTAAACAAACGCTTTTCAAATTCCGCAAGGTAATCTTTGGCACTGGAAATCTCATCAGGAACTATTCCCCTGAAAGCCTCTGGAATGCCGCGATGAATAATCATTAGACTCAGCCTGTTAGAATGCTCCCACATTCTCAAATGATCGCAATCAAATGCACTTCTTGAATTAGCGAGACGACTCGGCTTCGGCTCTCGCAGTGCTAAGTCAAGATACATGCTACCCAAGAAAATCTTAATATTTTCTTTCCACTCCTCAAAGTTCGTCCCATTTAGCATGAGAATTTTATTGAGGTTGGTAGCAACTGAAGTGGCAGACATGTAAGCTGAAAGAGAAGAAGACAAAAGTCAGTTTTTCATGCTCACACAAGCCAATTAAATATGACATATCAAGATACCCAGCACAACGTTAATAGCAAATCTTTAGATAGTACTAGTAACTGTAAGTGGTACTCTTGTTGTAGTAATCACATTGATGATAAATTGTGTCAAATAAATGGCCATCTTTAGATGTACTAATTATTCATACCAAGTTCATCTTGACAATCATCACATGTCATTACCACATGTATGTATGTAATTGCATTAGATAATAATTTTCCTTGGGGCCAATTAATTATCCATGTAAATTACATACATATTCATATCCAACACCCGCCATGCATTAACCTATACATAAGAGTTCACTTTTGTGACAATTATGCTTTAATTAATGCACTCTAAGTGTGGCAAAAAAAACATATGTCATATATGTATGTACACTTTAGTTTTCAGTAATACACTCCAATTTAATTAAATCAAAATAGATTTAATTAATTGAGTGTAACTGAACCGAAATTGAATTGAACTACATAACCAAACTGGCCCAATTCACTTTAATTGAACCACAGATCAAACCGGCTCAAATTACTTTACTTGAACTTGATTCAATTGGACTGAATAATCACATTAAACCAGTTCTCCAAAACAACCGAACCGAATCAGTTCTTAGACTGGTTCGCTCAGAAATGAACCGCAACCAGTTCGTTTCGAACTGAATTTAGTTGGATCATCCTGAATTAAACCAAAAATTGAATTGAGCCGCATTATTATTTGCTCAAAACACAGTAATTGAATCAAATTTAATTGGACCAAATAACCAAACTGGACCATATTGAAGTGATTCTCAGAATGAACCGAAACTAAATCAGATTGCAACTGAACCAGAAACGATTCCAACTTAAATGAACCGCAAACGGTTCAAACCTAACTAAATCGTATTGATTTGATCTGAACTCAACCAAAAATTGAATGTCCATATTATGCCGAACCAAATCAGTCGAAACACACCTAAATGAACCACAATCGATTCAATCTGAATTGAACCGCAACAAATTTGTTTCAAACTGAACCACAATTTCATCTGAACTGAACCAATCAGTTGATTTCAACAACAACAAAAATTGAAATCCACATGAATCTAAATCAAACTGATTCTAGTTGAACCAGCCCGAATTAAACCAAAACTATTTCAATTCACATGAAATTTGAACCATTAAGGTTTCATGGTAATGTCTTTCTCTGCAACCAAAAAGAATTAATTAAAATGATGACTGCCGTTTTGAAGCAGCAACATCATCAAGTCATCCTGGTCCAAAACCAAAGTCAGAATTCATCACGTCGCTCATTCAAACCATTTAAACGACGATGAGGCGGCGTAAATGACTTCAACAGATTCGGATGCTGAGATGCGACTTGAGCCGTTGAGTTTCTCCAGGCAACCGAAGTGACGTTACGACCGCTTCATCGCCTTATACCAAAATTGAAATTAAACCCCAAATTAATTTCATCGCAATCTTGAGCAACGCGGCACCATAGTCGGACATCTTAGTTGTAATCTAACAACAATTTCTGGGCTCCTGTCGTAATGAGCAGCGGAAGCGACTCCATGAGAAATTCTGGGTGGCTACACAACTGATCTGGGACCGCATTGCCAAACTACCCAAATCAATTTCGGTCCTAACTGAAGAGTTGCCCAAGACATACCCGGACCTCAGTATGATTGCCCCCGGGGACCATATGAATGACGAGGATGAGGACCCATGGTTGCCTGAAGAAGAGCTCCATTCAGATTATCCCTGGGAGTTAGAAGAAGAACTGCCCAAATCAGGCCCGGTCCTTGCGCTCAGAGCACCCGAGGAAGTCCAGGACCTCATTTCCGAACTGTCCGAGAAAGACCTGGTCCTCACTGTCGGAGCACCTGAAACAGACCCAGTCCTCATGGTCGAAGTGCCCCAACTTAACCCTTCGTGTTTTATGCCGATCATAGCCACCGAAGATCATATAATCAATAATGATGAGGTGCAAGGGGAGTTAGAGGAGGAGCATGAGCCAAAAAAGTCGACAAAGGAACTCTCACTCGTCACAAGCCAAGGAAAACCGCCTGAAAACTCACTCGTTCCAAGACAACCATCCATCACTGCCAAAATGAAGAGGATTGGCAGAGGCGCATGCTTAATGTCGCCTACATTTAATGGCACAAACCCTAACTTCCAAACTCGCAAAGGTGCCAACTATTCAAACATGAAGAAGCGGCAAAGACAAGGGCCGAAAGAATGGAAACCCGAAAGGAGTAACAAGCGAGCACGACTCATTGGACCAGCAACTATGGTCAATGAAGCCTCACCCTCTCGGAGCAAAAGGGCAGCCGAGAAGAAATTCGACCTCACACGCCCATGGGATCCCACCTTATGATCCAGAAATGAGGTACTGTCGAGCTAACGACGTTAAACAAATGCACTGGTCGGGAGGTAACCCGACACCTATCTTACTTTCAGTCATTTAATTTCAGTCATTTAGTTTTTTGCCTTAAATCATTCTCACCTTTCCTGTATATATTTGCTTGCATGACTTTTGAACTAAGTCGTGCTGTGAGGCACGCCTTCGTTCAAAAGTGTGGGGTGAGAACCACCTTTGTATATAGTTAATTAACATGTTTTCTTTTTTCCTTTTCCCTTAATATTACCTTTTTGAAAATATGAACTTGAGAATGTGAAAAAGATAGATCTAAATTCATGCATTTACCTTGTAAAAATTCAACTGTTTAAAAACTAAGGATGTAACTTCTCATTTGTCCCTTTGTGCTGAGATATACAGGGGATGTGGAGTTGACATAAACTGCCCTAGAGAGGCTTGGCAAGCACTCGAAGGATCGAATCTAACTATATGGTTTTCGAAGTCAGTGGAGGCTGCACTTTGGGTTTCAGTGAAGATTGAAGTCATCTCCGCCGTGCAGCGTTTATGCAAGAGGCGGGACGGGAATCAAACCGTCCTATCTCTAGTCCTAGTAGCCGGGAAAATAGATGAGCGACCCTCATCTTGACCCGCGCGAAACGGCGAGGATGAGAAAGAGCGGGGAGGTATTTCCATATGCTTGCGGGCGACGATTGGACCTCCCAAAGAAAGGCTGAGAAAATGGACTAGCAAGTCACAAAGAAGCAAAAGCTCAAAGAAGCTAATCAAAGGCCAAAGGCCAAAATTGTGAAGGTTTTAACCGAACAAAAGTGAAGAAACTCCAACTCAATATCAAAGGCCAAAGGCCAAAGGCCGATTCACTACAGAAGCTGTCCCTCGCCAAAAAGAAATCAAAATGCTCAACTCAGTGAAACCTGAACCGAATCACGTGCTAGAGAAAGCTACAAGGAAACCATATAGTGCGAGTCGATCCTGAGAATGCAGTCCAGGAGCCTGAAAAGGGCTATCTCCCGAAACATCCAAATTAATTTGCATCTCGGCGCGAAGGTACAAGTATCAAGTTTCTTCTAAGTATTTACACGGTTTAGTTTGGTAATAAGTAAGTAATGCATGAATTAAGATAAATCTAGTCCCACAGTCTCACTTTCATAGTTGAAGTTTTTACTTGGATTGTGTGCGCATCTCTTAAATAGCATTGTTCGGGACGAACAACTAAAAGTGTGGGGTGATCTGATGGACCATAATTGTATGAATCATAAACACAGTTAAACCCACCAAATTAGACTCTTTGTCTATTTAACTTTTGCTTGTTAGTTCCGATATTTATCTATAGGGTATTTTGAAGTCTAGAGAGAATACAGGCTAAGGAGGAGTTTTAAAGCTGAAAATGAATTACGAGTCATTCCAGGTCACAACCAAATTCCGTCTTTCAAGAACCTGACGTGGAATCACTCAAAACAAGTCCAACCGAAGAGCAACCAAAGTCAGTCCGGAGCGGAAAGGGAGCCGATGGCTTTTGGAAAAGATCAAAAAACACACTCAACCACTCCCATCCACCTCATGGGGGGCGGCTACTCCTCTCTTCCCCTCACATGGGCGGCGGCTTTGGCCATGGAGGAGACATGTGGCCCGGCGGCTTTGAGCTTGCCACCTCCCCCCCCGGCGGCTTTCCTCCCTTCCATCCATCTTGAGCCATGTGTCTACATCTCCTTGCCTCCCTTAGTCTATAAATAGACATCCTCCTTCCCTTTGTAAAACCATCCCACAATCCACAAGTTCTTTAGAGAGATAGAGGGCTTAACCCTCTTCTCTTCACTTTCAATACACATTTTGTTCTTCATAATGGAGCTACTTTTCCTTGCTTGGATCTTGCTTAGGAGCTCCTCTCCTCCACTTATTGTAGGTACAAAAGCCACGGCTTTCTCTTCCCTGACTTGTCCTTTACTTTCCGTATATATTGTTCTTACTTTAAAGTTACTCTCCTTTTCGGTATCATTGTTCAAAGCCATGGTTTGCTTGTATTCCTTGACATGAATACAAGTAGCTAAAGCTTGTATTCGGTAGAGGGAGTATTTATATCATAAACCGTTCTAGACTCTATGCTTAATGCTACTTAGTGTTTCAAAACTTGTTCTATGTGCCACATATTAGGTTAGAACTTCCAAGGTTGAGTGGATGCTTTAACGGGCAAAGCTCTTCCGTGGGGTTCGTGAACATACTCGGGTAAGTGGATGCTTTAACGGGCAAAGCTTATCTGAGGAGTTCGACCTCTTTTAAAAACCATTTGATTGCTCGTAACTGAAGATCAAATGGATGCACATAAGGCTAATATACCTTGAAATGGGGTATTAGTCTGAATAGAACAACTGCTCTATGACCTTGAAATGGGCTAGACAGTGTGGCAAATCAAGTGCTTGAAATGGCCTTGATACATTTTTGAACACTTAGTATGATCATTAGAGGTCAATGATGAACGATGATATGATATGAAACCCCTAAACCGAATCCTTTCCTTACAGTTCATTATCAACTGTTGTAATTTACTTTCAGTTCTCAAAGCACACTCAAACCCAACCCCAATCGCATTTAATTTATGCATAAGCTTCATTAAAGAACAACTAATCCACCAATTCCCTTGGGTTCGACCCGTACTTACCACTGACTACCCAAAATAGTTAAGTCGCGAGTATCGGAGTTATAAATTTATTTTTGCACAGAGAACATCGCACCTTAACGACAGTGCGGTGGGCTTCGTCACTGACTTAGGCAAGAGATCTCCATATATTCTTCCAACCGATTTGTGAAAGATATACATCAAATATCTAGGAATATTTCCTAAATATTTGATGGGATTATCTTGTGCAGATTAGGGTTTCGTCCAAGCATATAAATACATTGCTAGGGCGTCCTTATTCTGCATCGCTTTCAAAGATCAAATATACACGACCAAACCCTACCGATTGGAGAAGAAGAAAGCGACGGCCGGTTGTGTTTCCCCACTGGAAACTCATCGGTGCAAGAGCAGTCTCATCACGTGCAACTCAGACTGCCTGGAAGCGATCAAACTGCCGCACACAACAAAGGTGAACAAGCTTTCGTGAGAAAGCATCCGAGCTTCAAGAGAAGGTCGAGAACGTTTGGACTGCAGTTTCGGACGAAGGGGATCGAGGTTAATTGCTGTAAACCTCGGTTGCAAATCTGAGAGACGTAGTGTTAGAGGCTAGGCAATTACAAGGTGTAAGTGTAAGTCCACGTACAAGCTCTAACTCGTAATAAAGATTTGCTGTCCCTTTTTGGGTGTGGGAAACCCCCCAGAGTAGGCGTGGCCGAACTGGGTTATCATTCTGTGTGTGCTCATATTATTTGCTTTGTCTACTAAACTGTTGTGATACGAGTTCAAGGTCTGTCGCAACTATACCTTGAACTGTCTGCTGAACTGTTGTGAAAAGAGTTCAAGGTCTGTCGCAACTGTATCTTGGACACAAGCTTGAACAGGGGATATAATTTCAAGATTCTTTAGTTTTGTTTGCATATCCCATAACAAATTAAACATGAAATTTCGTTTTCCTCTTAGCTTACTTTCCATCCCAAAAACTCTACATAAGCCAACCAAAGCCTTATTTAGTGGTAAAAATAGAGTAGTATTTCACATTTGTTATGAATATTGCAATGTAGGATGACCTTTAGCTATTCATATAGCCATGTCTCTTAGCTCTTCATGTGCCTCATAAAGTTTAGATTTATTTCTTACATTGATTTCTATGTCTCTCCATATGTCTATGTACCCCTATTTAAAGGAATGATTTGTAAAGATCAAAATCAATGAAAACATTACAACTCTTCTCTATACATTTTTCTCTTCATATACATGTTCATGTTCTTATTACTTTGAATTTCTCCACCATATTCACTACATACAAATCTCATCCTCTCTCCCTAGTCCCTACATCTCTTACTATCCACAAATGTAAATATTTTCACAACACGTTATCAGCACGAGTTGCTCAAGGTAGGGATACAACATCTTATTTTTCTTTGTTCTTTATATGATGCGATGATGACAACATTGAGTCCGAATTCAGGAAACTCTCAAAAACCTAGCATTCGAGAAAATTACACTTCCCTTCTCTATTCATATGTGATAATTAATTTAATGTATAACTTTTAATATTGTTATCTATTCATGTTGGCATGCTAAATTTTGTTTATGGCTAAATCATGTTCTATCCATATCATCTATTCGTTTTCACTTATATCTATAACATGCTAAACATTATATGTCAAAAAAATGATTTTCTTCTAAGTTTATAAAACATGCTTATTTTCATGTTCTATGTCATGCATATGTAATTTACATGTGACTGATGTTTATTTTATTATTTCATTTTATTATTTGAAATCATTTCATATTATATTTACCATATATTGGCAATGTCAATTTTAAGAAGCTCGAGTTCAATACTCTTGATCATGAAAATGATTATTTGGCGTTGATTATTGATATTGAAATCCGCCCAAGTGCCATGTATCTTTAAGATACTATAAAAGAAAGAAATAAAGCACTTGTTCATAAAAGATGGCTAAAGCAAAAATATCCTTCGGCATCATCTCGATGAGAGATTGTATATGAAATTTGATCAATGTTCCCTATCTACTTTATAAGGATTTGAAGAGATGTACGATCACCAAAAGTCAATGATATTAAACTTGCTTTGTGATCAGTCAAGATTTCGACTAGTTAATTGCTCCATACAATGAAGGATATCACTCGTTCTCCCGGCAAATTGTCATTATTTAACCTCTTTTCTAGTGTATCAGGTCATATATCACATATCTAACACTTTTGGATTGATCCGAAGCAAAGCAAAGCAATTGGTGAAGATTTGGGCAAAAACAGGACAAAACGAGGCAGACGGACCTTTGAAAAGTATGTTGCATGCCCAGAGCTCATATCATGTCCAAATGGGTCGCAATTTAGCTTGTTGGAAATCTAACTCAAAGGCCTACAACTTTGCAGTTGACACCAAGTGCAGATTCGAAGGTTTAGACCTCCAAAAAGGCAACAGAAGTCTCTGCCAGTTTGCCCTACCGTGACGGCCGTGACAAAATTATATGTCACGGGTGTCACGGCCCCTAAATATCCCAGAGTTTCAGGAGGGTCGTGACAACTGTGACAGCCGTGACAAAATCATATGTCACGGCCCCGTCGAAGACAATTTCTAAAAACAGGGCAGATTGACCTTTTCGACGTATTTTGCACGCATGGATCTCATATAGTGTCCAAATTGGTTGATTCAAAGCTTGTTGGAAAGATAATTCAAAGGGCTACAACTTTATAGTTTATGCCAAGATCCAATTCAGAAGTTAAGACCATGATAAACCTACCCGAAGTTGCTGCCTTTCTTCCAAATCTGTTTTTGGCAAGTTCTGGTCCTTTTTGGCAATAGAGCAGTTTTTGGGCTTTTGACCCTTTTGGGAAAGCTATAAAAGAGCAGCGACCAGAACAAGATACGTGTGCTTATTTTGAAGAATAAACCCCAACTTGGGAGAGAAGACAGAGTTCATCGCGAGAAATTAAGGATCATCGAGCTACATCGTCTACGGTCAACTCGTCCTTATTTCTCTTTTATTACACTATTTGTGGTTTAATCGCCATGAATAGTGAGTAGTCTTCTTTATTCTGGGATCCTACGGATCCCGTGCTATGTACCCAACTCTCATGTGATCAATTAACGTTTTTATTTATGCGATTCGAATATTCAATTTCATTGTGTGCTTAATTTTATCGTTCTATGCAAGTATTTACATCAAAGGGTATGTTTACCTGCTAGAACGTATTTAGGTTAATTACCGAAAGATGGATGGGTCCTAGGTATTAATCGGATAACATGAAATTGATGTTAGGTCATGTTGCTACAATGGTAGTACATGAATTAATAGGAAAACCCTTTACTTTAACAATCGAGATCGTTGATAATCCATGGATGGGCGGCGTTCAACGATTGAGATTAATCTAGACAATGATCCGTGGATGGACGGCTTGTCTAGTGTTATTTTGGTTTAATTCTATATTCGATAGCATGAGTAATTTACGTGACATGATTGCATGATTAGTGGGGTTGGCACGGGTGAAGTATGAATTCTGGAATTCTTTCTCTGATAAGTACAAACCATTTAATTTTATGTTATTTACTTTCTGCAATTTTCGTGACAACAAAACCTTTTTACAAAGTTTAATCGAAATAGCTAAATAAGTCACACTGTTTGCTAGTACTCATACACCTGTTCCTTGGATCAACCCTTGGCTTACCAAGGTTTATAAATATTGTTTGACTACAATTTGACCCCTAAAACTCATAATTTGACAACTATAAAGGGTTAAAAATACGCCTGTCACTTTGCACTACTAAAGACTGGGGAATATGCATTGGTTCCGTGTTTGACATTACGCATCGATTTTGACATTACGCATCGGTTGGTACAAAACCGATGCACCCCACCTTATGCATCGGTTTTTCAAGAACCGATGCATAATGTCGAATACAAATTTACCCTACTTCGTTTTTACTTCTGCAATTTTCATCCTCGAAGCAAAATTGATTTTACTCCAAATTCAAAAGCTTCCATGCGCGCCTTCCGTTGTCCGTCGCCTTCGCTCGTTCTGTCGCAGTCGTTCGTTCTGCCTCTGTCGCCTGTCGTCGTCATTTTACATAGTGTCACCTGTCCGTAGTTCTACACAGCGCCTCCATCGCCTGTCGCCGTCGTTCTACAATCAAAGGTATGATTCGTTGTTAGGGTTTATTAGGGTTCATATGTTCCTTGTTAGCATTTATATTTCAATATGAATTTGATGGATTTGGTAGGGTTCATATGTCATTGTTAGGGTATGATTCCTTGTTAGGATGGGATACATTGATTACGAATTGAGAACTTGTCTAGGATTCAATACATTGTTAGGCGATGATTTTTTGTTATATGGTATTATCTGAGAAAACATGTTTTTGTATTCATATTTGTACAAAGTTTAGTCACATAATTTTTCCTATCGGTTATTGATGTTTTGTTTCATTGGTTTAGGTCTTGAATTGTATTCTTGTCCCTTGCATATACGTCATATTGCTCTTTTTATTCCCGAAGCACCATCATATAAGGTATGTATATGTTTAGTTGTTTTTGTTCATGTTTCATGATTTCCGCTTGTCAATTCTTTCTTAACTTGTGTTTTTCAAATCTAACGTACTTCAAGCCTTTGCTCATTGGCTTCCTCAACCTACTGCTACATTTATCCTCTCTCGATTTAACTCAAGGTTCACACCCTCCCAAACTTGTTTTTTCTTACCTTTGCATACTTGTTCATATTCCTTATGGCATACTTGTTCATATTCCTTTGAAGATGAACATTTTGGTTAGCTAAATTGTTCTTAGTCTAATAATAATATTTAAATGCTTCATGTAGTGGATTTATGATGAATAGAGAGTGGATGTCTGGTAATAGGTTAAGTGATGAGTATGAAAAGGGGGTAATGGATTTCTGTGAATTGCATCGGCGTATGCATTTAAAAATTCACTTGAAAGTGTCTTCTGTCCGTGTAAGGCGTGTTTCAATAAGATAAAGGTCAAAGTGGAGGAGTTGCATAAACACCTTTTTTAAAGGGAATTGATCCACTATATAAGGTTTGGTACATGCATGGTGAGGCTGAATCGCAAGACGTTGAACCTCAACCCGTAGAAAGTTTGCCTGAAGATAATGATGATTGGGAGGAGGACAACTTAATTGATATGATTAACAACGTTGCCGATGAGTTTGATTCTAGAACACAAGTAGTGGAATCATTGAGGAATGACTCTGAATTACCACTGTATGAAGGTTGCTCCAAATATACAAGGTTATCTGCAACTTTGAAGTTATTCAATTTGAAAGCTAAAAATGGATGGAGTGATAAGAGTTTCACTGAAGTGTTATCGTTGGTAAAAGATATGCTTCCCGATGGAAACACTTTACCTAATCGTACTTACGAAGCTAAAAAGGTTATGTATCCCACGGGAATTGAGTACAAGAAGATACATGCTTGTCCTAATGATTGTATATTGTATCGTAATGCTCATAAGGATTTGACTGAATGTCCGGTGTGCAAATCTTCTCACTACAAGTTAAACAAAGGACGGACAGATACCTCAAAAGGCACTGCGGCCAAAGCATTGTGGTATCTTCCACCGATTCCCAGGTTTCAACGATTATTTGCTGACCCAAAAGATTCAGATAATATACGATGGCATGCAGAGAAACGTGTCATTGATACCAAAATGCGTCATCTGGCCGATTCACTGCAATGGGCCAAAGCAGATAACTTAATCCCAGAATTTGGCTCAGAGTCTAGGAATTTATGCCTTGGCTTGTCTACGGATGGGGTAAATCCACATGGAAATCTCAGTAGACAACATAGTACATGAACCACGATATTAGGATATACAACCTACCTCCTAGACTAACCATGAAGCACAGATATATGATGCTTTCTTTGTTGATATCGGGTCCTAGACAGCCTGGAAATGACATAGATGTATACTTGGCTCCCTTGATAGATGATCTGAAGCTTTTATGGAATGAGGGAGTACGGACATTTGATACATCTAGGCAAGAATATTTCAATATGTGTGTCATGCTAACGTGTACCATCAATGACTTCCCTGCTTATGGTAATTTGTCCGGGTACAGTATTAAAGGGTACAAAGCTTGTCCAATATGCGGGGAAGCGACACATTCACGTTATCTAAAGAATTGTCGAAAAATGATTTACATGGGTGACGGAGCCCACCGCACTGTCGTTAAGGTGCGATGTGCTCTGTGCAAAAATTAATTTATATCTCCGATACTCGCGACTTAACTATTTATGGTAGTCAGTGGTAAGTACAGGTCGAACCCAAGGGAATTGGTGGATTAGTTGTTCTTTAATGAAGCTTATGCATAAATTAAATGCGATTGGGGTTGGGTTTGAGTGTGCTTTGAGAACTGAAAGTAAATTACAACAGTTGATAATGAACTGTAAGGAAAGGATTCGGTTTAGGGGTTTCATATCATATCATCGTTCATCATCGACCTCTAATGATCATACTAAGTGTTCAAAGATGAATCAAGGCTATTTCTAGCACAAGACTTGCAACATCGTTTAGAACACTTGTTCTATTTAGACTAATTCCTCCTTTCGAAGTATCTTAGCCTTATGTGCATCCAATTGATCTTCAGTTACGATCAACCAAATGGTGTTTTAAAGAGGTCGAACTCCTCAGATAAGTTTTGCCCGTTAAAGCATCCACTTACCCGAGTATGTTCACGAACCCCACAGAAGAGCTTTGCCCGTTAAAGCATCCACTCAACCTTGGAAGTTCTAACCTAATATGTGGCACATAGAACAAGTTTTGAAACACTAAGTAGCATTAAGCATAGAGTCTAGAACGGTTTATGATATAAATACTCCCTCTACCGAATACAAGCTTTAGCTACTTGTATTCATGTCAAGGAATACAAGAAAACCATGGCTTTGAATAAGGATACCGAAAAGGAGAATAACTTTAAAGTTAGAACAATATATACGGAAAGTAAAGGACAAGTCAGGGAAGAGAAAGTCGTGGCTTTTGTACCTACAATAAGTGGAGGAGAGGAGCTCCTAAGCAAGATCCAAGCAAGGAAAAGTAGGTCCAAAATGAAGAACAAAGCAAGAACAAGTGAAGAACAAAATGTGTATTGAAAGTGAAGAGAAGAGGGTTAAGCCTTCTATCTCTCTAAAGAACTTGTGGATTGTGGGATGATGGAATGATTTACAAAGGCAATGGAGGGCTCTATTTATAGGCTAAAGGAGGCAAGGAGATGAAGACACATGGCTCAAGATGGGAGGAGAAGCAAAAGCCATCGGGCTAGGTGTCATCTTCATGGCCAAAGCCGCCGGGCTTGTGAGGAGAAGAGAGGAGAGCCGCCGGGACACATGGCTTCACCTCCTTGAAGCCGCCGGTTGTGAGTGGAGGGGAGTGAGTGAGTGTGAGTTGAGATCTTTTCCAAAAGCCATCGGCTCCCTTTCAGCTCCGGTCTTACTCTGGTTGCCCTTTGGTTGGACTTGTTTTGAGTGATTCCGTGTCCGATTCTTGAAAGTCAGAATTTGATCGTGACCTGGAACGACTCGTAATTCATTTTCAGCTTTAAAACTCCTCCTTAGCCTGTATTCTCTCTAGACTTCAAAAATACCCTGTAGATAAATATCGAAACTAACAAGCAAAAGTTAAATAGACAAAGAGTCTAATTTGGTGGGTTTAACTGTGTTTATGATTCATACAATTATGGTCCATCAGATCACCCCACACTTTTAGTTGTTCGTCCCGAACAATGCTATTTAAAGGCGGAACACAATCTAAGTAAAAACTTCAAATATGAAAGTGAGACTGTGGGACTAGATTTATCTTAATTCATGCATTACTTACTTATTACCAAACTAAACCGTATAAATACTTAGAAGAAACTTGATACTTCTACCTTCGCGCCGAGATGCAAATTAATTTGGATGTTTCGGGAGATAGCCCTTTTCAGGCTCCTGGATTGCATTCTCGGGATCGACTCGCACTATATGGTTTCCTTGTAGCTTTCTCTAGCACGTGATTCGGTTCGGGTTTCACTGAGTTGAGCATTTTGATTTCTTTTTGGCGAGGGACAGCTTCTGTAGTGAATCGGCCTTTGGCCTTTGGCCTTTGATATTGAGTTGGAGTTTCTTCACTTTTGTTCGGTTAAAACCTTCACAATTTTGGCCTTTGGCCTTTGATTAGCTTCTTTGAGCTTTTGCTTCTTTGTGACTTGCTAGTCCATTTTCTTAGCCTTTCTTTGGGAGGTCCAATCGTCGCCCGCAAGCATATGGAAATACCTCCCCGCTCTTTCTCATCCTCGCCGTTTCGCGCGGGTCAAGATGAGGGTCGCTCATCTATTTTCCCGGCTACTAGGACTAGAGATAGTACGGTTTGATTCCCGTCCCGCCTCTTGCATAAACGCTGCACGGCGGAGATGACTTCAATCTTCACTGAAACCCGAAGTGCAGCCTCCACTGACTTCGAAAACCATATAGTTAGATTCGATCCTTCTAGTGCTTGCCAAGCCTCTCTAGGGCAGTTTATATCAACTCCACATCCCCTGTTTATCTTAGCACAAAGGGACAAATGAGAAGTTACATTCTAAGTTTTTAAACAGTTGAATTTTCACAAGGTAAATGCATGAATTTAGATCTATCTTTTTCACATTCTCAAGTTCATATTTTCAAAAAGATAATATTAAGGGAAAAGGAAAAGAAAAAGCATGTTAATTAACTATGTACACAGGTGGTTCTCACCCCACACTTTTGAACGAAGGCGTGCCTTTCAGCACGACTTAGTTCAAAAGTCATGCAAATATATATAAGAGAAGGAAATCACATTAAGGAAAAGAGAAGAACTGAACTCCCTTTTACTGTGTCGTGTCGTGGACCAACATGCCTCGGAGCTGGATAATCGAGGGAGTTCGGCTGGGGCCTTGAACTCTCAGCGCAGGCCCGATAATTTCTCGGAAGCTGCCTAGCTGATCTGATCTTGCTCCAAAAATCGATTCCTACATGTTAGACATTCCTTCTATACAAAAAATGGGTGAGAGCGACTTGCGGTAAAAACAAAATGAGTGAAAATAAATGACTGAAAGTAAGATAGGTGTCGGGTTACCTCCCGACCAGTGCATTTGTTTAACGTCATTAGCTTGACAGTACCTCATTCCTGGATCATAAGGTTGGTCCCATGGGCGTGTGAGGTCGAATTTCTTCTCGGCTGCCCTTTTGCTCCGAGAGGGTGAGGCTTCATTGACCATAGCTGCTGGTCCAATGAGTCGTGCTCGCTTGTTACTCCTTCCGGGTTTCCATTCTTTCAGCCCATGTCTTTGCCGCTTCTTCATGTTTGAATAGTTGGCACCTTTGCGAGTTTGAAAGTTTGGTTTTGTGCCATTAAATGTAGGCGACATTAAGCATGCGCCTCTGCCAATCCTCTTCATTGTGGCAGTGATGGATGGTTGTCTTGGAACGAGTGAGTTTTCAGGCGGTTTTCCTTGGCTTGTGACGAGTGAGAGTTCCTTTGTCGGCTTTTTTGGCTCATGCTCCTCCTCTAACTCCCCTTGCACCTCATAATTATTGATTATATGATCTTCGGTGGCTATGATCGGCATAAAACACGAAGGGTTAAGTTGGGGCACTTCGACCATGAGGACTGGGTCTGTTTCAGGTGCTCCGACAGTGAGGACCAGGTCTTTCTCGGACAGTTCGGCAATGAGGTCCGGGACTTCCTCGGGTGCTCCGAGTGCAAGGACCGGGCCTGGCTTGATTTTTTCGGCCGCTTCGGTAGTGAGGTTTGGGACTTCTGTTGGCTCGGCAGTTAAGACTGTGATTTCCTCGGATGGATTGGTGATAAGGACCGGGCCTGATTTGGGCAGTTCTTCTTCTAACTCCCAGGGATAATCTGAATGGAGCTCTTCTTCAGGCAACCATGGGTCCTCATCCTTGTCATTCATATGGTCTCCGGGGGCAATCATACTGAGGTCCGGGTCAGTTTTGGGCAGTTCAGCACTGAGGTCTGGGTATGTCTCGGGTAACTCTTCAGTTAGGACCGAAATTGATTTGGGCAGTTTGGCAATGCGGTCCCAGATCAGTTGTGTAGCCGCCCAGAATTCCTCATTTTCGACCTCATCTTGGTGTATCGGGCACTCATTTGCTGGATGCTAGCTGCCAATTCTTCCTCCTTGTCCTTGAGTGGCTCGGCAATGTGGACCTGGGCTTCCTCGGGCATTTCAGAAATGTGTACCGGTACTGATTTGGGCAGCTTGTTAATGAGGTCCCAGAACTGGTTTGATGCTTCTTTTTGAGCCACCCATGATTCGTCGCTTTCGACCTGGATTTGGTGTACCATGTTGGCCAACTGCTGGTTGCTAGATGCCAGCTCCGTTGTAACGTCCTCGAGTGGCTCGGCCTGATCTTCTCTTGGTCTTGACCTCGCGGCCAAATCGTTTATCAATTTCCAAAGATCATCCATGTTTAAGTTATTTACCGAGCCTCCTGCCGCGTCATTAAGCCAATTCCACTCATATGGCATCATCCCATCGAGAAACCTTTGAAGAAGATCTGAGTTGCTGAATCCATGGTGCGGGCAGCTCGTTACAATGGAATCGAAGTACCATAAGTACTCGTCTAATGTTTCGTCCCGGGATTGCTCAAGGTGGTTGATCTTTTCGCGGATTTCAAATTTGAAGGATGGTGGGAAAAACTTCTCATCGTTCAAAGGCTCGTTTTGATAGTACATCGACATGGTGGTTTGTAAAAAATAAAAAGAACAACTACTCCGATTTATAAATCCAATTTCCCGGCAACGGCGCCAATTTTGACGGAGCCCACTGCACTATCGTTAAGGTGCAATGTTCTCTGTGCAAAAATTAATTTATATCTCCGATACTCGCGACTTAACTATTTTGGGTAGTCAGTGGTAAGTACGGGTCGAACCCAAGGGAATTGGTGGATTAGTTGTTCTTTAATGAAGCTTATGCATAAATTAAATGCGATTGGGGTTGGGTTTGAGTGTGCTTTGAGAACTGAAAGTAAATTACAACAGTTGATAATGAACTGTAAGGAAAGGATTCGGTTTAGGGGTTTAATATCATATCATCGTTCATCATCGACCTCTAATGATCATACTAAGTGTTCAAAGATGAATCAAGGCTATTTCTAGCACAAGACTTGCAACATCGTTTAGAACACTTGTTCTATTTAGACTAATTCCTCCATTCGAAGTATCTTAGCCTTATGTGCATCCATTTGATCTTCAGTTACGATCAACCAAATAGTGTTTTAAAGAGGTCGAACTCCTCAGATAAGTTTTGCCCGTTAAAGCATCCACTTACCCGAGTATGTTCACGAACCCCACAGAAGAGCTTTGCCCGTTAAAGCATCCACTCAACCTTGGAAGTTCTAACCTAATATGTGGCACATAGAACAAGTTTTGAAACACTAAGTAGCATTAAGCATAGAGTCTAGAACTGTTTATGATATAAATACTCCCTCTACCGAATACAAGCTTTAGCTACTTGTATTCATGTCAAGGAATACAAGCAAACCATGGCTTTGAACAAGGATACCGAAAAGGAGAATAACTTTAAAGTAAGAACAATATATACGGAAAGTAAAGGACAAGTCAGGGAAGAGAAAGCCGTGGCTTTTGTACCTACAATAAGTGGATGAGAGGAGCTCCTAAGCAAGATCCAAGCAAGGAAAAGTAGCTCCAAAATGAAGAACAAAGCAAGAACAAGTGAAGAACAAAATGTGTATTGAAAGTGAAGAGAAGAGGGTTAAGCCCTCTATCTCTCTAAAGAACTTGTGGATTGTGGGATGATGGAATGATTTACAAAGGCAATGGAGGGCTCTATTTATAGGCTAAGGGAGGCAAGGAGATGAAGACACATGGCTCAAGATGGGAGGAGAAGCAAAAGCCATCGGGCTAGGTGTCATCTTCATGGCCAAAGCCGCCGGGCTTGTGAGGAGAAGAGAGGAGAGCTGCCGGGACACATGGCTTCTCCTCCTTGAAGCCGCCGGTTGTGAGTGGAGGGGAGTGGGTGAGTGTGAGTTGAGATCTTTTCCAAAAGCCATCGGCTCCCTTTCATCTCCGGTCTGACTCTGGTTGCCTTTCGGTTGGACTTATTTTGAGTGATTCCACGTCCGGTTCTTGAAAGTCAGAATTTGGTCGTGACCTGGAATGACTCGTAATTCATTCTCAGCTTTAAAACTCTTCCTTAGCCTGTATTCTCTCTAGACTTCAAAATACCCTGTAGATAAATATCGGAACTAACAAGCAAAAGTTAAATAGACAAAGTGTCTAATTTTGTGGGTTTAACTGTGTTTATGATTCATACAATTATGGTCCATCAATGGGACATCAACGTTTCTTACCGATGTATCATCCTTACCGGTGAAAGAAAGCTGCATTCAACGGTGAGACCAAACATGCAATAGAACCTCAACCATGTTCAGGTTATGAAATACTTGAGAAAATTCAGAATATTACAAATCGATTTGGAAAACCTAGTGCACGCACCGAAAGTGCTCCATGGAAGAAGCGATCTTTATTTTTTGATCTCCCTTATTGGCATACACTTGACACTAGACACTGTGTTGATGTGATGCATGTGGAAAAAAATATATGTGGAGACATAGGGATGCTGGTACCAAGATTGCAGTCAAATTTAGCGACACAAGATATCCCATGGGAAAGATTGGTGACAACTGAAGGAGTTACCTAGGCGCTGTGGTCCGTACTCGAGTTCTGATCGACTACAAGGATTGGAGGAAGGTCCCTTCAGAGGTTAAGGATGTTATGTGGAACGAAGCAACGGTAATATATTATATAATTCCATTATCATATAGTGTTATCAAATTAAATGTTGATGGTACTAATTATAACTTGTTATATTTTTTTTTGAGGAAGTGTTTGTTGGACCAGAAAGATACAAAGAGCAAGAGGTCAAATATGCATCTAGTGCATGGAGGAACTTCAAATCGAGACTCGCTACAAACTATATATTCGGTAAAAAGAAGGACGAAGATCCCATGAAAGAGTATCAATACATTGATTCTGCCAGTGGAAGAAATTTGTAGAGCATAGACTCGGTGAAGATGCGAGGAAGCTATCTGCTCAGAATAAGGCTCTAGCGGCTAAGAATGAATATGCGCACATCATGGGCCGAGGAGGGTATAGAAAAGTGAAGGACGTGTTAATAAATGAGAAGTTGGCCGATTTAATTGCGTAAGGCATAATTGAAGAGGGAGCGACACCTTCTATAACTATAGAGAGATATGAGGTGTGGAAGAGGGCACGCCTCAGGAAGAATAAAGAGTTCGTCACCCCTAGAGTTCGGCTAGTGGCTGAAAATATTGTGAGTAATTAACTTTTTTTCATTAGTTTAACTTTTTCCGTACACTAATCTTTTGTACTAATTTCTTGATAATAGGATCAATTAGTAGAAAAATCTAGTCAATGATCGTTTTCAGCACATGGTCGACATGATATATTGACTGAGGCAATTAGGACGCCAGAGTATCCTGGACGTACCAGAGGAGTAGGTACACACATTCCGTGGAAGATTGGGTTCCCGAAATCCACATCTTCTAGGATGATACCAAGTTCTAGTACTTCTCACGTAGAGATGCCTGATCGCCTCGGCCTTCAATGTCATGTCGATGTAGACACGACGACGAGCATACCCGGGGTACGTTTAGAATGTTTCGCTTTCTTTTTTTGTAATAATTTGGTTTAATTTTTTGGAATGTATGTAACATCAATTGTTCGTGCTAACAGGGTGGCCTGAAGTGTGTATTATTCATCGAGGGGGTAGCCGAAGGTGACCGAGAGCAAGTGGCCATTGGTCGCATCATGAAAGGTCATTATATTAATTATCAATAGATACCAGAACATACATTGAAGGTGATGTCTTCTCTCAGTCCTTATAGCCTCTCTATAGATGTCACATTCTTGTTTGTATGTCATTCTAACCCTAAACATTTGTTCTTTAATGTATAGGTGAAGGTTGAAAAAGCTCTGATTCGGTCTGCAATATTTCCAGTACCCCATGCAAAGTATAAGAATGTTATTGAGGCAGAGTCTAACCATGTAGCTTGGCCTAAAGACTTGATCGTTGTCGTTAATATGGTGAGATATTCGAATAATACAAGTTCATTTGCATTTTCTATTATATTGTACATAAAAATTAATTTCATATCATTAATCAAATTCAACATGTAGGAATATGATAACGTGGTTTGTGTTTATTTTCCACTTACTGACGATGAATCCATAGAGTGCTTGCCTTTGTATTGTCGACTCTTAAATGAGGTGTGGACACAGTTGAACAGAGAAATGTTTATAGTGGACATCGACTAGAGTGTGTTTGGTGACGATTATGGTATCGCTGTGAGCACACAAGACCTAAAGGAACTATACAAGATGGGAGCATTGGGGAACTTTCGTTGTGAATTATTTATATGGTAATGTTCACGATTATTTTTTGATGATCATTTGTCCTAATCATTGGTCTAACTAACACGGATTTTTTACATTGTAGTTCTTTGAACAATGAGATGATGGGTTGGGATATTAAGTTTGGTTTCTTCAATCCTTCCATCATGACGCCAACAATCAACAGAGATGAGAGGTTGATGACGTTTGTGGCAAGGTTGAGTATGCCGGACCGAGATCGCAATTTTTGTTACTTCCTACCTTACGTGGATCATCGAAAGTAAGTTCATAACTTAATGATAATGTTTTATATTCTTTTTTGAATTCCTTTTGTTTTGAATTTAGTTTATTTTTGTTAGGTGGCATTGGATGTTAGTTGTCATCTTTCCTAAACAACATGTAGCGCATTGGCTTGATTCATCGGATAGTGAAGATGGAATAAACGTCGATGCAAAGGATTTGGTGGACACGTAAGTTTTAGATCACTTTTATCTTGTAACTTGTATATTAACACTCACTAGTTATGTTACGTTATTCATTTTAGGGGAATGTATCGATACTATCAAGGATGTATACCGAGAAATACACAAAGTGTACGTTGGAAGGTAGTTGAGGTACGAAGTCTCATATCTACTATCTTTTTTAATAGCCTTAGCATTAATATAGTGTGTGATAAGGTGTCCAAAACAACCGCCGGGTCACTTATGCGGTTATTATGTTTTGAATTATATTCGGGATATAATCCAGTTTGTACGAGCTAATAACGGAGGGGAGATTGATGATCTTAGCCAAGTAATCTTTTAGACTTGTTTTATTCATTAAGTTGTAGTTGACTTTGGTTGGTTTTGAACTAATTGGAAGTTTATTGTATTGATTGACTTATTTCTCTTGCTTTTCATTGTTTTATAGTGTTTTCCTAATGGGGTCGAATCATACGAAGCCTCGAAGATCGATGAAGTAAGGGATATAAGCGCCGCCTACTTGCATAACTATATTAGCGATCGTTACCCAGTTGTAGGACATCAACTTTAGGTTTGTTGTTTGTATTATGAATATTAACTTTTGTTTGGCACTGTTGTACGGATAGAAGATGTACTTGTATATATTCTATTTGATCTTTGAAATGAATGTATGTCGATGTTGTTGAGCAACAGTGCAATTTGTAATAGAAAATCAGGGTATTTGTAATTGATCGATGTTTGTAAAAATTTCAGGTGGATTTGAGCTAATATAAGCCAAATCTGCCAAAATTTTTGAGACATTATACATCGGTTTTACTCCCAACCGATGCATAATATATACCATTATGCATCGGTTGGGAGTAAAACCGATGCATAATACATACCCTTATCACTACTACAGGAGGGACCATATGCAACGGTTCTTAGATAGCTTATGCAACGGTTCCTAATCCGTTGCATAAGCTACCGTTGCATAAGGTCCATACCTTATGCAACCGTTCCAAAAACCGTCGCATAAGAGCACAACTTATGCAACGGTTTGTTGTTGGAACCGTTGCTTACGGTATGGACCTTATGCAACGGTTCCAACAACAAAACCGTCGCATAAGATGAACCATTATACAACCGTTTTGGTGCTCAAACCGTTGCATAATGTATGATCGTATGCAACGGTTAAACCAACCCGTTGCATAAGCTACTAAAAAATTTGGCAGGTTTCAGCTGTTTTGGCTCAAATCCGCCTGAAAATCAAATACAATTTCTATACAAAATTTAATACCCTGCTGTTACACATTTCCAAACATGGAAATACTTTCATTTCACTCAAAATACAACCATTCATACAAGTCCATCCATATATATATATTGATTTTATAACAACGTCACATATATAAACAATATTCACATGTAAGCACTATGTTTGAATAAGTAGTTGTACAAGAAGGAGGCGATCTCATCTCGCACGTCTTGTACCTTCCCCAACTCATATGATCGTGTCCCATCAGGAAAAACCTATAACAAATAAGATAACATGAATATATAAAAAATAGAGTTAGAACAAACCTAGCTAACTAGAGAACATAGATTTAGAATAAACGTAGGTAGAACATATATGCTTTAACAACAATAAACCTAACTAGAACATTTGTCACCATTCTAAATAGAGTAAGACGAGACTAGCATGCTTACTTGGTCAAAGTTATCCACATATGCACCGTTATTAGCACGAACAAATTCCATTATGTCCCGAATAAATCTCAAAACATAATAACCGCATAAATTACTGTCATCGGGTTGTTTCGGACACTGCATTATAAGTAATCTCAGTTAACACTTTATTAATGAAAATTACAAGAATATATTAAAGGAATGCTTTGTGTATGATAATACCGTCACTATCTTCCATTCGACTCGACGATCAATCCTCGGATTACATCCTTGATAGTATCGTTGCAGCCCCTAAAATAAATAACAATATACGTAATTAGTGACTGTCAATGCAAGTTACAAAATAATAGTAAGTTCGAAACTTACGAGTCCACTAAAGCTTTCGCATCGCTATGTATAACGGTCTGATATGGCGAGGAGTTAAACCAATGGACTACACCTTGGTTGGGGAAGATAACGCACAACATCCAATGAAACCTACATCAACAAACTAAATTCATACAACCCATATTTCAAAAAAATAGGTAATATATTACAAGTAACTTATGTACTTACTCGGCAGCATTTATATAAGGCATAAAGTAGCAATAATTTTGATCTTTGTCTGGCATATGAAGTCTTGCTACAAACGCCTCCATCCTCTCATTTATGTGATTGGAAGGGCTCACGGCCGTGTGATTGAAGAACCCGAATCGAACCTCTGAATCAATCATTTGATTGAACACAGAACTACAAAATGAAAAAACTTATAAAGTTAGACCACCTGCAACAAATGATGAACAAGTAATGACAAGAGTATTACCATATGTATAAATCACAATGTGAGTTCGACAACGGTGCCAATGCGTATATATCACGGACGTCATCTGGGCCCACTGTGGAAATGTAGTCATCACCGAACACTTCGTCAGCGATGCGTACATTAACAATGGTTCTGCCCAAGTCAGACATGATGTCGTGCAGAAATCGACAGTCGATGGAATAATTATCTACTGTCTCATTTGAAGCCGGTGGCAAGAAGTAGTATAGTTGCATGGTATATTCCTGAATATCGAATGTTAGTAAATAATACAAATAAAATCTGATAAATTAAATTTTGGAAAGATGGTTCAAATAATTGATTTTATTACCCTTGTGTTGTTTTCAACCAAGTGTTTCGGCCATGCAACCAAGTCAGATTTCACCTCGGCATCTCGTGTCGTCTTTAATTTCTCTCCATGGGGAATGGGTAGATCAATAATCTTACCAAGAGCACTATCGAGCACTATAGATGGCGTGCATGTGTCTCTTCCCCGCAAATTGGACCAGCTTTGTACCCTTTAATACTGTACCCGGATAAGTTACCATAAGCAGAGAAGTCATTGATGGTACACATTAGCATGGCACGCATATTAAAATATTTCTGCCTTGATGCGTCAAACGTCTGTACTCCTTCGTTCCATAAAAGCTTCAAATCTTCTATCAAAGGAGCTAAGTATACATCAATATCATTTCCGAGCTGTCGAGGACCCGATATCAACAGAGAAAGCATCATATACTTACGCTTCATGGTTAACCTGGGAGGAAGATTGTAGATAACCAATATCACAGGCCATGTACTATGCTGAGTACTGAGGTTTCCATGTGGATTCACCCCATCAGTAGAAAGGCCAAGGCGTAAATTTCTACACTCTGCTCCAAATGTCGGGAATGTGTTATCTACTTTTGCCCATTGTAGTGAATCAGCAGGATGGCGCATTTTTGTATCAATAACGCGTTTCTCAGCATGCCAACGCATATTATTAGAATCTTCCGAGCTAGCAAACAATCTCTGAAACCTGGGGATCGGTGGAAGATACCATAGTACTTTAGAAGGAGTGCCTTTGGAACCATTTTTTGGTTCTTTGTTTAACTTATAACGAGGAGACTTGCACACCGGACATTCAACCATATCTTTATAGGAATTTCGATACAATATACAATCATTAGGACAAGCATGTATCTTCTCGTAATCGATACCCATCGGACACATAACTTTTTTAGCCTCGTAACAACGGTTAGGTAGGGTGTTATCCTCTGGAAGCATATCTTTCACCAGAGTTAACAATTCAGTGAAACTTACATCACTCCATCCATTTTTTGCTTTCAAGTTGAATATCTTCAAAGTTGCAGATAGCCTTGTGTATTTGGAGCACCCTTCGTACAATGGTAATTCTGAATCATTCCTCAATGACTCCAGAACTTGAGGTCTAGCAACAAAATCATCGGCAACATTGTTGACCATGTCAATTATGTTATCCTCCTCCCAATCATCATTATCCACCGGCAAACTTTCTACGGGCTGAGGATGAACATTTTGTGGTTCAACCTCGCCATGCATATACCAAAACTTGTACTGTGGGTCAATTCCCTTTAACAAAAGGTGTTTCCGCAATTTCTTGGGTTTGACCTTTTTGTTATTCCAGCAACTCTTACATGGACAATAAACACGTTCAATGTTGTTTGTGGACGCATACGAAGATGCAAACACACAAAAATCTATAATCCCTTGCTCGTACTGAACACTTAACCTACTACCGGACACCCAGTCTCGATTCATTATAACTACATAAAGCATAATATACTCATAGTTAGAAAGAGATCATATTATAGTTGATATACTTGTTAGTAGAAATAGACCATATAAATAATCCACTCCATAAAGCACACTCCAACAATTAAAAAGTTGTAAATGAGTTACATAGTGTATTTTACCTTAGAGTAGAATCTCTCGCAAAAAATAGCCAAAGGTTGGATGCAGTGTCGACTCTAAAGTTATAAACAAGCACAAGTTAGTAAACGAAGAAATATCAAGTATCCAATATGAATGGAACATAAGTAGTATACTAGTTTTGTAGTATCCAATATCATATACCCAAACAATCACAATGCCAAGAAACATACCGATATGAGCAAAACAAATTTTGAAGAAAGTTCTTTACGATCTTTGATTGTAACAAATGATGTTCTCGGCCTGCCTACCTGAGTAAATACATGAAGAGAACCAACAACAAACAATCACCGACTCGGAACAAAATTCAAATACATTGTTAAATCAACCAAAATCTCTATCAACAATGGGTCATTTAAAACTTATCAATAAATAAGCAATTGAAACAAACTAGTACATGAATGATTGAGAACAAACCGATTTAGGGTTTGGTAGATGAAGCACACGCGGACGACTGGCGCAATGCGACGGACTGGGCGACTGGCGCGGGACGACGGACTGGGCGACTGGCGCGGGGAGACGAATTGGGTGACGAGGGAGGGTCCGGTGACGATGGCGACGAGGTATGGGCGAAGATGGCGACTGGAGCGGATCGGAGGGCGACGGACTGGGCGACAAAACTCGAGAGCGGGATTGCAAGAAAGACCGAAAACTTATGTTTTTTAATTTTAGGTTTGAGTTTATGCAACGGTTTTGAAACAAACCGTTGCATAATTGTACTCTTATGCGACGGTTTGACTTGAACTTATGCAACGGTTATTACAAACCGTCGCCTAATAGTAACATTATGCAACGGTTGTTACAAACCGTCGCATACGAGTACAATTATGCAACGGTTCTCAGACAAACCGTTGCATAAACGTCGAACCGTTGCGTAATGATAAATATGAACCGTTGCCTAAACTCCCTTCTGTAATAGTGTATGCATCGATTTTCTGCTATAACCGATGCATAAGGGTCAGACATTATGCATCGGTTATAGTCCCAACCGATGCATAATGTATACCCTTACGCATCGCTGGCTTATGCATCGGATCAAAACCGATGCATAAGGCCCTCAAAAACCGATGCATAATCCCCCTTTTGTAGTAGTGTTGATTATATACACTTGCATTTGCAAGATTATTCAAAATTGTACATGAGTATAATTTCGCAATGTTATGAATCACTTCACAAGTGAAGTTATGCGATGAAAATATCATTAATAAAATGATGAAAAAATATATATCATTGGGGTCATACTTCCAAACACCTTGATTTTTATCAAGCCTAGCTATGTGAAAGCAAAAGGTGTTAACATAAATTCCACTGAACAAAGTGATGATCCTAAGGATATCACCCATTTGGACCTAAATGAATCTAATCCATTTGGATGTTAGGGATTAAATTGTAAAAGAGGCCAATGGAGAACTTGACAGATTAATCAGAGATGGAAAGACGACATAAAAGATGATGATTTACTTATTCAATTTAAGCGTTTATGTTTAAGTATTTTTATATTTTATGTTTCATGCTTTGTTTCCACTTCTCGTTGAAGAGACATGGATAATCGTCTCTCAATTACGATAAAAGATGATGGCAAAACGCTATGTTTAGCGGATAGTGCAACAACAAATTCGATTTTGAGAAATAGAATCTATTTTTCACTTCGTAAATTAGCTAAAGCTAATGTTAATACTATTTCTGGGGCATCAAGTCTTATTGAAGGCTATGAAAAAACTCAAACAGTGTTACCAAATGGTACACGATTTAGGGCATGTTCTGTAGAGCTTAAATTTCATGTTTTTCAGTTAAATAAAGTTAAATTAAATTAAGTTAAGTTAAGTTAAGTTAAATAAAGTTAAATAAAGTTAAATTAAATTAAAATTAAATTTTTCAGATTTTAATTTTGTAGTTTAACATGATTAAAAACTTAAATTAAACACCTTTATCCCAAAAAAAATATTTTTTTTAAGTTCAGTAAAGTTAAATAAAGTTAAGTAAAGTTAAATAAAGTAAAATAAAGTTCAGTAAAGTTAAATAAAATTTTTTCAGCTCTATCAAACAGCACCTTAGCATTGATGATGCAATATTCATAACAACATTAACATTAATGGGTTATAGTGGACGAAATAATACTAAATTATTATTTGAATGGAAAAATTCTACAAATATAATATCCCAAATACACCGAATAAAATCAACAATTTCTTGGATGGGTAGTGCATTCTGATTTATTTTTTTATTGGATAGTGCATTCTGATTTCGATAATAAGTTTTCTAAATTTCACGTGAAAATGTGGCATTAGAATTAATTGAGCCTCTGTTCTTGGAATATACTTTAACAATTACAAACATAGGCCAGCCCAATAAGTAGATATCCGGCCCAATTTATAAAGTCAAAATAGTCAACCAAACAGCTCCAAAACCCTAAAGCCTCAGCAAATATATTTGAACCCTAATTTCACCAGCAGCCACATTTCAGATTTCACAAATCTCCTCCGTCGACCCAAAATGCCTCCCAAGTTCGATCCATCGCAAGTCGTCGACGTTTTCGTCCGCGTCACCGGAGGCGAGGTCGGAGCCGCCAGTTCCCTCGCTCCAAAGATCGGTCCACTCGGTCTCTCCCCGAAGAAGATCGGAGAAGACATCGCCAAAGAGACCGCCAAGGACTGGAAGGGTCTCAGAGTCACCGTCAAGCTTACCGTCCAGAATCGTCAGGCTAAAGTGTCGGTTGTACCATCAGCTGCTGCGCTCGTCATCAAGGCGTTGAAGGAGCCGGAGCGCGACAGAAAGAAGACAAAGAACATCAAGCATAACGGCAACATCTCCATTGACGATGTGATAGAGATTGCGAAGATCATGAGGCCGAGGTCCATGGCTAAAGGCTTGCAAGGGACTGTGAAGGAAATTTTGGGCACATGTGTGTCAGTTGGATGCACTGTTGATGGAAAGGATCCCAAGGATGTTCAAGAGGAGATTGATAATGGTGATATTGAGGTTCCGGAAGAATAAGTGAGTTCGGATTTGTCTTCCTCTTTTCTTCATGAATTTGTTGCACTTTTTTATTTAAATGTTGGAACTATTTGTTTTACTCTAATTAGTGCTTTTCATGTCGAGATACAGCTTCTTGGATCTGTACCTGGATCATAATTTTGCGTACTATTTTGAATCTCATTATGTGCTTCTCTTTTAATTTTTTTTTTAATAACTTGATGGCTGATTATGACTTTTTATTACTATCATTGTCATGGAAACTAGATTGTTATTAGAGCCTTATACAATTGAAATTTGTTTTTTTGTTGTTGTGTTTTTCTATTCTTTTACAAGTGAAATGAATGAAGGGTTCTTGCATTATAGTTAATGCTGTGAATGTTAAATTGTATTGCAATATATACTAGCTGTTTGGATAGTTGATAAAGATAACTAAATGTGCATCGCTAGTGGTCTGCCTAGCGTTTGTGGAATATTTATTTCCTCAGGGACTCAGGGTAACACTATTGGTCTGCTAAGCTTTTATTGAAATTTTATTCATTTTACTTTACTCTATCCTGTATATGATAATTTGGTAAAGTTCATTTGTTACAGAGTCTTTTTCGTGTGATAATGCATTTGTCTCGTAATAAGTTCACCCTCAATTTGCATATGGATGAATATATGTGGATATAGCTTAGCTTCTCATGCAAATGTGTTTGTTTTTCATGGTAATTTAGGTTATTTCAGAAATGTAATACAGCCTATTCAAGTTATATTCTTAGCATTGATATTGGCAGAGCTTATTGTTAGCATATTCATGGTATTGCATTTTTGAATTATTAGATGCATTATATAATTGTGAGGTCTATGGATATTGGATTTCTTTTTGGAATGGACTTGTTGCTCCTGTACTATTCGAATCTTTAGTATATTTGACACTGGATGATTGCTTGAAGTAGTATTAAGTAGTTGCTTGCCTGTGTTGCGGCAGCCACTTAGGTTATAGCAGCCTGCTTACAATTGCTGAGATTGTGCAAGTCTTCCTTTTACTTTAAAAATTACATCGCGTCATATATCTTCATCACTTCCATCGTGTCAGCATCTCCTCGTGGAGAGGCACTCCTGGAGAGGCACTCCACGATCGTCTTTTATACATTGTAGTAAACATACCTCCTCCACCCAATCTTTCAAGTGTCAGCAGTATTTAAAATGAAAAAGCCAAGATGAGGTACTCCTGCCTCAAAAATGGCCGAAAACATTTCAGCCTACTTAGCTGTGGTTCATCCATTTACGTCTTTCCTTGTTATGAAATTTAACTTTCACTGCAGCATTTTCAGAAGAGGAACCAGCAAAATATGAAGGTTCTGTCCATTTGAACTCTATTTTGTGATGGTTAAGATAAAATAAATTATTTTTAATCATTATAAGTTACTTCAGTTACTATAAGTTACTTTCAGTCACTCTATAAGTTAATATAAGTTTTAGTTAAGTTAAGTTACTTTTAACATACCATCATCATTGTACCATTATCATATCATCATCATCATACCACCATCATACCACCACCATCATCATCATATAATACCATACCATACCATCATCATATTATCATCATCATCATACCATTAGCATATCATATCACCATCATCATCATCATCATCATATTACTATTCATCATCATAACACAATCATTATCATTATACCATCATCATCATAATATTCATCATCGTAATACTATTTATCACCATCATCACAATCATCACCATCATCAGTATATTATTATTTATCACCATTTTTCTATTCATGATCATCAGCACAACCATCATCATCAGTATATTACTATTTCTCATCATAATATTACTATTTATCATCAGTATATTATTATTCATCACCATCATCACAACCATCATTATCATCAGTATATTACTATTTATCATCATCATATTACTATTCATCACCATCATCACAACTATCATCATCAGTATATTACTATTTATCACTATCATAATATTACTATTTATCATCGTCATTATATTACTATTTATCACCATCCTCACAACCATCGTCATTAATACATTACAATTTATCATCATAATACCATCATCACAACCATCATCATCATTAGTATATTACTATTTATTATCATAATATTACTATTTATCATCATCATCATATTATTATTTAGCACCATTATCACAACCATCATCATCGTCAGTATATTACTATTTATCATCATAATATTACTATTCACCATCATCATCATATTACTATTCATCCGTCAATATAAGTTTCAGTTAAGTGAATATCAGTCACTATAAGTTACTTTCAGTTAAGATAAGATACGACACTATAAGTTAGAGTTCAAATGGACACACTCTAACACTACTAAAATAGATGCATATTACAATACTAGTAGGGATGTGCAAATCAGACCCGGATCGGGAAACCGGACCGGACCGGTTTTTTCCGGGATGGTTCAAGACCAGACCGGTTTCGGGTCGGTCCACGGTCCATATATTTTGTAGATTCCGGGTTTCGGTCCGGTCCGTAGATTTTCCGGTCCAGTCCAGTTTGGACCGTAAACTATTTTTTGATTTTTTTAATACTAAATAAAATACAAATAAAACGCTATATTTTTTAACATTCACAAAATTGAAGATGGAAACATACTGAATCATTGATTTCAAGCACAACTGACTTGCACCAAACTTTTTATCTTCTTTTCTTCTTCTTTTTTCAGTTGAAATATATTGATTTTTTTGAATTTTTTCGGTCCGGTCCGGACCACGATCCTCATTTCTAGAAAAATCTGGTCCACCGGTCTGACCCGGATCGTCTGAATTCGATCCGTTCCACGGTCTTGTTTTCAAAAAAAATCCGATCCATCGGTCCGGTCCGGGTCGGACCGGATGCACATCCCTAAATACTAGTGTTGAATTGTGGAAAACAAAAATAAAAGTTTGTGCCTGCTGACGCTACTTTTGTCAAGGTCTGCATCTTGCATGCATTTGCATGGTGTCGGCATTCGACACTGCCTTTGAAACGGCGTCCTCTGACCCACTATCTCAGTGATTTTTTTTTATTATGTTCTGTGATTTATTAATATAAAAAATATTGTTTTCAATCTTTTAGCAATGGATAATGATGAAATCGACCAAATGACAACCTCACCTATAGAAAGATTTAAAATTCAATCACACGATGAGTCTGATAGAGACAATATGAAAATTTTGAATAATGATGGTTGGGAAGGGTACGTTGAAGTACCTATCGCCTGTGAAGGAGTTGATAATTCTCTATGGAATTTCCCATCATTCAATGACGTCTCCGCTTTGATGAACCGTCCGGTTATTGATGACCACGTGTCTCATACTAGCCAATTCAACACGAAAGAGCTTCGTGATGTTTATGAAAAAGGAGTTGCTTATATATGCTTGTCGGAAATATCATATCAAACACTGTTGCGAGTAACGCACAATAAATTCGGATACAAAACGAATGATTCTCGAATGTCGCGGGGTAAGGATAAATGACAATGTAGGGAACTACGAGCTTCAAAGAAGAAAAAGGAGGGTATGTGGAGAATTATTCAATACGAACATGACAAACATACGTGCGAGGTTGATATTGTCCGGCTTGATAACGTCCATTTCAACAAATATTTTATTGCAATGGACATAAAAGACTTAATCCAAGAGAATTTGAGATATTCTCCTAACCAAGTGATGAAGTTAATGCTTCCAAAGTATGGGTATAAGATAACTTACATCAAAGCTTGGGAAAGCCCGCCAAAAGGCCTTAGTCTACTTATTTGGAGAATGTGAAGGATCGTTTGAAAAATTACCGGCATACTTGGACATGCTTCAAGAGAGTAATCCCGGTAGCATTGTTTATTGGGACAAATCAACGCTAGATAGTGGCAATATAAGCGTGAATTTAGTATTTTGGACATTTGGTTTGGCTATTAATGGTGTCACGCATTGTCTTCACATCATTTCTATTGACGCAACTCATTTGATCAGGAAGTGGAAATGGGTATAATGATTACTTTCACGCTCGATGCAAAAAATGGGATTCTTCATCTTGCTTACACATTAGTAGAGAGTGAATACGTCGAGAGTTGGAAGTGGTTCATGACGTGCATTCGAAATGACATCACACAACGACAAGGATTATGCATTATTTCCGATAGGCATTTAGGAATATTACGAGTGATGGAAGAAGATGATTAGAAGCCACGGAAGGCTTATCACCATATTTGCATAAGGTATTTTAAATCCAATTTAAACCAAAAGGTTAAGTGTATAGCCCACATAGACTTGATTACCAACATTGCTAAGGAGAATCGACAAATAAAGTTTCGTAATCGTTTTAAAGATTTCAAAGAGTTGTTGAAGGACAAGCCGGATGCTATAAAGTGGTTGGAGTAAGTTAATCAAGAAAAATGGACTTTATCTTATGATATTGGAGGTCCAAGATGGGGGTCCATGACGACTAACCAGTCTGAATCTTTTAATCATGTACTTATGCCTTACCATGATTTTCCTATCATCGCTCTTGTCCACTTCACATTCAAGCAAGCCAGTTCTTATTTTATCGAGCGACGTGATCGAATGATCGGTCACCACAAGTACTTTGTTCCAAAGATCGAGACCTTGAACAATACAAATCTAGTGAAAGCCACACATAACGAGGTACAATTGTATGATGAGAGTAAAGGTATAGCATCCGTTCTTACCAAATCAAAATCACTTGCCCATAATGTTTCTATGGAAGCTAAGACTTGTGGTTGTGGAAAATGGCAATTGCTTCATTACCCTAGTGTTCACGCGCCAGTAGTGTGTGCACAAAAAGGGTTATCCATTCGTGATTGCGTGACATATGAATTTACTACGCAAGCGTATGTAGACACTTGGGCACAAACATTTAATTCACAATCGGATATGACACTTTGGAACGCTTATGTTGGACAGAAGTATATTCCAAATAAGCAATTAAAAAGAGTAAAAAAGGAAGACATCCAACGAAGCGAAGACACAGCGAAATGGATCAAAGGCGTGACCCAAGACCCACGTACGTGCCATTTACTAGTGAGAAACTTCCTACGAAGCCAAAGAGAATCTTCAAGTGTTCGATATGTGGTGTTGCCGGGCACACAAAGCGCTCTCGTACTTCGATTCCTATAGTGAATTAAGAGTTTATTAGGAGTTCATCTTTTTGTATCTCTTTTTGTAAAAGGTTAACGTATTCATGAATCCAATTTGTAGCTTGGACATTATTTCAATATAAAAAAGTTTATCTTAATTGCTTTATGGTGTTACTTTTTTTGTTCGACGAAATGTGTATAACTATGTTATGTCACTTGATATGAATTGAGGTACTCATATTGTGTTAGCTACTACATACTGATATTGCATGCTACAGATACGCCACGACACACTCGTGATGAGTCGATGCATGATATGCCATCTTTATCAGCGAGCTTAGGTGGAGAGGATACATTGTTACTGGATGTTTCACATATTGTTGATCTGGGTCCCATTGATACGACGTTACTTTATAAGCAGACCACTCATCGATCAAACCATATTTGGGAAACATCGGTTATTAAGAAATTCAATTATAAACACTTTGTGAATGTTGTACATTATTTTACATATTGTTGACACTTTGCTAATTATGTGCCATCTTTAATTGTGCAGAACACGGACTTATTAACAATTCGTCATAGAGGGATTAATTGCGAGGCAGATGAGCGCATACATTTTACATTGTTAGGGCCGGCTTTGGTCCTTGGTACTACATGCAGAATTATGACGTCGACTGGTCTTTTATGACAGCTTTAGTGGAGAGGTAGCGTTCAGAGACGCATAGACCAGGAGGTCGAAGATTATGCCCCTCATAGACCAAATGGCATTCAGAGACGCATACTATCACTTTAGAGGACGTGGGAGTGTTGACCGGACTACATATAGTGGGCAGAGCTGTGACTACAAATCACGAGGTCGAAGATTATGCCCCTCTTTGTGAACAGTTATTGGGAGTAGTGCCACTGCACGGGAGGAGAGATACCACAATTCGACATACTTGGTTTAGAGACCATATGCAGACCCTTCCAACAGAGGCTACAGAGCTGGATATACAGAGATATGTGAGGGCATACATTCTACTGATGTTGGGGTCATTGCTACTACCAGATTCTCCAGGCAGTGAGATATCCCTCCACTATCTACCCCTACTGGCAGACTTAAACTCTCTTTCGAGCTACATTTTGGGTGTTGTAGTATTGGCGTACCTATATCGCAGCTTGTGTACTGTGTGTGAGTCAAAGCACACGCAACTCAATGGGTGTGCCATTCAACTTCAGCTAAGGGCTTAGGAACATCTGACTATTGGTAGACCGATAAAACTTGTCGTTTTGGCTCTACCTCCTAGTGCAAATGTTGATCCTATACGGCGGCCAGCTTTAGAATACAAGTAAATAATTGATATTTGTTTCATTTTTTACTATCTACCATTTGAAGCGTATTTTAACTATTAATTTCAATTTTGCAGATGTAATGTTGATAGCGCTAAAATGCATGCACCTTAGGCGACCTCTATGCTTATTATTTCGTTCGGTTTATCATGATTTCACTTGCTATTTGATGCCTTGTGGTTCATTTCAGGCGAATTACAGAGTTTAAGCTGAGAACACAAGTGGGCATTGATTTTGGAGCAAAACCGAGCATTTCGGAGCAAAAACATAGATTTTCGGGCATTACGGGACAAATCAACCTCTCCGGAGTATTTTGGACCTACAAATCTCATACGGTGTCCGATTTGGTCGATTCAACGCTTGTTGGAAAGCTAATTCAAAGTACTACAACTTTGTAGTTTGCACCAAGATCAGATTCGGATGGTAAGAGGCTCTGAGGACCCGAACCGCGCGGCACAAATTAAGGGCAAGATTGTGCCGCGAGGCACAAATGCTCAGAAACTTCAGACGATCTTCTCCTTGGTTGTGCCGCGCGGCACAAACTCCTCAATGATTTGTGCCGCGAGGCACAAATGCTCAGAGAGTGCCAGCTCAAGCCTTCCCCTGTTTGAGCCGCGAGGCTCAAATCCCTTCACAAGATTGTGCCGCGAGGCACAAATGCTCAGAAATTTCAAAGAGTACCGGAAACCCTAATTTCTGCTATAAATAGAAAGTGGGAGAGAGAGAGAAAAGGGGGGCTTTTTGGGGGATTTCGAAGGCAGTTTTAGCTGGGATTTTGGGAGGTCTACAACAACAAGGAGTGAAGATCGAATCATCTTGTGTTATTGGATCTCATATTGGTTTTGAATTTCTAAACTCTACCTTTCATATGGGTGTTTACACTTTTGTCATTGTTTTTGCTTGTAAACTCACTATGAGTGAGTAGTGACTTTGATTGGGGATTATTGATCCCCTAGACATATTGTGATGATATAAATGCAATGGATGTTGATATTGAATGAATTGCACATGAATCTTCTTCATTTGAATTAAATGTTTAGAGTTGCCCATAAGGTGTTTGTGAAATGTCCTCAATGGGAACTTAGCTTAATCTCATGTTTGATGTAGCTCACGTTGATCAACATGAATTTAATGAAATGAATGGAGAGGCATTAGGACTTTTGTGTTACATGGCGACACTTGAATTCTAATGAGATTGGCTTGAATTTAACAAGAATGTGTTTATCTAGTCAATAGAGCGCGAGTGTGAGACTAGAAACGCATGTTCTATAGGGCCAATAGAGCGCGAGTGTGAGGTCCTATGCGAGGTGTAACCTCTTTATCCTAGGTTGTAGCGCGAGTGGAACTTAGGGGAAATGTTACATGGCTAAATTCTATTCAAGTGCATGCAAATTCATAATTGACATCTAATATCATCATCACTATAATTGTCTAGGTGGGGAAGTAATCCCTAGTCATCTTTGATTGATCGTTTATTCGTTTCTTTGCTAGAATCTCTCTTTTTGGATAGTAAATCATTGCTATCAACCTCTTTCGAGGCATAAACCCCCCACCACCTTAGACATTCTAGCTTGATCTTTAGCACAACTAGTTTAATCACCTATCTCTTGGGTACGACCTCGGATTTCCCGAGTCAAAATATAAATGTTTTGATTAACCGTGATTAGCATAAGTATTTGATTGTCTTACCGAATATTTACGCTATATTTACGAGCGATCAAATGGCGCCGTTGCCGGGGATAGGTTAATCAACTATCGTGCTATTAGATTATCTAGTTTTGTTTGCTTTTCCTTACTTGGTAACCATTGCTCGTGTTGATCTTGATTGTGTTTATTTCTTTTGCCGCTCATTGCTAAGGATTTCTTTTGTTCTCGCAGGCACTTGAATGAACACGAGGTTTCAAGGAAAGAAACACGTGGCTATCAGTTCTTCTTCTAACACTTCTCACCCAACCGCTAATAGAGGAAGAGGGAGAGGTAGATCTCGCAAGAACCCTCTACCCCCTATTGCTCAACCGGTTATCCAAGACCAACGACAAGAAATTATTATGGAAGAGGAAAATGAGAACCGCCCGGTTCTCCCAAGAGATAACCGTGATCGTCGAATGGATGGGGATGAAATAGAAGATCCTCCCGCTAGGCATGATAATATCGAAGATCATAACCCTCCCGCTCCACCAAGAAACAACCGAAATTGGAGATATGATGAAGAGGATGATGAGAGACCCGTTGGGGATTACATGACCCCTACACATGAGGGAAATGGTTCGGCTATTATGCCCCCGGATGAGGATGCCTTTGATTTCGACGTGAAATCCTCCTTAGTCCATATGGTGACACATGACCAATATCATGGGGTCGGGAATCCATCTACTCATTTGGCCAATTTTCAGGAGTATTGCCGCACTTATAAGCCAAGGAATGTGCCCGTGGAATATGTCTACATGAAGCTTTTTCCCTCCTCGCTATATGGAGATGCGAAGGAATGGTTGCAAAATCAAGAGCCGGGAACTTTCAGAACATGGGATCATCTAGCAAATTCCTTTCTGAACAAGTTCTTTCCTCCGTCTAGAACCAAGAAATTCATTGATTACATATTGACGTTCTCCCAAAGAGACAATGAGCTTTTTCATCAAGCCTATGATCGGTTCAAGCACTATTTAAAGGAATGCCCGCACCACAATTTTCGAAGAGCCGATCTTATGAGATACTTCTATTTGGGTATGAGCAAAGAGGCCAAAGGCCAAATGGACATGGCTAGTGGTGGTGCATTTATGGATTTGCCGGCAAGCCAAGGATTTAAGGTGATAGAGAGAATCGCCACAAATTCCGATAGGTACCAAGGAGTCGATCACAAAAAAATGGCTAAATCTAGAGAAGATTCTTCTAGTTTTGTGACCAAAGACCAATTTGGTGACTTGGTCAAGAGAATTGATGGTTTGGTAAGCATGGTGAGTGCTTCGGAGGTGTTTAAGCCAAGAATCGATAAAGAGAAAACTTCGGCTCAACAACCTTGCTTTCTATGTGCTAGTACGAGGCATTCAACAAAGAATTGTCCCGATGGGAGGTTTGAAGATGATGATGATGTTCATGAAGAATTTCGTTACGTCAACCAACAAAGAAACTACACTCAAAATGCTAGTCCCATTACTAGAAATTACGAGCCTCCACAAAGAAGAATGTCTAATGATTCATATGTCCCTCCAAGGCCTCAAGGGCAAAGTTATCAAGGAAATTATCAAAGGCAAGGGTATAGCTCTAACCAAAACCAAGGGCCGAATTCCTATTCAAATCAAGGCCAAGGCTCGAATCAAAATTCACAATATTCCCAAGGGAATCATCAAAAGCCCTATCAAGCTAAGTCCAATATGAATGAGCAAGGGAATTCTTCTTCCAACTCTCAAGACACATCTATGATGTCCATGATGGCACAAATGATGGAGGATAACAAAGAGAGCAAAGAGAGCAAAGCGAGCACCCGAAGAATGGAAGCAAAATTGGATGAATTAGCGGCCGAAAACAAAAGACTTGCTAGGGAGAATACTCAACTGAAGCAAATTGGGAAACTTCCTTCTCAACCGGATGTTAATTTCATCGAGCATTGCAATGCCATCTCTCTTGAAGATGAAGAGCCCTCTCTCATGAATGTCAATGCCATCACATTGAAGAGTGGACGAGTCCTTCCCACTCCGCAAAGAAAACCGAGCCATAATGATAAGGTGGTAGAAGCGGAAGTTGCTAATAAAAACCCCGAAGTTGAAATTCAAACTCCTACGGAAGATGAGAAAAAGGAAGAAGCGCCTGTTTTGATGAGGAAATATGTGCCAATGGTCCCCTTTCCTCAAAGGCTCAACAAAAACAAGCTAGATGGCCACTTCCAACGATTTGTGGAGATGTTGAAGAAGTTGTATGTCACTCTTCCGTTCTATGAGGTGATCACGCAAAATCCAACTTATGCAAAGTTCTTGAAAGATATTGTGTCTAGCCGAAGAGTTATTGAAGAATCTAGCATGGTAGCCTTGAACCATGAGTGTAGCGCCCTTTTCTCAAAGCAAACACCTCTCAAAGTGAAGGACCTCGGTCGATTCACCATTCCATGCTCTATTGGCGCCATGGATTTTGAGGACCCATTAGCCAACCTTGGTGCTAGTGTAAGTGTCATGCCTCTTGCGACCTACTACAAGCTTGGGTTAGAGGGAATGAAAGCTACCAAGATGACCTTGCAACTCGCCGATGGCACCAAGAGGCTACCCAAAGGAGTGATCGAAAATGTCCCAATCAAGGTAGACAAGTTCTACATACCTTGTGATTTCGTAGTGATGGACATGGGGAATAATGGAAACACCTCTCTTATTCTTGGACGCCCCTTCTTAGCCACCGCCGGTTTCAAAGTTGATCTAGGAAAGGGGAAGTTGACCTTGAAGATTGGAGGAGAGAAGATTAATATTGAGAGGCCCATGGGCGAACATGTGGCGGAACAAGAACCTTGTGAGTCGGAAGAACAAGCGAGTGCTAGGGCCGAGGATATTGAGGTCAAGAAGGTGACCAAAAAGGATTTGTACAATTCAATTGATCCCGGTGAGGACCCCCCTCTTGATCACTATTGGATGCACTCATGCCATGATGGGGTAAAAATAATAGTAGATGCTAAAACGGCAAGGAGTGAGAAGCAAACATCACCTTGGACGAGAGCCTTTAAGCAAGTTGCTTGCAGCTCCTCAAAGAACCCGGATTGAGTCTTCTAATATTCTACAAGTCCGCTTGAGGAGGGATCCTAGCAAAGGACTCCTCAAGTGTGTTTCTAAAAAAGAGATTCGGCTCGGTCTTTGCCAAGACGTTAAACTAGATCCTAACGGGAGGTAGCCCGGATTGTGAGTTGTCCATCTATGCTTAATTTGATTTCCTATGTATGCTTTGGTTTTGAATGTTTAATGTGAACATGGTGCTTGGAGGGTGAAAATGCATGATTTGATGTGTTGGTGTGGAATTGTGCTTGCATGATAATTCTTGGTGATGGTGATCTCTTTAGTGTGGAGTTTGATTGGTGTTGTTAGTTGGTAAAATTTTAAGTGTGGAGTGAGGTCTTCTCACTCCAACTCCGCTTCACATCACCAAGCCCCTCCATTTCCCTTGATATTTCTTTGTGTCATGATGTTGCCCCTAGTGCTCATATGCATATTATGAAGAATGTATATTACTTTCCTTGTTTGAATTCTAGTAATCGTATGCCATGATGTTATTATGTAACTAGTGAAGCTAACTTGCTCATACTTGCGTCGAATGACCTTGTATGTCACTTGTTACTTTTAACCTCTCGTGTCTTCTTGTCATCAAGGGAGTATTTACACCATGTTCAATCACGCTTTGCATAGTGGCGTCTTTTTCTCTTGGTTGGGGTACATCTACAAACGAGGGGAGTTCCTTTGCGCCTTCATCTCATCTTCATTGTTGTTTGCGGTTTTATGAGCATTGTTCACATGTTTGCATGCCATGCATATCATTTTTGATGGACACTTGCATCTTTTGCACCATATCCCTAATATGAGAGTGTAAAACCACATAGGTTGTGACTATCGATTCTAAATCTCTATAAATCACATCTAGCCTATTCGTCGCATTTGTTGGATCTTGAACCTAGAACCGACCTAGTCCTACGAATGTGCATTCTTGGGAATCAATATAATTGCTATCTCTTGTCTATCTAAATCTCTAAGTATTTTCGTTGAAATACCTTAGAACAAGTTTTAGCAAGCATTTTTAGAATTTCCACGAAAAACTTAGACTATTTGTTTCCTCCTTGGTGACTTGAGTTTTCTAACTTAGTGCCATGCTTATGTTTGATTCCCGCACATTCCATACACTTCTTTTTGAACATATTGTCAAGTTTTAAGTGTGGAGTCAAAAATAAAAGAGGGCGAAGCCCCATTCAAAAAAAAAAAATTTTTGCGGTCAAAGAGGGCAAAGCCCCGACTAAAAACTTTCTCAAGAGCTCGAGAAGTTTTGCTCCAAAATATACAAATGCCGGGGGTTAGGGAGGTAAGTCCCCCCTCGAAAGCATTTGTAGGCCAAAGGCCGTTTCAAAAAAAAAGGAAAAAAGAAGAAAATAAGAAGCACTTAAAACTTGACTCTATGTTTTCCACCATTCTTCATTTGTACGGGATTCATCATTTGCATGTGTGCTAGTTGGAATGACTTTTGGACGACCCATGTGCTTGCACGGGAGTACCATTTGGTCTATGCTTGTTTTTAAGAACTCATTGTGTCGAACTCCTCTTCCCTTATGGATTACGGCTTAAGCGCCTAAAACTTGGGAACGAGTTCCATGTCGCAAGCCCGTGGACTAGCCCTAGCTAGCATAGGTGAGCGATTGACGGTTTTTGTGCAAACTAAAAGCTTCACTTCTATTGTATTGCCTTGAAAATGAGTAGACTTTTGGGTGAGGCGATTGATGGCTCTAGTATTGATGATCTTGAATGCACAACCTCATGGTACTCAAAATGGTTCAAAAGTTCTTTTGATGATATTGTGATGGTAGTCCTAGCGTGGGGTGAGGGATTTGTGTTGAGAAATCATGGCCTTGGTTGAACACTTTTGAATTCATCTCTTATGGGATAAATGCATGTGGGATTTGTGAGTATTCCCATTTCTGAAAACTCTCACGAGACTATAACTCGTCCACTAGGGTAGCCTAGGGGTTTAAAGGCTTGGTGCATTCGCTAAATGCACTCGTGTCACCTACGAAAGTGGTTTATCATAAGTTTTGTTTGTTTCATAGTGTCTTAGGGCAGTTTTCATAACCGTATGAAGTTTTCTTTGAACCAATCCTAAGTGAGCGAAACGCATTAATATTGTTGACCCCTATGACCAGTTTGCTCGGGACGATCAAACTTTAAGTGTGGAGTGATTTGATAGCGCTAAAATGCATGCACCTTAGGCGACCTCTATGCTTATTATTTCGTTCGGTTTATCAGGATTTCACTTGCTATTTGATGCCTTGTGGTTCATTTCAGGCGAATTACAGAGTTTAAGCTGAGAACACAAGTGGGCATTGATTTTGGAGCAAAACCGAGCATTTCGGAGCAAAAACATAGATTTTCGGGCATTACGGGACAAATCAACCTCTCCGGAGTATTTTGGACCTACAAATCTCATACGGTGTCCGATTTGGTCGATTCAATGCTTGTTGGAAAGCTAATTCAAAGTACTACAACTTTGTAGTTTGCACCAAGATCAGATTCGGATGGTAAGAGGCTCTGAGGACCCGAACCGCGCGGCACAAATTAAGGGCAAGATTGTGCCGCGAGGCACAAATGCTCAGAAACTTCAGACGATCTTCTCCTTGGTTGTGCCGCGCGGCACAAACTCCTCAATGATTTGTGCCGCGAGGCACAAATGCTCAGAGAGTGCCAGCTCAAGCCTTCCCCTGTTTGAGCCGCGAGGCTCAAATCCCTTCACAAGATTGTGCCGCGAGGCACAAATGCTCAGAAATTTCAAAGAGTACCGGAAACCCTAATTTCTGCTATAAATAGAAAGTGGGAGAGAGAGAGAAAAGGGGGGCTTTTTGGGGGATTTCGAAGGCAGTTTTAGCTGGGATTTTGGGAGGTCTACAACAACAAGGAGTGAAGATCGGATCATCTTGTGTTATTGGATCTCATATTGGTTTTGAATTTCTAAACTCTACCTTTCATATGGGTGTTTACACTTTTGTCATTGTTTTTGCTTGTAAACTCACTATGAGTGAGTAGTGACTTTGATTGGGGATTATTGATCCCCTAGACATATTGTGATGATATAAATGCAATGGATGTTGATATTGAATGAATTGCACATGAATCTTCTTCATTTGAATTAAATGTTTAGAGTTGCCCATAAGGTGTTTGTGAAATGTCCTCAATGGGAACTTAGCTTAATCTCATGTTTGATGTAGCTCACGTTGATCAACATGAATTTAATGAAATGAATGGAGAGGCATTAGGACTTTTGTGTTACATGGCGACACTTGAATTCTAATGAGATTGGCTTGAATTTAACAAGAATGTGTTTATCTAGTCAATAGAGCGCGAGTGTGAGACTAGAAACGCATGTTCTATAGGGCCAATAGAGCGCGAGTGTGAGGTCCTATGCGAGGTGTAACCTCTTTATCCTAGGTTGTAGCGCGAGTGGAACTTAGGGGAAATGTTACATGGCTAAATTCTATTCAAGTGCATGCAAATTCATAATTGACATCTAATATCATCATCACTATAATTGTCTAGGTGGGGAAGTAATCCCTAGTCATCTTTGATTGATCGTTTATTCGTTTCTTTGCTAGAATCTCTCTTTTTGGATAGTAAATCATTGCTATCAACCTCTTTCGAGGCATAAACCCCCCACCACCTTAGACATTCTAGCTTGATCTTTAGCACAACTAGTTTAATCACCTATCTCTTGGGTACGACCTCGGATTTCCCGAGTCAAAATATAAATGTTTTGATTAACCGTGATTAGCATAAGTATTTGATTGTCTTACCGAATATTTACGCTATATTTACGAGCGATCAAATGTCCCCAAGTCATACCGGCACACATCTCATCAGGTGTTAATGTTATTCCGTGATTTGTTGGATCGACAAGAAGCCAACGATGTCATATGGACTCCATACAAGGATGAGATTTTCGGCACACTTAATCCATTGTGGGTAGCTGGCAGAGATAGTTGGAGGGTTGAAGTTCCTCTCATTTGTTTCCACATAGCTGAGTGGCACTATCGTTCGTGAGTTCTCCGTTAGTTGGGATGGAGACAACCACTTCAAGCATCGTCATCCGAGAGTCAGAACTAATCAGCATGTAAACGAGGAAATGCAAGGCAATATGGACATTTGGAATGATCGTGCTCAGAGGATTGTTATCGGTGATCCAGACATAGATGTATCGTATCGGGATGCATACTACTCATGGTATTTATCCGTGACTCGTAAGCGCATTCAGTCACCAGTGGACACTCCGAAGCCGTATCGCCCATACAGACCAGATCATTATGTAATGGTAAGTATTTTTTTATGAATTATAAGGGTAAGTGTGCTTCTAACTTCAAGTTAAATATTTTTATAAGTCGTGTCACTAGTGCGCAATTGCAAGGCAATTGATGGGTTGTTCGTTAAGACAACCAATATGGATACCCAGAGAGCACTGCGTGATATGTCATGCTACTCATGCCGACCTTTTGAAAATTAGAGAGGGTCATGCTTTGGATGTTGATGTGGAATCAATTCATATTGACAGTGGTATGTGATTTTATTCTTATTTCTGAATCATTGTTTGTATGCCTCTTTATGTGAATGTAGATTCGAATGAAGAAGTTCACTTGCCGCAAACTACAGAGGAAGTTGGCCCTTCTCAAGTGACTCAAGCAGAGTCACAAAGAAGTCCATTACAGAGGGCATCTACACGCATTAGAAGGATAACACAGCATTACACCCATTTATAAAATCTCGACATTCATGTATTTTGAGATATAACGATGATGATGTAACTTTTGGAGAAGTCATCGTTTATGTTTGATGTATTTGTATTCTGTGGTGATTATTAGGGTGATGAATTGATATTATGGTGACGGACATGGTTATTATTTTACTTTTAAATTTTCTGCATGTTATGTTCATGGTAAAACAAACTGTATTTTGAGTCATTGAAGGTTAAGGCACAGTCCAAGACAGCGGCTTAACCTGAAACACATTAACCGCTGTCCTGGACGACGGCTTAGTATTTTCCCTTACTAAAGCGCTATTTCATACGACTGTTTATCCATGTGAACATACCAGCCTCTGAGTTGTTAGATTACATTAAACCGCTCTGGGCGACGACGGCTTAACAATAAGACGCCCTTGGAGACAGCGGCTTAGCCATGTGAACATACCAAGCCTCTGAATTGTTAGATTACATTAAACCGTCGTCACCAACGGCGGCTTAGTTTTGGACGCCATGGTAAAAAGCGATTTTAGCTTACTTGACAAGTTGTGACCAGTCAAATTACTTTTTGGCTTAAATATGCCAGCAGGTGTAACCCGATGTCCTGGAGAGCGACTTAATGCTAATGTGCCATTAGGAATGAAGCCCTAAAACGTGAATAAATTGGGAATGAAATTTGAAGACTGGGTAGAAAAGGAATGCAAATTTAAATTTTGAGTAAATTGGGAAATTTTCCTATGATGGTGTGCTTGTGTATGGTAGGAGAGGTTATGTACAAGTCTGTTCACGTTTTTATGCATCTGGCTTCCTGTAAGGTCTAGGTGCTGGCGTTAGAGGGCTAGTTTTTTTGAAGTTCCCTTACTTATCTCGTATTAGTCACGGTTCAGGCATATTTGAACCCTTCATTTTTTGTGATATGAGTTTGGCAATTGTCCATTCGTTATCAATTTTTTTTAAAGACCCTTATTCTTAATAATAATTAATAATGATGGTGCCGCTCGACTTCTAAAAATAGATAAATGAACAAATCGTACATTTTCATATTTCTTTCCACCTCTTAAATTTTACAAGCTCTTAATAAAGCATAAGACTAATACCAATATCAAAAAATACACTAGTAAAATGAATAATGCTTTCTAATAGATTATTGATTCGATGAAAAAGTAAATGGACATAGATATCAAATGACCCTTTGTCTTCATTGCCGTTAGGCTCACCACAACTACTGTCGGTGGATGCATGACGCGACAGCGGTGGTGCCATGGCAAATGAGAAATTGAATTTAGGGTTTAGAGTTGGGAGAGTTCAGGGGTGATATATTATGGTTGTTAGATAAACGAAATTACAGAGATATAACCTTGAAACTGAAATTAGAACGAGAACTATTTTATCCGTATCCGTTCTAGATGAGATTTGGTTCCATTTATGCCAATGCCTTTTTATCTTCTTTTTTAGATATTTGCTTTTTTTAACGTGTGTTTTCTTTTTCTTTTTTTTATTTATATATAAAATTGCCATTTTAGATGAAATATTTTATACTTGTTAGAGAAATTGAATTTATGGTTTAGACTTTAGAGTTGGGAGAGTTCAAAGGTTGATATATTGTGGTTGTTAGATGAACCAAATTACAGAGATATAACCTTGAAACTGAAATTAGAACGAGAATTATTTTATCTGTATCCGTTCTAGATGAGATTTGGTTCCATTTATGCCAATGCCTTTTTATCTTCTTTTTTTAGATATTTGCTTTTTTAACGTTTGTTTTCTTCTATATATATATATATAGGGAAGCACTCCGTTGAGGCATGGTTGGTAGAATGAGACTGTGAGGCACAACGTGAGCCAATCATTTTGATGACGTGGCATTGGAAAAGTAATTATTGGGGGGAATTTATGAAAGGGTAAATTGGGTTTTTTGAATAACCTGACATATTTGCAGAGGGGTAATAATAAAAAAACAAAAACATGAGAGAGTGTTTTTGAAATGGGTTTTTGAAATTTCGAGCGATGAACGGTGTTGGAAGCCAGTTTTTGACGAGCGACGAACGGTGTGTTAGTTGAGCGTCGACGAACGAAGGGTGGTCGAATCGAGTTTCCGTTGAGCATTTTAGGGTGTTAGACGAGTGAAGGGTGAGAGACGAAGGTTGTTCGAAGCGTTCGTCCGATGTGCAGTTTCGGTTGACGGACAAAGGGTGTTGCCACGGCCGTGTTTCAGAGCGTGGTCGAGTTGTAACTGTATTTCAGAGCGTGGTCGAGTGCGAAGGGTGGGTTAAATTTGGTGGACGGAGTTGACTGATTTCGTTAGGGCGTTTATTGTCGGCGGAAGGGGGAAATTGTTCTGATAAGCAATGTCTGCGAAGAGAAGTGTTCCAGGTAAATTTTTTAACGAATACAAGTTTTTGCGATTAAGGCACAACCCTGCTTCTTTGAATTTTTGCGATTTTATTATCAATGTTTGTTGAACTAGGTTGAGATGAACGATGAGAATTTCCTGATTTTGTTTTTGATCCTGATGGTGGATTTTGGTTGATTAATTTTTCTCTTTTGGACAATTGCTGTAAAAATGATGTATTTATATGTAAAGAATATTGGATAGTAGGCTAGTAGCAGTGAAGGGATTGAGAGTTGGGGTTTTCAGAATAGATGTAAATGGCTTTGGCTTTGAGTGTGTAACTTGTGCCAGTCTGAGGACTTCAGATCATTGCTCAATTTAGTTGTTTTGATGCTTGACCAGTGGCATGATTTTTGTAATTTGGGTTCTAAATGTGCACTGTAAAGACATGGATTTATATCCTCTATTGCTGGCATGTTATGTACATATGCTCCTCTAAATTTATTTATGACATTTGCTGCTGTTAGCAATACATGTGCTATCTTGATTTTATTGAATGTGGATCAAGATGTGTGTTGATTGTTTGTCGACATTTTGAAGATCTCTTTTTCAAGTTAGTTTGTAAGAAAATGGTTGCTACAATTTATGAGTCAAGCTAGGTTGTTTGTTTATGCTGCTCTAGTGTGTATTTTTATTTTCGCTGATTTTTTTTGCAGAGGTTTGCAACGAGGAGCAGAGGAATGCATAGGGGTTTTGCCTCACAACTTTGTGGAATCTGCGAGGATGGCTGTTAAGAGGACGCCGTTAAGAGGATGGCTCGCTTGGCTGAGCAACAACTGATAAGAAGATGGCTCGCTTGACTGAGCAACAACTCATGTGATTTGTCCTATTCAAACTCATGTGATGGTCTCGTGACTTATGGTCCGATTGGGGTTTGGAAAGTAGTGCATTGTGACTTTTTGTATATTATCCTGCTTGTAATAGAAAGCTTGCATTCGACAGAGAACCTAAATTTTGGATTTTGGGTAGTTGTTGTTGTTGTAACAAAGCCGGCTCTGTGATGTGTAATAATGTGATGAATTGAAAAAAAATTATAGGTTGATGATGTAACAAAGTTGTTGCCGTTGTAAGAAGCAGTTTCATTTTGTGTACACCTAGCCAAAACACCCACTAGGTTACGTTCGAAGTATTTTGTGTACATGGTGTTTATGTGTTGAAATATGATAAACAAGTGTGCATTTAGGCATACAGATGCTTTAGCAAACGAGCGTGCATTCAGGCAATTTATTCTGAAACGAATGTGCAAATGAGTTATCAATAAGGGTGTAATGCCATATGAAATAAGAGTGTAAATACCATATGAAATAAAGAAATTGATTGCAATTTATTATGAAACGAATGTGCAAATGTGTAATCAACAAGGGTGTAATGACATATGAAATAAGGGTGTAATGCCATATGAAATAAGAAAATAAATTGCAATTTATTATGAAACGAATGTGCAAATGTGTTACCAACAAGGGTATAATGACATATCAAATAAAGAAATTGATGGCAATTTATTTTGAAACGAATGTGCATATGTGTTATCAACAATGGGTAATGACAAATGAAATAAAGAAATTGATTGCAAATTATTTTGAAATGAAGGTGCAAATGGGTTATCAACAAGGGTGTAATGACATATCAAAATTAGAAATTGATTGCAATTTATTTTGAAACGAAGGTGCAAATGGGTTATCAACAAAGGGTGTAATGATATATGAAATAAGGGTGTAATAGCATATGAAATAAGGGTGTAATGGCATATGAAATAAGGGTGTAATAGTATATGAAATAAAGGTGTAATGACATATGGAATAAGAGTGTAGTGGCATATGAAATAAAGGTGTATTGTCATGTGAAATAAGGGTGTAATGACATATGAAATAAAGGTATAATGACATATAAAATAAGGGTGTAATGGCATATGAAATAAAGGTGTAATGCCATATGAAATAAGGGTGTAATGACATATAAAATAAAGGGTGTAATGAATGTGCAAATATGTTATTCTGAAACGAAGGTGCTGATGGGTTATCAACCAAAGGTGTAATGCCATATGAAATAAGGGTGTAATGACATCGATAAAAATTTGAACTTGGCTACATTGCAATAAAACAATCCATTACACTAACACACTTCAAACACGCCAATGAAACGAAAGATGTATCAGACACAGAATGAATATGCTTACTTTAAACGAATGTGCATCGATAAAATACAAAGTACATTGTTAATGTTTTATACAGAGTGAGCACTAGTAGACAATAATGATTAACGAGAAACAAATATGAGGGTGTGTCAAAAATCATGTAACCATAGTCACTTCTTTGTCATCAAACTAATCCATGCCACCAAGACCTCTCATTCCTTACATGCCACCAAGGCCTTCTTAGCACAGCAAGCAAGACACCACATAAGTCGGAGTGCCTTAATATAATACTCAGAAGCAAACATTGAGGTAACAATGGTGAAACTGGTACTCACAATCTCATCCGTAATTATCACATTTTGTTCTTATCCATTTGCCTACAAATCACAGAAAACATCATAACAAAAACATTCAATTAAATACAGTGCAAATTGTTCAATGTAAATACATGTCGCAACCACAAACAAAGAATCATAATATGAAACTAAATTTCTCATTCATATGGTTTGGCCTTGTACATTATATTCTACAAAGCATGACTAATCATCCCATAACACCTTAACCCTGCAATTTGTAGAACTACGGAATTACTAAGAGTTTTTATATAATTCACCAAGGCCCAAGCTATGCTAAAATAACCCACAATGCTGATATTCGTAAAATTAAGAACTTCAATCCACAATTCAACATTTTTGAGCCAAAAATTCACATTTTGAACAAAAATAAAAATGTACAACATTTTTTTAACTAGAATGAACAAATACTTGACAGATGCTCAATTATGAAGAACTGGGTGACAAAACTGAAAACCCCAAGCATAAAAACACATCGGACATCTAACAATGAAGTTTACAATAACTAACACTCTTTCAAACATGTTAGATTTCATATGACTTTGCATACTCAAGCAAACACATTGCAACAGCAAAGCTCGACTTGAAATTTGAATTTATCACCATAAGTCTTATTAAAAAAACAGGACACAAAAATATCACTCTATACCACCAAATAAAAAGACCAAGCCAAATATGGATCCCAATCTTTCTTGCACAATTCTAATCCCTAAGGTTCAGATAACCATCCACTCCCAGTCACTCCCTTTCATTTTTTCTTAAAACACCTTTATCAGTCAATAAACTTAACAGGACGGAAAGACGATATCCAATACCTCGGTTCCTTAAGTTCAAAGATGGAAAGCTGAATATTCCTGGAACTGATGGATTCCAGCTTCTCCTCCGCAATAAGCTGTCGGCATAAATATCTACATTAGAAAATCACCCCAAATCAGATTACAACAATCAACAACAAAAAAACAGTAATTACACAGACTAAATCCAACTGCTTGAAACAATTTTTAATCTAACCTGGACAAAACTTCACAAGAACGAAGCAAAATCCTCACAGCCGTCATCGTCGCATTCCAAGGATTCATGCGGCCAGATTATCCTCCACACCTCCGCGCCTCCTCCTGTCGCCAGCGCTGCCTCAAGCCGACGTTCTAGTCGCACCAACGGTAACTCCGATTAGGTTGCTTACAAAGTTCAACACAGTACCACCATGGCCTTCTCAGCCATCTCCGTCCCCCGTTCCAACACCATCTCCACCAGCGGCTTCACACCGGTGCAGATCTGGAACCTTCACAATAGCCTCTCTCTCCCTTCTAAAGCTTGGTTTAGATGAGCCGTCAACAAACCTTCGCGAGCAAAAATTGAAATCCAAATCGGTGCAGATCTGGAACTCCATGTCTGGGTTTCGTCTCGGCCGGATCACGGATGAGAGAGACAGTATATAGTAGAATTGATGTGTATTGTAATACAAATACCAAAATGCCCTTCTAAAATGAATTTATAATTTGTTTAGTGAAAGAAAAGGTTAAGAATATGGAAAAGATAGTGGGGCAAGTGTCACTTTTCTATTGGATGAATGAAGATGATGTGTCTGAATGAGTGGCTGAGGTGTTGCCTCACAGTCTCATTCTAATTTGGCTGCCTCATTTGAACGCTCCTATATATATATATAGGGGAGCACTATTTTGAGGCAAGTTGGTAGAATGGTACCGTGAGGCACGATCTCGCCCGTCTATTTTTGTGATCGGACGCACGTGGCGAAGCCACGTGTCAGCCGCAATTGTTGACTTTTCAAAAGTTAGTGTATTTACTATTTGTGACACGTGGCGCACTAGAAATGCACGGGGGGTTAGATGGACGATAGAGATCGTGCCTCACGGTACCATTCTTATTTTGCTGCCTCATTTGAGCGCTCCTCTATATATATATATATGAAGGGGCGTTCAAATGAGTACGGGGTGTTTTTGTGAGGTCGTAGGGACAATTGTGAATCATCGATTGAGTTTGATCAAAGCCACCATATTAAGACATGTGTCCCATTCAACTTGATTTGTTTTATTCAATTATTTAATACATTAGTTTGAAAAAGAAAACACAAGAGCACATTAGACAATTTGACTACTGCTTTACACTGTTCAGTTTCCACATTTCAATGCATCGTACTCCCATCATCTCATCGTTTTCTCTTCCGTCCCCAGATCTAGAACGTGACATTTGTTTATCCGTCGACCGTAAGTAGATGGAGCTGGAGGCACCGATGGTGGCTTTGAAGCTGTGAAGATTTCTCCTTAACTCGCGCCGGTTTCCTCACCTGGCCTCCAGCACAACCACGCCCCTCGCCGATGGTGTTCTGGTGTTTTCTCCCTCCGTCTCCAGAACAAGTGCGTTTGATTTCTCTCTAGTCTCTACAAATCGAAATCGGAATTGTTTGATTTCTCTCTAGTGCCTAGCCGATGGTGTTCTGCTATTTTGTTTGCGGCATTCGGTTCGAATCAGGTTTTTGTTAATTGTATTTGAATTTGGGTGTTTAGCTAGTTTAATTTGTAGCCTCATCTTCTTCAACAAAACTATTTTAATTTTCCGCATCTGGGTGTCTCCCATTTCACTTCTGTTTTTTGTTTCTAGTCCCGTTGAGTTCTCTTCTCAGACTCTTTTGATGAATTTGTGTTTTATTTTTCAATATGATAGGCATTCATGTTGGAGAAGATGAAGGCTCCTGCGGGATGGAGGTTTGTTTGGGTTGTCCGACTAGGTATCAATGTATAGATGCGCAGACGAAGCAGTGTGGAAGAAGCAGAAGATGGCTGGGAAGCTAGCTGATTTTTTGATTCTACATGATTGTTGTGGAAGAAGCAGAAGATGGCTGGGAAGCTAGCTGGATTTTTTGTGAGTACTGGGACACAGGGTGGTGGCCAAGAGACTGTGCGGTAACGTTTTATTCATGTTCAAGAGAGTGTTACATAGGCTAGTTGCACTGACGCAAATGATACTACTTTAATCTAGTGTTGAAGTAAACTGTCTAAGTCGTTGGATTGCTAAATTCGGACAATCTTCATGGTATTTGAAGTTTGTGTAGGTTGATTTGAAGTTCATGGTTGATTGCGATGAAAGTTTGTGTAGGTTGATTTAAATTAAACTGTGTACTTTAATTTGAAGTTCATGGATCATTGTGATGAAAGTTTATGTAGGTTGATTTGAAATAAACTGTGTACTTTAATTTGAAGTTCATGGTAAACTGTCAAGGTTGATTGTGATGGAAGTTTGTGTATTTTTGCAGGAACATGTCTGGTGTATTATGGGAAGTGGTTTCGACAGATCAGTTTTTGTCATTTTATCAGGGGTTCGGGACAAAAAATGTGCAGGCTTTCATTTCCTGGTTTCTTTACTTCCCCGATTATAAAGAATGAGGTATGCTGACCTTCCCAGATTAAATAGGATAAAAATGTGCTGTTTTTAAATTTCTTGAGCTCTCATACATGTGTGTGCATGTCTGTTTGCATCTGTGCTTTTCTTATGTGTGTTTCTGGTTGAGTATTTTTTTAGTGTCCTTTTTCAATCGTAGCAGAGAGAAATAGAATAGCCTTTTGTCTTTTGTCGGCCATGTTGAAATTGTTGTTTGGTTATATGTGACAAGAGGGTTTAGTATCTGATAATGTTTTGTTTGAATATACATTGCGGATTGATGATAATGTTTTGTTTGAATATATTTTTATTCGTCCAGGATCTATATGTGGCATTTAGGACGAAAGTATTTCACCCAAATATCAACAATAATGGAACTATATGTCTTTATATGCTCAGGGAGCAGTGGAGTCCGACCTTAACCATCTCCAAGGTTTGTAATATGTGATTCCTGTGCTTTTGTTTTTACTCAATGATATTTTTACGGAAATTTGTTTGCTTTGTGGCACTGGGGAAGCAGGTAAACACCAAGTCAGCGCAAAAAGTTGTGGCCTTATTGACAATTAGGAGGTTCACTCGTGTGGTAAAGACCAAGTCAGCGCAATATTCAGCGCCCTATGCGCATGTGCAAAAATTGCAATCAAATGTCCAATCATGACCGTGACAACCTGTCCAGTACCTTTTTTGGCATGTGTATCACAATCACATGTGGCAACCGTTACACGCGATTGTCATACACTGTTTTTTTGGAATATGCATCCATGCCACTCTTTTGTTCCTGTACTTTTACAAAAATATCCTTGTAAGAGCAACTCCAATGGTTTGGTAAAACCATTAGCTATAATATATATATAATAATGGATATGTATAATCTACATGACCAAAATCAGAGAATGCTCCAATGGTGCTTATCTAAAATGATTATGTATATTAGTATTTTTTTTCAAGAATTATCAATAATTTTAATTTATGGATTAAATTACATCTAAATCATTTTGAGGTCCATGTTTCCAATTAAATGGTCACAAATTTCATTATTGTTAACAGAATAGTAGCAAATAATAACGACAAAGATATATTGATAATGTTAATAATTCATATGGTGATACTTTGACACCTTATCTCTTCATCATCAGGGAAGATCCCATAGTATGTAGGTTGTCATTTGGGGATGATTTTACCTTTTTCTTAGACATGTTTGAAGCGAATTTTGGTGAGTTTCGTAGCTCTGTCCAGCTATGCGAGAATGAAAAGGCGCTGCCTTGTAAACTTTGATACATCTCCATAGCTTGACGTACCTAGAATGTAGATAGCTATCAATCAACCATTTGTACATTCACAATCAATATGACATAATTCAAATCTCATACCTTGTCCACTTCACCGATTCCGCTTTGATTTCTGCCCTCTATTTGGTTATAGAATCCTTGAAACTTGCTTACACATTTTTGTATGCTCGACCATCGGTTAGTTAAAGCTATTGGAGTTCTTTCACTCGTGAATGTTTTATGCTCATCAAAATAGCTTGCGATTCTACTCCAATAACTAGTTTGTGTTTGATTATTACCTTTTATTGGGTCCAAACTCACATTTTCCCAAGCAGATATAAGCAGCATATCTTCTGCAATCGTAAAGTTCTTCGATCGTCCCTTTTTTTGGGACAAATTTGGTTGAGAGTTCATCTCTTCATTGTCTTCGCATAGGCCTTCATTTAGCAATTGTGTGAATGACTCATTCATTGTCGAACTGAACCTCCTGTTGACCAACAAATCTGCAACCACAACCAAACCCTAAATATAAAAATTCAATCTTTTATCCAATGAAAGACACACAAAAATCATAACACTCTGTCAAACCCTAAACTTGAAAATCCAATCATTAATCCAATGAAAGACGCATAGCAAAAAATTATAATAAAAGATAAGCAATCACTCTGTCAAACCCAAATTCACGAATTCATCCCGGTAGAAATCTCCATGTGATTGTAAGAAGGGAATTAAGTAGAGATGGGAGAACAATTGTAGCTATACCTTTCCAAGACGATTCCCGCGCTAAAACCCTAAAACGGAGGCAAAGTCGAAGACGATGGAGAAATAGCGATGGTTAACTGCGTAGCGAATATGAATCTCGGTTAGCGTCCGATGTATAATTTTACAGAAAATAACGCAGCGTTGGAGACGGACAAAATAAGGTCGTAAGTTAAACTGGATGCCATGTGGGCTGATTTAAGCTATTGGGCCTTTTTACATGCTTGCGCTGGAATTGCTCTAAGTGAAGATGATACTAGCTAAACAGGCAGATGGTCATGTATTTTTTTGTTTTGGGACACTTACTTGATATCAGTTGATCATGCAGTGAATGGAAGTGCAGAACAAAACAGGTTTTTCATTCTTAAATGTCCCAAATTGATTTTACCATCTTTTTTAAGTGTAGAACTGAACTTCATTCACAATGTCTGCCAATCTAAAAAAGTTCGGAACTGAACTTTAATTGCCATGTCTCTCACTCTTGAGTGTGCATAACTGAACGTCAATTACTCGGTCTGCCACTCTTGGATGTGCAGAACTGAACTTCAGTCACAATGTCTCCCTATCTAAAAAAAGTACAGAAATGAACATTAATTGCACTGTCTTCCAGTCTTGGATGTGCATAACTGAACTACAGTCGCACTGCTTGCAACACTTGGAAGTGCAGAACTGAACTTCAGTCGCACTATCAGCCTTTGTACAAAAGTGCAGAACTGACCTTCAGTCACACTGTCTTCCCTTGTACAAAAGTACAGAATTGAACTTGAGTCACACTACATGCCACATATTTATGTGCATAACAGAACTTCAGTCACACTGTCTGCCTTTATACAAAAGTGCAGAACAGAACTTCAGTCACACTGTCCATGTTTGTTCTGCACTTTAAGACTCCAGTCCATGTTTGTTCTACAATTTCTTGCATTTTTAAGACTACAGTCCATGTTTGTTCTGCACTTTTTTGCACTTCCAAGACTTTAGTCCATATTTGTTCTGCACTTTTTTGCATTTTTAAGACTACAATCCATATTTGTTCTGCACTTTTTGCACTTTTTTAAGACTACGCTGGATGTTCTGCACTTTTTTAACACCCGATATTCTGCACTTTTTTAACACTCAATGTTTTGCACTTTTTCAACACTCGATATTTTGCACTCGATATACCATACGTATTTTACACTTTTAAATACTCATGAAATACAACTTGAATGGTCGTGCATCAGAGCTGAACATCAACCTACTCTCGGGTCCCTATCTGTCATCCATACACAAGACATGATGATCATGTTATTAGAGCACTTCAATGATGATCATGATGTTCTAACTTACAACTATCTCGAACCTACTGATCACTTTACTGGTGGTAGCATCATCAAAATCCAGTCCCCATGGCAATGCACAGGTGGAAGGAGTTCCATAACCAGCTACTTTGAAGCTGCAAAGCAGTGAAATACAATAAGTTAAACCGCATTGGAAAGAAAAACACTTCATCATTTTTAACACAGTCAGAAAGTTTCATTAAGAGAATCCTAACAAAGTCAACTCGTCCCTGTGAATTCACAAAACAAACTAGATCATTTCTTTATCTTTCACTGGCACAATTCAATGAGTATTTGAGCTTCGACATAATTAAAATATCCTCTCATATTCACTATAAACTCCAGTGACTGAGTAACTATTAATTAAATCCAACTCAAAATGCATCAAGCAGCGAACAAAAATATCAAAACACAATCTCAAGTAGACGACACAAACATACCAAAGCACACGGATCTAACGCTCAAAAATCAAAGCTACGACGGAGGAAGGTCAGGGATTACTGTTGTTCATATAATGAAATTTTGCACAACCAAAATACCTGTGACATTCTTCATTTGGAACACAAACAAAAACAAAAACAAAAAAACAAATCAATTTATGCATAAATCAACAAATCATATAATGAAATTTTGCAGCAATTATGCACAACCAAAGATCAATCATTCAACACCTAAAAGCCCTACATCTGACCTAAACCCAAACACAAACAAATACACAAAAACAAATACTATTGTAAAGAGGGATGGGGAGGAGTACCAGCAATGGTGGAATTGTCCCAGCCTTGCAACATGTTGTCTACAGCGGCAGAGCTGAACTCTTCGTCTATTTGAGAGACTTAGGGTCAATTTTGCATTTTCCGCACATGATGATGCAGACTTAGTTAAAACAGCAGCAAATTCATTTTGTATGTTAAATAGGATGTGCACGAACTCTTGTCGATGGATTGATTAACCTACTACACGCATACTTTGTCATCTACCATTTGGAAATTTACTCTTTAATTTGCGTGAAGCTCAACCGAAACTCAAAGACAAAGTTTTACCTTCCAATATGCGCGAAGCTAATCAGCTACCACCTTTACGCATTCAACCGCCATTTCAAGCAACGACTCAAAAATCTAGTCGACGAGGGAAAGGTAGGCTCGTTGTCGAATTGAGCGTGTGGAAGAACTGCGACAGTGATGTTGGAATCCTTTGGTATTGATGATTACAAACACTTAGCCTATGTGTTGTCTAAGTGTGCAGAAATTCATGATTATATTTAATGGTGCAAGTGTTGCGCATTAATTGAAGTATGAAGATCCATGAAGATATGAATTGAGATATCGAACAAAGTTTCAAGACCCATGAAGATGTCAAATTGAGAACTCACGGATCTGATTGAAGAGATTATAATTGCTGATTGAAGAAAATTGATGGCAAGTATTAATTGCTGATTGAAGCAAATTGATGGCAGACTTAATCACAAGGATTGATTGCTGATTGAATTAAGGATAATATATTGAAGACAGATTGAAGCAATATTGATGGCAGATTGATTGCTGATCAAGACAATATATTGAAGGTTAATAAGAAAGCATTAAAGATAGGAATATCTGCAGGCCGGATATGGAAAGCTCGAATTAATGCTTTCCACCATTAAGGAAAGAATTCATTACAAATCTGGACAGATTTGGAAAGCTGATCTTGTGACTGTTGAGATGGGACGACGAGGCGAGCTCAAAGCATATATAAGGTAAAGGAATCTCAGAAGAGAGGTGCGGCTGTTTTTGAGAGATTCAAGTGTTTGCATACGAGGAGTAGCACCGCCGGCATTACACGCACTGAGGCGTGGCGGTCTCTTGGGAAGAACGGAGCGACTGGATTCCAGGAGCAAAGTTGCTGAAGTCGCACACACGGAGGTTTGAGTAACGAAACGATTACTTTGTCGGATTGAGTAGAGGTCATCAAATAGAGTCTGGATAATAGACCTAGTTTGTAAACCCTACAAGTATATCAGAATATAAAGTAATCGGTTTCGCAAATCCTTTCAGAGCAATCTGAAAGGTAGTGGTTTTTCCTTATCATTGTTGTGATAAGGTGTCCACTCTATATTCGTGCGTAATTATTTTCAGTCATTTAATTTCCTGCATAATTATTTCCGCTGCTATCTGACCATCAGACGGAAAAGCACTTCGTGACTTCCGTCTGACAGACTGCTAACACTAACACGTGGTATCAGAGCCGAGTGCTCTAGATTTTGCTTGTTAGCTTTGCAGGAAAAATATGTCGCCGATCAACAATTCGTTCTGGAAACCGCCGCTGCTGAAGCCTGGACAGTTTGACTGGTGGCAAGACCAGTTTGAGGCTCACGTCTGCTCGCTGGATGGACAGCTCTGGAGCATATTGGAGACGGGTCCTCTTGTCATCCCACTTGACACAATAGATGCTGAAAAACCAGTGGAGAAAACCAAGGATAAGTACACTGACGAGGACTACAGAAAGCTGGAGAAGAATGCTAGAGCAAAGAAAGTTCTCTATATGGCTCTTTCTCCCGGAGATCAAATTAAAGTGGCGATGTACAAGACCGCTAAGGATATGTACGATGGACTAGTGAGACTGTACGGTGGAAACGTAGACATCAAAAGAAATAGGATTCTAGCTGCCACAAAGGACTACGAGACGGTCATGCAGATGAAGGATGAATCCTTGGAAGATTTCTATACCAGATTCCAAGTCATAGTCGGACAACTAGATTACTTGAACGATAAGCTCCCAGAATGGAAAATTACACACCAATTCATGCAAGCCCTGAAGTGGGACCACGTGACATTAGCACTACAGGCTCAAAAGGGGATCAAGACATTACACTAGAAGAACTGGTAGCCAACCTTCAGAGTCAAGCAGGAATCGTGGAAAGGAAGATGGCCAGGAGACAGACAGATAAGTCCTAGGTCGTCGCCCAAAAAGTAGAAAAAGCTCTCAAACTTGCACAAGCAAATGAGTCACCAAAAAGGGAGGATGATGAAACAGCCTTATTAACAAGAGCCCTCACGATGGCCAATATCAGCAAAGGACAGAACTTCAGCAGAGGTCCATCAGGAGGAAGTCGTGGCAACTCCTCCAGAGGAAACAAAGGTGCTACGTCAAGTAAAAAAGGGGGAAACCGAGGAGAAAAAGAAGACAGAACATGTCACCACTTCCAAAAGAAGGGGCATCTATCAGAAGACTGCTACATCAGAAAGAAAGGAGAAGCATCCGTCCCCAAGCCAACTCATGCCATGTTCGCCGCATGGGGAGACTCGGATGAAGAAAGTGACGATGGAAAGCATTCAAAGGAGGCCTGCCTAATGGCTCACTCTACAACTAATGAGGTAATGGATACTAATTCCTTTGTTGATAGAGTCTTTTCTGAATCTGATCTTGCAGAAACGCTAGCCAAAGTTTTGGCCAAACACCGAGACCTAGAGGACAGACTGGCAGAGATGCAACAGGATCATCACGATGACATAGAAGAGAACCATCTCTGGTCAACCAAAGCCATGCGTCTTGAAAAAGAAATGGCAGAGCATGGCTGTAGGTGTCGTACCTGTGAAGGAAGAGATAGATAGATCAGCGACCTAATTGATGAACTGAGACGTATGTCGATCGGAAACATTGAGTTGGTCGACTTCAAGACAAAGGTTGAAGAGCTAAATGATGAGCTGATTAATCTCAGACAAAACAATGAGGAACTCCTTCAATTAAATGATAATTAATATTCTATAAATTAATTGTACCATATTTATTTATTATTATTAATCAAAAAATATTCTATAATAATTAATAGTAAAAAATTAAAATAAAAATACAACATGTAGCAATTGTTTTACAAATTATATTGTACTTGATTTTTTTAAAATTTTAATAAAACTTATAATTAGGAATGAGTGAGTAACTAAATAAACAAAATTTCCATTGTAGTAAAATATTATTTAGACAAATTTTATTTATGATTTATATTTAGAAAATAGTTTCATTTTATTTAGGGCGAATAATAATTTATTTTTAAAAACAGACCATTTAACAGCGCTTTTCCATAAAAGCGCTGTTAAATGTGGACTTTAGACAGCGTTTGGTTACAAGCGCTGTCTTATGTCTATTTTTAATTATTTTTAAAAACAGACCATTTAACAGCGCTTTTCCATAAAAGCGCTGTTAAATGTGGACTTTAGACAGCGTTTGGTTACAAGCGCTGTCTTATGTCTATTTTAGACAACGCTTGTAACCAAACGCTGTCTAAAGTCCACATTTAACAGCGCTTTTCCATAAAAGCGCTGTTAAATCGTCTGTTTTTAAAAATAATTAAAAATAGACATAAGACAACGCTTGTAACCAAACGCTATCTAAAGTTCACATTTAACAGTGCTTTTATGGAAAAGCGCTGTTAAATGGTCTGTTTTTAAAAATAATTAAAAATGGTTGCGGAATATTGTTGACAAAATGGGAGATTATAATATTTTACTACAAAATTTCCATTGTAGTAAAATATTATTTAGACAAATTTTAGTTATGATTTATATTTAGAAAATAGTTTCATTTTATTTAGGGCGAATAATAATTTATTTCGTTTAATTAATAATTGATTGGGTAGTCCAACATTAATTTGGATTCAAAAATAAACATGCAACAATGCTAAAAATAAATACATAAAAAAGTAGACATATCTAATCAATATTTCCTCCAAATTGTGCTCCATTTTTTTTCCTAAGAATTATATGCATTATATATATGTTGAGTATAACTTAGTTTTTGTTTAATAAATAATGTATTCATATTTAAAAAATATGTGTTATATATTTAATTTATATATTGTTTTGAATTAATGATAATATCTCATTAATTATAATATATATATTAATGTTAATTTCTAAATAATTTTAAATTAATAATTATATTTTAATTGTTATATTTGATGGGGTGTGGGGGTAAAATGAGAAATAAACGTGGCACCCACCGGGGGGTGTGGGAGTGTGGGGGTTGTGAGGAGAATGACCCGATTTTTTTTATCATGTTGGAGGATGCTCTAATAACTCCTTCTCACCTGATCTCAACTATATATATATATATATATACAATTGTCATTTTAGATGAAATCTTTTATACTTGTTAAGACACCTAATTTGAATATAACCTTTTCAAGAAATATATATTACAATTTAAAAGTCGTTGAGCGAGCATCAAAAAAAAAAGTCGTTGAGCACGGTCATAGACATCGTTTACCATGTTGCATAAATGTCGTCACATAAATGTCCATATAAGAATACTTAAGAAGTATGCCGGGTACGCCATTCTATGTGACAGAAACGAATGTGACATACGTCACTATATTTTGTAAAAGTTTACAAAGATACCTGCGTTTTTGTGTTTTATTCGATTCTAGTTATAAGAACCTCGAATATATTAACATAAAGCCTTTTTACATATAGCTAACTAAGCGTTATTGAGTTTTGTCAAATGTTTGCTCTTTATTTACTCGGGTATTCCCCATTATATCATTGTAACGGTTAGATTTATGATCTGAACAACCATTAAATCCTCTAATCGATCGAAAACTCAATTGCTATAATTTATATAAGATGATGAGCCTCATATGTACTGAACACATATTAAAATCATTGTAACCCATTGTCTATTCGAATTTTGTTGTAATCACACATATGTACTTTCATGTAACTACACATAGGGGAGCGCTTGGTTAATAATCCCTAAAAATTCGAGAACTTGAGAATCCAAATCTCACAATTAGATCATGATGCATCTTTAAATCTGCATGTGACATATGTCCAAAAAGTAAAGTCAAAATTGGTGGCTTTCGTTCACCAATATTACCTTGAAATTGAAATCGGAATGCGAATTATTATATTTATTTTATTGTTTAGACATTTTTGTTCCATTTATATCAATGCTTTTGTACTCTCTTTTTTTTTTGCTTTTGTGCAATATAAAAGGAGTCTTCAATTGCCATGTTTAGATGAAAACTCTTGTAGTCTCTCTACCATACATAATTCAAATAATTTTTTATTACTAATAAAGGAAAACAAAAAAAGTTCGCAAATGAAATTCGGGAAAAGATCACGTAGGAAGTGTGTGTTTTGGTAAGAAATAGGAATTTAAATCAGCCTTTAGATTACAGATCGGACGGTTATAAATAAACAATAATTTTTGACATTTAATTAAATAAAAATTAATGGATGAAAGGCATTATGGGCAGAAAAACACAATCGTGTTCTTGGGATCCTGGTTTTTCGCCAGAATTGATCCGTCCGCAGACCGGACTGGCGACGCAGATAACACTTTTCAGTCGAGGACGAGGTGGCGGGCTGGCGACGCAGATAACACTTCCCAGTCGAGGACGAGGTGGCGGGCACTACCAATTGTAAAGCTTATTTGAGCAGTCACGGTATTTCGGAAGGCGACCTGAAACCTAATTGAGATTTCGAGCGACGGTGGGATTTTTATGCTCGAGGCTGACGATAACCATCATCACGATGAGGAGATTGAACAGGGCAAGGAGGTTGAGCATAAGGAGTCGTTGATGGATAAGATTTCCGAGAAGGTCCATGGTCATGACTCGTCGAGCGATTCCGGTGAGGACGATAACCATCTTCCGATTGAGCATAAGGAGTCGTTGATGGATAAGATTTCTGTATATGAGTTATATATAACTTAGTTTAACTGATTGAGTTTGATTGTTAGGCATAACATGACTTTGTTCATTGATACATTTTTGGCAGCAGAAAGCTGATGAAGTGATGCTGGTGCCCCTTCTGGATGATAATCCTCACCTATGGAAGGTAACTCCTCTTTGGATTTTATCATGCATTTGCTCAATTGATCAATTAAGTCATGCCATGAATTTCATACTTACTATTTTTGCATCACAAATTAACTTTTATCAGGTGTAAAGGGATTAGTCTATTGGTTATTCCTTTCCTACATCCAAATGATTGTGGGAAGTATGGCTCTGTACTCAATTTTTCTGCTCGTGGTGATATTTTTGTGCTTAAGCAAGTGACTAACTTCGTAGTAGCACACCAGTTTCGAAGCTAGTTTTATTTGTTAGAGAAGTATTCTTCACATAGTCTGCAACTTGTCACGGTGTGATAAAACTGTTTCTGTTTTTCTTTCCCTATTTGATACTAGTATAATGACATTTTGGTATAATCACAGCAAGCAAGCCATGAATTGTTGCGTTGTTTACTGGATGGGTTGTCTACGGAAGAGTTAAATGTCAGAAAACTAATCAAAATGATCCATGAAAATGATGTTCCGCCAATCGCTCGACCTCGCCGCCGCGCACCAGCCGCGTCTTCTCAGCCAAATCTACCACCAATATCAACACCTTCAAAGAGGAAACTGATAATTGGAGCAATGTAAATGATTTCAAGTGGCTCAGAGCAGTTCAATCACCGAATTGGTTTGTTCTTCCAGAAAAAGAACGAGTTGGGAAATTTTATATTACTAGTGAAGTGAGGAGATGAATTTCTAGTTATTTATCATTGTAGGAGTCTGCTCCAAAAAAATCATAACTAGACAGGAACATAATACATGATTGATTCTGATATTGATGTACTATTTTTTTTAGCATAATGCGTAGACAGGTTAACATAATTCGTACCATGTGATACTTAATTCGTACCATGATCATTGTGAGTACCCTGTAATACATAATTCGTAACCTAATACATAATTCGTACCTTGTAATACATAATTCGTACCCTGTAATACATAATTCGTAACCTCTTACACATAATTTTTACCCTGTAATACATAATTCGTACTCTCTTACAAAACTGTTTAAAATTGATGTAAAGACCTTGTAAAACATAATTCGTGCCCTGTAATACATCAATATCATAATTTGTACCCTGTAATACATAATTCGTACCGTGATCATTGTGAGTAACCTGTTTTTACTATCCATGAGCATGTAGAAATGCTACTGAAAAATCAAACGGGTTATCAAAACTAAAATTGACTTAAATCTGAAGGGTAACCCAGATCATACACCAATTTTTTTTATTGTGCCCTCATATGCAAGCGATTCAAAAGTTTCAGCTTTGTACTGTGCGAGAATGTAATCCATGTCAAACCCGACTGATACTATACCCTTCATATTCAGTGACCTATTACAAAAGATTTGTTTCCTTATATCAATTTCTTGCCCTCCTTCAGGGGATGACTAGATACATGGATCTTGAGTTCCGTCCATGCTCATAAGTCATAACATGAGAAATCTTTGATGCTTCTTCATCAAAAAGAGTGCTGAGGTTCCCATCCATTTTATAACTGGCATAAACATGGTTAACTCCTGATTCAGTATACCAAAAGTGACATCACCAATCCATAAACCGAATGAAAATTGAAAAGAGATCAGTCAATAAGAAGCTGCATGCAAATACCCTATTGAGGCCAGCAAGTACACATCAATGAGTTCACTTAACATAATACGTAGCAGTGATATCATAATATGTAGCATATCAATCATAAGACGTAGCATATCAATTTCTAATAGGGATTATGCTAGGGATTATACTGCGATTTCTAATAGGGTTGTCGATTAAAAACATTCAAACCCTAGAACGTAGATAGGAAACATACCGCAATTGAAGGTTAACAACAAGTTAAGTTACAAGTCTAAGTTAAATTGAGTCGAAACAATACAACACCTTTAAGTGTTTGGGTGCTTGTTTGATAAGGAATCTGTTTTTGGTTTTTAGCTTGTTGGTCTTTCGCAGGTCCCTCTTTCGCTGGTATTTTCACTGATGGCTTCCTTTTCCTCTTGCGGTCTACAAAGAAATTTCAAACTTATAATGTTGCACAAAAAATACAATGTACCAATTACGAGATATGCATTATGATACGTATTTTAGCTTCATAATACGAAGTATTTGCATAACTAAAAGATACATCGTAGCAGGTCAATCAATCATAATACGTAGCACTGATATCATAATACGTAGCATATCAATCATAATACGTAGCAGTGATATCATGATACAAATTTCAGCTTCATAATACGTAGTATTTGCATACCTAAAAGATACATAGTAGGTCAATCAATCAAAATACGTAGGATTTATATCATAATACGTAGCAGTGATATCATGATATGTAATTTTGCTTCATAATACGTAGTATTTGCATACCATAGCAGGTCAATCAATCATAATACGTAGCAGTGATATCATAATACGTAGAATATCAATTTCTAATAGGGATTATGCTACGGATTATGCGGCGATTTCTAATAAGGTTGTCGATTTCAAACCCTAGAACGCAGATAGGAAACATACCGCAATTGAAGGTTATCGATTTTTTTGGCGTCTGATCGGCTATGGTTGTCGACTTGAAGGTTATGGGTTTCACATGTGAGGGTTTCGGCAGTTAGGAAGTCGATTCGGTCTGAGGGTTTCGCAGGTGAGGGTTTCACAATTGAAGGTTAGGGTTTCGCAGGTGAGGGTTTCCATGGCCGTCGTCGCTGTGGTCGTCGATTAGGTTGAAAATTTCCCATGGTTTTAGAATTTGGCGGAGGGTTCGAGTGGTCGAAATTTGGTCGTCGCTGCGGAGGGTTTCAGATTCGCAATTATCGGGATTGGAGGTTTGAGAGAATTTTGGTTATGACTAAATTACCCCATAAACGTAGATTAACAGAACAATTATGTTGATTTTGGATATTTTTGTGTGTAATCTTGGTTGTTCATTAAGAAAAATCAATGGCTCCTATTAATTCCTATTTCTCACCTTAAGTCCACTTCTCACCGGAACTTAACCCATGAAATTCAACATTGTTACAAGTCAAAAAGTCAAAAAGTTAGAAGTTGAATGAACTCGAAATATTTACATTATTACTCGACTAAAATACAAAAAAAACCTATTAAGTGTGAACTATTAATTAATCTTTCCTATAAGAAAAACATCGACTGTCTCTGTCTTGTTCCACAATTTCATTTTTTATGTTTTGTTGATCTCTGCGTCTAATCCTGATAGATAACATGGCTGTGTAGAGCAACCGCATTATGCATGTGCTTCTCCTCTCTTCGGGTGCACTGCAATCTCTCCTGTGAGAAATCATCAAAAGACATATGATGAGTTATGATCTCAAAAACAAAACAACAACAACAATACATAAGCTAACTAGGCATATTATTGACTTATTGAGAAGACTACAAACTTACTTCGCATTTGAACAGATCCTTCAATTCTTCAATCAGTGAAGCGGCAGGAAAGATCTGCTTTCCTCTCGATTTCGTCGCTTGAATTTTTACGGAATCGTTCTGATAGATTATTGATTCGATATGAAATGACCCATTGATCGAGACACTCACATCCTTCTGTCTTCTTTGACACTAGAATCGAGGCTGAGAGAAGCCTCGCCATTGGTTGCAGGGCTATGGCAAATGATAAAATGAAGCTTTTTTTATTTATTTCGAAAATGAGAAAAAGAAGCTTTAAAAAATAAAGCTTTTAGGGTGTGGATATGAGAAATGTGAGAGGTTCTTTTTTTATTAAAACTGTGAATTATAAAGACAACGGCGAATCGAGGACTTAAAGTTGGGACAAGTTAACCAGCTGGGAACAGAACAGACAAGAAAAAATAAACATGAATAAACAGGAGTCCGCCGCTCCACTTCGCCTCTGGCTTGAGTACATCATCCCGTCATTCACAGCTGGGAAAGGCAGGACCACTTAAAAATCATCAATGCATCGTCCGCCAGCGATCCAGTCTCCATTTATTTGGCCACACAGGACACAACAACGAAAAGGAAAACATGAAATTTACAATAATTAAACAAAAAACTAAAGACACAGCTCCACAGCTCCACAGCCCCCTCCAACCCACCCATCCACCTCCCCCAACCCATCTCCGGTACCTCATCCCAAAACCACCTCCACCTCCACCACCCACAAATCCAAATCTGATCCAACCAGCTGCATGTTGCTGAAAATTGAATCAGATTGGCAGTGAGGAATAAAGCATGAAGGGAGGGAGGAGGCCAGATTTGAAGAAGGGAGGAGAAGGAGGATGACGAGAAGGAAAGGGCTTAGGAGGGAGGATGAGAGGGTTTGTGGGTTGTTGGAGGAGGAGAGAAGGGGGAGAGAAAAAGAGAAGAGGTGAGAGGTTCATTATATAGTAATTGCTAATTGGAGAATGATTAAAATTACGAATTTACCATTGGAATGGAGTTCAAAATGACAACTATCCATTCCTTAAAGGTACAAGAGATTGTTCTAGAACGTTGAAGAATGAAAATAACATAGCACAAACTGAGCAAGTTGGAAACACATGACCATTCAAATTGAAATATAAATTTACAATCACGTTTGATTTATTTATGGTAAATTTTCATAGAGATTTTATTCTTCACATCTGCAAATTTATGTCTATTGCTTTTATATCGTAGAGTCTGTACTATAGAAACTACTATAAAAGCAAACATAGCTCATTATGAGAAAAAGAGGAAGACTAGCTAGTCTCGTATTATTCATGTATTTGTAAAACTTGCTACAATGTCGGTAATATTTAAATGCAATCAGATAATTTTCCGATTTGGTCAGGAGCGAGGAGTAACAAACATATTTTTAACCCTTTATAGTCGTCAAGTTATGATTTTTAGGGGTCGAAATGCTGTCAAACAAAATTATAACCTTGGTAAGCCAAGGGTCGATCCAAGGAACAACGAGTGTGAGTACTAGCTAACAAGTGACCTATTTAGCTATTCCGAACAATTAAAGGTTTTGATGTGATGAGAAACAAAGCAGCAGAAATTAAATGTGCAAAAAATAAACGGTTTGTACTTATCAGACAAAGAATTGCAGAATCCATACTTCACACGTGCTAACCCCACTAATCATGCAATCATGTCACGTAAATTATTCATGCTATCGAATATCGAATTTAACCAAAATAACACTAGACAAGCCTCCCATCCACGAATCATTGTCTAGATTAATCTCAATCGTTGAACGCCGCACATCCACGGATTATCAACGATCTCGATTTATTAACGTAAAGGTTTTCATACAATTTCATACAATCCGATTAATACCTAGGACACATCCATCTTTCGGTAAATAACCTAAATACGTTCTAGCATGCAAACATCCCATTCAATGTAAATACTTGCAAGAACGATAAATTAAGCACGATGAAATTGAATATTCGATTTGCATAAATAAAAATCTTAATTTATCACATGAGAGTTGGGTACATAGCACGGGATCCGTAGGATCCCAGAATAAAGAGGACTACTCGCTATTCATGGTGATTAAACCACAAATAGTGTAATAAAAGAGTATTAAGGACGAGTTAACCGTAGACGATGTAGCTCGATGATCCTCAATCTCCCGTTCAGCTCTGTCTTCTCTCCCAGGTTAGGGTTGTCTTTTCTCAAAATAAGCACACCTAGAATACTCTGGTCGTTGCCTTTTTATATCCCAAATATTGATCAATTCCCAAAAAGGATCAGAACTTGCCAAAAACAGATTAGGAAATCAGCATATAATTTTGCCTTCTGACCGTGCCCGTAACGCCCGTGACATAGGGGGACGTCACGGGTGGTACCTGGGTCTTCAATTTTCACAACTTTCTGAGTCGGCCCGTAGCGCCCGTAACGCCCGTGACATAGGTGGACGTCACGGGGTCTTGGCCCGTGACCTAAGTCGTCTCGGGCAGTCACGGGACCTGACTTCCATTGCCTTTTCCGAGACCTAAACCTTCGAATCTGCTCTTGGTGTCAACTACAAAGTTGTAGGCCTTCGAGTTAGTTTTCCAACAAGCTAAATTTCGACTCATTTGGACACCGTATGCGCCCTGGGCATGCAAAATACGTCACAAAGGTCTGTCTGCCCTATTCTGTCATGTTTTTGCCCAAATCTTCGCCAAGTGCTTTGATTTGCTTCGAATCAATCCAAATGTGTTAGGTATGTGATATATGACCTGAAACACTAGAAAAGAGATTAAATAATGACAATTTGTCGAGAGAATGAGTGATATCCTTCATCGTATGGAGCAATTAACTAGTCAAAATCTCGACTGATCAAGAAAGCTTCTGGGTTTCTCCCTAGTTTCACCGCCTTGCCAAGTTTGCCTTTGTCGGTGTTTCAAGCCTAAGCTTGCTTTGCTCTACCCATAAACCCATTCCTTTCTCCTTCTACTCCTCACTGTCGCGCCCCATCATGCTTCCCTCATCTCTTCTCCCTCAGCGGTTGTGGGCCTCGGGAGTGGTGGCGGAGTTGGTAGGTTCATGGTGTGGCGATGGTGGTGGGGTGATTGGGAGGGTTGGGGGCTGTGGTGTAGTTCAATTTTTGTGTTTATATTTGTAAACACGCTACTTTTTCTCTAAGCGGTTTCGCATATGAGGGTTTGCTGTTTTCCTTTTCCCTGCTTTTGGGGGTTTTGTGGATTTGTCGTTCTTTGCTTCCTTTTCAAGGAGTACGCTCACTGTCAAAGGCGAAGTGGAGCTGTCGGTTGCGCTTATTTTGGAAGCTGTTATATTGTCCGTGCTGCTCCCATCTAGACGGTGTTTCCTAGCTTAAAGTCCTCTTTATGCCTGTTCTAGTGCTGGTGTGTGTGCCTTGGGATGAAGCCGAACGGATGTTTGCGACTGGAGTGTCAGGCTTCAGTCTTAAAGGTTTTCTTTGAAGGAAATGTGGCCCGAGCTTAATTGGTTCTTGGAAGTTTCCTGCTGGGCTACTTCTTGTGTGTGGGCCGCTTTGGCATGGACGGGTCCTTGGAGCATTTCGTGCGTAAATGGGATACAACAGCGGATGGTTTGGCTAGTCTTGCACGATTCATTTGGATTGTTGGTCGTTATTGTTCAGTGCTTGACGGTTCACTGTTTAGTTGTTGTTAATCTACTTTATGTATCTCCCCGGGTTCAATAGTTTCACTTTATGTGTTAGGTATTGATCAGGGGTTGTTTGTTTACAGGTCTGATCGTTGTATGCCATATTTTCTATCAAAAAAAAATCACGTATCTAAGTCGTTAACGCATTTGATTAGAACGGGTCATATTAACCGGTTAGAGAGTCATAATCAAGAGCAAATTTTTTTTTACAAAATTGAGTTGGATTCTACTAAATATCGGTAATTTTTATACGCAAACTAGGCACTTTGTACATTAAATTTCATTTACGTATCCAAGTGAGTGAGTCAAGTTTCATTTGATTCGCTCATTTGCTTAGAACGAACTGTTAATTCGTTAGATATAGTTGTCACTGATAAACCCTAAAATCCTCCCCATTTATTTCACGAGTCAAAATTGTCCAACCAATTTAATGCTCCTGGCGCTGGCCAGTGGCGGACCTACCCCAAGCACTATAGGTTCACTTGCCCCCATCAATTTTTGATTTGTTCTTTTATTTAAGCTTAATTAGGCCAAATTAGACTAAATTAGGTTAATATTTTTAGGAAATACTCTTATTGCCCCTACTAATTTCTCTAAAATAGTGTTATGCCCCCAATAAAAATCAAGCCTGAGTCCGCCACTGGCGCTGCGATACTCGATAGTATGGTTTAATTTCATCCTAATTCCTAACCAACAGAAACTTGTAACAGTCGCACCAAAGCCAAATATGATCCCAGTCCCAGAAAAAAGCAACTGTTGAACATTTTCATCAATACGACCACAAGTTGCATATATTATTTTACCTTTCTTCGCGAATGACTTAAATGTCAAAACACCGAATGTAAATTGAAAACGCCATCTTATCGGGTGTTGGACTAAAAAAGGGCATTTGTTGCTGTTGTTATCTTTGTGCTAAAAATATATGTTGTCATTCTTGATTAATTTGTTGGCGGTTAATTACATATTGACAGTTTCCGATAAACATCTGTTTCTTCCGCCTTTAGATTTACTCATTTTCTTTTGCTGCTTATCAAGATTCTGTGTTCTGGATATTAATGTCCATTTGTTTTAATAGTAGCTAGCCTCGGTTGTTATTAAAGATATCATTTATATATTGCTGTATTTAATTATATTTATTCTCTTATAATTATTTGTATATTTTGGAGAATAATTTTCTCTGTATATAGTGTAACCCTATGTTTTAATGAAAATACACAGCTTTTCTCAAATGTTCATTTCCCTTCCCAGTTCTATCATGGTCAGGGACGGATGCACCTTGGGACGGGGTGACACATGTCACTCCCAGGTTTTTTCGAAGTTTCTTATGTAAATATAAATGATATAAAATTTATATAATAAATTAATGTAATATTAATTTAAATATAGTAATCTGTTACATATAATATTAAATTGAAGGGTAAATTACAAAACATTACTTGGACTATCGCCTCATTTCATATTAGGTACCGATTTTTTCAATTTTCAATTTAGTGACTTTGACATCAAATTTGCATCCATTTTGTTTCCGAAATAGAGTTTTTGAAGAATTTTAAGGTTGAAAACTAATGAATTAGGAAATATGATTAACATAATCTGGTTGAATTTATTTTTATTGTGGTTGGTGATATGAATAATAATGGAACATGTGTAAATTGATGCAAAAATCACTAAACCAAAAATTCGAAAAGTCAATACCTAAATTGAAATGAGGCAATAGTCCAGACAATGATTTTTATAATTTACCCTAAATTTAAACATTATTCTACCCAATCGATTTTATCCAATAGATTTTGGTAAGGATGGAAGGACACTGATGAGCATGAACTTCAACACTTTGAGCTAGTTAGACAACTTCCAAAATTTAATCTTTGACCTAGATTTCTAAAGTATATCAATGATAAGTCAGGAAAGAAAATCAAAAATGTTTCTTTTGCTATACAAGGTGATTTCTCTTATTCAGACTCTTTTAGATTTCACTAGTTCTACCGCACGCTCTTTTGCAAGAATGAATATTGTAAAGAGCATACTTTGCAATAATTGTTTAGCACATATTCAATATAATATGGAAACATGACACTTTTTATTACAACAAAATAATTTTTTTAAGAATGTTAGTTTTTTTAGTGCTATAAGTTATATTTGTTTGTCACCCCCTATCACAATTCCTGAGTCCGTCCCTGACCATGGTATCAGACTAATCCAATCCTACACACAATCCATCGTCGGTTATATTGGCCGACATAGTCCTTCTTCCGTCACTATGTCTGACGCCATTGCAAATGATACTCTAATCAATTTTTTGTCTTCATACTATCTTCACCCTTCTGATCATCCAGGCCTCTTAATCTGCCATGTAATCTTCAAAGGTGAGAACTATGATGAATGGGTAATCGCAATGCGTAATTCTCTGTGCGCAAAGCAAAAACTTGCCTTCATTGACGGGAGTCTCACTCCGCCAGCCGCATTTGCAACTACGCCTCCAACCATTGATGATTGGTATATGGTTAATTCAATGTTGGTTAGTGGGGTTGTTCAATCTATTGATTTATCGCTCCGTTCCTCTATTACCTACTTTGACAATGTTAAGGACTTGTGGGATGATCTTCGTCAACATTTTTGTGTTGGCAATGGTCCACGAAAACTACAACTTTTCTCGGATGCACGATGTCGTCAATCCGGGTTGAGTGTTGCAACTTAATACAGCACTTTGAAGAAGCTTTGGGATGAGTTGTGTAGGCACTAAAAAGTTTAAGGACCAGATCAAGATTATTAAAGTATAAATGGGCTGGCCTACAAGGGATATTTGGGTCAAAGCTACAAGCCCGGTCCATGAGCTAGACTCAATCCAAACCACGGGCCCAATCTCAAGCCCACTAGTGAACTCTATAAATAGAGCATTCACTTCACAAAGAAGACACTCTGAAATTTGAGAAGAAAGCACATAGAAGAGTGCTCTCAAAAGAAGTGTCAGCCGCCAGCAACCGACAAGTACGTGCCGTCTGCCCAAGCATCCCAACGCCGTCTGCTAGAGCATCCAACCGCAACGCAGACACGTGAGACCAAGTCCCCGCGACCCTCACTCCGCAACGCAGACACGTGAGACCAAGTCCCCGCGACCCTCACTCCGCAACGTAGACACGTGAGACCAAGTCCCCGCGACCCTCACTCCGCAACGCAGACACGTGAGACCAAGTCCCCGCGACCCTCACTCCGTAACGCAGACACGTGAGACCAAGTCCCCGCGACCCTCACTTCGCTACGCACGTGAGATCAAGTCATAAAGACCCTCACTACACAAGACACGTTGCGCTACGCCTTCATCCACACACATCAAGCTGAGTAGACCAAAGCAAGCAATACAGTAGAATCAGAGGAGCATTTGAGATTACGAACACAACTTCTGCTCTCAAGCATAAATCATTTGTAAAACATTATTTTGTATTTAATACGAAATATTATGGCGTTACAAATTTTGGTGATCCCGACGTGAAACTCTCTACCTCTCATCCCTACGCTAAAGCTAAGATGTCTGCTCAACCTACCAGTCCACAAACTCCCAAGAAGACTTACGCCGCAATTGTGGCTCAACCAATCGGCATCTGCACAAGAGGGATGACTCAGAGGATGGCTGTCAATGCCGCTGCTGCAAGCTTACGAGCTTCTCAAGTGCCAAGGAGGGAACGCACATATACCGTTGCTTCCATCATGGCTGCAGCTACGACACTGATTGCCTCCAACTCCCCACAACACAAGGGAAGTGTGAAAGGTGACGGAACACCCTCACCAAAATCGAAGATGGCTCTGCCCAAACAAGCCGAAACACCCCAACCATGTGTAGCTTCTGTCATGACCATAGGCACCAAGACCATGGAGGAGCAGATGCAAGAACTAAGAGAGATGCTTGAGCTAGTCCTGAAAGACAACCAGGAGAAGAACAAGAAGCTTGAAGAGCTCCAGAAAGAGGTGGTTGGGCTCGGGAAACGAAAGGTTGAAGAAGTCGATCTGACGGCGGAAGATGATGACGCTAATAAGATGATCCCTGTAGAAACCAACAGGAACGGAGGTGTTGCGTGCAACGAGGACCAACTTCAAGTGCTGATAGCCAAAGCGGTCAAGAGCCAGCTAGGTGGAGATTCTTCTGGTGGTGCACGCTGTGCCAAACCCTACAGCAAGAGGATAGACGATCTACGCATGCCACAGGGATATCAGCCCCCCAAACTCCAACAGTTTGACGGAAAAGGAAGTCCAAAGCAACATGTTGCCCACTTTGTAGAAACGTGTAACAACGCGGGAACTGAAGGGGATCTGCTGGTCAAACAATTCGTGCGGTCTCTAAAGGGCATTGCTTTCGATTGGTACACTGACTTGGAGGCAGAGTCTATTGACAGCTGGAGTCAGATGGAGGACGAGTTCTTCAACCGATTCTATAGCACCAGAAGGGTTGTCAGTATGAGTGAACTAACGAATACGAAACAACGGGAAGAAGAACCTGTGGTTGACTATATCAACCGCTGGCGTTCATTGTGCCTTGAATGTAAAGATCGCATCAGCGAGACGTCAGCTGTAGAAATGTGCATCGATGGAATGAAGTGGGATTTGCTATACATCCTTAATGGTATCAAACCTAGGAATTTTCAAGAGTTAGCCACACGCGCACACGACATGGAAATCACCGTGAAAGGACATGGAAGGAATCGCATATCCTCGTCAAAGGCAATCATCGACGAGGCCATGGCCATCAGCACCAACGACGATCCTGTGAAGATATCATCAAAACTAAAGCAGGAGAAGAGGAAAGAAGTCACCTCAAAAGACTTCGAGCGCACGAAGCCTACGCTGAAAGAATTACAAGCCAAGAAGTATCCATTCCTTGACTCCGATCTATCAGGCATGCTCGATGACCTGTTGGAAAAAGGCATCATCAACTTACCAGAAGCAAAACGCCCAGATGAAGTCAACAGGACGAATGATCCCAGATACTGTCGCTACCATAGATTGGTTAGTCACAGTATCAAAAATTGTGTCACTCTCAAGGAGCTTATAATGAGATTAGTCAAAGAAGGACGCATCGAGCTCGACACAGATGAGACAATAGAAGCAAACCACGCCTCCGTGACGACTAGTTGCGACTCACTTTGCAAGCCACAGGAATGGTACATGCAACAAGTCCAATTTGGCACCCTTGAGCCAACAAAAGTGTGGATATCAAAGCCATCTATTGAAGCTGAATCAAAGAAGTTGAGATGCGATTATAACCCAAAAAGAATCGAAATGTATAGGATCATGAAAGAGGTTGAACGCATGGAGGATGACGAAGGATGTACTCTTCTAACTCGAAGAAGGTCAAAGAAGCAAGTCAGTACACAACCAGAACCTGTCCGCCGAAAGAAGAAGCAGTTGACCAAGAAGAGACTACGTCAGGCGAAAGGGAAGAAAAGACTCAAGAGGGGTCTGAGCTCACATGTACTGCCTATTGATCATTTGAAGCAGATTCCACCAAGTCCCATTACCTTAGAAGACTTCTTTCCGGAGGATTACTTCGATAAAGTTGGTGTCAATGCAACCTCAGGGGCATACAAGATCGTGGATCAAGAAGGATTACGCGTCGGGCCAATCAATGGAAAGTTCTTAAAGTGCTACTACTCCTAAAGCTACAGGTCGACACTCCTGGCCCGCAAGAGTATAAACTGTGAACGGCTATAAAAAAAAGATCGACACTCCTGGCCCGCAAGAGTATAAACTGTGAACGGCTAAAAAAAAGATCGATACTCTTGGCCCGCAAGAGTATAAACTGTGAACGGCTATAAAAAAAGAAAATGAACTACGTTGACTTGACAAAGTAGTTTGACGGTTCTAATGCATAACTGCCTGGATAGCCTTCTTGCATTGATCCAACTCACGCTTCACCTTCACCAAGTCGTCTGAGCTCGCTCGAAAAGTTTTCAATTCATCTAACCTCTGTTGAAGTGCACCAACGCTCGACTCGGCCGCAGCAATTACTTCCACTTGTCGGCATTGCTGGTGGATTATGCTCTCTGCCTCATCATGCAAAGCTCGTAATTTGGCTTCAGCTTCCTCTATTGCCTGCGCCACTACTTCTCCCTGTCTCTCCAAACTCTTGCTAGTCTGGAGAGCACCCTTGTAAGTCACTCGAGCAGAACATAGACTGCCCTCAACCGTAGAAATCTCACGGGCATGACGGGCTGCGTTGCTAACAACACCCTGCTGGACTATAAGGAGTGTGGCAACGCTCTTTACATACGCATCAACGGCCGCATGAAGAATGGAGGTGTCATCGCCAACATTTCGCCTCTGAGTCCAAGAAGAGCACCATTGCGCCTGCCTTCTTTTGGTAGAGACTTGTATCGCAACGTGAGTTCGTCACACAATGAAAGGACTATGTCGAAGAAATTAAGACAAGTGAAGAATTCCCAGGAAATTGGTGGAGTCACAAACGGTCTCACTTAAAAACCAATCTCCTTAGACTCGTAAGTCTTGGTGACAGAATCCTCAAAAGCTTATTTTTCTTGAACAATGTATTCAAAGTGTGAAACTACCCCCGATGGATAGCAGTCTTACGCAAAGAAGAATAGCGGGATGGTCTCTCAACAACAAGCCAAAGTAACGTCAAAGCAGCAGCACAAACGCAGCAGCTCCTCCAAACGCAGCAGCAGCACAAACGCAGCTCCTCCAAAATATATCCGCAGCAGCAGCAGCTCCTCCAACGCAGCAGCAGCAGCTCCACGAAAACCCGCAGCAGCAGCACAAACGCAGCAGCTCCTCCAAACGCAGCAGCACAAACGCTACGCAGCAGCAGCAGATGCAGATGCACCATCATACCCTTAAGAGGTCAAGATCACATGATGTAATGACCTTAAATACCAAGTTCAAGGGTGTTGTGCCGCAGGTGAGTGGTCATTGGGGAGCACAGATTTATGCAAACCATCAGCGTGTCTGGTTAGGGACATTCAAATCCGAGAAAGAAGCAGCCATGGCTTATGACAGTGCCGTAATTAAGCTTCGCAGCAGCGACTCCCACAGGAACTTTCCTTGGTCACCTCTCTCCATGCAAGAACCTGCTTTTCAGAAGCATATCAGTACAGAAGCTGTGCTCAACATGATCAAAGATGGCTCGTATTCTACAAAGTTTTCTGAATTCCTCAAGCAGCAGCAGCGTAATCGAAGATGACGCAGAAAACAAATCTGTTCAAAGGCAAGCAGAAGAAGAAATCGATTCCTCCCAGTCGCCATGGAAAGCCTGTAGCCATTCGCAAAGGGAAGAGATTTGTGATGCCTTCGAAGGTCACTAGCGGTATGGACGCTGACCGTGATGTGAGCAAGTTCATTAACTACTGCAATGAAGTGAAAGCTGCTACAGCTGCTAACAAGGAAGGTGGTCAGCTGAGCATTATGAAACATACAGAGAGTAGCACTGCTGGAAAAAAAAATGATACATCAAAGGAGCCTTTTACCGCTGATTGTTGACATTTGGGATTGAAGATATCATCAGGTGCTGAAAGTTCAGGAGGAGATAAAAAAGAAAGATTGCGAGCAAAGTAAAACAAAGGTGGGCAAGGAATTAATACGGGAAGATGATCAGAGGAGTGAGGCTCTCAATTTTGGGATGCCTTGAACTCTCGACTTGGAGCTTTATTTATAGATGGGATTAGGGCTGGCCAAGTAGATTTAGGAAAGATTTCCTAACCAAATCTAAACCGACTTTGCTTTATCTTCAAGCTAACTTAGTCGGCAAGTCATTCTAGAAGATTCCAGAATCGCCACGCACGGAATTACTGTTCACGACCCAAAATACTATTCATCCCGGAATTACTATTCACGGCCCGAAGTTACTGTTCACGGCTCTGACATGTTTTGACGGCAACAGCCACCAATGCTTAGGCTTCTTCCAGAAGGATCACCCACACCAGTGATTTTCGAACGCTCAGTATTATCCTTATCCTAGTTATACAACTATGGAGATGATCAAATATGACAAACACGAAGAAAAAAAATTACGTGGAAGCTCTTACGACAAGTTCGACATTCACAAAAATCTCAAGTCAACCGTCAAGTTGGAGAACAACATGGTGACTCAAAAAAAATTACGTGGAAGCTCTTACGACAAGTTCGACATTCACAAAAATCTCAAGTCGACCGTCAAGTTGGAGAACGACATGGTGACTCAAAAAAAAATTATGTGGAAGCTTTTACGATAAGTTTGACATTCACAAAAATCTCAAGTCAACCGTCAAGTTGGAGAACGACATGGTGACTCAAAAAAATTATGTGGAAGCTCTTACGACAAGTTCGACATTCACAAAAATTTCAAGTCAACCGTCAAGTTGGAGAACAACATGGTGACTCAAAAAAAATTGCGTGGAAGCTCTTACGACAAGTTCGACATTCACAAGACTCTCAAGTCAATCACTCATGATCACGTCGCGCTGAGACACTCAAATTGTGTCGCACAACATGATCATGAGGGGGCAATTTGTAGGCACTAAAAAGTTTAAGGACCAGATCAAGATTATTAAAGTATAAATGGGCTGGCCCACAAGGGATATTTGGGTCAAAGCTACAAGCCCGGTCCATGAGCTAGACTCAATCCAAACCACGGGCCCAATCTCAAGCCCACTAGTGAACTCTATAAATAGAGCATTCACTTCACAAAGAAGACACTCTGAAATTTGAGAAGAAAGCACATAGAAGAGTGCTCTCAAAAGAAGTGTCAGCCGCCAGCAACCGACAAGTACGTGCCGTCTGCCCAAGCATCCCAACGCCGTCTGCTAGAGCATCCAACCGCAACGCAGACACGTGAGACCAAGTCCCCGCGACCCTCACTCCGCAACGCAGACACGTGAGACCAAGTCCCCGCGACCCTCACTCCGCAACGTAGACACGTGAGACCAAGTCCCCGTGACCCTCACTCCGCAACGCAGACACGTGAGACCAAGTCCCCGCGACCCTCACTCCGTAACGCAGACACGTGAGACCAAGTCCCCGCGACCCTCACTCCGCTACGTACGTGAGATCAAGTCATCAAGACCCTCACTACAAAAGACACGTTGCGCTACGCCTTCATCCACACACATCAAGCTGAGTAGACCAAAGCAAGCAATACAGTAGAATCAGAGGAGCATTTGAGATTACGAACACAACTTCTGCTCTCAAGCATAAATCATTTGTAAAACATTATTTTGTATTTAATACGAAATATTATGGCGTTACAAGTTGTCTGCATATGTTCCACTTCGAAATTGTTCTTGCAGAAAGTGTGCGTGTAATCTGAATTCATTCTGGGCTCAAGAACATGAAGAAGAACGTGTCCAAAATTTTTGATTGGACTCGACGATGTCACCTTCGGAACCCTTCGATCCAACCTGATGGCTCTCGAACCTTTGCCGCCGCTAGATCGTGTCTATGCCCGTGCGATTTAAGAGTAGCGCCTCAAAATTGTTGTCTTGTCTCGAGATTCTTCTTCTAACACTATGGCACTTGCAGCTCGCCATCAGCGCCCACCTGCCACCTCATCCTCCCCTTCAGGATCTTCTTCTCAACGCAAAAGCATCACCTATGATCATTGTGGTCGCAAGGGACATGAGACATGTTTCAAATTACATGGCTACCCTGATTGGATGAAGGAGCGATGTGCAACTCGCGATGTGATGAGTCGAGTTTTCGACTCATTAATGCCCGTTTTCACTATAGCCTTAGTTCAATTCTGACTACTATTTGATGTCATTTGATCCTCTTCTCGTGCGTTTCAGGTACAAAGCAAGATGTCTCAGTGTCAAGAGCCATTGGAAGAAAACTCGGGGAAAATCGGTGTTTTAGAGCAAAAAGTGGCAGTATTTGGGCTTCAGTGGATCGACTGGAAAGCTCCCCTGCTCCAGTCGATCGACTTAACAAACTAACAGGAGGTGCTGCAAATCGATCAGCGCCAGTCGACCGACTGACCCACTCAGTCGATCGACTTAATGGACTTTCAGGAGGAGCTGCAAATTGAGTTTCCTCAGTCGATCGACTGGGAGCCCACCCTGTGCCAGTCGATCGACTGAGAACCTGCTTCCCAAGCGCCTAATCTCGCTCCAGTCGATCGACTGGGCCAACAGCCCAACGCCAGTCGATCGACTGGACCTGCTACAGTACCGAATCTTTTCCGAGGCTATAAATAGAAAGAGGCAAAGTTGACCTAATATCTTGGAATTTTCTGGAGAGAAGACAAGGAAAAGTGATCCAAATCAAGGGTTTCATCATCATCAAATCAAGGAGGAATCAAGATCAAGGGAGTTCATTAGGATTAATCATCCTACTCTATTCCCTCTTATTTCTCTTAGATTTGTTTGTAAAAACCTACACATCATGTTGTCTTACATGATGTGTGAGTAGTCCCCCTTGTGTTTTGAGGGTTCTATGAACCTCCTTGGTACCCAATGATCATTGTAAACACATCTATTGTATTTATTATAGTTGATTTCATTTTTAAAAAAAAAGAAAAAGAAAAAAAAGGTGACCCCTAATGCCACGAGGGTTGTGAGGCCCCTACTAGGAGCAGGCTTGACATGGATTTGATGAAGAATATGCATATGGTCAAGCGGGACGGTAAGACGTGGAGCAGTGACCCGTCGCCTCATGTGGAGGATCTTGTGACCGCCGCTGCTGCACAGAGGAGAGCCTTCAAGCAGCAGTATCCGCAGAATCCATTTTGACGTGTAGTTTTTAGCATACGTGTCAAAAAACAATTTGTAATTCAACCAGTAAGACCGATGTCGAACCCAAGGGAGCAAACGGATTACGCGCTAGTTCTATCAAATTTTCTTACTCGGCTAATTCCTAAAATTCAAGTGTGATTGAGTTATCAATTATTCAAAGCAACAATGAAATGGTATTTAAAGGATTGAATTCAATTTAAAACGAGTTTCGAGGGAATAATCCCCTCCTTGGCAATTTCCCAATGATCATGCAAACTAGAGTTCAATTAATTATGAGTCGATAGGTTTTGAACCTAGCTTAGACTATGAATTAGGCAAACCATGCATGTCTAATCCTAGTAAAGCCATCTTAGATAGGATCTCACTACTTAAAGGATATTGACCCCCTATATGCATTTACCCTCATAAATGCACATGCACAAAGCTCTAGTTCACCTCTCACCATGCATTTACTCTCATAAATGTAGGTTAAGTCCATTTTTACTACATCAAAACCATCCCTAAGCTCTCTCAAGACTTAGATCAAAGTTCTAACATAAACATGTCACTTAAGCATTTTATCAAACACTTAGAGGCATGTCTAACATGAAGATCATAGTAAAAATGAAATCAACTATAATAAATACAATAGATGTGTTTACAATGATCATTGAGTACCAAGGAGGTTCATAGAACCCTCAAAACACAAGGGGGACTACTCACACATCATGTAAGACAACATGATGTGTAGGTTTTTACAAACAAATCTAAGAGAAATAAGAGGGAATAGAGTAGGATGATTAGCCCTAATGAACTCCCTTGATCTTGATTCCTCCTTGATTTGATGATGATGAAACCCTTGATTTGGATCACTTTTCCTTGTCTTCTCTCCAGAAAATTCCAAGATATTAGGTCAACTTTGCCTCTTTCTATTTATAGCCTCGGAAAAGATTCGGTACTGTAGCAGGTCCAGTCGATCGACTGGCGTTGGGCTGTTGGCCCAGTCGATCGACTGGAGCGAGATTAGGCGCTTGGGAAGCAGGTTCTCAGTCGATCGACTGGCACAGGGTGGGCTCCCAGTCGATCGACTGAGGAAACTCAATTTGCAGCTCCTCCTGAAAGTCCATTAAGTCGATCGACTGAGTGGGTCAGTCGGTCGACTGGCGCTGATCGATTTGCAGCACCTCCTGTTAGTCTGTTAAGTCGATCGACTGGAGCAGGGGAGCTTTCCAGTCGATCGACTAAAGACCAAATACTGCCACTTTTTGCTCTAAAACACCGATTTTCCCCGAGTTTTCTTCCAATGGCTCTTGACACTGAGACATCTTGCTTTGTACCTGAAACGCACGAGAAGAGGATCAAATGACATCAAATAGTAGTCGGAATCGAACTAAGGCTATAGTGAAAACGGGCATTAATGAGTCGAAAACTCGACTCATCAACACTCCACACTTAAGCTTTGCTCGTCCCGAACAAAGTATGCAAATATGCCAAGGAAGTGCAAATGTCGAAATGCTAGCGGTGCTATGTTTTTCGTTTATTTGCCTCACTAGATTTCACAAGGTCTCGATCATTCTTTCTAAACATGTTATTGAAAGAAAAATGACAAGTATGTACAATCTAACTAGCTTTTTTTCGTAGGCGTTACGAATGCATTTAGCGTATGCATTAAGCCTTTAAACCCCTAGGCTACCCTAGTGGACGAGTTATAGTCTCGTGAGAGTTTTCAGAAAAGGAAATACTCACAAATCCCAAATGCACATATCCCATAAGAGTGAATGCAAGAGTGCTCAACCAAGGCTACGATTTTTCAAAACCAATCCCCCACCCCAAACTAGAACTATCATCACAATATCATTAAAAGGACTTTTTCAACCCCTCGAGTACCTTTGAGGATATGCATTCAAGGTTATCAATACTAGGGCTATGAAATGTCTCATCCAAAATTCTACTCATTTTCAAGGCTACACAATAGAGGCAAGGCTTGTAGCTCGCACAATAGAGTGTCAACCGCTCACCTATGCTAGCTAGGGCTAGTCCAAGGGCTCGCGATAAGGAACTCATTCCCAAGTTTTAGGCGCTTAAGCCGTAATCCATAAGGGAAATGGAGTTCGACACTAGAGTTCTTTAACAAACAAGTCATAAACTAAATGAATACTCCCGAGCAAGCACATGGGTCGTCCAAGAGTTATTCCAACTAGCACACAATGCAAATGTTGAGTCCCGCACAAATGAAGAATGATGGAAGAACATAGAGTCAAGTTTTAAGTGCTTCTTATTTTCTTTTTGAACCTTCCTGCTCTCACTCATCATTGTCCTTTTGACGCGAGTCAAGCCGAGGGTCGCTCGTCTATTTTCCCGGCTATTTGGACTAGAGATTGGACGATGCGTGCCACCATCCCACCTAACCGCATAAGTACCGCGATGGCGGAGCAGATTTTTTTTCTTTTTTTGTTTACAGTAACTCCACACTTAAAACATGACAATATGTTCAAAAAGTGTATGGAATGTGCGGGGAAAAAACATAAGCAAGGCACCTCGTTAGAGAACTCAAGTCACCAAGGAATATTCAAGGGGTCTAAGTTTTTCATGAAGATTTTTAAAAGTGTTTGCTAGCTTGATCCAAGGTGTTGCAACGAAAATACTTAGAAAGTTGGATAGACAAGGCGTAGCAATGATATTGATTCTCAAGAATGCATGTTCAAAGAACTAGGTCGCTAGATGTGGTAAATAGGCTAGATGTGATTTATAGGGATTTAGAATCGAAAATCATAAGCCTTCGAGGTTAAAACACTCTCATGTTGGGATAATGTGCAAGTGTGCAAGCGTCCATCTAAAATGATATGCATGGCATGCAAACATGTGAACTATGCGCATCAAACCACTCCACACTTAATTCAAGCTTAGTCCCTAAGTGCAAAGAATGATAAAATAAAGGCAAAGGCGCATAGGAACTGCCCTCGTTTGTAGTGCCGGTGATATAATCCATAAGAGTGAGAAATAGCCTTTTGGTTGCAAGTGTAGATATAAGAGGGTGTTTTAGACATGATAGGAATATGTGAATGTATATCCTGTAGAGTGAACAATATAAATGGTAAACACCTCCAATATCATCATAAGAATATAGCATACAACCAATAGGCAAGAAAGGATAGATATCACCAAAATAGCATACATCATCAAAAATGCCAAAAGGCGACTTACCATCCAAATCAACATCCAATGCAACAAGTCAAATAAGGAAAATACACATGTGGATATAGAAATGAAGCATGGACTAAGATGTAGCCTCGTCGTCTCCCGGAGGGGTCCTCCTAGCTGAATCAACGACTCCATCATCCTCCAGCGGCTGCGTGGAGCCGGAATAGCGGGCTACCCTCGCGAAAAGCAGAATCCACGTAGGGGATCGTCTCTCCTGGGAGTGGAGTGCCCGCCTCCCCGAATGCTGAAGCTGGCGAGAAAGGTAGTGGGGAGACGCCACGTGGAGCTGAGAACTCTGGAGCGAGTGGAGGTGCAACTGGAGTGCTGGGGCCTCCGGTGAAGGACTGAACTGCAGATCTGAGCCACTCCCACTCCCGACGCGCTCTAGTATCAGACTCTCTAACAAGGTCCTCTAACCGGAACAATCCGCTCCTCAAGTCTGCCACGCCAGTCGATAAACTAGCAATATCTGACGTGACTCTCTACCTCCACTCCGCTGAGTCATCAACGACTGGAGGGGGAATATCGACCACGGGCTCTGCTGGGGGAAACTCCTCATCAGCTGCAAGGAGGCCCTCATCTTCCCCGGCAACGGTGCCATTTTGACGTGTAGTTTTTAGCATACGTGTCAAAAAACAATTTGTAATTCAACCGGTAAGACCGGTGTCGAACCCAAGGGAGCAAACGGATTACGCGATAGTTCTATCAAATTTTCTTACTCGGCTAATTCCTAAAATTCAAGTGTGATTGAGTTATCAATTATTCAAAGCAACAATGAAATGGTATTTAAAGGATTGAATTCAATTTAAAACGAGTTTCGAGGGAATAATCCCCTCCTTGGCAATTTCCCAATGATCATGCAAACTAGAGTTCAATTAATTATGAGTCGATAGGTTTTGAACCTAGCTTAGACTATGAATTAGGCAAACCATGCATGTCTAATCCTAGTAAAGCCATCTTAGATAGGATCTCACTACTTAAAGGATATTGACCCCCTATATGCATTTACCCTCATAAATGCACATGCACAAACCTCTAGTTCACCTCTCACCATGCATATACTCTCATAAATGTAGGTTAAGTCCATTTTTACTACATCAAAACCATCCCTAAGCTCTCTCAAGACTTAGATCAAAGTTCTAACATAAACATGTCACTTAAGCATTTTATCAAACACTTAGAGGCATGTCTAACATGAAGATCATAGTAAAAATGAAATCAACTATAATAAATACAATAGATGTGTTTACAATGATCATTGAGTACCAAGGAGGTTCATAGAACCCTCAAAACACAAGGGGGACTACTCACACATCATGTAAGACAACATGATGTGTAGGTTTTTACAAACAAATCTAAGAGAAATAAGAGGGAATAGAGTAGGATGATTAGTCCTAATGAACTCCCTTGATCTTGATTCCTCCTTGATTTGATGATGATGAAACCCTTGATTTGGATCACTTTTCTTTGTCTTCTCTCAAAAAAATTCCAAGATATTAGGTCAACTTTGCCTCTTTCTATTTATAGCCTCGGAAAAGATTCGGTACTGTAGCAGGTCCAGTCGATCGACTGGCGTTGGGCTTTTGGCCCAGTCGATCGACTGGAGCGAGATTAGGCGCTTGGGAAGCAGGTTCTCAGTCGATCGACTGGCACAGGGTGGGCTCCCAGTCAATCGACTGAGGAAACTCAATTTGCAGCTCCTCCTGAAAGTCCATTAAGTCGATCGACTGAGTGGGTCAGTCGGTCGACTGGCGCTGATCGATTTGCAGCACCTCCTGTTAGTCTGTTAAGTCAATCGACTGGAGCAGGGGAGCTTTCCAGTCGATCGACTGAAGACCAAATACTGCCACTTTTTGCTCTAAAACACCGATTTTCCCCGAGTTTTCTTCCAAAGGCTCTTGACACTGAGACATCTTGCTTTGTACCTGAAACGCACGAGAAGAGGATCAAATGAAATCAAATAGTAGTCGGAATCGAACTAAGGCTATAGTGAAAACGGGCATTAATGAGTCGAAAACTCGACTCATCAACATGGCGCCCTTAGACCCCTTGAATATTCCTTGGTGACTTGAGTTCTCTAACGCGGTGCCTTGCTTATGTTTTTTCCCTGCACATTCCATACACTTTTTGAACCTATTGTCATGTTTTAAGTGTGGAGTTACTGTAAACAAAAAAACAAAAAACAAAAAAAAATCTGCTCCGCCACCGCGGTACTTATGCGGTTAGGTGGGATGGTGGCACGCATCGTCCAATCTCTAGTCCAAATAGCCGGGAAAATAGACGAGCGACCCTCGGCTTGACTCGCGTCAAAAGGACAATGATGAGTGAGAGCAGGAAGGTTCAAAAAGAAAATAAGAAGCACTTAAAACTTGACTCTATGTTCTTCCATCATTCTTCATTTGTGCGGGACTCAACATTTGCATTGTGTGCTAGTTGGAATAACTCTTGGACGACCCATGTGCTTGCACGGGAGTATTCATTTGGTTTATCACTTGTTTGTTAAAGAACTCTAGTGTCAAACTCCACTTCCCTTATGGATTACGGCTTAAGCGCCTAAAACTTGGGAATGAGTTCCTTATCGCGAGCCCTTGGACTAGCCCTAGCTAGCATAGGTGAGCGGTTGACACTCTATTGTGCGAGCTACAAGCCTTGCCTCTATTGTGTAGCCTTGAAAATGAGTAGAATTTTGGATGAGACATTTCATAGCCCTAGTATTGATAACCTTGAATGCATATCCTCAAAGGTACTCGAGGGGTTGAAAAAGTCCTTTTAATGATATTGTGATGATAGTTCTAGTTTGGGGTGGGGGATTGGTTTTGAAAAATCGTAGCCTTGTTTAAGCACTCTTGCATTCACTCTTATGGGATATGTGCATTTGGGATTTGCGAGTATTTCCTTTTCTGAAAACTCTCACGAGACTATAACTCGTCCACTAGGGTAGCCTAGGGGTTTAAAGGCTTAATGCATACGCTAAATGCATTCGTAACGCCTACGAAAAGGAGCTAGTTAGATTGTACATACTTGTCATTTTTCTTTCAATAACATGTTTAGAAAGAATGATCGAGCCCTTGTGAAATCTAGTGAGGCAAATAAACGAAAAACATAGCACCGCTAGCATTTCGACATTTGCACTTCCTTGGCATATTTGCATACTTTGTTCGGGACGAGCAAAGCTTAAGTGTGGAGTGTTGATGAGTCGAGTTTTCGACTCATTAATGCCCGTTTTCACTATAGCCTTAGTTCGATTCCGACTACTATTTGATGTCATTTGATCCTCTTCTCGTGCGTTTCAGGTACAAAGCAAGATGTCTCAGTGTCAAGAGCCATTGGAAGAAAACTCGGGGAAAATTGGTGTTTAGAGCAAAAAGTGGCAGTATTTGGTCTTCAGTTGATCGACTGGAAAGCTCCCCTGCTCCAGTCGATCGACTTAACAGACTAACAGGAGGTGCTGCAAATCGATCAGCGCCAGTCGACCGACTGACCCACTCAGTCGATCGACTTAATGGACTTTCAGGAGGAGCTGCAAATTGAGTTTCCTCAGTCGATCGACTGGGAGCCCACCCTGTGCCAGTCGATCGACTGAGAACCTGCTTCCCAAGCGCCTAATCTCGCTCCAGTCGATCGACTGGGCCAACATCCCAACGCCAGTCGATCGACTGGACCTGCTACAGTACCGAATCTTTTCCGAGGCTATAAATAGAAAGAGGCAAAGTTGACCTAATATCTTGGAATTTTCTGGAGAGAAGACAAGGAAAAGTGATCCAAATCAAGGGTTTCATCATCATCAAATCAAGGAGGAATCAAGATCAAGGGAGTTCATTAGGACTAATCATCCTACTCTATTCCCTCTTATTTCTCTTAGATTTGTTTGTAAAAACCTACACATCATGTTGTCTTACATGATGTGTGAGTAGTCCCCCTTGTGTTTTGAGGGTTCTATGAACCTCCTTGGTACTCAATGATCATTGTAAACACATCTATTGTATTTATTATAGTTGATTTCATTTTTACTATGATCTTCATGGTAGACATGCCTCTAAGTGTTTGATAAAATGCTTAAGTGACATGTTTATGTTAGAACTTTGATCTAAGTCTTGAGAGAGCTTAGGGATGGTTTTGATGTAGTAAAAATGGACTTAACCTACATTTATGAGAGTAAATGCATGGTGAGAGGTGAACTAGAGCTTTGTGCATGTGCATTTATGAGGGTAAATGCATATAGGGGGTCAATATCCTTTAAGTAGTGAGATCCTATCTAAGATGGCTTTACTAGGATTAGACATGCATGGTTTGCCTAATTCATAGTCTAAGCTAGGTTCAAAACCTATCGACTCATAAATAATTGAACTCTAGTTTGCATGATCATTGGGGAATTGCCAAGGAGGGGATTATTCCCTCGAAACTCGTTTTAAATTGAATTCAATCCTTTAAATACCATTTCATTGTTGCTTTGAATCATTGATAACTCAATCACACTTGAATTTTAGGAATTAGCCGAGTAAGAAAATTTGATAGAACTAGCGCGTAATCCGTTTGCTCCCTTGGGTTCGACACCGGTCTTACCGATTGAATTACAAATTGTTTTTTGACACGTATGCTAAAAACTACACGTCAAAATGGCGCCGTTGCACAACATGGTTCACCTCATGGTTGCTAGACCTAGTGCACTCCCGCGCCCTGCTGCTGCGCCTACCTCCATGGCCTTAGTGCCAATTGAGCCTCAAGAGGGACCTTATGAGGGATCGATGCCCATACCGGTCCCGTACCCATTCTCGGCTCCCTTGGTCTTCAGGGACGAGGAGCACCGGTCTCGTCACACCACTGTCACTACGAAGAAGAAGAAGGCCATCCCGACATTGTACCTAGACATGGGCTTGCTTCGTGGCATCGACGAAGTGGTAGCTACTGAGGTACAATCTCTTCTCACACAACATGGTTTATCTTTTCTATTTTGTGATGATCCGGGCTCCTACCAGAGGGTAGTTGAGGAGTTCATGTGCTCGTTTGAGTCGGTTAAGGAGAGAGTGGGGGAGGATGGTACCTCAGTTTATTATTGGAAGTTTGCTCTGGGGGTAGAGATTTCCGGATCAGGGAGAGTACGATCCGAGAGTGGCTTGGCTTTCCACAGCCTGCGGCATCGCCCCGGGTATTCACTGAGCACGACCAGTCCAGGCTTTGGAAGAGGATTTCCGGTAGGAATGAGTGGTTCGTGTCTTCATATAACTCTTCTGCGATCGTTGACCCGGTTTGGAAGATTATGCACCACGTCATTGCTATTGATTTTAATACGAGGACAGAGAGGGGTAGGAAGGTTACTTTCCCAGATATGGACCTCATGGTTGCCATGGATCACGGGGAGGCCATTGATTGGCTAGTGGTACTTGCAAACCGGTTTGAGACCGTTGTGAAGCCGAGTACGAGGAACAAGGGCATGGGAGGTGGCTCCTTGATTACATTGATAGCCCGAAGGTGTAACTTCACCTTTGGCCACGAGGGTTGTGAGGCCCCTACTAGGAGCAGGCTTGACATGGATTTGATGAAGAATATGCATATGGTCAAGCGGGACGGTAAGACGTGGAGCAGTGACCCGTCGCCTCATGTGGAGGATCTTGTGACCGCCGCTGCTGCGCGGAGGAGAGCCTTCAAGCAGCAGAATCCGCTCTATTGCCTTACCCACCTCTCTCCCTCTCCCTCTCCTCCCGGTTCACCTCCTCCTCTCCCTCCGGCAGACATTCCCGAGGAAGATGAGGGCCTCCCTGCAGCTGATGAGGAGTTTCCCCCAGCAGAGCCCGCGGTCGATATTCCCCCTCCAGTCGTTGATGACTCAGCGGAGTGGAGGCAGAGAGTCACGTCAGATATTGCTAGTTTATTGACCGGCGTGGCAGACTTGAGGAGCGGATTGTCCCGGTTAGAGGACCTTGTTAGAGAGTCTGATACTAGAGCGCATCGGGAGTGGGAGTGGCTCAGATCTGCAGTTCAGTCCTTCACCGGAGGCCCCAGCACTCCAGTTGCCCCTCCACTCGCTCCAGAGTTCTCAGCTCCACGTGGCGTCTCCCCACTACCTTTCTCGCCAGCTTCAGCATTCGGGGAGGCGGGCACTCCACTCCCAGGAGAGACGATCCCCTACGTGGATTCTGCTTGGCACTCCACTCCCAGGAGAGACGATCCCCTACGTGGATTCTGCTTTTCGCGAGGGTAGCCCGCTATTCCCAGGCTCCACGCAGCCGCTGGAGGATGGTGGAGTCGTTGATTCAGCTAGGAGGACCCCTCCGGGAGACGACGAGGCTACATCTTAGTCCATGCTTCATTTCTATTTCCACATGTGTATTTTCCTTATTTGACTTGTTGCATTGGATGTTGATTTGGATGATAAGTCGCCTTTTGGCATTTTTGATGATGTATGCTATTTTGGTGATATCTATCCTTTCTTGCCTATTGGTTGTATGCTATATTCTTATGATGATATTGGAGGTGTTTACCATTTATATTGTTCACTCTACAGGATATACATTCACATATTCCTATCATGTCTAAAACACCCTCTTATATCTACACTTGCAACCAAAAGGCTATTTCTCACTCTTATGGATTATATCACCGGCACTACAAACGAGGGCAGTTCCTATGCGCCTTTGCCTTTATTTTATCATTCTTTGTGCTTAGGGACTAAGCTTGAATTAAGTGTGGAGTGGTTTGATGCGCATAGTTCACATGTTTGCATGCCATGCATATCATTTTAGATGGACGCTTGCACACTTGCACATTATCCCAACATGAGAGTGTTTTAACCTCAAAGGCATATGATTTTCGATTCTAAATCCCTATAAATCACATCTAGCGACCTAGTCCTTTGAAGATGCATTCTTGAGAATCAATATCATTGCTACGCCTTGTCTATCCAACTTTCTAAGTATTTTCGTTGCAACACCTTGGATCAAGCTAGCAAACACTTTTAAAAATCTTCATGAAAAACTTAGACCCCTTGAATATTCCTTGGTGACTTGAGTTCTCTAACGCGGTGCCTTGCTTATGTTTTTTCCCCGCACATTACATACACTTTTTGAACATATTGTCATGTTTGAAGTGTGGAGTTACTGTAAACGAAAAAAAATCTGCTCCGCCACCGCGGTACTTATGCGGTTAGGTGGGATGGTGGCACGCATCGTCCAATCTCTAGTCCAAATAGCCGGGAAAATAGACGAGCGACCCTCGGCTTGACTCGCGTCGAAAGGACAATGATGAGTGAGAGCAGGAAGGTTCAAAAAGAAAATAAGAAGCACTTAAAACTTGACTCTGTTCTTCCATCATTCTTCATTTGTGCGGGACTCAACATTTGCATTGTGTGCTAGTTGGAATAACTCTTGGACGACCGATGTGCTTGCACGGGAGTATTCATTTGGTTTATCACTTGTTTGTTAAAGAACTCTAGTGTCAAACTCCACTTCCCTTATGGATTACGGCTTAAGCGCCTAAAACTTGGGAATGAGTTCCTTATCGCGAGCCCTTGGACTAGCCCTAGCTAGCATAGGTGAGCGGTTGACACTCTATTGTGTGAGCTACAAGCCTTGCCTCTATTGTGTAGCCTTGAAAATGAGTAGAATTTTGGATGAGACATTTCATAGCCCTAGTATTGATAACCTTGAATGCATATCCTCAAAGGTACTCGAGGGGTTGAAAAAGTCCTTTTAATGATATTGTGATGATAGTTCTAGTTTGGGGTGGGGGATTGGTTTTGAAAAATCGTAGCCTTGGTTGAGCACTCTTGCATTCACTCTTATGGGATATGTGCATTTGGGATTTGTGAGTATTTCCTTTTCTGAAAACTATCACGAGACTATAACTCATCCACTAGGGTAGCCCAGGGGTTTAAAGGCTTAATGCATACGCTAAATGCATTCGTAACGCCTACGAAAAGGAGCTAGTTAGATTGTACATACTTGTCATTTTTCTTTCGATAACATGTTTAGAAAGAATGATCGAGACCTTGTGAAATCTAGTGAGGCAAATAAACGAAAAACATAGCACCGCTAGCATTTCGACATTTGCACTTCCTTGGCATATTTGCATACTTTGTTCGGGACGAGCAAAGGTTAAGTGTGGAGTGTTGATGAGTTGAGTTTTTGACTCATTAATGCTCGTTTTCACTTTAGCCTCAGTTCGATTCCGACTACTATTTGATGTCATTTGATCCTCTTCTCGTGCGTTTCAGGTACAAAGTAAGATGTCTCAGTGTCAAGAGCCATTGGAAGAAAACTCGGGGAAAATCGGTGTTTTAGAGCAAAAAGTGGCAGTATTTGGTCTTCAGTCGATCGACTGGAAAGCTCCCCTGCTCCAGTCGATCGACTTAATAGACTAACAGGAGGTGCTGCAAATCGATCAGTGCCAGTTGACCGACTGACCCACTCAGTCGATCGACTTAATGGACTTTCAGGAGGAGCTGCAAATTGAGTTTCCTCAGTCGATCGACTGGGAGCCCACCCTGTGCCAGTCGATCGACTGAGAACCTGCTTCCCAAGCACCTAATCTCGCTCCAGTCGATCGACTGGGCCAACAGCCCAACGCCAGTCGATCGACTGGACCTGCTACAGTACCGAATCTTTTCCGAGGCTATAATTAGAAAGAGGCAAAGTTGACCTAATATCTTGGAATTTTCTGGAGAGAAGACAAGGAAAAGTGATCCAAATCAAGGGTTTCATCATCTTCAAATCAAGGAGGAATCAAGATTAAGGGAGTTCATTAGGACTAATCATCCTACTCTATTCCCTCTTATTTCTCTTAGATTTGTTTGTAAAAACCTACACATCATGTTGTCTTACATGATGTGTGAGTAGTCCCCCTTGTGTTTTGAGGGTTCTATGAACCTCCTTGGTACTCAATGATCATTGTAAACACATCTATTGTATTTATTATAGTTGATTTCATTTTTACTATGATCTTCATGGTAGACATGCCTCTAAGTGTTTGATAAAATGCTTAAGTGACATGTTTATGTTAGAACTTTGATCTAAGTCTTGAGAGAGCTTAGGGATGGTTTTGATGTAGTAAAAATGGACTTAACCTACATTTATGAGAGTAAATGCATGGTGAGAGGTGAACTAGAGCTTTGTGCATGTGCATTTATGAGGGTAAATGCATATAGGGGGTCAATATCCTTTAAGTAGTGATATCCTATCTAAGATGGCTTTACTAGGATTAGACTTGCATGGTTTGCCTAATTCATAGTCTAAGCTAGGTTCAAAACCTATCGACTCATAATTAATTGAACTCTAGTTTGCATGATCATTGGGAAATTGCCAAGGAGGGGATTATTCCCTCGAAACTCGTTTTAAATTGAATTCAATCCTTTAAATACCATTTCATTGTTGCTTTGAATCATTGATAACTCAATCACACTTGAATTTTAAGAATTAGCCGAGTAAGAAAATTTGATAGAACTAGCGCGTAATCCGTTTGCTCCCTTGGGTTTGACACCGGTCTTACCGGTTGAATTACAAATTGTTTTTTGACACGTATGCTAAAAACTACATGTCAAAATGGCGCCGTTGCCGGGGAGCAATAGCTAGATTACCCCTAGGAAAATCATTTAGTGCTCCGACTATTCCATGTTTTACTTTATTTTACTTGTTACTTGCATTTCTTGAACTTATTCACTACGCTTACTTGTTTTAATTGGCTTCTCTTGTAGGTTCACTTCTTTTATGCCATCGAAGACCAAGAAACTTACTCAAATCGTGGATAGAGACTTGAACCAACCTATTAGAGAGCTAGTTAATCCTCATATCACAAGGAGTAAGACCAACAAAGACAAAGGACAAACCTCCAATACTCAAGGAGTCATGGCCGAAAACAACAACAATAGACCTCCTCCCCCACCACCACCTCGCCATAGAAACCAAGACAACCTTCCTCCGCAATTGCCCCTAGCTAGAAGGGCCCTCAAGGACTATGCCATCCCTACGGCATATGGCTACCGTTCTCCCATCCAATTGCCTACCGTGGATAACCGGGATTTTGATTTGAAGACGTCCACCATTCAAATGGTTCAATCTAACCAATTCTCGGGGAGGGACAATGAAGATCCGAATTCCCATTTGACGTCGTTTCTTGAAGTTTGTGCTACATTCAAGATCAATGGAATTTCGGAAGATGCTAAGCTACTTAGGCTTTTCCCTTTCTCCCTCACGGGAAGAGCAAGAGATTGGTTGAGGAGTCAAACTCCCGATAGCTTCACTACTTGGGAGGAGCTAGCCGTGGCCTTTCTAAATAAATACTTTCCTCCTTCCAAGACGGCGCATTATAGGAGCCAAATTACAAATTTTGTGCAAATGGATGGAGAGACGCTCTATGAAGCTTGGGAGCGATACAAAGAATTTCAAAGGCTATGTCCTCACCACAATTTGGATGATCTTCTTCTATTCCACACCTTCTATCAAGGCGTGGACGGTAATTCTCGTCTTGCACTTGACACCGCTTCGGGCGGAGCTATAATGGACCTTGCACCACATGAAGCCTTTGCGGTTATAGAGAAAATAACGAAGAATTATTTCATGTGGGGAAGCGAGAGAGGGAACCCTAGAAGAAGAAATGAGAGACACGAAGTGAAAGCGGTGAGCTCTAGCGATTATGATACTTTGAGGAAGGACTTTGATAATCTCTCGGATGAAGTCTTTAGGATGAAACACCCCGAAAAAGAGTCTTCAACGAGGCAAGGGTGTGACATTTGTGAGGTGTACGAACATGAAACCACTTCTTGCCCATTGGTTCAAAGGGACGTGCAAGGGCAAGGTTATGGAGAAGTCAATTTTGTGGGAGGAAACCAAAGTAGAGACTATGGGACTAGTACCAATCAAGGGCAAGGCTCCCAAGCGAATTATACTACACCGAAATTCTCTTCGGGATGGAGAAATCACCCCAATTTCTCCTACAAGACCACTAATCCTACTCGCCCCGACTTTGGATCCACACCTCCCGGATTCAGACCTAAACCTACTCAATCAAATCAAGGGTTCCAACCTAGGAACCAATATCAAAGTCAAGGACCGACTTTGCTTCAAAGGAACCAAGGGCAACAATATCAAGCTCAAGCTCAAAGGCCCTATCAACAAGTTGAACCTCATCCTCAACCTTCTAGCAAACTCTCCGGTATTGAGGCAATGTTTGCCAAGCTCTTAGCAAACCAAAATGAGATGAGGCAAGAATTGAACGAGGTTAAGCAACACAACAAAATGCTTGAAAGTCAAATTGCTCAACAAGCCGAGACATCTACAAGAGCACCGGGCAAGTTACCGGCTAGACCCGAGCAAGGGAATAGAGAACATTGTAATGCCGTGACCTTGAGAAACGGGAAAGAGCTAGAGGTAGAGGTACCAAAGAAGAAGCGAGTTACCTTTGATCTTGGAGGCCAAGCTAGTGCCGATATCGAAGAATTGGAAGAAGAGATCCCTAGCCCTCAAGTTGAGGAAGGAATCGAGGTGGAAAAGGAGAAAGCCGAACCTAGAGTCTACACTCCTCCTATTCCATTCCCTCAAAGGCTAAAGAAGAAAACAAATGATAAGCAATTCTCCAAGTTCGCGGAGATGATGAGGAAGCTCTATGTGACAATGCCCTTCACCGAGGTAATAACTCAAGCTCCTTCATATGCTCGTTTTCTAAAAGATGTTATTACGTGCAGGAGGACAATTGAGGATGTCGATACGGTGTCCCTCAATGGCGAATGTAGTGCCATACTCCAACCTCGCATGCCCCCAAAGCTTGAGGATCCCGGTAGCTTTTCCATTTCATGCTTTATTAATGATATTAAGATTGAACGAGTTATGTGTGATTTGGGTGCAAGCATATCGTTGATGCCTTATTCCTTGTGTAAAAAGCTAAATATGGGTGAGCCTAAACCAACTAGCATGATTTTGAGGCTCGCGGACCGCTCCTTGAGATTTCCTAAGGGAGTTCTTAAGGATGTCCCGGTTAGAGTAGGGAATTTCTATATTCCGGGGGATTTCGTGGTGTTAGAGATGGAGGAGGACAATGAAATTCCCATTCTATTGGGAAGGCCCTTCCTCTACACCGCGGGGGCTATTTTTGATACAACTAAGGGTTCAATTACCATGAGGGTAGGAGATGAGGAGATTGAGTTTAATCTTGAAAAAGCACAACGTGGTCCTAATTCTACAATGACTTGTAATTATCTTGACCTAGTTGACACTTATGAATTGTATGATGTGCCTAACCTTCTCATGAATGCAATTGACCTTGACAATGAGCTCCCCGACATTGCCGATTGTTGGGCTATCTTGGAGGAAAATAATGAAGAAGGGGCTCTAAGCGACAAAGGTAAGGAGTTTTGTTCGGTAGAGCTTAAAGCTCTACCAACAAGCCTAAGGTATGAGTTCTTAGGCCCAAATTCTAGCTTGCCTATCATTGTGAATGCTTCCTTGAATGATGTCGAAACTTCGAAATTGCTTGATGTGGTTAGAGAACATAAGGATGCTATTGGCTACTCTATTGATGACTTGAAAGGGATAAGTCCCAATTTATGCATGCATGAAATCAACTTAGAGAGCGATAGTATGCCATCTAGGGAGAGAGCTAGGAGACTAAATCCTATTGTTGGCGAGGTAGTGAAAAAGGAGGTTCTTAAATTGCTTGATGCGGGAATCATTTTCCCCGTTGCGGACTCTAAATGGGTGAGCCCCATTCATGTAGTGCCAAAAAAGGGGGGAATGACCGTAATTAAAAATGATAAGAACGAATTGATTCCCACGAGAACCGTGACCGGTTGGCGTATGTGTGTGGATTATAGAAAACTCAACCAAGCCACTAAGAAAGATCACTTCCCCCTTCCTTTTATTGATCAAATGTTGGAAAGATTAGCTAAGCATGACTATTTTTGCTATCTTGACGGATATAGTGGATTCTTCCAAATCCCTATTCATCCCCAAGATCAAGAGAAAACGACCTTCACTTGTCCCTATGGAACATTTGCCTATCGGCGAATGCCCTTTGGACTTTGTAATGCGCCCGGTACTTTTCAACGATGCATGATGGCTATTTTTTCGGAATTTATTGAAAAGATTATGGAAGTGTTTATGGATGACTTTTCCGTTTATGGTTCCTCATTTGATGATTGTTTAGCCAATTTGGCTAAAGTGTTGAAAAGATGTATTGAGACGAACCTTGTACTAAATTGGGAAAAATGTCATTTTATGGTGCAGGAAGGGATAGTGATCGGTCACTTGGTCTCAAGGAGAGGAATTGAGGTGGATAAAGCCAAAATTGAAGTTATGGAAAAATTGCCCCCTCCGAGGGATGTGAAAGGAATAAGGAGTTTTCTTGGTCATGCAGGATTTTATAGAAGGTTTATCAAAGACTTCTCGAAAATTGCAAAACCATTGACAAATCTTCTATGCAATGATACCAAATTCCATTTTGACGAAGATTGCCTAGTAGCCTTCAAAAAATTGAAAGAGGCATTAATTTCGGCTCCTATTATTCAACCCCCGAGGTGGGATTTGCCCTTCGAGCTTATGTGCGACGCTAGTGACTATGCCATTGGGGCGGTTCTTGGGCAAAGGATAGATAAGAAGCTTCACGCCATCCACTACACGAGCAAGGTTCTAAATGGAGCTCATCTGAACTATTCTACCACCGAGAAGGAGCTTCTCGCTATTGTGTATGCTTTTGACAAGTTTCGCCCATACCTAGTGGCTTCTAAGGTTATAGTGTTCATGGATCATGCGGCTATCAAATATCTCTTAGCAAAGAAGGATTCCAAGCCAAGGTTGATAAGGTGGATTCTATTGCTCCAAGAATTCGATATAGAGATCAAGGATAAAAAGGGGGGTAGAGAATGTGGTAGCCGACCACCTATCGAGGCTAGAGGAAAATGAAGAGATTGAAGTGGATACTAGACCGGTGAATGATTCATTTATTGGAGAGCAACTCATGAGAGTTGAGGCGGAGGCCCTTCCTTGGTACGCGGACTTCGTTAATTTCGTGGTTTGTGGGGTTATCCCCCACGATATGAACCACCATCAAAGGAGGAAGTTCCTCTCCGAGACCAAGAGGTACTATTGGGATGAGCCCTACCTTTATAGGCTTTGCGCGGATGGGCTTTATAGAACTTGCGTGGCCGAAGAAGAGATGAGAGAAATTCTTTACCATTGTCACTCTTCTCAATATGGAGGGCATGGTAGTGGAGCAAAAACCGCGTCAAAGGTACTACAATGCGGCTTTTATTGGCCTACTCTCTTCGGTGATGCTTACGAATTCGTGAAGGCTTGTGATCAATGCCAAAGGACCGGTAATATCTCCAAGAGGCATGAAATGCCCCAACAAAGCATCCTCCCGGTCGAAATATTTGATGTATGGGGCATCGATTATATGGGTCCTTTCCCTTCTTCATATGGGAACCAATACATATTGGTCGCGGTAGACTACGTCTCCAAATGGGTTGAGGCCGTCGCCTCCCCTACTTGTGATGCCAAGGTGGTCACCAAGCTCTTTAAGAGGATTATTTTTCCTAGATTTGGAGTGCCAAGGACCGTCATAAGCGATGGCGGCTCTCATTTTAAGGAGAAGCATTTTGAAACCCTACTTCGGAAATATGGAGTTAGTCACAAGGTTGCCACACCTTACCACCCACAAACTAGTGGGCAAGTGGAAATTTCAAATAGAGAAATCAAGGCAATCTTGGAGAAAACCGTGGGGAGCTCAAGGAAGGATTGGTCATCGAAGCTAGATGACGCTTTATGGGCCTATCGTACGGCGTTCAAAACCCCTATTGGAATGTCCCTTTATCGCCTCATTTATGGGAAACCGTGCCACTTGCCGGTAGAATTGGAGTACAAGGCGATGTGGGCAATTAAAATGTTGAATATGGACTTGCAAACGGCGGGAGACCATAGGGTCCTTCAACTCCATGAGTTGGAAGAGATAAGAAATGAAGCCTACGAGAGCGCTAGGATATACAAAGAGAAGACCAAGAAATGGCACGATAGGAAGATCTTTCGTCGTGAATTTAGGAAAGGAGACAAGGTCTTGCTCTTTAACTCTAGGCTCAAACTATTCCCGGGTAAATTGAGGAGCCGATGGAGTGGCCCATTAATTGTTCACAAGCCCTACGAAGATGGCCATGTTGAATTGCTAAATAATGATGGAACTACTTTCACGGCGAATGGGCAAAGGCTAAAGCACTATAGGGAAGGATTTCGTGACGAGCAAAATGTCACATTCCCCTTGACCGACCCATAGAGTGCCTTATTCCGCTTGAGGAGGGATCCTAGCTATGGACTCCTCAAGTGTGCTTCTTAGTGAGAAGAGGATCGGCTCGGTCTTTGCCAAGACGTTAAACTAGGCCCTCACGGGAGGTAGCCCGGTTTGTGAGTTGACTATCTATGCACAAGTAACTTTCATATATGTGTAGCATGCATTTTGTGAGCTTATCGTGTGGCTTGGTGATTGAGACGATTCTAAATGCATGATTAAGTGTGTGTGACATGATATAGAGCTTGCATGAATTTTCTTGATGATGGTGAGATTTTAAGTGTGGAGTGGTGATCCTAGCTTGTGTTGTTTGAAAATCGTATGTTTATGTGCTAGCGATTGATTAGGAGGGCGTACCTTGATTATATGTGATATTCTGAATGGTACATATTCTTGATTTTGATTAAAATTCTGAGTGTGGAGTCGGGATTCGTTGGAAAAAGAAAAATTAAGACGTGGACGCATTGAAATGGTACCTTGATGAGTCGAGTTTTTGACTCATTAATGCCCGTTTTCACTATAGCCTTAGTTCAATTCCGACTACTATTTGATGTCATTTGATCCTCTTCTCGTGCGTTTCAGGTACAAAGCAAGATGTCTCAGTGTCAAGAGCCATTGGAAGAAAACTCGAGGAAAATCGGTGTTTTAGAGCAAAAAGTGGCAGTATTTGGTCTTTAGTCGATCGACTGGAAAACTCCCCTGCTCCAGTCGATCGACTTAACAGACTAACAGGAGGTGCTGCAAATCGATCAGCGCCAGTCGACCGACTGACCCACTCAGTCGATCGACTTAATGGACTTTCAGGAGGAGCTGCAAATTGAGTTTCCTCAGTCGATCGACTGGGAGCCCACCCTGTGCCAGTCGATCGACTGAGAACCTGCTTCCCAAGCACCTAATCTCGCTCCAGTCGATCGAATGGGCCAACAGCCAAACGCCAGTCGATCGACTGGACCTGCTACAGTACCGAATCTTTTCCGAGGCTATAAATAGAAAGAGGCAAAGTTGACCTAATATCTTGGAATTTTCTTGAGAGAAGACAAGGAAAAGTGATCCAAATCAAGGGTTTCATCATCATAAAATCAAGGAGGAATCAAGATCAAGGGAGTTCATTAGGACTAATCATCCTACTCTATTCCCTCTTATTTCTCTTAGATTTGTTTGTAAAAACCTACACATCATGTTGTCTTACATGATGTGTGAGTAGTCCCCCTTGTGTTTTGAGGGTTCTATGAACCTCCTTGGTACTCAATGATCATTGTAAACACATCTATTGTATTTATTATAGTTGATTTCATTTTTACTATGATCTTCATGGTAGACATGCCTCTAAGTGTTTGATAAAATGCTTAAGTGACATGTTTATGTTAGAACTTTGATCTAAGTCTTGAGAGAGCTTAGGGATGGTTTTGATGTAGTAAAAATGGACTTAACCTACATTTATGAGAGTAAATGCATGGTGAGAGGTGAACTAGAGCTTTGTGCATGTGCATTTATGAGGGTAAATGCATATAGGGGGTCAATATCCTTTAAGTAGTGAGATCCTATCTAAGATGGCTTTACTAGGATTAGACATGCATGGTTTGCCTAATTCATAGTCTAAGCTAGGTTCAAAACCTATCGACTCATAATTAATTGAACTCTAGTTTGCATGATCATTGGGAAATTGCCAAGGAGGGGATTATTCCCTCGAAACTCGTTTTAAATTGAATTCAATCCTTTAAATACCATTTCATTGTTGCTTTGAATCATTGATAACTCAATCACACTTGAATTTTAGGAATTAGCCGAGTAAGAAAATTTGATAGAACTAGCGCGTAATCCGTTTGCTCCCTTGGGTTCGACACCGGTCTTACCGGTTGAATTACAAATTGTTTTTTGACACGTATGCTAAAAACTACACGTCAAAATGGCGCCGTTGCACAACATGGTTCACCTCATGGTTGCTAGACCTAGTGCACTCTCGCGCCCTGCTGCTGCGCCTACCTCCATGGCCTTAGTTCCAATTGAGCCTCAAGAGGGACCTTATGAGGGACCGATGCCCATACCGGTCCCGTACCCATTCTCGGCTCCCTTGGTCTTCAGGGACGAGTAGCACCGGTCTCGTCACACCACTGTCACTACGAAGAAGAAGAAGGCCATCCTGACATTGTACCTAGACATGGGCTTGCTGAGTGGCATCGACGAAGTGGTAGCTACTGAGGTACAATCTCGTCTCACACAACATGGTTTATCTTTTCTATTTTGTGATGATCCGGGCTCCTACCAGAGGGTAGTTGAGGAGTTCATGTGCTCGTTTGAGTCGGTTAAGGAGAGAGTGGGGGAGGATGGTACCTCAGTTTATTATTGGAAGTTTGCTCTGGGGGGTAGAGATTTCCGGATCAGGGAGAGTACGATCCGAGAGTGGCTTGGCTTTCCACAGCCTGCGGCATCGCCCCGGGTATTCACTGAGCACGACCAGTCCAGGCTTTGGAAGAGGATTTCCGGTAGGAATGAGTGGTTCGTGTCTTCATATAACTCTTCTGCGATCGTTGACCCGGTTTGGAAGATTATGCACCACGTCATTGCTATTGATTTTAATACGAGGACAGAGAGGGGTAGGAAGGTTACTTTCCCAGATATGGACCTCATGGTTGCCATGGATCACGGGGAGGCCATTGATTGGCTAGTGGTACTTGCAAACCGGTTTGAGACCGTTGTGAAGCCGAGTACGAGGAACAAGGGCATGGGAGGTGGCTCCTTGATTACATTGATAGCCCGAAGGTGTAACTTCACCTTTGGCCACGAGGGTTGTGAGGCCCCTACTAGGAGCAGGCTTGACATGGATTTGATGAAGAATATGCATATGGTCAAGCGGGACGGTAAGACGTGGAGCAGTGACCCGTCGCCTCATGTGGAGGATCTTGTGACCGCCGCTGCTGCGCGGAGGAGAGCCTTCAAGCAGCAGAATCCGCTCTATTGCCTTACCCACCTCTCTCCCTCTCCCTCTCCCTCTCCTCCCGGTTCACCTCCTCCTCCCCCTCCGGCAGACATTCCCGAGGAAGATGAGGGACTCCCTGCAGCTGATGAGGAGTTTCCCCCAGCAGAGCCCGCGGTCGATATTCCCCCTCCAGTCGTTGATGACTCAGCGGAGTGGAGGCAGAGAGTCACGTCAGATATTGCTAGTTTATCGACCGGCGTGGCAGACTTGAGGAGCGGATTGTCCCGGTTAGAGGACCTTGTTAGAGAGTCTGATACTAGAGCGCATCGGGAGTGGGAGTGGCTCAGATCTGCAGTTCAGTCCTTCACCGGAGGCCCCAGCACTCCAGTTGCCCCTCCACTCGCTCCAGAGTTCTCAGCTCCACGTGGCGTCTCCCCACTACCTTTCTCGCCAGCTTCAGCATTCGGGGAGGCGGGCACTCCACTCCCAGGAGAGACGATCCCCTACGTGGATTCTGCTTTTCGCGAGGGTAGCCCGCTATTCCCAGGCTCCACGCAGCCGCTGGAGGATGGTGGAGTCGTTGATTCAGCTAGGAGGACCCCTCCGGGAGACGACGAGGCTACATCTTAGTCCATGCTTCATTTCTATTTCCACATGTGTAGTTTCCTTATTTGACTTGTTGCATTGGATGTTGATTTGGATGATAAGTCGCCTTTTGGCATTTTTGATGATGTATGCTATTTTGGTGATATCTATCCTTTCTTGCCTATTGGTTGTATGCTATATTCTTATGATGATATTGGAGGTGTTTACCATTTATATTGTTCACTCTACAGGATATACATTCACATATTCCTATCATGTCTAAAACACCCTCTTATATCTACACTTGCAACCAAAAGGCTATTTCTCACTCTTATGGATTATATCACCGGCACTACAAACGAGGGCAGTTCCTATGCGCCTTTGCCTTTATTTTATCATTCTTTGCGCTTAGGGACTAAGCTTGAATTAAGTGTGGAGTGGTTTGATGCGCATAGTTCACATGTTTGCATGCCATGCATATCATTTTAGATGGACGCTTGCACACTTGCACATTATCCCAACATGAGAGTGTTTTAACCTCAAAGGCTTATGATTTTCGATTCTAAATCCCTATAAATCACATCTAGCAACCTAGTCCTTTGAAGATGCATTCTTGAGAATCAATATCATTGCTACGCCTTGTCTATCCAACTTTCTAAGTATTTTCGTTGCAACACCTTGGATCAAGCTAGCAAACACTTTTAAAAATCTTCATGAAAAACTTAGACCCCTTGAATATTCCTTGGTGACTTGAGTTCTCTAACGCGGTGCCTTGCTTATGTTTTTTCCCCGCACATTACATACACTTTTTGAACATATTGTCATGTTTGAAGTGTGGAGTTACTGTAAACAAAAAAAAAATCTGCTCCGCCACCGCGGTACTTATGCGGTTAGGTGGGATGGTGGCACGCATCGTCCAATCTCTAGTCCAAATAGCCAGGAAAATAGACGAGCGACCCTCGGCTTGACTCGCGTCAAAAGGACAATGATGAGTGAGAGCAGGAAGGTTCAAAAAGAAAATAAGAAGCACTTAAAACTTGACTCTATGTTCTTCCATCATTCTTCATTTGTGCGGGACTCAACATTTGCATTGTGTGCTAGTTGGAATAACTCTTGGACGACCCATGTGCTTGCACGGGAGTATTCATTTGGTTTATCACTTGTTTGTTAAAGAACTCTAGTGTCAAACTCCACTTCCCTTATGGATTACGGCTTAAGCACCTAAAACTTGGGAATGAGTTCCTTATCGCGAGCCCTTGGACTAGCCCTAGCTAGCATAGGTGAGCGGTTGACACTCTATTGTGCGAGCTACAAGCCTTGCCTCTATTGTGTAGCCTTGAAAATGAGTAGAATTTTGGATGAGACATTTCATAGCCCTAGTATTGATAACCTTGAATGCATATCCTCAAAGGTACTCGAGGGGTTGAAAAAGTCCTTTTAATGATATTGTGATGATAGTTCTAGTTTGGGGTGGGGGATTGGTTTTGAAAAATCGTAGCCTTGGTTGAGCACTCTTGCATTCACTCTTATGGGATATGTGCATTTGGGATTTGTGAGTATTTCCTTTTCTGAAAACTCTCACGAGACTATAACTCGTCCACTAGGGTAGCCTAGGGGTTTAAAGGCTTAATGCATACGCTAAATGCATTCGTAACGCCTACGAAAAGGAGCTAGTTAGATTGTACATACTTGTCATTTTTCTTTCAATAACATGTTTAGAAAGAATGATCGAGACCTTGTGAAATCTAGTGAGGCAAATAAACGAAAAACATAGCACCGCTAGCATTTCGACATTTGCACTTCCTTGGCATATTTGCATACTTTGTTCGGGACGAGCAAAGCTTAAGTGTGGAGTGTTGATGAGTCGAGTTTTCGACTCATTAATGCCCGTTTTCACTATAGCCTTAGTTCGATTCCGACTACTATTTGATGTCATTTGATCCTCTTCTCATGCGTTTCAGGTACAAAGCAAGATGTCTCAGTGTCAAGAGCCATTGGAAGAAAACTCGGGGAAAATTGGTGTTTTAGAGCAAAAAGTGGCAGTATTTGGTCTTCAGTCGATCGACTGGAAAGCTCCCCTGCTCCAGTCGATTGACTTAACAGACTAACAGGAGGTGCTGCAAATCGATCAGCGCCAGTCGACCGACTGACCCACTCAGTCGATCGACTTAATGGACTTTCAGGAGGAGCTGCAAATTGAGTTTCCTCAGTCGATCGACTGGGAGCCCACCCTGTGCCAGTCGATCGACTGAGAACCTGCTTCCCAAGCGCCTAATCTCGCTCCAGTCGATCGACTGGGCCAACAGCCCAACGCCAGTCGATCGACTGGACCTGCTACAGTACCGAATCTTTTCCGAGGCTATAAATAGAAAGAGGCAAAGTTGACCTAATATCTTGGAATTTTCTGGAGAGAAGACAAGGAAAAGTGATCCAAATCAAGGGTTTCATCATCATCAAATCAAGGAGGAATTAAGATCAAGGGAGTTCATTAGGACTAATCATCCTACTCTATTCCCTCTTATTTCTCTTAGATTTGTTTGTAAAAACCTACACATCATGTTGTCTTACATGATGTGTGAGTAGTCCCCCTTGTGTTTTGAGGGTTCTATGAACCTCCTTGGTACTCAATGATCATTGTAAACACATCTATTGTATTTATTATAGTTGATTTCGTTTTTACTATGATCTTCATGGTAGACATGCCTCTAAGTGTTTGATAAAATGCTTAAGTGACATGTTTATGTTAGAACTTTGATCTAAGTCTTGAGAGAGCTTAGGGATGGTTTTGATGTAGTAAAAATGGACTTAACCTACATTTATGAGAGTAAATGCATGGTGAGAGGTGAACTAGAGCTTTGTGCATGTGCATTTATGAGGGTAAATGCCTATAGGGGGTCAATATCCTTTAAGTAGTCAGATCCTATCTAAGATGGCTTTACTAGGATTAGACATGCATGGTTTGCCTAATTCATAGTCTAAGCTAGGTTCAAAACCTATCGACTCATAATTAATTGAACTCTAGTTTGCATGATCATTGGGAAATTGCCAAGGAGGGGATTATTCCCTCGAAACTCGTTTTAAATTGAATTCAATCCTTTAAATACCATTTCATTGTTGCTTTGAATCATTGATAACTCAATCACACTTGAATTTTAGGAATTAGCCGAGTAAGAAAATTTGATAGAACTAGCGCGTAATCCGTTTGCTCCCTTGGGTTCGACACCGGTCTTACCGGTTGAATTACAAATTGTTTTTTGACACGTATGCTAAAAACTACACGTCACGATGCGACTCGTGCTGTAACTAGTGTTTCTAACACAGTGCCTACACTGCCTACTCAAGGAGTAGTCAATGATGTTAAAACTTCTTCTGCTTCTACAACTTTGCCTTTATCATCATCCGACCGCACAGCTTTCAGCCCAACTCTTTTAGATGACTAGTGGAAAGCTGTTATGAACATGTATACTGCCATGCAATCTAGTTCACAATCCGCTGGTATGATTTCTTCTTGGATTTTAGACACAAGCGCCTCTCTTCATATGACAGGCGATCTAACTCTCTTACAAAACATTACTGATATTCCTCCTATATCTATCAAATTGCCTGGCGGCTGTATCTCTTGTTCTACTAAGGAGGGACGTGTGTATATGGGCACCATTTGTTTATCTCATGTCTTACTGGTTCCTCATCTCAGTTACAATTTGTTATCTTTATCTCAACTCGCTAGTGAGTTGCGTTTGCTAGTCCTTCTTACAGACAAGCTTTGTGTTCTTTAGGAAATCAATTCGAGGACGGTGATTGGCGTGGGTAGACAACTTGCTGGGGTGTATAGACTTCAGGCACTGGGTTCTACAACTTTTGCATTATCAACTCAATTTTCTACCAATACTACAATTTTGTGGCATCGGTGTCTTGGTTACCCATCTTCTTCAGCTTTGGCATCTATTTCAATTGTTGATTTAAACAAACAAAATTTGGAAAGCCTTCAGCCGTGTGATTCTTGTTTTAAAGAAAATCAAACAAGAATGTCCTTTCCTGATAGTTTGAATAAAGCAGCTGATTTATTTCATCTGGTTCATTGCGATGTTTGGGGTCCGTACAGTAACCCGTCGTTTGGTGGGGCACATTATTTTCTAACAATTATTGATGATCATTCCAGAACAGTGTGGCTTCACTTCTTCAGATCCAAATCTGAAGTTGCATCGTTGTTCCAAAAATTTTGTGCATCTATCCGCCAACAATTTGGTTGTAATGTGAAGCGTGTTCGTGCCGATAATGGGACGGAATTTTTGCCTCTCTGCCCTTATTTTGCTGATCATGGAATCATTTTTGAGACCTCCTGTGTAGCTACACCGTAGCAGAACGGAAGAGTGGAACGTAAACACCGTCATCTACTCAAAGTTGCTCGTGCTCTGCATTTTCAGGCACAACTGCCCCTTGAGTTTTGGGCTGAATGTGTCTCAATGACTGCTTTCCTTATAATTTGTACTCCAACTCCTATTCTTGACAATCGATCTCCATATGAGGTTTTGCACAAGCAACCACCTCCTTATTCGTCCCTTAAGGTTTTTGGTTGTCTCTGCTTTGCTGCTCAGATTCCTCAATCTCGTGATTAATTTGCTACACGGAGTCGCAATTGCATATTTATTGGCTATCCATTGGGAAAATGTGGGTGGCATCTTTATGATCTCGAGACTAAGGAATTTCTTATCAGCCGAGATGTTGTGTTTTATGAGCATTTTTTTTCGTTTAGCGCATCGGCACAAACACCAACTCTGTCTGTTACTTATCCATCTCCTCCATCACCAGCCATATACAATGATTTACCTGCCTTCATAGACGATAGGGGGCGTCTCGCAGCTTCTTCTGAACCCTTGGTCACTTCGTCTTCAACCGATGTAGAGGTTGAAACTAGTTAAAGTGAACCAACTGTGATTAACCATCCACTGAGCATGATTTGTTTATTCCTCATTGCGACACATAGTTAAAAGTGCCATCAGTTCTTGTAAAAGACCACGTTTGCAGTACGGTTCAGTCTGTACACCCCCTACTCTACATGTGGCTCTCACGTCGCAATCACCGTCCTCAGGTATATCTTACCCAATAGCTACTTTTGTATCATGTGATACTGCAAATAGTAAACCCAACTCCTTCTATAAGGCTATGCAATCAAAGCATTGACGTACAAAATGTCGTTTGAATTAGATGCGCTTCAGCGCAATAAAACATGGATAATTTTGCCCTTACCTTCTGGAAAAACTCCTATCAGCTGCAAATGGGTTTATCGAATCAAGTACAACTCAAACGGATCCATTGAGCGGCATAAAGCTCGTTTGGTTATTCTTGGAAACTGCCAAAAAAGAGGGTATTGACTATACCGAGACCTTTGCTCCAGTTGCGAAGATGACTACTGTTCGCATTTTTTTATCCGTCGTTGCTATTCGTGGATGGGATTTACATCAGATGGATGTTCACAACGCATTTCTCCACGTTGATCTGGATGAGGAGGTTTATATGAAGCCGCCTCCTGGCCTTCTTAATGTTCCATCAGGTTATGTTTGTCGTTTGCAGAAGTCTCTTTATGGACTCAAGCAAGCTCCCTGTAATTGGTTTGCTAAGCTCTCTTCTTATCTTCGGGCGTTTGGATTCCGTCAGAGTTACGCTAATTACTCGTTATTTTCCTATCAGATAGGTGGTACCACCTTACACGTTTTGGTCTATGTTGATGACCTAATCATCGCAAGGAATGATTCTTCGTCGATCTCCAAGTTCAAATCTTATTTGAGTTCATGTTTTCACATGAAGGATTTGGGCACTCTGAAGTATTTTCTTGGGATAGAAATTGCTCGCAACTCTTCCGGCTTATGTTTTCTCAACCAAAATATACTCTTGATATTTTGTCTAAGGTTGGTCTTTTAGGCACTAAGCCTTATCCTCTTCCTATGGAGTCACATCAGCGTCTCGCCGTATCACAATGTGTGATTTTTGATAATCCCGAACGATATTGGAAGTCATGTCCTTTAACACGTCGCTCCCTCACTGGATTTTTTATTACACTCGGTCAATCTCCTATCTCTTGGAAGACCAAAAAGCAAGTTAATGTCTCTAGGTCGTCAGCTGAAGCGGAGTACAGGGCTATGGCCTCAACATGATGTAAGTTAATTTGGCTTAAATCTTTGTTGAGGTCTCTTGGTGTCGCACATTCGGCACCCATGAGCTTATATTGTGATAGTCAGGCAGCTATGCACATTGCCGCTAATCCCATTTTTCATGAGAGGATCAAACATATAGAAATCGATTGTCATTTAGTTCGTGATCAAGTTCAGTCTGGACAAGTTGTCACTCGTTATGTCTCTACCGCATATCAGCTTGCCGATTTATTCACCAAGGCGTTGGGTAAAGCACAATTCGAATTTCTTCTTGGCAAATTGGGCATCGTTGATCCACATGCTCCAACTTGAGAGGACGTATTAAAGATATCATTTATATATTACTGTATTTAATTATATTTATTCCCTTATAATTATGTGTATATTTTGGAGAATAAATTTTCTCTGTATATAGTGTAACCCTTCGTTTCAATGAAAATACTCAACTTTTCTCAAATGTTCGTTTCCCTTCCCAGTTCTATCCGTTGTACTTCTAATTTTTAATATCCATTTGTTTTAATAGTAGCCATAAATGTACTTCTGATTTTTAATATTAATTCACTATGAAAATTGAATAAATAAGTGAGATAATTATGGGTCTAACCCCATTAAAACTCCGGAGTTATATACGGTGTAGCCAAGTCAAAAATAGTCATTCGAACACGACGTAGTTTTGATAAAATAATAGCAAAACTATGTCATTTTTTTTAATAAAATCCATAAATTAATAACTGAAGTTTTTTCAAAACTACGCAGTTTTATCTTAAAACATATAAAACTACACTGTTTTCTAAAATTGCTATTTTTTGCTTTGCTGCACGGGATCTCATTCCCAAATTAAACTCCTTATCGAGTAGTTTTGCTTTTATCTTTGTAATCAGACCTGGAGATCAGATCTGGTGCAAAGCCTAAATATGGTGCAAAATACAAACTCATCGCCACTGTTCATTTGGATAATCATGTGGTGTAGGTTAAATGAGAATAAAACAATTAATAAATTAATTTTGGGCGTATATGACTCTTTGAAAGGGCATAATTGACCACACACACAAAAACAAAATCCATCTCTCTCTCCTCCAGATCTGAAACCTAGATCTGAAACCCATTTGCATTTGCATGAATAACCCCAGATCTGAAACCCAGATCTGAATCTCTATAGTCATTGCTCAAATCTTGGATTCCACCGATGCCGACGCCGACACTGTCATTAACCGATTCGAGCCACTTCACTCCCGTCGTGGCGCCGAGCAGCCCGTCGAGCCGCAGAATGTAGCGCTGCAGGTTTGGTTGAATGGTGTATTGTGTTCTGCTGCACTGTGTTGGGGTCCCTTGTCGAATCGATGGATCAGCCCAAGGTCAAAAACTCTACCAAAGGAAAGGTGTTGATGCATGCCATGTATGGTGTGAAGGCGGAAACTGTGTTCATCTGTGGTGTCTTTACAGGCTCCTCTCAGAAGTTGATAGACTTGTCCATCCCTGATACATATATGTGGGCAGATGCATTGACCCAGACACAATCAATTATAAACGAGGAAATCAGACTTATATATTTGGCTGGAAGGCAGTCAGCGCTGAAGGATCTCGAATCAATTGATACTATTGTCAAGAAATTATATCCCATGATCGAAGAAAACAGCAGTGGTATTAATGCCCAAGAATTGAAGGATACAGTTTCGCACTTGGAAAAAAATGCAGACAATCTTTCCAAGGGACTAGATCTTCTAACAACAAAAGTCGATGGCTTTTTCCAAACAGTCCTTACTGGTCGGGATGCTTTGCTGTGTAATCTCAGAGCTACAAGCCTAGTCTTGAAAATCATGACGAACTATAAATTGGCATGACGAATTATAATAAATCAGACTTAATTCGTTCAAATTGACAGAGTAAAAATTCGTCGAACTCAGTTTTTCACACTCTGGATCAACTTCGACATCAATGGAACTCAACCCAAACTCAAATCAATAGTTTTCATAAAGAAAAAATCGAAACTGAACATGACGAACTATAAAATGGTCGTGACGAATTATAAAAAATCGAAATTAATTCGATCAAATTGAAGGAGTAAAGCTTCGTTGAACTCAATTTTTCACACTCTGGATCATCGTCGACATCAATGGAACTCAACCCAAAATAAAATCAACAGTTTTCATAAAAGAAAAATTCGAAACTGAACATAACGAACTATAAAATGGCAGTGACGAATTATAAAATGGCATGACTATACTGCCAAATTCTGGACGAATTTTAATTTACATTTGATGAATTATAGCATTGTTCGTCGAAGTGTACTACAATATGTCGTAATTCTTAACGAATTATAGTCTAATTTTGACGAACTATGACATAATTCGTCAAAATTGGATATAATTCGTTAAGAATTCGTCGATGTTTTTCCAGTCATTCTCCCATTAACAAACGTCGTCGGCGTCGTCGGCTCGAATCAATTTCGCAGATAATGGCAATGGACTCCTTCAAACACATTCAGGTTTCATCTACTTAAACCACGTCGTCGTCGCAGATGATGGCAATGGACTCCTTCAACCACGTCGTCGGCGTTGTCGGCTCGAATCGATTTCGTAGGTTTCGTCGGTGTCGTCACCATGATGGTTGATCGGAGCTTATGCTGGTAGCCATAAGCCATTGATGCAGATCTGGTGCAAATAGGCGAGAAAAAATAATGGAGGAAAGAGAATATAACTTGTGATTATAGTAAAGGTCAAATATGCCCTCAACACATTAAAATTTGAAATTAACCATATTTATTTCAATTAATCAGCACCATTCAAAACACAAAATGAAGGGTTGAGATCATTTTGTATTTTTTACAATAATTAGAGCTTTGTACCTGATCCTTTCTCATCAGACCTGCAAGTAATACAAATGTTACTAGGAAGACGACCTCTCATTTAACCTAGCTAGAATGATCTCCTTTGTAATCAAGGATTCTTATTCATTTCACCTGGCTAGAATGATCTCCTTTGTAATCAAGGATTCTAGGGTACCATCATATACAACAAGTCTCCGTACCTCAAATTGATCAAATTAGTTACCGGTCGTCTTCTCTACATACCGTTTAATCGTTACATAACGAAACTTAATGGTAATGAATTTGTATTCTTACCCTATGTATTTCACAGGTTCAATAGAATTTAACGATTCTACTTGACTCATTACTTGTGCTAAGTGGAGTGCCAAATAGAATAGACCTTGCCCATATACCGAATAAGATCCGATGCAACCAATAGTTATGGTCAATTAAAATTTTCAAGTTTAAATCTTATCTCTATGGTTAGGAATATATCACGGTGTAAAGAAAACGACATTGTTTTCTAACTTCTTGGTTTAATTTGGTCGGACAAAATTTAAATTTCACAGCATTGCTACTTGTTTGCATTTCAAAAATAATGAATCATAATCTTTTTTTTTCTTTTTTTTTGTTGTTGAAAGAGTCTTAGGTGCAAACATAAATTTTGGAGTAAACGTGCAAACTGATGAATTATGGTACACTTCCTACGAACTATGCCATAGTTTTGTCCAAATGAATTATAGGTCATTTTTCCAAACTATGACATGTTTCGCAAGAAATGTAACATAATGCGTCGATTTGCAATTTACAAGTTTACACCAGATCTTAATTCTTTGTTGAAAATATTAAATCAGTGAAGCCTAAATATGAATATTGAATCCACCAATTCCACAAGCAAAGTAAGTAAAAAGCAGTTTATACCAACAGAAAAGGAAGATGTTGTGAGAGTTCAATATTTGTAACAGCCTTACCTGTCTGTCTTCATCATCACAACAATCCATTTCCTTAAATAAAACAAATCCCAACAAAAACCGACGACGCAACAACAATGTGAATTCAATCTCAAAATCCGAAAACTTTCCCAAAAAAATTTTCAAACTAAAACGTAAAATGATGAAACAGCCTCTTCGACCCAAACTCGACACGCCAACTTCGCTACTGGTAATTATCACCTCACCGAGCAGCAGCTGGATGGATTTCGTGCATACCCATTTCAAAAAGATGCAATCTTTGTGCTAAAAAACGTGACTCTGAGCTTCTATTTCCGGGATTTCATCATGGCTTTTAAGGGCTTTGGGTATAAGAAGGGCGTCAGGAAGAAGCAATTTGTAGCATTTCGTGAGCCTCTTGTCTTGATGGAGAGTGTTGAATGTGGTTCTGATGTTTCTTCCATGGAGATTGCAATGGTGGGTTGGTCCTTGTGTTTGATTGATTCAGATTATTCTTACAATGGAAAGTGTGGATTTTTGTAGTGTTTTTAGTGCTGAAGCTTTGAATTTGGTTTTGTTTATCAAGGGTTTGCTGATAGTTTTAGCTCTTCTGGTATCCTTTATTTCGCAGCGTTATGTTAATAGAAGGCCTTGTTGATTTCGGACTGTCTAATTTTGTTTCAAGGGTTTGAATTTTGATGTTTTTTGATTGCTCGGTTTTCGTTATAGGAAGCTGCTGCTAGGTCTCATTGCTTGAATGTCAATCTGCTGCTTCATTTTGAGTACATCACTTGTGTTGTCATAATTTTTGTTTCATTTTTCAGGCACAAGTTTCATCTGGTCAACTGTTGCCGCAACAAGACCCTGTATCCGAGACGAGTTTACTGTCAACCGAGACTATATCAGAAGAGTTTGTGAGGATAGACATGCCTCCAAGTCCAAATCCTACTCCTGAAAAAATGAACCTTTTCGGGTCTACTTCCGAGCTGTCTGTTGGTTCATCATCAAATAGTGAAAATTCTTCTCGAGGCCTACCTCCGGAACCAAAAGACAGTGGCAGTCTTAATATGGAGGAAGCTGCCATCTTGTCACTTGGAGGTTTACAATTCACTCCGTCGGAGAATTCTTCTTTCTTGAGATCGAGATCACTTACAAGGCAGATGGAACGATCTATGCCAGCTAGCCCAATTGCGCTGAACTCAAATGTAAGCGCCAGCCTTCCTATGAATTCCTTTTATTATTAGTTCTTGTTTATATGCATTCACGGCTTAGAAATCGTTCGGTAAATTTGTTAATGTTCTTTAGGACAAGTAGTATATTTGATTCTGATAGATCTAATTTTTTTACAGGGAGTTGGAGAACAACAAACCATATTTCGTTCGTGTTCTGTCCCGGAAACCTACACTGATGAAACGATAAGAGAGAACCGTGGAAGGGTACTCCGTGTTGTTCCAAATAGAAGAATGGCTGGGAGGGATCGCACATTATCAAGTGCTTCTTTGATAACTAATGGTAATATTTATTTCCAAAAATTTACTTGTTTAATTAAACTAAATGAATTACCGTCTTTGATTTCATATTTATGTATTCTGATATTAGGTGAAGAGGATCAAGATGATATCACTGAAGAAGAAGCTGTGTGTAGAATTTGCTTCGAAGAATTCGGGGAAGAGCTCAAAACTTTTAAGCTGGAATGCAACTGCAGAGGCGACTTAGCACTGGTCCACAGGGAATGCAGTCAGAGATGGTTCGACTTAAGGGGTAACAGGACTTGTGAGATTTGCAGGGCCGAGGTTCAAAACATCATTGTCACGGTTAGCAGAAGGCCTGCCGTTGAGAATGGTAGCTTGAATCAGTTACAATTACAGCAGCCACCGCCATTACCAACGATTAACACAGCAATTGAAGCAACGATTGATGCAACTACTGATACAACGAATAACGAAACGACTGACGCAACAATTGACAATAGGTAATAAATTTCCATTATATTTACTTCGATGAAATTTCTTTCTTTTTTTATATTCCATAACAGTTAAATGTGTGACCAATCGTTAGCTGATTATTTCTTTGCAGAATTTGGCACGAACTTCCGGTTCTGGCTGTCGGTAGTGTAGTAGGATATTTTATGTGCATGAAGTTGATTCAGGTAAGTTGATAAATGAAATGAATAATCCGTGCCTTTTTCAAAGATACTCATTTCGTTTGGATATGCTGTTGAGCAGATATCGCAGGGAGGCGATAAGGATTATACTGGCATATATGGCATCTCATTTTCCTGCTTCTTGGGTCTCCTCACTTCGTTCTTGGCTGCAATTTTTGGTAGAATTTAATTAATAATTTAAATTGTCATCGCAACTTGTTAAACTGACGTATACTGATTTTTAATATACTTGCGCGTGATGTTTCTGATCAGGACAAAGGGAGCATGTCTGGATTTATGCCCTGGCACAGTTCGTTATATTCACAGTCTTTACTCAATTTTTCTTTCTGGTAAGAAATTATAGTCCAGTTGCCTCATGACCTGTGGAACCAGAGTATAGAAGGTGCTTTAATGTTATTATTTTCGTTCGGTTAAGTAGATAATAACGACTTGAGAAATATTCAGTAACTGATAATGAGACTAAAATAATTTCTTTTTGAAAGGAATGAGACTAAAATAATTTGAAATGCATATTCCGTTCGTATGCAACAATTTCATTTTCTGTTTTCAAATTTGTATGTATGCCTCAGCTTTTCCTAAATTGCGTATGTGTTTATTTGAACAGTTTCACTTGGAACCAATCGTAGCCATTCCGTTGGCCATAGTGCTTGCTATCGGAATCAGTAGTGGTGCACACCCAGTTTATCGTGCCATTAAGAAGCTGAGGGAAGATTGGCGGAATGACCAGCTCAACAACAATCCTCAATCCGATGCACCACCAACAGAGGGAACTGCCGAGAGCCATCATTCAGATGTAAACCGTTATGTGTCGAATGAGTAATTTTAGAAGCATGAATTGGTTTAAAGCTTGCATAAGAGAAACGTAGAACACAACTGAGTCCAAACTATTACCTATCTAAGAGTTTTACTTGGTATGAAGGCTTTTGCTCACCTTTACTAGGATTATATGCCTGTCTTTTTAAGGTGAGTTGCTGGAGACAAAAATGTCATACCATCAAAAACTGGAATTATGGTACCACAAGAAGTCATTAAGGAGACAGATGGCCATGAAAAAAAAAAGTTTATGAGATGTTTGTGGGAGCAGCATCATATTATTCCAGGACATAGAATTACAACAATAGTAAGATTTTGTTCTGACAAAAGTTTGACTTCTCTCTAGCCTCTTATCTCTCCGACTCTCAAGCGTTCTAAGGCCTTTTGAAGAGCCAATGTACAATTCAACTTGTGTGATTTCAATAGAAATGCAAACCACTTCATGTTTACATGGTTTATAGCGGTTTCCTGCACTTGATCCACTCGGAAAAGTGCAAAGTTATATAGAAGCCATTCTACCGAACATAGAACTCTCGAGTAACTCAGGGACTGGCCTTGATATGACTTCTCTCTATCCACTCTAGGCGCTTTCATGATTGACTGAAACTAGAATTCCCAGCTTTCGCTGGCAGTTGAGTTTTATCCTTCAAATTTGTAGTTAGGATTGTCTCTGAGCTGTTGGCTTGGCTTTCTGCATCTCTTGGCCTGGCCCAGACCTTAATGTGGCCTTCTCGACAAGCAGTGAGAATCGAGTCCTGGGAAAATATCAAGCCAGATAGGGGTTCAGTGTGTGCGCGGTGAGCAACAAGTGGCGAAAGCTTTGGCACGTCCCGCATGCTTGGAGCTGGTTGTAAAGTACCCATAGGGCAGGCATTGTCCCAATGGGATGATTGGCTTCCAGTGCTATATGTAGGTGATCCACCAGGAAGTGACCGGCGCAATGGGACAATAATTTCATCTGTTTCTAGATCCCAGAGAAGCAACCGGGTATCCTGTTCAATTACCAAAAAGATCAAATGATTGAGAAGATATCATAAAGTTGATATTATACATTAAGAGGGAAATGAGCAAGTAAATGTTAAAAAGACAAACACATAAAGAAGGAAGTATGAGACTAAGCAACAATAAACACAATATTCTCAACAACAACAAAAACACAATATTCATGTTGAGTAATATGCAGATACCTTAAGATTTAGGCTTCGAAAGGTATCCTAGATACAAGCATGTATGACTAAAGTTTTGTTTGTCAGGCTAACTTGAACCTGAGTTTTAGGGGTTTTGCTTCTGTTTAGTGAGGAGTTTTGTGTTCGTTTAGGTGTTGTTGGTCTGTTGAGAGGTTTTTGTGTACAGTTTTTTATCAATCATATTCATCATCTTTTCACACAAAAAATGCAGATACCTTAAGATTTAGGCTTCGAAAGGTATCCTAGATACAAGCATGTATGACTAAAGTCATTCAACGTACCATGTAATCTCATGTATTTGCATTAGCGAACAAGATTGGTATCATCATGATTCGGAATATTAACTACCGAAAATGGCATTACATTTAACTTACTGAGACTGTTTTTTTGGCATACCTGGCCAACAGATCCAAAACGGTACATAACGGTCTCTCCTGTACCTTCTGAATTAGGGGATGTCCAATATGAATCAAAAGCCACTCCACTTACCTGTAAAAATCATTCAGTAGTTCTCAGCGCTAATGCAATAAGTGCAAAGAAAAAACCAGCCTAGCACATTAAAAAAAACCCACCCACGAATTATGTCCCTCCGCCCAGGCTATCACCTTCCTTTCTTCCATACTCCATACGAGAACCAAATCATCTTCTCCGCCAGCCAAAATGTACTTCCCATCCATGCTGATAAATACCAGATTAAGAAGGCAATTTTTTTGGAAAAATTATGGTCGATTAAAAGATAGCTATAACTTCTTGATATATTCAAATGGGTATGCAAAGCTTTGTTACCTCCACGCACAGCATAATAGCGCTCCATAGTAGCTTTTAACACCACAAACAAGTTGCTCTTTTGCGTAGTCAAATACTCGCAGGTATCCTGCATTCACAGAAGTAACTCAACTATGCCATACGCACAAAGACTTGATGAGAAAACGAAACTGCCAGTGTACTACAGGCAAGAGATTACCATCTCTTCCGACAGTGGCTAGACGCGTCCCATCATTTGAGAATGAGATACTATTAATTGATCCCAAGCATACATGCCATCTTGCAATAGGATTGCTCTATACAGAAAAAAATCAAGTAGTTCAACAGTGGCATCATACGTTTACTTGCCAGGACTATTAATTGAGGATCAGTGACGGAGGCAGGATCAAAATGTATGTTGGGCAAAAAAAATTTCTGAAATTACTTGGGCAAATTCTAAAATTTGTATTAAATTTTTAAAAACTACCCATCAAATTATGAAAAAAACTTTTTTGCATCCAAAACATCTTGGGCTTTAGCCCAGCATGCCTTGCACATGCATCCATCACTGTTGAGGATATAGACCCACATTCTACTTAATGGCAGTTTTTATATAAGGAAACATTCACCAATCACATCAAGGTGTACCATATGCAATCAAAGACACGTTGATTAAAGCCTTCGTGAATTCATGCCGGTAACATGACATATATATGCACTAAAGAAATTGATTTCCTTACTCTAACGAGTACACGTAATAAGATGCAGAGAGAAGAACCTTGCTGTAACGTGCGTGGGAAACCGAAAATTGGGTTTGATCCTTAACTATTGGGAACGATGAATCAGCTGCACCGTCTTTGCTCTACAATAATGAAATAATATGTATCACTCGCTGATAATGTGACAGGTATCAACTAAATGTATCAATTATTCAGTGCTTGCCTTTTCGTATACATACAGATTGCCATCGCCATGAGCAGCAACAAATGATCCATCACCTCCAGGAATCCATGCAAGACTATTGCATCGGCTGTTTAAGCAAAGAGAGTTGATTCAATCAGTCAGGTTTGAGAATCACAGGGATCATTATGCAAACAGATAAATGCACACTTTGATTAAGAATACTGTGCATCTTGGTTTTCCAAAAAATCAGCATTAAACCATAATAAAGCCTATACTTCTAAAATAAAATAGATATAGCCTTGGTATGCACTACATTAACTGAATATGAAACAAACATCACAAGTTTTCAACTAGCATCAAAATATAGAATGGGAAGCTGCAGCGACTCACTCACCATTTATACGCCCATAGTTGTTTTTGGTGCCAAATGACAGATTGGCCATTTACAAAATCAGTGTAAGGTTCAAGAAAGTCAAGATAGTTAAAAGGCCAACTATGCCAAGGTGTAAACTCAGACAAATATATCACATTTTATTGGTAACTAAATATAGCGTCCACACCATCAGTGAGGTGCAACATGTCAAAAATATAGGAGTATCAATGTAAATGAACAGTGAACAAAATCTCCAACAAGAATCTTACTGCTTCACTGTATGCTTCTACAATAAGATACACCCGAATGACTCAATTCAATCTAATTATTAATTATGAAGGATGAAAGAGGGAAAGTGGAATTGCCTATTAGTCAGAGAACCATCCTTGTTATAATGGTGAGCACCAACAAGCTTCTTCCCCACATCTTGCAATTGCTGTCTCAATGACACCGAATACACTGAAGAATGTACATAACAAACCATTAAATCACTGAAACTCATAAGTAACCTGGGCATGACCAAGTTAAATAAGTACCATCTCCAGATTGCAACCCAATCAGCAAATCATGCCCATCCTTTGCATCCCCATCAAATGCATGACAAATTGGATTATTGCTAAAGTGTATTACTTTAATTGGATCCTATATTGAAACAAAACCTATAAGCACAAAACCAAATCCAAATGGGAATATGAAAGGAAGTGCCGAGAAAGCAACAAACTACCTTATCTTGTGAGTTCAAGTCGCTAACAAAAATAGAATCCCCAACATTAAATATTATGTAAGTCCCCTTTCCATCAAAATTTGAGTTACCCAGCACACTACTGGAACTGGAAATACCAGGTGATCCGGCCCTTCCAGGCCCATTAACAATTTTACTCCCACCATTGCCACCAACAAAACTAAGAGCTCGACTACCATTTCCAACACCTAAGAACCTCACAGCTGATCTCACACCACTACTAGTGCTGAAACTTGAAGATGGGGCAGGCACGGATGGGGAGACTTGTTTGTCCTTGAGATGAGCCAGAGTTACCTGAGAAACCAACACACCTATGAATAACTACAAAACAATCTAGTCTGTAAAGGAATACAGGCATTGAAGATGCATCAGGACACAATCAAGGCCCAAGTTTTCCATACTAATAAGAGCATACACAACCAACAGAGACTAATATTCAGATATGTATATCTTAGCTCTATTAAGAGACCAACAGCTTGACCTATCAACATCCCACCTAAATCAATCACATCCTTTATGAAATTAGGTTAAAAATGACTGAAAACAGCCTGAAACACAAAACCCAACATAACATACTCAAAATTAAAAACAGATACGGTGAGACTAAGAACAAAACCCTAGAAATAAAAAAGAGAGAGAACCTGAGTAACCGTCTTGCCATGTGCGTAATGGAGAAGGCCGGAAGGATGCGTCTTCTCATACTGAAGCTTATACCTTCCCTCAGGGGTTTTGAAATAGGTCTTGAGGCCAGGCGACTGGGCGTTTGCCGACGACGAAGCACCCGCAGCAGATAACGACGAAGGCGACATCATCCCGTTACTGGAATTCATCATTTTCTCTCACCAAATCAATCAGCTCAGAAAAGCATATTCAATCATGACATTAGGGTCTTCGAAATCGGGTCGTAGAGTCCCCGACCACCCACCCTTGGCCGGCTAATGAATCAATCAAAAGTGCGGCTTCAATCAAGTCGTGGCTGGACGGATAGGAGCGATGTTGAGGAAGATCGGAGTTAGCGCGGCGATCGAGTGATCGGAGGATGATGGGGAAAAATTGACTTGGGAAAATCGGAGTTAAGGGAATCAGCGGTTTTGTGTGTTTTCTTTGCTGCTGGTTTTCTCTCTCTATGAATTTCTCAGTTGAATTCAATGCGTACAAACAGCCCTCCTACCATTTCGGATACGCACGACGCAGCTGCAGCTGCAGTCACGAAGTGTCGTGCACCCCAACCATCCGAGTTGGGCCTAGCCCAAATATAATAAGATTTGGACCTCAAAAGCCCAGTCATCCGCCCTTCCTTCTGTTTTTTACAGATCCAGCAACTCAAGTCTCAAACAAAATAGTAATCAAAAAAAAAAGTCTCAAACAAAAGAGCGTCTTGATGCTGTTATTTACAGACAGGCGAATGTTTGTTATAGATTGAATGATTTTTTGTATTTCTTTCTCTCTTATATTTTTTGCATCTGAGAGGAAAAAGTTCTATGTAAAGTCCTTCAAAGTGACTTGCAATGCTTCAGGTTCTGGGGTCAAAAATTCTGATTAATTTCTTTTGTTGACTTCTATTCCTTGAAAAAAAGTTGATTATCTATTTGCTTGCTGACTTATATCAGACACTATTGACTTTGAGTTTTTTCTTCTTCTTTTCTATTTAGAAGTAAATTTGCATTCCTATCTTTTTTTTCGATGCAACTTTTGTTATTCAGGTATATGATCAAATTGCTCTTAAATAATGGATATTTTGAGATGTATTACCATTCTCACATCTGGGATTATTATGTGTTAGATTTATTTCATATACCCAAGATCGTAATACCCAATTCAAGTTAATCGAGCATATAGAATATATAGAAGAAGATCAAACCTTCGTTGATGACTCTGAACTCTTCTGGCCGTCGCCGGTAATGGATCTTCCAGTTTCTTCGTACGACCTTTTCCCAATGATATTTGAAAGAAATAAAACTTCGATCAATTACGTGAAACTGGGGACCACTACCTATTTATAGCAGTGTACATAACTGCTACACGTTTTCATAATTACGAATCTTTCCCCTCAAAAGAAACGTATTTACAAACTGGTATTTACACATATGTTTAATATTTCATGATCGCCTTAATTTATATACTCTAAAGCCAACTATATAATAAATCACTTTAATATTGACTTATAAACTATGATAGTATACACATCTTAAACTATTTACATTATGATCCAAACATTAGATTATAAAAATAATCTAACAATCTCTCACTTGATCATAAATGTAAATCCAACTAGATGTGTAACCTTAGTGATATCAAAAGTACTATCATATAGAGTATGTCCCAAACAATCTCGTCCATCAATTATACTAACATAGGATTAAGCCAGCACTCGTAGCATTAATCGTTACGGGACTAAACTTGTCACGTATATCAGTACAATCAAATGACACAGCTCAATCATGGAGGTGTAGCATGGAAATTACATGAACTGTGATCTACACATGTCTATTTCCAACTGGTCACCTTTACTTTACGGAGATCAATCCTGAAATCAAAAATACAACAGAGTGTAATGTACACTTTATTTCTGCAGAACTCAAATGTATAGGATCCATATACAACATAGAGCAAAACATGATTACAACACAAACTCCCACTAAATTCGGATATCCTCAAAATTTGATTACACCCATATGAGAACCATGCTCATGAAAGACCTTCGGTGATAATCATGGAGTTTTGTCCCAAAGTGCTCTATGGAAATCTAACCACTCTGTACTTTATTGGAACATACTGTCAATTTACTGTCACAATGTGAAATTGGAATCATAATACCCAACGATCTCCAACTTATCCGATTTCCTTTATATGAGCATGTAATCTCTTGTTCTTTTTTTAAGAATCCAAAACCTTTCTTGACTGCTACCCAATGATCCACCCATGGGTTGCTTATATGCTTGCCAGACATACCAACAATGTACGCAATAACCAAATTCGTACATAACTTAATATACATAAAAAATCTCTATATAGCCGAAGCGTAAGAGATTTTTCTACATTCCTGAATTTCCAGAGTATTTTCAAGGTATTAACTGAGACTGAATTGTTTCCTTTAGCGACTGGTGTATCACGTGGTTTGCAATTCTGCAGGCCATACCTCTGAAGGATGTTTTCAATATATGTCTTTTGTGATAATCCCAAAATACCCCTAGAACGATCTCGGTGTATCTGGACTCGTAATACAAAGGACGCTTCACCAAAATGTTTCATCTCAAAATTATTTGATAGAAATTTCTTGGTGTCATGAAGAAACATCACATCATTTGTGGCAAGTAATATGTCATCGACATATAAGACCAGGAAAATAAATTTACTCCCACAAAATTTGTGGTACACACATTCATCCATCAAGTTTGCCTCAAAGCCATACGAAATTATCATTTGATAGAATTTAAAGTACCACTGACGAGAAGCTTGCTTAAGCCCATAGATGGATTTCCTTTGTTTACAAACCATATTCTTTGAGTCTCCACACTCAAAGTATTCCGGTTGTACCATATAAATCACTCCATCAATGTCTCCATTGAGAAATGTCGTCTTTACGTCCATTTGATGTAACTCAAGATAAAAGTGTGCCGATAGCGCCATGATTATCCTGAAATCAATTCCTTCCTTTTGATTGAATCCCTTAGCTACAAGACGTGCCTTATACCTCTCCACATTACCTTTTGCGTCCCTCTTGGTTCTAAATATCCATTTGGAATCAATGGGTTTCACACCTTCTGGTAATGGGACAAGTTCCCAAACTTTATTGTCTTGCATGGATTTAAATTTCTTATTCATGGCTTCAATCCATTTATGAGAGTTCAAAGTTCTCATGGCATGTTGAAAGTTGATTGGATCATCTTCCATCACACCACTTTCTATTTCATATTCTTGGAGACATACGGCATAATCATCTGGAATCGCGTTCTCCTCCCTCTAGTGGATCTCCTTAGTGACACATTTTTCACAGGTAGTTGAGTTTGTACTTCAGGAGCAATTTCATGATTCTCAGTTTGAGGTCGAATAATATTGTTTGTTGAATGAGAATAAAAGCGTGCGTCTTGATGAATGATAGGTGTATGAACCTGTACATAATCAAAAGCAACAATAGATTCCTCATCTTCTTGAAAAACAATATTTCTTACTTGATTTCTCCCCCCAAACTCAACATCCTCAAAAAATGTTGCAGTTCCTGTCTCGAAAATAGATTTGGTAGTGGGATCATAAAACTTAAAACCCCTTGATTGCTCTAAGTAGCCAATAAAGTAGATGCTTACCGTTTTGAAGTCCAATTTTCCTTCACTTGCCTCAGCAGGACATCCCCAAACATGTAAATGCCTTAAACTGGGCTTTCAACCAGTCCAAAACTCAAAGGTGTTTGAGCAGCTGCTTTCGTTGGTACTCTATTAAGGATATAAGTTGTTGTCTTTAATGCTTCTCCCCAGAGTCTTTCAGGTAAGTTTGAGTGACTAATCATACTCCTTACCATATCTTTAAGAGTTCGATTTCGTCGTTCAGCTACACCATTCATGATAGGCAACCCAGACATAGACTGAGGGACGATTCCACATTCCTCTAGGTATCTAGCAAATAAGCGTGAAACGTTGTTCACCTGATTGGTGACATCTATCGTGATTTCACCACCACAATGAGATACAACTCCCTTTACTTTTTAAATTGAGTCGTCTAATCTAACAATATGTTGGTGTGTAGGTCTCGGCATTGGGCCGGGTCTGGGTCAGCCCCGCCCGGATATGTTAGGGTCGGGTGGGTTTTAGGTATATTTTAGTTGTATTTAATAGTTAACGGGCCGAGTCGGGTAAAAATTTCAAGAATTTTTAAACCCTATGGGCGCCCTTACCCAAGGTCATATTTGGGTCAACTGGGTCGGGTTCTAATTACCCTTACAAAGACATAATTTTACAAGCTTTTTCATTAAAAAAACCCAAGCTTAAAGCTTTTACATCAAAAAACCAAGCTTAAACAAGCTTTTACATCAAAAAAACCAAGCTTAAACAAGCTTTTACATAAAAAAACACAACATCAAAGAGTGGAAAACAATCTTATGTTGGCTGGATTGCTTCTCCTTCCATCTCTTCTCTATTAATGTTGGCTGGATTGCTGCTGCTGCCAATCGCTTCTTTATCAACCATCCATTCAGGTCTAGAAGCCCTCGAATTGATTAAATCCTCAGCAGCTTCGTCTTCTCTAGCTGCCTCTTGCTTTCTATCAGCAGCCAATGACCAATCTATAAGGCAAATCAAAGCTTCAATGGTGTTAGGACTTAAAGCGCTCTCTTTTCATTGACAACTCTTCCACCAGTGCTGAAAGCTGCCTCTGAAGCGACGGTTGATGCTGGAACTGATAATAAATCCTTCGTCAAACTGCTAAGAATAGGATACAAAGTATAATTATTTTTCCACCATCCCAAAAGATTAGAACTATTATCATCATCCACCTCTATTGTTGCCAAGTCAAGATACATTTGCAAATCAGAAGTTTGATCACATAAATTTAGATGAACTCTAGCCCTTTTAATCCTTGACCTGCTAAAATTTTGAACCAATGGAAACATAGATGCATTATTTAAAGATGCAGAAGCTGCTGCAGCAGCATTAGGGGAGCTAAAGGGGTAGCTGAAATCACTCTTCTCTTGTAAAAGTCATACATGTTATATAGGCAAGTCTTGATGCTAGCAATCCTAAACTCAACTTCAGAATTTGAAAGACCGTAATATCTCAACCAATCCTCTATAGCTAACAATTTAAATCTTGGATCCATAATAGTAGCAAGACAAAAAGTTATAGGAAAAGTGGACCAATATTTATCAAATTTCAGTTTCATGGCATTTAGAGCAATTTGAAATCCAGTATAGTCAGAATATGTAGTAAAATTTTGATAAATGTCAACCAAACTTGGTATAACTCTACTTGAGGTAGGTGTATACACATTGCAACATGTTTTCGTACAAGAGTTGAAAATAGAAAGAAAATTGCATATCAAGTTAGCAACCATCCAATCATTTTCATTTGGAATTTCTAAATTGACATTTCTTGATTCGTTCACAATAAGTACATATCTATGCAACGCAGATTTATACTTAAGTGCTGTAACAAACAGATCATGAGTTGAATTCCACCTATGTGGAACATCAATATCAATATTTTTTTCCCAAGCCCAAATCTTTACAAGCATGCACCCAAATTTCATGTCTTTTATTACTTGAATTCATACTTCTAACTATGGCAGTAATTTTCTCAATCGGTTCAGATAATGTAGACAATCCATCTTGCACAATTAAATTCAAAATGTGTGCACAACAGCAAATATGAAATAACTGTTTAGGAACATCAGCTATCATCAAATATTCAAGTAACAAATTCACAAGTGAGTCATTATTCGATGCATTATCAAGTGTTATAGAAAACACCTTATCATGAATATGCCATGCAATTAACTCCTCATTGATATGTTGAGCTACAATTTCTCCGTTATGTGGATATTCTATCATTTTAAAAGACAATATCCTTTTGTTCAACAACCAATCCTTATCAATATAATGAGCAGTTAGAGACATATATCCATTTTTGTCGTGAAGACCAAACATCACTAGTTAAGGATACTTTACCATCAAATTCACTGAAAAAATTCAGCAAATCGGTTTTACTAGTGGAAAACATTTTCAAAACATCCCTTTTACATGTTCTTGCAGAAAAACCATTAAATTATGATTGAATAGCTCTTTGAATCATCCCAGAAAAATCATGCTTCTCAATGAAAGTAAATGGCAACTCAGCTCTAACAATGAAATCAATTATCTCTTTTCTAGCCACATTTTTGTCAAACTTAAAATTACTCAAATTACCGGAGGCATTAATCCCTAGTTGCATTTGAGTCCTAATATCAGCAATCTGAGATGTTGAGTTTTGGTATCTTTTCATATGCCTTAGCAGATGATGAGTACCATTATTCCCACCCCTAGCCAATGGCTCTCCACATACAACACACTTCGCTTTTAGCAAAACAACATCAGTTTCTCTTACTTCAATTTTTTGAAATAGTTCCAAACCTCAGATGCCTTTCTAAGACTTGGAACATGCACAAACTCAACAAAATTAGACAACAGCATTTTGGGAAGAAGTATTTTCAGCATTACATTCAGGTTCCATTTTATCAATCATAGGACACAAAATGTAACAAAATGAAGCATACAACAACAACAACACAACAAGTAAATAAAATAGAAGCAAAGCATATAGCAGCAACACACAAAGTAAATAAAATAGTAAGATAATAGGGTTAGAGAAGGGTACCGCTGAACCAAGCTAAGTAGAGAAAAAGATTGGTGTATCCTTGCAATTTTTGAACTTCCTGAGATTGAAAACAATAAGTTTTGTTAATATACAATCAAAATCAAACAAAACTAAATACAATAATAGCCAATATGTAGCAGAAAGTAGAATTACCTGATGATCGATTGTGATATAGTAGTAAATATTCAAATGTAAATTCGAATACTATTTGCTAGCCACGTGATCAAAACATTTATAAAAGCTCGGGAATCCGAGATCGAACCCAGAGGATAGGTGTTAAACCAATAGTGCTAAAGATTAAACTAGAATGTCTAAAGTTTGGGGGGAGGGGGGATTTGTGTCTCTTAAGAGGTTGATAGCAAAAGTTTACTATCCAAAACAAGGTTTGATTAACAAAAAGGGATTAACAATCAATAAAAGATGACTAGGGATCCAATCCTCCACTAAACAATCATTGTGACGGTAAATTAGGACATTATTAATGAACTTCTCATGCACACACTTAGAATTTAGGCATGCAACATTAATACCAAGTTTAACTCTCGCTCTAACTTAATATTAAGAGGTCACATCTCGCTCAATACCTCAAACTCTCGCTCTATTGGCATTATAAAGTAAGATTACCTACCCTCAAACCCTAGCTCTATTGGCTAGATAATCATACACGTGTAAAAACCATGCCATTCTCATTAAAATTAGAGTGTCGCCATGTAACACAAAAACCCTAATGCTTCTTCATTTAGTTCATTTGAAATCATGCTTTTCAACGCTAGTTACATCAAACATGAAATCAACTAGGGTTCCTATTGAGGACTTCTCACAAACACCTTATAGGCACCCCTTAACATTAAGTTCCAATGAAGAAGAATCATGTGCAAAGTCATTCATCAATAACATCTATAGCATTTGCAAGGTCACAAACATGTTTAGGGGATTCATGGATCCCCAACCAAAGTCACTACTCACTCATGGTGAGGTTACAATCAAAAACAATAACAAAAGTGTAAGAACCCATATGAGATGTAGAGTTTAGAGCTTCTAAACCAATGGAGGATCAAGAGTAATGGAGAGTATCAATGATTGGTCTTCTTCTTCAACTTTCCACCTCGAAATCCGTGCAAAAACCTTCTCAAAATCAGTGTCGGCGCCTGGGAATCCGTGCAGAACTTCTCTCCAAAAAGCCACACTGAAACCCTAAAAATTCTGGGTTTTATAACATCTGCCGCTTTATGCGATCGCATATTTGCAATTGTGCGATCGCACAACTTTTCTGGTGGTCGGTGGGATGCGATCGCACATATTTTTGTGCGACTGGATTTATTGTGCGATCGCATACTTGAGCTTGTGCGATCGCACATCTTTCCTTGGCTGTATTTGCGACTTCGGCTTCCGGGTGTGCGATCGCATAATAGTTTATGCGACTGGATTTCTTGTGCGACCGCATAGAAGTCCTTGTGCGATCGCACATAAAAGTGAATTCTGCGCTCCGACTCCTATTTTGCTCACTTTAGCACCAGAATGCTCGGTTTTGCTCCAGAATCAACGCTAACTTGTGTTCTCTGCTGATTCTCTGTATTGGCCTGAAATGAACCACAAAGCATTAAATAGCAAGTGAAATCGTGATAAAACGAACGAAACAATAAGCATAGAGGTCGCCTAAAATGCATATATTTTAGCGCTATCACCTGATTCACTTTCAGCCCTTGAAACACAAAAATACTCAACAATTATAAGTGTTCGGGTTGGAATGACGGATTGTGATTTAGCCTTTGTTGGAAACTTTGAATCTGAAACTTTACAAGAACAGGCAGTGAGGTCGTCGGATTTCTTCAACACTTCATCAATTTTATAAAGATGAAAGGAGAAATCGGTAAAAGACTAGCCTGCAAATAGATCCGTTGAGACTCGGAAATGATGAACTGATGCAGTAGAGTCGCTTCGATTTCAGACAATTGAAACCTAGCCAACGCCCAACGGTTTGAACCTATGACGATTCGTACTCATGATGAAGAAAACGAAGTGATGCGAGACGGCGAGAGACGATGAAATTATGAAACTGAGGTTAATCAATCTATGAGTATGAGGCGTGAGGTGGCGATATGCGATTGCGGCCGATGTAGTCGTAGTCTGCAGAGATATGAGATTGAAACAGTAACAGTTAGGCCTTAGGGTTTTGATGACCCTATGAAAATATTAAATTAAATCGAGTAAACGAGCCGGGTACAAGGGTCTGGGTCGGGTATCATATATAGGACCCTTACACTGCCTATAGGTCAATCAGGTGTGTCAGATTCGGATCATATCCGGGTCCGGGTAGGATTTCGGGTGGGGTCATAGCCGGGTCATCCTTTCACCCTCTCAGCAACCGGGTGAGTTGCCGACTCCTATTGGTGTGTAGATTGTTCGTTCGCTTAAGTCTTATCATGCAGATCCCTGGCTGCTACTCATTTAAACTACATGCTTAGGCTATTCTGATACTTAACATGTTCAATGAATTTTGTTTTTCTTTACAGAGAAGTGCTCAAAAGAGAACACTCCAACCAATCAAATGGCGCCACATAAGCCATTTTCCCAAGCACATGCAACTCACATGTCCAAATGGACCCGTGCTTTTGAGGTGGCGCATTATGGACCATGAGATTCAACAAAATGAGTGTCTTACATTAGTTCTCATGTTCTTAGCCTAAGAATGATTCTTATTTGAGCGCGCCCCTTTCTTTACATATCCTAATTATGAATGGTGATGCACGACTTTTGGTCCGTTCAAGTCTGGACAATGAGTATGAATTGAAATCTATATATCGGCTCAAAGATGGTTCAGTTTTCTCAGAGGGCGGCAGAAAATAACTGGTCGGTTGTTTCAGAAGCAATGGAGCCGGCTTCAGTTGATTTGTCGGATCGAGCTGATACGGCGGCGAAAGAAACACCTGTCAGTTTTGAAAGAGATGAAAGGGGGATTGGATGTCTTGAGGAGTAAAGCTGAAGCCTTGACTGCAAAGGCTAAAGAAAACCAACTACCCTACTGCAGATTGGATAAGCTATTTGGAAACTGAAACACTTGCTTCTTCTCAGCTATTGTCAATCCCTCGTCTATTATTTGCTCGGCAAAGCAAAGTGCTATCCTATCGAAGGGTACTGCAGAAGATGCAGACTCTTGTTGGAAAAGGTGCGAGGCATTGATAAGAAAATGCAGTATCAAATTCGGAAGCTTATGGGTACTGCAGAAGATGTGACAGATGCAACAACTAACGAAAAAGAACCTGGTGAAACTGAAAAATCAGAAGATGCGTTAAAATATTGTCCAAATCCAGAAATGCTTATTAGCAAGTCAGAAGATGCACTCTTCGATTCATCTGGTGTGTATCGTCCCCCACATTTTGCCCCTGCTGCGATGGATGAAGATAAATTGTCCAGACAAGAGAAGAATGCATTGAGAAAACAGAAACTAATTAATGCAAAGGCAATCTGACAACATTATGATGTTCTTCAGAGATTTGAGGAATGAAATGGAAGGTTGACCTGAAGATGTGAGTGAGGTCATTGGAAATGAAAGCAGAGAAATTGGAAGAAGAGCAGTTCACTCGAGCTCCTATTACTAAGATGGATAAGAAGAGATAAAAACATTTAAAGAAGTCGAGAAACGGCTTACTTGGCCTGGTAGAAAGCCCCTTTGACGATCTTAAAGCTTCTGATTTTAGGGGAGAGGACGGTGATATGAATGAAGACCATGACTACAGAAATGGTGGGAGAAAAAAAGTACAAAAAGCTCAAGACAAGGCGCTAAAGCTATAAGAGCATCCTCCACCATGATAAAAAAAATCATACCATCCATCTCTCTCATCTAATCATCCCTCATGATTTTTTCAATCACATACATCCCTCTCACGATCCAAAAAAAAGTTTATCATCAATATCTCTCATCTCTACATAAATTATAGCTCATAAATGTTAAGATTAATAAAAATATATCAAAGTGTATATCGTTTTATAGAGCTCAAAAAATTATGAATATTGGTATTTATTTTGATTTTTTTTAATTTGTAATTTAGAAGATATATTCGTTGCAAGATCAAAATAAAAACTGTACTGTTTCTTACACAGGACACGTGTCGCGTTGCGATTGGCTCATTCTCATGATCAAAACACACAAAAAGATCATGGGATGATCTTTTTTAGAAAAAACCATGGGGTTTGGATCAAATACAAACCAATATTATAAATAAAAACTACAAACCCATAAAAAATTCGACACGTGTCAAAATGAACCAATTAAAATTCAGCCGAGATTTCATCCAGTCGGGGTTATTTTTGTAAATAAAAAAATTACATGTGGACTTATTTAAAAATATATAAACGATATGAGGGGTATAAACGTCCAAAATTTGCTACAGTAATGTTCAGACTTCAAAAACAATGTTCAGACTTAAACCAGTAATGACAAATACTTAAAAAAACATTGTTCAGACTTAAAAAAACAGTGTTCAGACTTAAAAAAATAATAATGAGACTTAAACCATTAACAATCAGACTTAAATAACAATGTTCAGACTTAAAAAAACAATGTTCAGACTTAAACCAGTAATGACAATACTTGAAAAAACATTGTTCAGACTTGAAAAAACATTGTTCAGACTTAAAAAATAATAATGAGACTTAAACCATTAACGATCAGACTTAAATAACAATGTTCAGACTTAAAAAAACAATGTTCAGACTTAAACCAGTAATGACAATACTTGAAAAAACATTGTTCAGACTTAAAAAACATTGTTAACGATCAGACTTTTTAAGTCTGAACACTACCATTTAAGTCTGAACACTATCATTTAAGTCTGATTATTAAGTATTTTTAAGTCTTACCATCTTAAGTCTGAACACTACCATTTAAGTCTGAACACTACAATGTTCAGACTTAAATCAGTAATGACAAGACTTAAAATGGTTATAATCAGACTTAAAATTGATAATGATCAGATTTAATATGGTAATGATCAGACTTACATGCAGAAATTGGAACATCTGAAAAATGCTATGCAAAATTTGATGTTTATGCGCCTGTGTCAGAATTTGATGAAAGCCTAGTATTTTTTGGGTGGAAACGGCATTCTGAGCAAGACTCACAACTACGTGGTGAGGTCGGTGTTTTTAGGGCAAATTCGATCATCTGAAGGGTCAAATTCATGTTTTAATCAAAAATAAAAATATAAAAAAAATTTAGTCTGATCATAGAATTCTTAGGGCAAGACTCTTTAATTTTAAGTCTGATCATAGAATTCTTTTTAAGTATGATCATTACCATTTTAAGTCTGATCATTAAGAATTTTTAGTCTGATCATTGCTTTTTTTTAAGTCTGATCATTAAGCTTTTAAGTGTGAACACTACCATTTAAGTCTGAACACTACCATTTAATTAAGTCTGATTATTAAGTATTTTTAAGTATGAACACTACTTTTTTTAAGTCTGAACACTACATTTTTAAGTCTGAACACTACCATTTAAGTCTGATTATTAAGTATTTTTAAGTCTGAACACTACCATTTAAGTCTGAACACTACTACCATTTAAGTCTGAACACTACCTTTTTTAAGTCTGAACACTACCATTTAAGTCTGATTATTAAGTATTTTTAAGTCTGAACACTACCATTTAAGTCTGAACACTACCATTTAAGTCTGATTATTAAGTATTTTTAAGTCTGAACACTACCATTTAAGTCTGAACACTACCATTTAAGTCTAAACACTACCTTTTTTAAGTCTGAACACTACCAGTTAAGTCTGAACACTACCATTTAAGCCTGAACACTACCTTTTTTAAGTCTGAACACTACCATTTAATTAAGTCTGATTATTAAGTATTTTTAAGTATGAACACTACTTTTTTTAAGTCTGAACACTACATTTTTAAGTCTGAACACTACCATTTAAGTCTGATTATTAAGTATTTTTAAGTCTGAACACTACCATTTAAGTCTGAACACTACCATTTAAGTCTGAACACTACCTTTTTTAAGTCTGAACACTACCATTTAAGTCTGATTATTAAGTATTTTTAAGTCTGAACACTACCATTTAAGTCTGAACACTACCATTTAAGTCTGATTATTAAGTATTTTTAAGTCTGAACACTACCATTTAAGTCTGAACACTACCATTTAAGTCTGAACACTATCTTTTTAAGTCTGAACACTACCATTTAAGTCTGAACACTACTTTTTTAAGTCTGAACACTACCTTTTTAAGTCTGAACACTACCATTTAAGTCTGATTATTAAGTATTTTTAAGTACGAACACTACTTTTTTTAAGTCTGAACACTACCTTTTTAAGTCTGAACACTACCATTAAGTCTGATTATTAAGTATTTTTAAGTCTGAACACTACCATTTAAGTCTGAACACTACCATTTAAGTCTGAACACTACCTTTTTTAAGTCTGAACACTACCATTTAAGTCTGATTATTAAGTATTTTTAAGTCTGAACACTACCATTTAAGTCTGAACACTACCATTTAAGTCTGAACACTACCTTTTTTAAGTCTGAACACTACCATTTAAGTCTGATTATTAAGTATTTTTAAGTCTGAACACTACCATTTAAGTCTGAACACTACCATTTAAGTCTGATTATTAAGTATTTTTAAGTCTGAACACTACCATTTAAGTCTGAACACTACCATTTAAGTCTGAACACTACCTTTTTTAAGTCTGAACACTACCAGTTAAGTCTGAACACTACCATTTAAGTCTGAACACTACCTTTTTTAAGTCTGAACACTACCATTTAAGTCTGATTATTAAGTATTTTTAAGTATGAACACTACTTTTTTTAAGTCTGAACACTACCATTTAAGTCTGATTATTAAGTATTTTTAAGTCTGAACACTACCATTTAAGTCTGAACACTACCATTTAAGTCTGATTATTAAGTATTTTTAAGTCTGAACATCAGTATTTTAAGTCTGAACACTAACAATTTTTGGACTAAATTGAAAATAACATTATTAGGTTTTATACCCATTAGTGTGGAATGACTATTATACCCCTCCGTGTTTTCTCCGGGATTTCGACTAAACTGGGACACGTGTCGGCTTTATAATCTGTTTGTAGTTTTTATTTATAATTTGGTTTGTACCTGAACCGCACCCAAAACCATGAGATGATCTTTTTGATGATCAAAAAAATCATGGTGTGAGTGCATGGTTTTTTTGATCATCTCCCATGATCACTTTCTATGGTTCAAAAAAGCATGGTGAGGATGCTCTAAGAGGGAAAACATCTCAACTTTTCATTCAGCTGTAATGGCTATTATTTATGAAATTGTTCCGGTAGCGTTCAGTTTTTTCTGGTAGCTCAGTATTGATGGTGTTGTAATAGCTATTCTCATGTCGTTTGTGTTTGGTGCGAAGAAATGCCATCGCACTTTATCTACAACTATGGGTACCTGCATTATGTATATTTTTTCAATAGTTTTTTTTTTGACTGGGATTTTTTCAATAGTTAAAGTAAAGAGTTTTTAACATAAATTTTCAGTGTTATATATGCCTGAAAGTTCCATGTACAATACATCTCCATGATATGGTCCTCTGAGGAACCTTTTAAATGTAGATCATACTCCTATCTTACTGACATAAAAAGCTGCTTAGTGTTTTGTTCTGATAAAGTGCCCTGCAATTACATGTCATTGTATTTTCTTGAAATAATCACACAGCTATAGTGATGGATCGTTAGGTTAGCCAACTATATGAGGGAGATCCCAGAGTGATATCCCTCAGACAGATGGCAGCGGAAATTAACTCTCGTACAGGAAATATGAAACCAAAAGTAAATACTCACGATTTATAGTGGAAACCTTACTGCAACCTTTGCAGCAGGCTGAAAACCACTTGCCTTCTGGACAGCTCCAGAAGGGCTTCAAGATCCGTATTATTGACAAAGGAATATACTTGTAGTTCGTTACACTTGTCTCACACAGTGACAACTAACAGAACTACTCAATTCGAAAGGTCAACTAATACGATCTACTCGTCTGCACACAGCAGTACCTTGTCAGCTCACGGAAGTTTAAAACTCTGTAGTCTCCGAATGCTATCTCCAAAAGCCGCACCTTCACTTGAATGCTCTTTCTTCTTTTATAATGTCTTCAAGTCGGCTACACAGATCTTCATCGCAGATCTGATTGATATCTCACAGCTGTGATATCACATATATACTTGCCAAAGTTGGCGTCGATATTCCTGTCGTATATACTTAAATCTCCTCATGTATATATTTGAATTAATGCATATATTCTTGTATCTTCAGTGCATATCTTCGTGTATCTTTTCCCAGATCCGATCTGGTCATAAGTCGGTTTGTCTCTCACATGGAACACACCTCTCTCGCGGCTTCGCTCTCTCTCAGAGATGTCCAGTGAGCTTACCTGTCAGACAGTGATTTCTGCATACTCAAGTGCATTATTAGTTAAGTGTTTGTTATCATCAAAACACAAGGGTCCAACAAATTCCCCCTTTTTGATGATGACAAACACTTCTTCACATATAAGAAATCACATACAGCAATGATACCGGAACCACATCTACATTTCCTTTGGACAGCTAGCAACCTCAGAGTTTATATTCACTAGAGAGTCTAGCTAGTACAGTTCCCCCTCAGATAGACATCCGCTGAAATTTTAGTACTGATTTTTTCCCCCTTAGTGTATGCACATATAGTTCTTCCCCCTTTTGGCATCATCAAAAAGATATGCAAATAAGAACACAGAGTGATGGAAAGAAAAACATTTCATTCATGCAGGCAAGAGGTAAGTGTGTCATACAGACACCACACATGCTGCAAGGAATTCAAAAAAACATAGAGAGTTTAAACATGAAATTAAAAAAAAGTTTCAACAAAAAAGGGGCTAATGTGGGTGGGGATAGCAAGGAAGGGGAGATCCATGAGACAGTGCAGACTAGGGCACAATCGTGAATGAGTCCTTCATCTGGTTCACAATCTCTGTGGCAAGGTCCTTCATCTGCCCTGAGAAATCCTGGACGGCCACGGACATTGCCCCTGAGTCAACAGTTATTGCTAGCTCCAGTTCAATCACCCTCTGCTTTACGAGCTGCAATTCAGACTTCACCTCGACCAGCTCAGATTTGACCTCCTTTAGCTCTGCACGAAGCACTGTCAGCAGAGCCAGCACCTCACTTAAACCCTCAGAGGGGGTTGCCTCAGCACCGCTGACAGGAGCAGCAGCGTTTATAGGAGTCACATCCTTGACCTCCTCATCCTCATCTTCCTCTGCCACAACTTCCTCCTCCACAGCAGGAACTGTCCACCCAACTCCCTCAGAGTATTCCAACCCCAGCTTGGTAATGTGATCATCACACAGTGCATACGAAAGCACTCTCTCCGACTCCGGTTGATAAACATCCCAGTACACCAGTATCTCCTTCACAAACCCTGGAAAGGGTAATCCATTAGACGGATTGTTGCTGTTATTTTCCATATGCTTCATCACCTGAAAGGCCAAATTCACTGGCTGCTTCTGCAAAATTTTGTCGACCAGCAGCAGATCCTGGAAGGTGACCAGATTATGTTTGGCCCGTCTCGGGGAGATATTTGATACAAGGATCCTGTGAAGAATCCGAGGGAGTACGTCCATGTGAGTGTTTTCCCTCTGGCCCTTTGCCGTGACATCTAGCCCCAGTCGTTCAAACACCTCTGCCTTGGCCACAGTTCCTGGCCACGTTCCTTTGGAGTAGGTGGCATACCCGCCTTTCGGTACCCCTAGGACAGTGGCCAGCTCCCTCGTGCTGACTGAGTACGACTCACCACCGATGACAGCCAACAACTCCCAGTTTCCTTTTCCTTTCTCCACAACTTGTAGTTTGGAATAGAACTCCCTCATCAATTTTTCATCCACAATAACAGAATTTCTAAACAACGCGCCCCATCCTTGAGCCTCCAGTAGATCAACTACCACTCCCAACCTCTTCTCCAGCAACCATTCATTGTTCAACACCAACTCGTGAACGAACCCCTTCCCGGCTTCCTCCGACTGTTCTGCGCTTCCATCCGACTCAGCCTCACCTTCAACTGGTGGGACGGAGGACGTAGCAGTTCTCTGGCTTTTTCGAGCAGATGGAGTGGCGAGCGTTCTCGGACGTTTACCCGCTGATCTAGTAGCCACTGAGGTTTCCTTTTTGCCCTGGCGCTGAGAGGAAGAGTCCGCTCGCAGAGTTTCCAGGCGTTCCTCGAATCGGACCACTTCATTGGCCACAGTAGAGTTAGTCGGACCAGAGTCGGTTGGCGTGACCGACTGGAGAATGGTTTCCAGGTTTTGAGGGTTAACTCCACTTGCAATCAACTTAGCAGCCATGGCGGCAGCTTCAGCGGAAGAGAGATTCGACTTAGGGTTTGAAGACGCCATGGATTTAGGGTTTCGAAACTTCAGAACTTTCGTGAGAGAGAAGACAAAGCCTGAGACTGGTGTGGGAATAGTGCGCTCTCCTTACTCTTCTTATACCGCAACAAACCCTAGCGTTCAAACGACACTGTCCTTTGTTCGAAGCGTCGCCTCCTCTCAATAAGTAAACCGCCTTCAATTTTGCAATTTCCACCTTTTCTTCCCTTCCAAAAACGGTTCAGCAATAACTCCTTGCCAAAAACAAATCCGACTGAACAGGCATGCTCCAACAGACAGGGGAACGACACGTGTCATCTGAAAATAAACGTGTCTCCTCATAAAGGCAACCGACGCGACAATACCCTGCTGCAGAAAACTGTTCACCTTTCAATTCAACTTTACGTCTTCCCGACGCCAAGACATCTTTACGAAAAGATGATTAACTGCCCAGCTTCACACCTGTCACAGAGATTGTTTCCCAGTCGTGGGGATCTATCCACGGTGATACCTCAGTCTTACTGTCTCATGGGTACACAAGGTTTTGGTATGATGTGCTGATTTACCCAAATGGTACAAATAACATCACACCCAATCAAGAAGAAAATAATATCATCCAAACAAATCATATTGGTTTCATACCTCATGTGGAGTGACTCCAGAAAAGGTAGTGCATCAACGGGCTCATAGGAGCGTTCCACACGAGGATAGGCTAAGGTTGGTCTAGAGTACCTCCTTGGTTTATATTGTGGGATCAAACATGGAGGTCTCTTTTGGGCAGAAAGGAATCATAATTTCATGCTTTTTGGTCCCTAATGCAGTTATCAATCTCATAGCAAGCATGCATGAGTGCATTATGAACACAGCCTACTTTTTCACTAGCACAGAACATCCATGTTAGACTTTCCATCAGACGTGACTTATATGCATCTAGTCTAGCCAATCACTGAGGGAGTAACAATTTAGCATAGTATTAAGGGAGAGAAACCATACCTAGTTCCAGCCTCAGCTTCTCGTAGGGTTCTCTGTGCAAAGCTTTTGTGAATATGTCTGCAATCTGTTCCTCAGTTCTGCAATATTCCATCTCAATTGTTCCCTTTTCTACGCAGTCACGCAGAAAGAGATACCGAATTTCTATATGTTTGGTACGAGAGAACTGCACTGGATTTTTAGAGATGTTAATAGCACTAGTGTTATCACACAAAATCTTAGCACAATTTGTAATGACACCATAGTCACTTAGCTGTTGCCTGATCCACAGCAGCTGCGCGCAGCATGCAGCAGCGGCGATGTATTTCGCCTCAGCGGTGGACAGCGCAATCGAGGACTGCTTCTTTGAAGCCCAAGAGATGAGGCATGGTCCTAGATATTGAGCCATCCCTGATGTGGACTTCCTGTCTATCTTGCACCCAGCATAGTCAGCATCGGTGTATGCCTCCAGGCGAAGATCTCCTCCCCTCGGGTAGAGCAAGCATAGATCATCTGTTCCCTTCAGATATCTGAATATCCTCTTCACTGCTTTCACGTGGGTTTCTCTAGGATCAGCCTGAAACCTAGCACACAGACAAACACTAAATAAGATATCGGGTCTGCTAGCAGTGAGATATAACAGTGAACCGATCATTCCCCTGTACAGAGTTGGATCCACTCGAGGTGACGACTCATCCTTTGCCAGGGTATCGTTCGGGGACATTGGTGTGGCACACGTCTTGGCAGATTCCATCCCAAACTTCTTCAGAATCTCCTTGACATACTTTTGCTGATGGATTCTGGTACCTTCCTCTCCTTGAGCGACTTGAAGTCCTAGAAAGTACTTGAGTTCCCCTACCATGCTCATTTCGAACTCACTCGACATAAGATCTGTAAACTTCTTGACAAGTTTAGGGTTAGTCGAACCAAATATGATGTCATCTACATATACCTGAACAACCAGAGTGTCTTTCCCTTCCTTCAGAAGGAAAAGGGTTTTGTCCACCTCTCCTCTGACGTAACTGTGGGATAGCAGAAACTGTGACAGTCTCTCATACCAGGCGCGAGGTGCCTGCTTCAGCCCATATAGTGCCTTGTCAAGGATGTGGACATGATCAGGGTGAGTGAGATCCTCAAACCCTGGTGTCTGGCTTACATACACTTCTTCCTTCAGAACTCCGTTCAGGAAGGCTGTTTTTACGTCCATCTGCTGCAGAGTAAAACCATGGTAAGTCGAATAAGCAATTAGTAGTCTGATTGCTTCTAACCTTGCGACTGGGGCGAATGTCTCATCGTAGTCTATCCCCTCTTGTTGGTTGTATCCTTTGACAACAAGGCGGGCTTTGTTTCTTACAACCACTCCCTTGTCGTCCATCTTGTTTCTGAAGACCCACTTTGTTCCTATCACATTCTTGTCTTCAGGCCTGGGAACCAGTCGCCACACTTTGTTTCTTTCGAACTGATGCAGTTCCTCTTGCATGGCATTGACCCATTCTGGATCCTTCAGCGCATCAGCAACCGTCTTTGGTTCTGCATGAGAGACAAAAGAGGCGAATCCACAGAAATGACATAGTTCGTCTAAACTTACCTGGTTCTGCGATGCGTAACATTGGTAGTCCCTTGTCCAGGTTGGGGGCTGAGTAACTCTCCCACTCCTTGTGGTTCTGGGTTCTTCTGCGGTCCCTGCCTGAGGAGGGTTATTCGCAATCACTTCCTCATTGGGGGGTTCTGCATTAACCTCTATCACTTGTGCTTCTGGACTTTGCTCTTCAGCTAATATTTCTGTTGGTGGAGCTTCGGCTGGTTCAGCAGGTTCTTGAGCAACAGTCTGAATGACCTCTGGAGCTGGTTCTTCAGTCCCGTTTTGGGCAGGTACCCAGTCGGGATCAGACCTGTCAGTAAGCTGAAGTTCTCCATCATCCTGTGAGGAGGGATCTTTCACAAGGTGTCCAGTCATAGCGCGCTCATCAAAGGTTACGTGAATGCTTTCTTCCACCCGTTCCAACCTCAGATTGTAGACCTTGTATGCTCTGCTATGGCTTGGGTATCCTACGAACACGCCTTCATCGCTCCTTGGATCAAACTTTCCCAGATTTTCCTTTCCGTTGTTGTGTACGTAGCACCTGCAACCAAACACTTTCAGATGAGCGATGTTAGGCTTTCTTCCTCGCAGCAGCTCGTAAGGTGTTTTTCCTATCAGAAAGCGTAATGATGCCCGGTTCAGTATGTAGCTGGCGGCATGTACTGCCTCGGCCCAGAATCCCTTGGGAACACCACTGGCAATCAGCATTGTCCTTGACATGTCTTCCAATGTCCTGTTCTTTCTCTCTACCACACCATTCTGCTGAGGCGTCCGTGGTGCTGAGAAATTGTGGTCTATCCCAGCTGTCCTGCACAGGGAAATAAACTGGGAGTTTCGAAACTCGGTTCCGTTGTCAGTTCGAATAGATACTAATTTCTTACTCAACTTGTTTTCAATTAGCTTCAGCCATGACACAAACTCAGAGAAAGTTTCATCTTTAGAGCTCAGAAAGATGGTCCATGTATATCTGGAATAGTCATCCACGATGACTAAAATGTACCTGTTGCCTCCACGGCTAACGACGTTGACTGGACCGCATAGATCCATGTGAATCATGTCCAGAGGAGCTGAGGTACTCACCGATTGTTTTGTCTTGAACGAAGTACGTACCTGCTTACCTGTGGCACAGGCGCTGCATATCTGATCAAACGAGCTTTCCACTTTTGGTAGACCAATCACTAATTCATTTTGATGGAGTTTATGAATCAGCCTCGTGCTTGCATGTCCAAATCTTTGTGCCACAGCAATGTATCATCAGTGATGCTTGACAGACACAGCTCCCCGTCTGGGACGAATTCTGGGTCCACTGTATAAATCTGATTCTCCCGGACACCTCGAAGAATTATTTTTCCTGTCTCAATGCACTTCACAACACAGTCGTTAGAATTAAATATCACTTGGTTTCTTCCATGTTGACACAATTGTGATATGCTCAATAAGTTGTATCTCAAATTTTCAACCAGACTTACTTGTCGAATTCTAATGGTTTCTGAAATTCTTACCTCTCCAGTAGCTACTACCTTACCTGAGCTCTTGTTTCCGAAGATAATGTTGTCTCCGGAGTAGGCTTGGAGTGAGATGAACCATCCTGGATCCCCCGTCATGTGTTTGGAGCATCCACTGTCCAGATACCATGGCTTGCTCCTCACTCCACCCTGCAAAAAGAGAGGTCAGTTTTTACGAACCCAGACAAGCTTGGGCTTACTGGGCTTTGGGACAGTTTTGGCAGCAGAAGGGAGCTTCGAGGGACGAGAATCATTGTCATCCATGAGGTTGATTTTCATCCTGGGGGTTCTTCTGGGTCGTCCGTGGATGGCTGTGTCATGGTGAGAACGAGCCCATTCCGGTCTGTTGTCCGCCTTTTTAAGAGAAGCCTTTCTCCTAGGAGTAGGGGCGGTGCCGGCCTGTCTCTGATGGCTGTGATTCTTTTCGTTTACTTCTTTCCATTTCTCACAGCTGGCTCTGTAATGACCGGAGTGTCCGCAGTGCCAGCAGACACGGTAGTAGAGTGTACCAGTTTTCTTATGTTTCTTTACGTGTGCTGGTATCCTTCTCTGTGCCTGAGGGTCGATGGAGAAGGATTGACGATTGGAGCTCATCTTTTTCCATATTTCAAATGCCTTCCCAGCTTGGAAAGGATCAGAGTCTCTGTCGTGGAGATAACTGTCCTGAGGAGATGAGGCTGCTCTTCCCGACTGTCTTGTGGGTTCCATCTTTCTCTGCTGATGGGATCCCTCTCCGACTTCAGTCATTGGTTCCTTTCCTTTGGTACTCCTTCTGTTTTCTCCCTCCTTATTGGTTTCTTCCATATACCCAAGTCCGGGTCTGGCAAACCTTCTGTTGTAATCTTGTTTTACCTCCTCGACCTTTTTGGCTTCTAGTTCTCTAAGCCAGACCTTCTTTCTCTCCGATTCCTTTTGTCTGAGATCTGCAACCGCCTGACGGAGCTCCTCGTTGTCCAACTGGAATCTGTCGGATTCTGCAATTGACCGTACCTTCCTGGTATCGTCAATTCTTAAGCTACTCAGTCTGTCACTTAGATCACTGATCTGTGTGTCCCTTTTGTCACAGGTGGGGCATTTGCAGATGTGCTCCTCCATTTGTCTCTCGAGTTTCATAGCTTTGGTTGACCAGAGACGATTGTTCTCCATGTCATCGTCATGTTCCTCTTTCATGACCTCAATCTGTTCCTTGAGGCTAGTGATCTTCTTTAACAATTCGGCGATAGTTTCTGCAAAGTCAGATTCACTGAATACTTGATCTATGAAAGAGTCAGATTCATTTACCTCATCGTTTGCGGAATTCGCCATCAGACAAGGCTCCTTGACGAGCTTTCTATCACTTTGTTCCTCATCAGAGTCACTCCATGCTGCAAACATGGCATGGGCTTCCTTTGGGGCAGGTGGTTCCCCCTTTTTCTTGCTGTAGCAGTCTTTAGCGAGATGTCCCTTTTTCTGGCAGTGATAGCAGATTCTTTCTTCCTTTGCTCCAGCCTTTGTCTTGCCTTCCTCTGAGGAGGATCCCTTGTTCCACCTTTGACTGTTTCGTCCTCCGCCAGAGTTGCCTCTGTTCTGCGTTCTGCCTGTGTTTGCCATTTTGAAAGCCCTAGAGAGAAGAGCTATCTCCTCGTCCTCTCCTTTAGATGGCAGGCTTACTTGAGCTATGTCTAAGGCCTTCTCAACTTTAAGCGCTATAGCCTGAGATTTTCCAGCTTGTCTCCGGGCCATTTTCCTCTCGGCTATTCCAGCTTGGCTTTGCAGATTCGCCACGAGCTCTTCCAGAGTGACATCTTTGATCCCCTTCTGAGCTTGGAGAGCAGTAGTCACTGTGTCCCATCTGGAGCAGAGAGCTTGCATGAACTGATGAGTTACTTTCCACTGAGGGAGTACCTCATCCAGGGAGTTCAGCTGCGCGACGATGACTTGAAATCTGGTGTAGAAGTCATCCAGAGATTCGTCCTTGCGCTGTTCGACAGATTCGTAATCCTTTGTAGCAGCTAGGATTCTGTTCCTTTTGATGTCCTCGTTTCCCTCGTACAGTCGAGCAAGTCCATCCCACTGCTCCTTTGCAGTCTTGTACACAGCCATCTTTACTTGGTCTCCTGGGGAGAGGGCCATGTTAAGAACCTTTTTGGCCCTGGCATTCTGCTGGAGAGCTTTGTAGTCATCATCAGTGTACTCGTCTTTCTCTTTCTCTTTTGGTTTATTAGGATCTGTCACATCCAGAATAGGGAAGTTACCCTTTTCAAACACTCGCCACAGCTTCCCATCCAGGGAACAGACATGGGCTTCAAACTGGTCCTTCCACCAGTCATACTCTCCCGGACTGAGCACCGGCGGCTTCCAGAACGAATCGCTTCCGTTAGACATGATTTCCTGCAAGGCTAACACACAATCTAGAGCTTCCCGGCTCTGATACCAATTGATGGATCGTTAGGTTAGCCAACTATATGAGGGAGATCCCAGAGTGATATCCCTCAGACAGATGGCAGCGGAAATTAACTCTCGTACAGGAAATATGAAACCAAAAGTAAATACTCACGATTTATAGTGGAAACCTTACTGCAACCTTTGCAGCAGGCTGAAAACCACTTGCCTTCTGGACAGCTCCAGAAGGGCTTCAAGATCCGTATTATTGACAAAGGAATATACTTGTAGTTCGTTACACTTGTCTCACACAGTGACAACTAACAGAACTACTCAATTCGAAAGGTCAACTAATACGATCTACTCGTCTGCACACAGCAGTACCTTGTCAGCTCACGGAAGTTTAAAACTCTGTAGTCTCCGAATGCTATCTCCAAAAGCCGCACCTTCACTTGAATGCTCTTTCTTCTTTTATAATGTCTTCAAGTCGGCTACACAGATCTTCATCGCAGATCTGATTGATATCTCACAGCTGTGATATCACATATATACTTGCCAAAGTTGGCGTCGATATTCCTGTCGTATATACTTAAATCTCCTCATGTATATATTTGAATTAATGCATATATTCTTGTATCTTCAGTGCATATCTTCGTGTATCTTTTCCCAGATCCGATCTGGTCATAAGTCGGTTTGTCTCTCACATGGAACACACCTCTCTCGCGGCTTCGCTCTCTCTCAGAGATGTCCAGTGAGCTTACCTGTCAGACAGTGATTTCTGCATACTCAAGTGCATTATTAGTTAAGTGTTTGTTATCATCAAAACACAAGGGTCCAACATATAGTTCTCTCGAATTGGAGAAATTTAATAATGACCTATGCAAAATCTGTTGAAGAAACAAATTATTATCCAGGAAATGCTTACAAGAATTCTGTGCTCGTCGAGTATTAGTGATATTCTGTGTAATATGATGAATAAACACTAGTCTTAGTTCTTTACCGTACCAGACAACTTGGATTGAGCTCTTGACGCCCATATGAAATAATACTCGCTCACAGGTACAAATGAACAAATAAAGACTTATGGTTTCGGCATAATGACATTTCCTTGATCTCTGCAGGCACCCTGCGCAGCAGTAATCAGAAAAAAAAGAATCAAAGAAAATTCTTCAAGTGTGGTAAAAAAAAAACTGAAATGAGATGAATGATCAACTCCTTACTTTTCTTCCGAGAGGGCCAGCAATTTTTGATTTCGAAAAAAGGACGACGGTGGATTTATGTGGTCCAAACTTACTTCTCGGTGGTGCGTTGAACGGATGAGTCTCCGGACCCTTGTAGTCAATTTGGTCAATCTCTTCCCCTGTCTTCAAGTCCAATTCATCTACAAAACAAGAGAAGAACACCAGTCATTGTAATTCTGTCATTTGTTTCAGGTAGATGCAGTTAAAAGCAACGACGCGCGAGTAAGATTATTACCTGTAGGCAAACATGGTGAGATGAGTAGGATTAGGACCAGTACCGTAGTTATAAACACGCGATTCATGGCTTGGGATTTCTTGAAAAGTCTATATATCCACTCCTGGCAGCAACTCTGTTATAAAACTTGATGACTTGTAGGAGAAAGATGTGCAACTGCAGACCTTAAAAAAGCGAAGAGAAGCGAGTTATTAAGGGGGTTGTTGGCTTGGCTGGGCTGGCTGGCATGAGAAGCAGTGTAAGGTAAAGAGTCACAAGAGAAACACAAAGAACTGGGACACACCTGTATCAAATATATGCTTGTCACCATCTGCAATAGCTATACAATACGATCTCATAACCGATAATATCCGTCCTGCTTGATGCCAAGACTTGTGACACTTTTTGCTTATTCTTAACAATTTTAGAGTACAAAATATACACAAAATTTTTGTGTGTATATAATTCAATCAAAAGAGTAGTGGTCTAGCGATCATAGTCCTAGTCTAATGATCAAGAATATATGGTTCGAACCATCTGTATGCATTTATGGTTCTGAACTATTATTTTAAGGTTCATAAAAGCTGAGAATGAAAGTTGAGAGGGAGCCATGTGTGTATTAAATGGGGTTGTGCCCCTCAAAAGTTATGTTCTCCCATTTATGCCCACGACTTTAAGATCTAACTTCTTCATTGTTCTTTCCTCATATTCATCTAGAAATTGATTCGATGGCCTTACGATATTTATTATTACAAAATCTTCGATCTAGAGCATGACGGAAAACAGTAAGATGCTTGCTCAAACACAGAGATGGATGGTAATGAATGCATCCTCCAAGTCAGGATATTGACGGTGCAATGGGCATTGGAAATTGATGAGTTGTAATATTATGCACTTCAAATCTATGTGAATCGAAAGCAATATATTTGGTCAAAACCAATTTATAAGATCGGTAAGTACCGAGTCGTCCAAGGAGCAAGTCCAAACTTATGAGCACTATTCAATTTTGTTCCGATAAGTCTACTCGAATTGCGAAAGGTTTGATTGGTGAAGTTAAACTCTATAAACAATATAAACCATCCAAGGGTTCTAGAGAAATATGTCACTACCAAGGATAAAGGTGTATTCTAGGGAGCTACTTCACTCATTTGCGTTTTTAGACTCCAAGAGTTCAATTCCATGCAAGATATTTATCCTAGATGATTAGATTACAGCCCGTATATCTATCAAGTCAAATTCCACCTCTCGGTTACTTCTCCGACTTGAGGAAGATATACCTTATACTCACGAATCTCAATCTCTCGATATTTTTTACTTGCGTCCTACTCATATCTCTCAATTGTCAACTCTCGTTGCATAATCGATCCTTATGATGAGGTGAAGTTCTAGCCTATCTCAATGCTAGGATGGGTCACACTAGTGATCACCACCTAACAATGATGATTTACTTATTTTTGAGAATCTTTGGCGTCCACCTCTCAGCTACTTAGCCTAGGGTTCCTTAATGACTTGCTATCTAGATACTTTGGCGTCCACCTCTCGACTACTTGACCAAAGAACCATACAAATAACCATCTAGGCATTTTCTCAAACACTTAGAGTGCTTAACTCAAGTCATACACCCAAACCATACACTTAGACATTTTCTCAAACACCTTGAGTGCATAATTTGAGCATTCATTCAAAGTAAATCACAATCATCCAAAACATGTTATTCTAGCATTGATTCATTATAGATTAGGAGTATTGACACACATGAGATCCATAGGATCCTAGAATACAAACACTACTCACAAATCATGTTCATAGACAAACACAAATCGTATTGAGTACATTGATGAAAATACAATGGAAGGAATGAACCAATCTAGTGTAGATGATCTTCTTCCACCATTTGAATCTTCTATCTTCAATTGATGATCCTCCCTTTGAAGCCTTGGTAGCTTATCTCTCTGGAAACCCTTGATTTCGTGCTTTAAAAACCCTAGCTCCCCTTCATCTCTTTCTATTTATAACCAAAGGCAAAAATCTGATTTTTCAGGGAAGACGCGGGCGGGTGCGATGGGACTCGATCGAGTGTGAAATGGAGCAGAGCAGGCAGCACTAGGGACCCGGGCGGGTGCAATGGGACTCGGGCGAGTGTGGAGGACTCAGCGAGCTGCATATGCGAGACTCGGGCGAGTGTGGTGGGACTCGGGCGAGCTTCCGGCGGCTGTTTCGATGTCTTAACGTCCGAATTAGATCTTGGCTTAAACTGAAGAGTTGTAGCCCTTTGAGTTAGCTTTCCAACAAAATTTAAATCAACCAATTCAGACATCGTATGCGATCTGGGCATGCAAAATACTCCGCAAAGGTCGTTCTTCCTGTTTTGCCCAAAACTTCATTTTTTTGCTCAAATTCACCCAACTTTTGCTCCATTTGATCTTTGAGGCTCCGAGTGAGACGAAATGCATTTTGGGACCTAATAGACCAAGAAGGGTGTGAATTGGCATCAAAATTACTTGGAAACGAATCAAACTACTAAGAAAAGTAGAGGAAATATTAGTCAAGTACTTGACTCATCAGAAATATTGATGTGAAACATTTCCATCTTTTTTTCACATTTAATTGTCTCCGAGTCTTGAAATATTGCGATAAATAAGAGGGCCACTCCATAGCCTAGTGTAAGGTGAGAATATTGATTGCACAGCTAGACCATGGCTGGCTAATGGGATCTGATCAAGACTAAGACAAGAACATGCTTTCAACGTATAATCTCAAGTAAATAGAAAAGGACATGTGGTGCCAAACAGACTCCAATGTACCTATCCGTGTCAAGGAAACGAGATGATCGCCTGAATACTGTTTGTCAAACAATCGGATAGCCTACTTTAAAAAAAAAAAACAATCGGATAGCCCATTTGGTAATCCTAATTGATTACAGACCAAAACACAGTGGCATGAACATAAGTTGGGTCAGTACAGCCTTAAAAATATGTTTACTGCTCTCGCGTTCAATTGACAATCTAAAGATGACTAGCTCATGACAAATCAGCTACATAAATCACCATAGAATATAGACACCAACTTTTCATGTAAAAGGGTACGATCATACCAGCTCTAATGCACTGAATCCCCACTTTTCATGTAATATATATATCAGTTCATATTACTGTCGGTATCAGTTGCACTTTGGCCAACAAGGGGCAGAAGCCAGACGTTAACACTAGACTTCAGAATGATTGTAAACTGCTTTAGCGAAGGGCTAGGTAAACAAGTCATCATAGAACAATACATTATGGATCGATTGGATTCCGTATCTAGTTCCTCTGACTCCAAAGTCCATGTCACTCTCATTTTTTTTAGTCCGCAGCCATTTCTTTTGCAGTTGTTTCAGTTTCATTTCCTGTGATAACAAAATATAGCAATGAGATTTTGCCGTTCTGAGTGAGTCATGACTTTGGTGTGTGTAATAGAGTTCCATAAAGTAAAACCTGATTTATTTGACAAAGAAAAGCTTGACAGGCGCGGCACACAATCCTTGAGTGCTCTAAGCTCCGCTTCCTTCTGCTGCAATTTGGAATTCGCAGATTGCAATTCATATTCAAGCTCATTAATCTGGCTTTCTTGTTGTTGGATGAGCAATTGAGACAGTTTCTTATCCAATACAGATGGCTCTACCCCATTGAACTGATATGAGCTACACATCTGTTGGCCGCCGTTTTCCGAAACTTCAGTCTGACAATGAAGCAATACATTAGGAATCAAACAGACGAGTGCTGATAACAACAACCTTTTACCAGCTGGCCTAATGACAAGCTCAGGCATCAACAGATTCAGTATAGATGCACTAAATATTTTATAAAAGGGGAAAGTTTAATTTGGTACGATCACAATTTGGGTTGTGTTTTGCAATGGCTGGGTAAGTGAATTTTTTGGTGAAACAGAAGGTCAAATGCTGTGCCAGTATCACTTTAAAAAAATAAATTACACCATATATTTGTTGCCAAACTATGATCAAACCTTTATATCTTGTTTGTCTTGGAAAGTCTGGTACATAATTGCATTTGCATTTTTCAATCTGAACTCATGCCCGGTTATTTGTAAATATCTTCACTTTTTGTCATTTGGAAAACTACCAGGTACGCCAAGGATCACTAGCAGGATTTATGGACAACTCACCAATCATGTGAAATGAGGCAAAAACTTGGACATAATTAATCCAGCTAGATCGCTAATCCAATGAACAAAGATCTATATGTGACGTAAATATACTATAATCACTTGAAATAACTGCCAATGATTAAAAATAAAGCGGTTGCAGAAAAGGCAGCAACCGATGTGTGCACTGTGAAAGTCCGTAAAAGTTATATGCTAAGCTAAAAATATATACGTCAAACCTGATAGAGTTTTGAGTCTATTCCTTTGTCAAAAGAAACTTGTGAGTTGGAGCTAGTTAATTTTGATAGCTCGTACTCAAGTTCTGCTTCAAGTTGATCCATTTCCTGGACGGCATGTTGTGGCTCAGGTTCCTCAGTAAGAATACTGCTTGGATATTCACCACCTTCATAAGTATTACTATCACTAGGACACGATGATTTTGAAATACAAGACGCCTTCCTTTTGCAAAGCCCGTTCTTCAATTCTCCTATAGCTTTCACAGTCTGAACCATGGTTGCATTTAATTTGCTTACCCAGTTGACATCATGTACATGATCCCCACACCAACTCCCCAACCAAAGAGCGAATTTGCGTTACCTAACACAATTTCCAAGTGAAAAGACAGAAAAATATAAACCCTATGAGAAAGTAGGAAGAACATATAATGGCAGACACTATCGTGTTGCTACTACCATTCGAAAAACACTGGCCAATAGAAGCACAGATTCGACAATTATCTCAAGCTCTAAACAGAAGACTACCCGCTGTACTTCAAGAGACCTCAACAATACAGGACATGCTACTAAAAATTCACATATCTATGTTTATGCGAGAATAAATACATACATGTTCCAACGAACCTAGCTCTTAAGAAAATACCTTTTGCAACACACAGAATGGCAGATTTCTCACAAGGAACTCCAAAATTCTTTTCCAAATGCCAGAAACCAAAGATGAAGAAAAGTGAAACAGATCCAAACCAATCTCAGTCTCAGGCCCCTATGGCCCTCCAATCTAATAATTAAATCTCTCCTTTTATTTTTCCTCTTTTGAAAAGCAAAACGATTATGCGTTTGGTACACAAGTTCATCAGCACACACAATTAAACCCCCAAAAAAGGCAGAAATGTAGGAGAGATTTCTCACCACTATACCAACATGCACCGCTGTCCACACTCGCACTTTTCCTAGTTTTCCTCATGTTCAAGCAGACAAAGAACATCCGCTCCACCTTCTGCACTTCAATTCCCTTCTTCTTATTCTTTTTCGTCTTCCCCGACCTCGGATTTCCCTTTAACTTTCTCTTCTTAATCTTACATCAGGAGCTCGAGAACCTAAAAATCGTATCGGCTCTCCGCTCCTCCAGACTCCATACATCTTTGCGCTTGGGGCAATGGCGCGTCAATTGCTGGTTCAAAACTATTTCCAAACCTTCGAGAATTTCTAAAAGGACTTCCTCTTTTAGGTAAAGTAAAAAAAAAATTTAAAAATTATAAATCAACTAAGAAATCGACATAATACTTTCAACTAATTATATTTCGGATCGCTTTTTATAAATAAAAAAATTAAAATGAATTTATTTAAAAAATACATAATAGATGCGAAGGTATAAATATCCTAATTCAGATTTTTTTTTGAAAAAAATGATGAATTCATTGATAAAAAAGGGCACAAGCAAAACGCTGCACCAAACAACCCAGAAACCAACTAACTAATCCCAAAACTGGCCTGACTACAAAAAAACACCAAGCCGAGACAGAAGCATCAATAGGTACCCAAAATACCAAGCAACCTACCTAACCAAAAAAACTAATCAATCAATGAATCGCATGGCACTCAACCAAGCTGTGTCTGCCTTATTACACGCCTCCTTCTTGATCGACCCAATCTTCATTTTCAAGTACCAAGTCGTTTCTCGGACCAGCCTGGCTAAAGAGGCTTCTTCTGCTCTAAAAATAACGGCATTCCTTGCTAACCAAATCCTATTCATAGCTATTGTGATTGCAGCAGCTATCAGCTTTGTTTTTAGACGCCTTTGGTTCAGCCCATTGAACCAGGGGATCAACACGTCCCAGTTGCTGGGAGCCTGCACCACCTTCAAGAATTGCATAACCTGAGACCACACTGCCCCAATGAAGTTACATTCGAATAACAAATGGTTTCTGCTCTCATCCGTCGCCTTACAGAATACGCAGGTTCTGGCTACATTTAGACCCCACTTACACATTCTGTCTTTTGTCAACAGCTTGTCTTGAGCTGCTAGCCAGGCATTGAAGGAGTCTCTCGGAGCATTGAAGCCATTCCAGACTATATTGTGCCAGTCCACTTCGATCGTGTGTTCTCTAAGCGTATTGTAAGTGTCTTTGGTTCCAAAGCCTTCCCCTTGCCCATTCCAACTCACTGCATCATCTGAGATAGAAACACAACTGAGCCCGATCTTCTTACAGTGCATTAAACGTTTAAGGACCCAAGAGTTATCTGCTTTTACATCGTCTTCCCACCAATGCTTCCCTTTGGACCAATACTTGTCCATCCATTCTGTCCAAGCGCTGCTATTGCCATCATTCTTGTCCCACAGTTGGTTGATAACCATCGAATAGTTCATCTGTTCGATGTTTCTCAAGCCAAGGCCCCCTTCCTTCTTGTCTCTACAGACCTTCTCCCAGCACACCAGGTGACCACCTTTCTTGTCACGGATACCTTTTCCAAAGAAATCTAGCGCAAAGGGAATTGCCAGTTTGGATCACTATCTTCGGCAGCATACAAACCCTTGCCCAGAATAACACCATAGCCTGCATCACTGCCGAAACCAGGACTTTTCTACCAGCCCTGGATAAAAACCGATTGCTCCAGCACTCCAACCTGGCTGTCATCCTATCTATCAAGTTGTCACAGTCTTTCCTACTCAGCTTCTTAGACGTGAGTGGGAGGCCTAAGTAACGCACTGGAAGAGAGCAAGCCTTGGTGCCAATAATATTTTCAACCCAAGCCTTGGTCCTAATTCAGATTTATTTTGTCAAATTTAGACTTATTTTGTCAAAATAAATCATTTATAATTCATTAAAAGTTACATTAGTCATTCAGAGTTTATTTCTTGAATAATCTTATAATAAACCATTGTGGTGTAAATGACTTCCACTAGTGTTTCGATCTTCTAAACGGTTTCGTCCGCTCTCGGTGTGAATTAGATAGTTGTAGGGCTTTAAGTTAGCTACACAACGATATATACGTTGCCTCCATCAGATTTTTCATTTGTCTAATATCTCATTTGTGATGTAAATTCTCATCATTCATGGCCGATATGAGCTAAAAACATTTTATTTTGCTTCTATGTCATTTCACAACACATTGTATAAGCTTTATGAATACTTTTTATGGCTAAATATATTGTCTTTAAGTCTGAACATTTAGCTTAAGTTTTAACATTTAGCTTTAATCTAAAGATTAAGCGGAATCATTGTGGTACACGCTGATGTCTAACTTTCACTCGTGTTTTGATCTTTTAAACGACCTCATTTGGTCTCGAACTAGTGGGTTGTAGGGCATTGAGATAGCTACACAACGGTATATAACTCGCATTCATAGATTTTTCATTTGCTCCTAACACTCATTTGAAACAGTGAAGATCTAATATGCCGTTGTGGTGTAAATGACTTTCACTCGTGTTTCAACCTTCTAAACCACCTCACCCTCTCTCGGTGTGAACTAGGGAGTTGTTGGGCTATAAGTTAGCTACGTGACGTGTAGTATTTTATCGTAAAAAATAATTTATCAAGCCGGTAAGAACCGGATCGTCCAAGGGAGCAAGTTTAAACTTTTGCACTATTTAAGGTTGTACGAATACGACAAAGTTTTTGTGGTCTCATCTTCCTCATCATCAGACTCACTTTCACTGAGGTTAGCAGCTAGCGCCTTCTTCTTGAGGGTGTTGGCGCATTCAGCTTGGATATGACCACAGCCTCTGCATTCATGACACTGAATCTCTTTGCCTTTGTCACTGAAGTACTCCTGCCTGTTTTCACTAGCCTTCCCTTTTCCTTTCTTCCAGTTTTAAAAATTTGTCGAAGATGACTCGCCTTGATCCGATCCACGTTCGTTGATCTTTCTCACAATTCTGCCAAAGTTCTGGGCCATCATTGCCAGCTGTTCAGTCGAGCAGCTAAACTCATATTTGTCTTCAGACAGATCGGCTTGTAGAGCAACTTCCATGCTTCCTCTTGGTTGAGCATCTTGGAGCTGATTCATCTCGTATGTTCTCAGGGATCCCATGAGGTCCTCCAACTTCAGGTTAGTGATATCATGCATTTCTTCAATTGCGGTCACTTTCATAGCAAACCTGTGCGGTAGCGACCTTAGGACATTGCTAGCCATCCTTTCTTCGTCTATGGGTTTTCCCAAAGCAGCAGCCTTGTTTGAGAGATCTAGAACTCTTGTGTTGTACTCAGCGATGGTTTCTTCTTCCTCCATCTTTAAATCCTCGAATTTCGTTGTGACCATCTGCATTCGCGAGTTCCTCACTTTGTCTATACCCTCATAGGCTGTTTTGAGAGTATCCCAGGCCTCCTTTGCAATTTCACAGTTAACAATCAGTTAGAAAACATTTTCATCCACTACAGAGAATATTGCATTCATGGCTTTTGAATTTCTAGCAACATTCTTTTCACCTGTATCAGTCTACAGTGCTTCAGGTTTCGGTACGATCAATTCTTCAATATTGGCCATCATGGGTTGCGTCCATCCTATTAATACAGCTCTCTAAGCCTTTTCATCAACGGATATCACGAAAGCCTTCATCTTGGACTTCCAAAAGCCGTAGTCCAGCCCTTCAAGCAGCGGTGGTCTATTAGTGCTCCGTCCTTCCTTCAAACTCATCTTGAACAGTCGCCGGATCACACTCTGTATGTCGAGTGTCTGCTCTGATACCAATTGAATTCTAGTTGTGTTATTCATGACGAGATTCAGATGGTGTTCGAACTAAGTCTCGAACACTTATCTAACAGTCACCGAAATAGAACAATGCAAGCACACATGATATGATACCCAGTTTGGCAATCAGCGTACTCTGGGAGGCTTCCCACACCCTAAGGGGTAGTATATCTTTATTGAAAAGTTTAGAGCTACAGATGGTCTTACGCTTACTATCTCCTTGATGTAATCGCGTAGCCTCTAACACTTCTTCTTTCGGATTTGCGATCTCGGCTCTCCCTCGATCCCCTATGAGTAGGACGAATCTTTCTCCCGACCTTGTCTTGGACCTCCCCGAAGTCCAGTAGCCTTCTCTCGAAACCGTGTCGTGATGACAGTGTGTATGCGCTTTATTGTTCAGCAAGAATAGTCTGATCAGCACACTGAACACACTGCTTCTTCACCATTGATTCTCCGATGTGGAAATATCAACCGGCCGTCGCTCCTCCTTCTCCTTTACTCAAGATCATGCTCGTGTTTTCTATTTCTCCAAAAGCAATACTGATCAAGGAAACCCTAGCCTTGTACTTACAGTACACGGTTGGTTCCTAAATCAGTTAGGATATTCAATCTCAAGTATTTAGGAAATCTTTCCTAAATATTCTCAAGCTTCCAAATCTTCTATCTTCAAGTATCTTTTGAAAATCCTATTGATAATCTTGGCATCTTGATAATAAAGCTCGAATATCTTGTCAATCAATCTAGGGGTGGACAAAACCCGACCCGGCCCGACAACCCAGCCCAGCCCGATTCACTTAATGTCGCGTTTAACCCAACCTGGTATGAGTTTCGGGTCGGGTTAGGATTGAGGACAGGGTTACCCGATTACATAAGTAATATAAAAAATACTAGATTTTTAACAAGATTAAACCTTATACCGACTACACATACCAATTAATTTATTTGTGTTCTCGTGACATATCACATTACACATGAATATGTAATTGATTTGCAATGAAAAATAAAACCGTAATACTAAACTTTAAATCACAAATCAATGATTTAAGCTTATATTTTCTGAGTATTTGTATTGCGATAGATGATATTGAATGTTTTATGTCTATTAAATCTTTTAGTTTTAGGTTCGGGTTTACATGATTGACCCGGTCTTTCAGGTCGGGTTAGGGTTCAAATAAATGACCCGATCACTATTTTGGGTCGGATTAGGAACGAATAAAACCCGTCCCACGTCCACCCCTAGTTGGCGGCCATCAATTATGATAATGAATCCCTAGTTTGATTTTATTGGCTCACTGAGTTGAACCAGTTCCATTCGAACCAAATCAATCAGTCAGGTATTATCTATTTTGGTAGAATCACAATTATTTTATATAAGTGTGATTTATTCAGATCGGTCCGACTGTTCTTGGCCTAATTTAAATTGGTTCGAATCAAATCTGATTTCATCAGGTATGAATAAATTATTTGGTTCAATTTATTTTTGTTCAACTGATATGTCATTAGTCTCATTTGGTTTTATTGAGATTAAATTTGGTCTCCGTAGATTATTAAACGATTGGTTAATTACTATTTATTTGGTAAATTAATCACAAGTGATAGCTGAACCAATATGGCTAAGTTCATATTCTATTTAGCTTGTTTTCACTTGATTGGTTCAGTGTGTATGCATAAATTCAAGATGAGTTTTGAATTTCGGTTCAATCAGATATGGAGAATCTGGACATGGAATCTCACGAGAGATTATGGTGGCTTCGAATGTGGGCAGCAGATTACGTGGTAAGAGCAGCCGTGATCGCTGTTTGCCGGGATAATCGGCCTTTTTATTGAAACCGATTCGATTTTACCCAAATCGGATGAAAAAATCGGGTGGCACTGGATGTCGATTAATCGGTTCAGGCGGTGATTAATCGGTTCAGACGGCAATTAATCGGTCCGGACAGCTAAATGTTAAAGATTAAACTTGGAGGACTTTATTGTAATAATTAGAATTTTTAGATTAAATTTGATTGTTTAGTTTGTTTATGATGTAGTATCAAGTATGTATGGCCTATGCATGATGTAGTTTGAATTTCTATATTGATTACTAGCAATAGTTTAGCATGTTTAGTACTCATTGAGAGCAATTTTGGCATGCACCCTGTTTTCTTTTGATTATTTGTCACCTAATGCATCTATAGATAACATTTATATAACTATTTTTCAATTATAAATATAAAAATATGATAAAAATAAAAAATCGATTAATTCCGATTAATCCTCCAGCACCTTGTCCGCACGATTAGCGATTTCTGTAACCTTGCGTGAGATTATGGTGGCTTCCAATGTGGGCAGCAGATTACGTGGTAAGAGCAGCCGAGACCGCTGTTTGCCGGGAGGGATTGGACTGGTGTCCAGATGGTAATTTTAGACCGGACTGAGGAATGGGGAGACAACTCAGCGCTTTGTGGAGACTGAGCTGTCGCAGGCAATCCGGTAAATCAGATGTGGCATTGAAGTCACATACCTCTCGGACTACCAGCACGTCAAAAGTGAAAGACATTGACCAATTCTGAACTGTGGATAAATTGTGTCAAACTTAAATAAGTGAATCTCAACATTGGAAGTGAGATCAAATTTGCACAGAGACGAGACGATGGTGGTGCATCGCAAAATAAAGATGACTAATTGGTTATTATTGAAAATTGCCATCCTTGTGGAGACGCTAGTAGAAGAGCTGAGGCTTTCTGAACAAATCCAACATTTGCTGTTGGTGACGTTACACCTAGTAAGTTGGATGAAGGATTAATATATCCTATTGTTGTTGAATTTGAAGATTGAATAAAATTGATTTAGTTCAATTTATTCACACAGATTCAGTTTGAAATTGGTCAAACCAGTTTTTTTTTGATTGGAACCAGTTTTAAATCTATGATTGAATCAGATTTTGAGACATGGAACTTGTACTGAACGTCCTGGTGGCTCATAGTATGGGCTATGGCGTATAAGCTCTAATTGAAGTGTTATCACACTTTAATGTTGGCTACAATTAGGAATCGACTTGTGAGCCTAGTTTCAGGAATATACCTGCAAGTATAGTTCCAAACAGTTGTGTAGCATAAGTTCCCGCACTACACCATTTTGCAGATTAGGAGATGGTTTTTTTCTGTCGCATAATGTCCTATATTTGTCGCATAACCTTTATGCGACCAAATAAATGTCGCGTAAAATATGTCGCGTAAACCTAGTAGCGTAATGTAAAAATGTCGCTTAAAGTTTTCATCATATGCGGCATTTTCTTTAGTACGTCACATAAAACTGGAATGAGTTTTGCTCTTTATGGACATACGCTACATTTATAATGAACATATTTTTCAAAATTTGTCACATTACCTGTTTTACGAGACAAAGTTAGGATTCACAATTGTCGCGTTACCTGTTTTACGCTTAAAACCATATGATGTTGCAGTAGTATAAAACTGTATACGCGACAAATGTTGAAACCATATTGTCGTATAACCAAACTTAAGCTATAAAAATTAATAACAGAATGTCGCATAAAAGAACATAAGCTATAAAAATGGAGAACAGAATGTCGCATAAAAGCACATAAACTGAAATAATATACAAACAAGATATCGCATAAAAGAACAACTGACTGGAATAACATACAAGAAACTGTCGCATAAAAAGGATTACATCATAAGGTACCAAACAGAAATCCGGCCAATTATAAATACAAATCTGGCCAAGATTTTACATTCCGTCCACCCTTATACAAAAGAGCAAACACACAATTGTCCATGTGTGTTGCAGGGCCACATATTACACAACTTAAAGTCTTAGAACCTGAGTTTCAAGGAACTAGTACGAGAATTAAACATATCAGTTTGCAGGGACATAACTAGTCGCACCTTCGGAGATATTGTTGCCATTTATATTTGTTGAACCACCTCGAACAACCAGGTCTTCAAGGACTCGTATCCTGTCTTCAAGTGCAGCCTATTTTTCCAGAAAGTCCTCTCTTTGCTTTTGGAGTTGGTCTTTGAGTTCTGAGTTTCTCGCACCCCCTCGCGGGAGGGGTGGCCTCTTGAAGGACTTTCCAGTTCCAGAAATGTACGTCCCATGCTTCTGGCCAATAACTTGGGTCATGATATCAAGTTCTGTAGCAAGTGGAATTGGTCCTTCTTCATCCAGGACACTAGGTTCCTCGAGCTCATCCCCATTCTGATTTTCCAAAAACTGCTGAACTTTGTCTTGCATTTGTTTCTACACATATACAATAAAGAGCAAATAAATTGAGAACAAGATCATTGTTGTATTCGCCAACCATACATGTATACACAACAAGTATATATACATGTATATATTCAGAAAATGTAACAGTAAATGTATTCAGCAGCATGGTCACCAAATATACATTGATCAGCAACAAGAAAAATGTACATTATCATTGTTGCTGATCAGAAAATGTATTCAGAAAATGTATTCAGCAGCATGTTCACCTAATATACATTGATCAGCAACAAGAAAAATGCACATTGTCATTGCTGCTGTTCAGAAAATGTATTCAGCAACAAGATTGTTTACATAAACTTACACAACAACAAGGTCATTGACTTAAAAACCAAATATACATACACAACAAATATACATTGTATTCACCAACAAGATCACTGTTGTCATGTAAAACAGCAAATATACATGTATTCACCAACAAGTATTGACCAACAACAAATATACAATTATTCACCAAGTATTAACCATGTAAAATATAAAAAGTAAATTCAACAGCAAATTGCAAACACTTAACTGCCAGGGCTGCACCGATAGGATCTTTAGAGTAGACATGGCTGAAGGTTCCTATGTTAGGTGCCTTTTCTCCATCCTCAACTAGTATTGCAGCTCTCACGTAGAAAGGACATTTTCCGGAGGTGTGGTTCATTCTCTCGGGCATTGTTCGCACAACAGACATTTTCTTACCCCTTTCTTATCATTAGAAAATTTGAACAAGTTAAGAGCACTGAATACAAAAGAAATAAGTGAAATCACTGAAATCGGTTATATTATAACCTGGTTTTTGGGTTCACTAAAGTGGCTCACAAGCCATTTCCATTGATTGGGCCGATCTAGAAACTCTCGGGGAATAACATCAGGTCCATGGATTAGAAAAAAGCTTTTGCAGTCGCACTTCCAATCACGGTACCTCTCTGTGGCTTTTTTAAAGATGTAAATCCATAGCGGGTCATCCTTTGCAATAATGACAAAGTTTGACTGCAGTGAAAATAAAATTGGTTAGAATTATAACTTAGTTCTTTATGAAATGAAATATTGTTCTTCAAAGTACTACTTACACTCAAGTGGTCATATACACATCTTCTGTCTTCCTCCGTAAGCTTTTTGAATGATGCGGCCATCATGGGAACTTTGTCCCTAACTGCACTTCCGATCTCATGAATTAGCAGACTTGACACCGTTCTATTCACCGGCCCCCTACCATCAGGCCAAAAGTCCACCTTAATCGGCTGCCCTTTGTTGTGGACGAGCTTATAGTTAGCCACCGTTATCCCATTGACAACTCCCCTTACTTTCATTTTCTCTCCTCCTTCATCCCCTGTTATACACCAAACACAATTCATTAATGCAGTGGATGCAACAAACACAATTATTCAGCCATTTAGAAGCGTAAGAAAAATTCTTGACAACAAGAAACACAATTCATTAATCATTAGAAAATGCGTATACCTATCACAACATAGCCCGTGCTCTTGCATCGGATGCTTGGAACATTATCTGAATTATCTTTGCCCTCATTGTCGGAAATATTATTCTCGAATGATGGATCAAAATTAGGAGCAGGGGCTTCATCATCATCGGACATGGGAGGGGATACAGGAAAAGCAGGGAGTGGAGGGGATGGAGGTGGTGGACTGTTGGCCATAACAGGTGGGTCAGGGGTACTAAAATTGGGCATCGCAGGTCGAGATTGGTGAAACACTCGACCTGTGGACTTAGAAACAGCCCTAGGAGACCTCTGGGGCAGCATGGTATTTGGCATTGGGGTTTGGCGTTTCCTAGGGGCTTGTGGACGATGATCGGCTATGGCTGGAGGGCATTCGATGACAGGAGCTTGCGGATGAGGTTCGACTATGGCAGGAGGTTCTTCAATGGTAGAAGCTTGTGCACGATGCACTTTTCTTTTCTCCTTTGTCTTGTTGGGGGGTTCGCTTGGTATTCTATGATCAGGGACTTTTCTCTTCTCTTTTGTCTTATTGGGGGGTTCTTCAATGGTAGGAGTTATTCTGTCAGGCTGGACTGCTTTCTTAGCTTTACGTGGAGAAGTATGTCGAGGGGGGAGTGGCTGGGCTAGTTTCTTGGCATGAGGCGCAGGTGGAGTCTTGATTGCAAACAACCGCTTCATGAGGTCCGAACGCTCCATTGCACTAACTATTGCTCTCGAGCGCTCTATCTGCCGTATCTCAGGGCCCATGAATGGTTGTTCATACCTAGCTGGAGATGGCGGCGACGGCGTTCGCCCTGGAGAGTCCCCTGCCAAAATGTAGCCGGTTGTAGGCTTAATCGGAGCATCCCAGAACTTGGTTGCTGGCCTGGGAACCGACGGATATCGAACCTGCATACCACGCCGACTAGTCACTTCAACCTCATCTGGACGCCTCTGGGCAGCGTTCTTTGATTTCTCCATTCAGATCTGGAGTCGATGAAGACGATGTAGACTAAGGCTGGAGACGATGTGGATGAAGGCTAGACGAAGGCTGGCGGAGATCGATGAAGGCACTGCGGCTGTAGGTTGGAGACGATGTGGACGATGACACGGGTGAGAGAAATTAGGGTTTGTAATTTTTGTGGGATGAATAATCGATTGAGAGTATAGTATTCTGTTAGTGGGCTTTTTTTTGGGCCAAGTTACGTATCTTTACGTGACATTGTTTGTAATTTATGTCACGTAATCCCCTCAAAAGAAACTGATTTTTTTCTCTCCGCAAAAGCATGCGTTTGCATGCTTTTTACCATGCATTCGCATGGTCTCCTGCAGGCTGGGAAATTTGATCGAGTGCGAGCGCCCTCTTAAAGTGTGCGAACGCACGAGATTTTCATGCGTCAAATTTGAGTTGTGCGACCGCATGCGGTGAACTATGCGAACGCACAAGGCTGCGAAGGCTAGCAGGGCAACGAAGTACATGCGTGCGAGCGCATGCTTTGAACCATGCGAGCGCATGACCTTGAGAAATTTGCGCTCCGACTTCCAACTTGTGTTTTCTTGCTCCAAAATGCTCGGTTTTGCCCCAAAATCACTGCCTACTTGTATTCTCAGCTTAAACTCTGTAATTTGCCTGAAAAGAACCACAAAGCATCAAATAGCAAGTGAAATTGTAATAGAACAATCGAAATAATAAGCATAGAGGTCACCTAAAATGCATATATTTTAGCGCTATCACCCCCCAATCTGCACAATTATCCACTACCAAAACACATAAAAACCTGCATTATTTAGCCCCTCCATTCACTGAAACCCAATTGTAAACACACAAAACACATAAATTTGAAATTTACATCATAAGAGGTACAACAACAACAAAAAATTAGTTTCAAACATATCCATTTCATGCACATAATTAAGTACTTTGATCATCCCCTGATTCATCCATTTCATCACCATCCCCTGAATCATCCATTTCATCATCATCATCCTCCGATTGATCATCTTTCTCATCCAACATCATTTCATCATCTTCATCACCTACACTCTCATCGTCAGTTTCAAACATATCATCTTCTTCACCCAAGTATAATTGTCACCTTGCCCTTGAAATTTGTTCTTCAACATTGTCGTCCACGGAATAGTCATAAGGTTGTACATCACTTGTTATGTTAGTGGTCCTTTGCTCTTGATAAGGGTCATCTTCAAATTGTTCGTCTCGTGCAAGTGACCTCACACTATATGTCCCTCTATGACAAACAACATTGACAACTTTCCATGGTTCGCCAGCTTTTAGATCATCCAAGTAAAAGACTTGCCTTGCGGTAGTGGCTAGGCAATAAGGCCAATCTTCAAACCAAGTGGAGGGAGTGTCTACGGATAGAAGTCCGCAGTCCATCTTAGTGCTACCACTCTCTTTAGGATCCGTATTAAACCATGTGCAATCAAAAATGACCACGGGCATTCCATTAGCATATCGTAGCTCAATAATGTTTTGGATAAAACCATAGTATGTTAAATCACCATCTTCGACCATAACACCGGAATTTTGAGTCCTCTTGTTCCAATCCCGATCCCAAACAACAAACTTGACCCCATTAACATAACATTGAGAGTAACACGTGTATGATTGTGGATAACGTGCTAAACTGTGCACCTCTTCAGAATATGATGGACTCACTTCCTTTCTTAAGATCTCCATCTGGGGAAAAAAGAACACCAAGTATTAGTTAATTTGTTAAATGAAATAACAATTTTCATGTAGAAGCATGTATAAAATATTTAGCATTCATGTACCCAGTCACGAAAATACTTCAGAAAATGCTTAACACGCTCTGTCTTTGTTCTGTTTGGGCACTCTCTCTCAAACTTCTTCGTATGCCTTCGAAGATAATCTGCAGCTTCTTCACAGTGTTCCACGACGCACCAGTGAGCCATTTCAAGTTGTACCTTACTCAACTTGACCCTATGCAAATGACCACTAACCTTGATTAGAGGAGAGTAAATCTTTAGGCCATACAATTGAGCTTCATTTGGTGAGTCCATATCAGCCGTGTCGTTAATGTATAATTTGAAATATGTTATACACTGATGAATAATATATTTCTCAGCGATGCATCCCTCTGGATATCTGCTATTACGAACCGATCTCTTATACTCACCTAGTTGTCTACAGAAGGAGGAATAAGTCATAGTTAGTTTACACAATAAAAGGATATAAATATAAAGGCATACCGAAAATATAAAAAGTATAACACGAAAACCTCTCGATAGGATACATCCAAGAATAGTGTACGGGTCCCTTAAGCAGTACTTGTTCAGGGAGATGGATCAGTAGATGGACCATGATGGTGAAGAAAGCTGGTGGAAAAACCATCTCCAATTTGCACAAAATTATAACGATGTCATCTCGCATTTGAGATACATCTCTCACCATCAACTCTTTGCAACATAACTTCTGAAGCCATCGTGATAATGATATAAGGGGCTCCACTACACAATGTGGCTAGTACGGTCAAATGAACACCGGAAGCAATCGCTGCAACATGACATGGCAATCATGCGTTTTCAACCCATTAAACTTCTTATCATCCACATTGATTTTGTTCTTCAAACTACCCGCATAACCGTAAGGATATTTTGCATCCTTAATGAATTCAAATATTTTTGCCCTCTCATTAGGTAAAACCGTATAAGGTGCTTTTGAAACCTTTTCTTTTCTTGATGTAGAACCCTTTTTATTCCACCACAATTCCTTTCGAATCCCTTGTTGTTCCAAACCTTCTCGTGCCTTAATGTCATCTTTGGTTTTTCCTTGAAGACCAAGAATAGTACCAATAATGTTATCAAATACGTTCTTCTCAATATTCATGACATCCAACGAATACGGATGTCTCAATGTGCTCCAATAAGGTAAATCGTAGAAAACACTCACATGAGTCCAATATAACTTCTCCTTCACAACTTTCGGTTTCAAATCAGGATGCAAGCTAAGTATGGGGTACTCATGGCTAAGCACGGTACTCAAAATCTCCTCTCCTGTCAACGAAAGTGGGGCATCTCGTAGTTCAAATTCCCCATTAAACTTCTTAGGCGCATGCCTCCATGGATGATCTCTATCAAGCCATCTGCGATGACCTTGGTAGGACATTCTCCCCACTAAATGATGAGCATCAACATCATCCAAACATATTGGGCAAGCTTTGTATCCTTTGGACTTTAGACCTCCCAACATCCCTAAACCTGGAAAGTCACTGATTGTCCACATCACTGCAGCTCTCATGTTGAATGAAGAGCTAACATATCTATCAAATGTGAGTACTCCGGTGTCCCACAACATATTCAATTCATCAATCAAAGGTTGCATGAACACGTTCAAGCATTTGCCCAGAGATTTTGGACCAGAAATCAACATAGTAAGAATGTTAAATTCTTTCTTCATACACAATGAAGGTGGCAAATTGTAAGGCATCACGACAATTGGCCAAGTGCTATGCGAAAGAGCAGCAGCTCCAAAAGGGTTGAAACCATCCATGGCCAATCCAAGACGCACATTTTGAACGTCTTGTGCAAAATAAGGAAATTTTTTGTCAAAGTCTTGCCATGCTTCGCTATCTGTAGGATGTCTGATAAGACCTTTCTTCACTTTTCTTTCTCCGTGCCACCGCATCTCTTTAGCTATATGCGGTGACATGTAGAGTCATTGCAATCTAGGAGCTAAGGGGAAATATCGTACCACTTTTCTTGGAATCTTGCTATTACCATCCATGTGCAAGTACCTCGTCGTGTTACACACCGAACAACGCTCTAGGTTCTTCAAGTTCTTATAGAATAGGGCACAACCATAATCACATGCATGAATAATCTCATATCCCATACCCATATTCTTCAAAATTCTCTTCACCTCACGATACGTACCGGGATAATTGTTTGGGCTCGGAAGGAGTTCTTGAGTTATCTTCAAATGATCGTTAAAGCTCTTGTCGGACCATCCATTATCAACTTTAACTTTCATTGCAGTTAAAATGGTGCCCAAACAGTTTTGTCACTCCCAACATAAAGGGGAGTTTGTGCTTCCGCAAGAAGTTTTTCATACTTCTCATATGCATCCTTGCCAAAAACATCATCATTTTCTAGGTCCTCATGTGTATCGTGAAAAGGGAAAGCATCATTGAGCATCTCTATTGTAGGATTCATGTAATAAGAATCACCTTCACCAATAGTACTCTCACAACTCTTTTCCATAACAAATTGGCGACGTTGTGCGTATACCGAAGATGAAGCCTCTGATTCTTCCCCATGATATGTCCAAGTTGTGTACTCTTGCATTATACCATTGGTAAACAAATGTGTTCGGATTTCATGCAATTGTAATTTGGCGTGCGTAGTAATCGTAGGTTTGTTTTCTTTGACAAAGTTCACGAAATCCATTATTCCTTTGATAAACCGTGGATCACATTTATCCGACAAATGCATCCAACTCTTGTCCATGGTCCGTTATCTAAATATAAAACAAAATAAAGTGGAGTTAAAAGCCAAAGTATATAAATATTATACCATCAAAATATGAGATCAAAGTGCAGCAAAATGCCCAAAATATGCAAATTCTCTACACACATCGTTTCTAATCCAGCAAAAAATTGTTACACTGCTCCACTAACACACTCTCACATGCTACTATATTATTCCCTGCTGCAGAAATGGTTTCAAATCAACCATCCCCTCTCATATGCTCTGCTGCAGCTCTATAACCTATCTTTAAAATCGCTCTCATCCCATAAATTTTTGACAAGGCAACTAAACAAATGGAAATCACAATATGGCAGAGTTTTAACAACAAAAACCACATGTACGTGTGTGAAAACAAATGGAAATCACCACATGGAAGTGTAGAGAAAATACGAGTTTATTACCTTAAAAAAAGAATGCTTTTCACATGAAGATTTGACAAAATCTGAGTGTATTCTTCGACAAATGGGGTCTTGATACCGTATTTCTCTGACAAATGGGGTCTTGGTAGCAGCAGATTTGAGTCTCAGTAGAATTAAGGTAGGTAAAACTTGAATTGAAGCAGGGTGTGTACGATGCTCTGTTCTGCATTTAATTTCTATTCTTTTACGCGACATAATTTGCAAACCAACGTCGCTTAAAGGTGAAATGGTAGGTCGACCTTTCTTTATGGCGAAACAGATTTCGAACTTTAGGCGTGTGTCATGCCAGCTGTGGATGAGTCAATCGAAAATTTCCATGATAACGTGACATAATTAAATTTTTCGCTAGATGAAAGTCGCATAAAACATGTAACGTGACATTTATGGTTTGTCGCTTAAACAAATGTCGCATAAAATGTATAATGTGACGTAAATAACGTGTCGCTTAAACTAATGTCGGGTTAACCTCTTTATGTGACAACATTTTTACGTCGCTTAAACCTTTGTCGCATAATAATGTTTTTGCGACAAACATATCAAACTGTTGTCCCATAAACAGGTATATGCGACAAAGTTTTTGCGACAATGTTCAAAATTTGTCGCGTAGGATGTAAAATGGTGTAGTGCCGTTGTTGTGCTTGACGAATTTGGATTGTGTATCAAAATGTCATGTGATAATAAATTCTTTCATAGTATTGAAAGCAATGTGAAATCGCTTGAGTCAATCCATAGTGAGCTATGTGATTTGAGACATGAGGTGGTAAAATGTATTTTGTGACTTCATTGATGATAGTACAAAATAGCAAAGTTGTGACAATTGACGAAAATTGTCATTTGGAGTTGAATATCAACTTGAGAGGTTGAGTAGCAACTTGATGAGTTGGAAAAGTGATCGTGGAAGTGAACATGATCACTGGATCATACTCCCTTCAGTCGAACAGTGTTTCGATGTGGAAAAAGTGTACTTCGAAAGAGATGATGAATGTGATGATGGTAAGCTCCGGGTTAACCTAACGAATGTGGGGGAGGCCATTTTATCAGCAAATTATGTTTTGAGTAAGATACCTCGCAAGTGTGGGGGGGGTGCATGGCTATGGTAATGGACCCTGGTCCTAAGACAATGATGATATGACCAAAACCATTGACAATGATTTCATTGGTTATGCGCAAAATTGTAAAGCGTATAGATTCCTTGTGTATGAATCGAAAAATTCAAATATACACAGGAATACTATAATGGAATCAAAGAACGCGTCGTTCTTCAAGATTGTATTTCCTTATTAGAATAAGGAAGGTATGTTAGATTCTTTTCTGTTAATGGAGTATATTGAAGAAATATCTCAAGAACAAGAGAATGAGGAAGAATTGGAACATGAAATCGATTAGGAGAAATATAGACAAAGTAAGCAAGGACGGATAGATAAATCATTTGGATTTGAGTTTCTAACCTAAATGCTTGAGGCTGAACCTCAAATGTATAAAGAGACTATCAGTTTAGTGTATGGTCCTTTTTGGAAAGAAGCCATAATATGTGAGATGGACTCCATCCTTTACACAGTCCAGAGTTGGTTGATCTTCCTGTTGGAAGTAAACCAGTTGGTTCATGATCTTTCAAAGAGGAAGATGACCGGGGATGAGTCTAGATATGAGTACAATGTAGGACTTGTGCTCAAAAGGTGTAGACAAAAAGGTTTAAACTACTTTGATACTTATTCTCTTGTGACGAGAATGATATGAAGGATGTTAGTGGTCATTGATGCTTTGTGCAATCTTGAAATTCACCAAATGGATGTAAACACAGCCTTCCTCAATGAACAATTGGAGGAGCAAATTTACATCAAACAACATGAGTAATCTATTGTTGTTGGGCAAGAGAACAAAGTTTGTGAATTTCTCTATCGTTTGAAGTAAGTGCAAAGCAATGACATCTGAAATTTGATAACGTGATGATGTCAAATGGCTTTAAGATCAACATGTGTGACAAATGTGTATACATTAATAACGTTAAACACGGATACGTGACTCTGTGTCTTCATGTTGATGACATGCTCATGTGGGAAGCAATTAGAAAATAAAAGTCCATCATGTGCTGATTGAACTGGAAGTTTGATAAGAAGGCTTTGAGACTGGCCGAAGTAATTTTAGGAGTTAAATTTACACAAAGGTTAGATGGACTTATATTAAGTTAGTCACACTACGTTGACAAACTCTTAGACAAATTTGGAGAAGATAGTCCAGGACTATCTAGAATCTTCGTTGACATGAACCAACACACGTCTAAGAATAAAACTAAATGCATCTCCCAAATGGATTATGTTAGAGTGATAAGCGGTCTAATTTACTTGATGAATTGTACTAGACTAGACATTGCTTACACTGTGAGTAGACTGACGAGATACACGAGTAATCTAAGAAATTCACTCTGGAATGCCATTGTGAGAGTACTGAAGTACATATGATTTACTCGTAATGATAGTCTACAACTACATTATACCTGATATTCGGAGGTCATTGAGAGTTTCATTGAGGCGAGTTGGATATGTGATATACTAGATTCCAAGGCCACGAGTGGCTATGTTTCAACACTGGGAGGTGCTGATGTGTCCGGAAATCTTCCAAATAACTTGTGAGAACCAAATCCTTTTTTGGAGGCTGAGTTCGTCACACTAAATAAATATGGCGAAGATGCTAAGTGGTTAAGGAATATAGAGGAGGATATTCTTAAAAGGACAAAACACGTGCCAGCAATGTGTTTACATTGTGAGAATCAATCATCGATTTCTAGGGCACACAGTGTTATAAATAATAGTTAGTCTGAACATATACATCGACGACATAATACTATTAAACAATTCTCTGCACATGAGTCATATTGACTACGTGAGGTCCAAAGAAAATATAGCGGATCCGTTAACCAAAGGGTAAACAAGGACCAAGTAGAAAAGATGACAAAGGGAATGTGACTAAAGCCTTTTGATTGCTAATATCAAAACACAGGCTTAAGACTTTTTAGAAATAAAGTCGAGGTAACGGAAAACCCTACCATGATGACTTTAAAAAAAGGGATGACAAGCATATTTTAACCCTTTATATTTGTCAATTTATATGTTTTGGGGGTCAAGTTGCAGTCAAACAAAATTTATAACCTTGGTAAGCCAAGGGTCGATCGAAGGAACAGACGTGTGTGAATACTAGTTAACAGATGCCCTATTTAGCTTTTCCGATTAACAAGAGGTTTTGTTGTGTCAAAAGTAGCAGAAATTAAATGCAGAAAAATAAAGTTTTGAACTTGATCAGAGAAAGAATTCCAGAATCGTACTTCACTCGTGCCAACCCTACTAATCATGCAATCATGTCACGTAAATTATTCATGCTATCGAAAATGGAAATAAACCGAAATAACACTAGACAAACCTCACATCCACTGATCATTGTCTAGATTAATCTCAATCGTTGAACGCCGCTCATCCACGGATTATCAACGATCTCGATTATTAAACTTATGGTTTTCAGACGAAAGTCAACTTTTCTATTAATTCATGTACTACCATTGTAGCTACCATGACCTAACATCAATTTCATGTAATCCGGTTAATACCTAGGACCCATCCATCTTTCGGTAATTAACCTAAATACGTTCTAGCATGCAAACATCACATTCATGTAAAACTTGCAAGAACGATAAAATTTAAACACAATGAAATTGAATATTCAAATCGCATAATTAAAAACGTTTAATTGATCACATGAAGAGTTGGGTACATAGCACGGGATCTGTAGGATCTCACTATTCATGATAAGTTAACCACAAATAGTGTATGAATAGAAATTAAGGACGAGATAACCGTAGTGACGATGAAGCTCGTTGAATCCTCAATCTCTCACGATGTTCTGTCTTCTCTCCCAAGTTAGGGTTCTTCGATCTAAATTCAAGCGTGTGAATCTCGCAATTCATGCACACCCAATTTCGATCTGCTCGCCCTCTTTTTATTCCCAAAAATCAGCCCAAAAATTGTTTTTAGAAACTGTCTCCGATGGGGCCGTGGCACCCGTGACATTCAAGTGTTTCACGGCTGTCACGGACTAAGCAAAAGTGCACTGGGAGATAAGGGTGCCGTGACACCAGTGACGTTGTGATTTGTCACGGCTGTCACGGCCATGAAAAATGGCAGGGCTTTCGGGTGGATTTGTCATGGTCTTAACCTCCGAATTTGATCTTGGCGTAAACTACAAAGTTGTAGCCCTTTGAATTGGCTTTCCAACAAGCTTTGAATCAATCAATTTTGACACAATATGCGATCTGTGCGTGCAAAATAAGTTGGAAAGGTCAATCTGCCCTATTTTTACCCAAATCTCTTCTAAATGCTTTGTTTTGCTTCAGATCAATCCAAAAGTCTTAAGTATGTGATATTTGATCTGAAACACTAGAAAAGAGTTTAAATGATAACAAAATATCCGGAAAACAAACCTAATCCATCATCGAATGAAGTGAATAATAGGTCAAGAATTTGACCGATCAAAACACTCTACACTTAGGACTTGTTCGTCCCGAACAAACATTAAGCACAAGTCGATAAGTCACAGAATAGTTACCCATTCAAGTATCATGTGATCAATCCTAACTAAAACAAAAACAAAAACAATAAAAACATAACTCACTGTCGTAGAGGACACGAATGCATTTAGCATATGCATCAAGCCTTTAAACCTCTAGGCTGCCCTAGTAGGACGAGTATAGTCTCATGAATATTTTCAGGAATGGGACTACCTACAAATCCCATGTACAACTAACTAATGTGTATGCATGAAATGATGCTCAACGAGTCACAGTAAAGTCATGTCATACCTCGGGTCAAAGTTTTCAGACAATCATAGATTAAACGAGTTATGCATTCAAATGGTCAGTACACATGGCTAGCAAGCGACTGATCACATGTCCTAAATAGTTCTACATCGACATATTAAGAACATGAATAGTTACACAAAACATGCTCGCCATTCACCTATGTTATCTAGGGATAGTCCACGGGCACTTGGTGCAAAACTCATTCTCAAGTGCCAAGGACTAAGTAATGACCTGTAAGAGAAGAGGAGCCTGACTAAAGAATTTTTCTGAAAATAGTACTAAATTCACATCAAAATTTCAGTGCAAGCACGAGGATCCCTTAGTTTCTAGTACATGAATTCTCAAAACAAGTCATGACTGCATGCAATGAAAAGGTGGAATTACACTACATCAAGTAAAAGGGGGCAAATTTTTTTTTTCGTATACAAGGGGTGACTTTTCTCACTTTGCCCTTGGTAGCATTTTTTCTATTTTTTTTCAAAAACAACTATGCTTGGGCTAAAATTTTCACCCTCTTTTCAAATTTCAGAACTTTGTTCTTGATTGGGGGCCTATTTTTCGCCCCTCTTTTGACTATTTTGTTTTTTTCTAACTCCACACTTAAAACTTGACATAGTGTATAAAAAATGGCGGGTGCATGCAAATCACAACAAGTATAGAGAAACACATACTAGTACTAAGGTCACCTAGAAAAAGAGATGTAGTTTAAGTTTTTAACGTTTAATACCGGTGCCTACTAATATCAAGTCTCAAACATGCTTCGATAAATATGTTAAACACGTGATAGGCAAAGGCTAGCAATGGTACTGACACGAGAGAATACACATATGAATAAAACTATTTCAAGTCCTAGACTTTGAATCCAAAAGAATGACAATCTGTCAATGGGTATCGTAGAAAACGAGGATTTCAATCGCAGTACATAGACAGTTGAGCATATGCAAGAGTTAATGTGATATGCGATGTGTGTGACTATGCGCTACCCACTCCAAACTTAAAAATGAGCTTAGTCCCTAAGCAAAGAAATAAAAGAAAAGGCGCATAGGAACGTCCCTCGTGTGTGATAGCGTGATATCCATGGAGATTAAGCGATGCCTGGGGAGTGAAATGTGACTCATGATCTGGCAGATGTATAGATAAAAACATAGAGTTGCACAAGTGATAGGTTAGCATCGATAATCGTGGAGAAACCAGGCAAGTGATAGGGTTCCGATTTGAATTTTGGGGAAGAAGAAACTGATTTGGCCGTGACAACCGTGACATTCGAGAATGTCACGTGTGACACAACACCCCCAAGAACCTACTGAGATATAAGCCTACCGTGACAGCCGTGACAGATCCATTATGTCACGGGTGTCACGGCTCCATCGAAAACTCACTGCCTTTTCTGCCTGCTGTGATAGTCGTGATAGATCCATTGTGTCACGGGTGTCACAGCACCAATAAACCCCAGTGGATATTTGTCGTTTTAGGACCCTTTATGCTGGTTTGAGCGTGACACACTCCACACTCAGATTCCTGCAATGTCCACACACAAAGCACACAATGCAAATGAAAAATGCAAGGAAATAATACTTACAGCGCGGGTTACTCCTCAAAGAAGCCTAGTTTAATGTCTTGGCTAGATTCAGCAAGGCGCCCCATATAAATCACTCGTGAGAAGTCCTTTGCAAGGATCCCTTCTCACGGGGCCTTTAACAGAGGGAGAGTGTCAATCCACCTTCGAATCCCATTGAAATTTATGTCCATCAAGACTGACATGGACGTTAAGCAGAGCATGCAGTCCCTTCAAAAGTTTAAGACCCTTAAGAACCAAGGGACTATAGAAACTCCCTAACAACAGTTTTAAGACGTAAGGCAAGAACTGTCGAAACTTGTCTAGTGGCTGTTGACAGAGCACAGTCGTCGTGTGCTAAGGCAAGAATAAATTTATAGTCCGCTACTCACGACTTTACTACTGGGTAGCAAGTGGTAAGTAGGGGTCGAACCCAAGGGAATTAGGGGGATAAGTTGTTCTTTGAGGGATCGTACAGGGAGGGAGCGTGTTTTAGGTTGATTGAGGTTTTAGTGCAGAAAAGTAAGTATTTTTTTGGTTGGTTTTGGTTTTTAGTGCGGAAAAGTAAATGACTGAAAAGTAAATACTGAAAATAAAAGGAAGAAGACTTACAGTGGTTGTTGCGTGATTGGCAAGTCTTCCGGGAGGTGAGCAGTTGATAAGGCAGTTTATACTAAGGAAGTAAATGCAGGTGGTGTTTTTAATCTAAGGAAAGCATTCGGTTTCGGGGGCCTTGTATCATAATCTGTTTATCATTGACCGTAATGACCATACTAAGTGTTCAAAAGTGAATCGAGGCTATTCCTAGCACAAGACTTGCCACACCGTCTAGTCTTTTGCAAGACGTAGAACTCTTGTTCTAATATGTGCATCCAGTTGACCATCATTCCTGATAAATCAAATGGTTTTTGAAAGAGGTTGATCTCCACAAATAAGCTGTGCTCTTCCGAGCCTCCACTTATCCACGGAGGTCACGAGTTCATGGTAGAGCTTTGCTCTTCCGAGAATCTACTCTACCATGAAGTTCTGACCTAATATATGGCACTTAGAACAAGTTGAACACAAAGAGGCATTAAGAAAAAGGGTCTAAAAAATTTTATGACACAAGTACACCCCTTCAACCGAATGAAGGGTTTAGCTACGATTATCCATGGAAGAGGACATCATAGCTAAGTACTTGAAAAGTAAAGGTTTTCGAAAGTAAAGACAGGAAAGTAAAGTACTTTGAAAGACAGTAAAGTAAAGTTTTCGAAAGTAAAGACAGGAAAGTAAAGTTTTCGAAAGTAAAAGACAGGAAAGTAAAGTTTTCGAAATTAAAAGACAGTAAAGGAAAGGGGTGAGTACTTCAAGAACCGACAAGAGTACTCAAGAACAGTGAAAAGTAAAGACAAGCTTGAGTACTTCAAGAACCGACAAGAGTACTCAAGAACTAATAGAATACTCAAGAACCAACAGGAGTATTATAGATTTAACAAAAGCTTACAAAAGTGCCCAAAATTCTAGAGAGATAAGTAACTGTGGAGGATTTGTGATTTTTTGTGGATGATTTACAAAGGGAATGAGGCATGGTATTTATAGGCTAAGGGAGGTGAGTTTTGTGGAGGAGATGAGGACACTTGGCATAAAATGGGAGGAGCTTCAAAAAGCCATCGGAGGTGACTCACCATCTCATTTAGCCGCCCATGTGGTGGAGGAGGGGAGGATATGTGTGAGTGGAATGAGATATTTGTCTCCAAAAAGCCATCGGTTTGACCGGAATCTGACCGGAGCTTTGGCCGGAGCTTCTTGGATTTTGGAGAGTGTATTCTGAATGAAAATGTCATTCTAAGATGATCTCAAGAAGGAAGTTAAGCCAAATTCTGCCCCGAACATGGTTGAAATCCCAAATCGGCTGAAATTGCCCTTGTTTGGCCTTTACTGGGCTCGGTGCCTTTGCATTGCGTTCCTGTCCAAATGCCGACTGTTCTAGCATATTTGAGTGATTCCAAGTCGGTTCTTGAAAGTTGGAATTTGGTCGTGTCCTGGAATGACTCGTAATTCATTTTCAGCTTTAAAACTCCTCCTTAGCCTGTATTCTCTCTAGACTTCAAAATACCATGTAGATAAATATCGGAACTAACAAGCAAAAGTTAAATAGACAAAGAGTCTAATTTGGTGGGTTTAACTGTGTTTATGATTCATACAATTATGGTCCATCAGCTGTGTATCAAGATATATCTTCAGAGCTAGCTTCAGCAAGAACACTTCCTTTGTACTCTTTAGCTAGGAACTCACGTTCCCAAACTTCAAAATTTCCCTTCACTATCACATTCATTCGTATGCGAGGATCCATCTTAATTGAACTCAGGTACACATCAACAAAGTCTTCATATCTATGATCCTTTAATGGCTCTTCAGCGTTAAGAGAAACTGGTGGAATGATGTTCACTTCTGTATGCTCATCTAAATGACCTTTAGAAGCATTTGTAGTGGAGGGAGATACATCTTCACGTTCTGGGACGTCTTCAGTACAAGAGTCATCATCCTCCAACTCGGTGTAAGCCTTGGCAACCATTCTCAATGCCTCAAAACCATCCTCACAAACAGGTTGTTCTGGTTTAGAGAGCATTCTCTCATCCTGATCATCTTTAACATGGATTGGAAATAAAACTGAAGATGAATGTGCTTCACAGACTTGAACTTCTTGATGATTGGTCATTGTCATCTCATTGTTCTCATCTCTGCATTCATTGGTGGCTGCAATAGCTTGTTGCTCTAACTGGTCTTTCAGTATCTTGTTCTGAATGGAAAGCTGCTTCTTCAGGATGTTGATCTGCTCGAGTGTTTACTCGAATCCTTTCATTCGCCTATCCTGCTCAGCCATAAAACTAGCCATCATGAACTCCATGCTAAATGAGCTGCCAGACTCATGTTGCTTGGGCTGCTGCGGCTGGTAGTTGTACTGCCCTGAATTCTAATCTTGCTATTGTTGAGGCTGGTTGTTGTACTGTTGATCATAAAACTAATGTTGCTGCTACCACTGGTCCTCGTAACTCTCATAGTAGTGGTCATTTTGATAACAGGGTCCTGGTAATTCCACCATATTTCGAAGGTCACTTATTGTCGCAGCATTCTCTCGAGACGACCTCTCTTGCTCCGTTAAGTAGCTAGCTAACATAGGCTCTAAACGCGATGATCCACCAGTGGCCTGAGACTATTGCTACCGTGAGTGATTCTTGTAGCTCTCATAATAAGGATCATCTTGATTATAATGTTGATCGTAGAACTAATTTTGATTTCCTTCCCAATTTGTGTCATATGAATATGTGTGACAATAAAGCTCTTCCCTTGGGTAGGTGTCTTACTGACCAAATGAGAACATCCTCACAACATTCAAAATAAAAGTGATTAGCGAAGGTCAGAAGTATATAGAGTATGTACAAGGAAGTATAAAAAAATGAAATAGTCTAAACTACACTCGTTAAATGTAATATCACACTAAACGCTGCTCCCTGGCAATGGCGCCATTTTGACAAGCGTATTTTTAATCCTTTATAGTTGTCAATTTATATGTTTTAGAGGTCAAGTTGCAGTCAAACAAAATTTATAACCTTAGTAAGCCAAGGGTCGATCCAAGGAACAGATGTGTGTGAATACTAGTTAACAGGTGACTGAATTTATATTTTCCTTGCGAGAAACCTAGTAAAGTGGCAAGCAAGAGTCGAACCCAAGGGAGCAGTTCAGTTACTCGTGTCCTGTGACTGAAAAGAAAGACAATTGGGGGGTGAGCAGATTGTTAAAGGTGCGAGTAAATAAAAGGTTGTAATTCAACATGAGAGAGCATTCAGACTAGGGCTTTTATTGTGACTCGGTTATCATTGACTTCTAATGATCTAGTACGTGTTCCTAAGTGTGGTTACTCCGTTTCAGGTTATAACCTAAGGTAAGGCCGTTTCAAGCCACTACGCCACAATCTACTCCGTTTCAGGTTATAGACTTCTAGTTCTAGTTAACCTAGCACTCTGTTTCATGTTATGCAAGATTAGGTGCGACCACTTGTCCTAACGTTTCAGTATTAAACAAGCAGTGAAATATGGGGCTAAACTGCTCGGCTAAGTTTTACCATTTTGGGAATCCGCTTAGCTTCACAGTTTAGTCCGAGATAAACATGCACAAGAACTAGTAGAACATGAATTAGCATTAAGCACAAAGTCTCAAATGAAAGTCACAATAAATTAGCCCTATCCCGAACGAGGGGTTTAGCTACTCATATCCATGTGAATACAAAACAGTAATAATGAAAATAAAACAAGGAATTCGTCTCTAATGCCGAAGGAAACTCGAGAGAATGGCCGAAGTTGCTGGATGATTGATGCTCTGATGGGATGCTTGAAACCCTTGATATGAGGTTGTATTTATAGAGAATACTAGGGCTTCAAAGTTTCCAAGTTGAAGTCAGTCCATAAATGGTTTTAGGAAACAAGTCCTAAAACCGACTTTGCTTGGCTTGTAAGCAAACTTAGCTAGTAAGTTTACTTGGCAAACAAGTCTTCTAGAAGCTTCCCAAACCACCACGCATGGAGGAGATGACGAGCCGAGAATGGTGGCCTTGAACTCGGCTTGGGCCGGTCTTGAACTAGGCACTTCTCGGGCATGGACTAGTTCCACTCGGGCATTTTGTCTGGGAAGTGAGATCGTCTGACTTTTTGGGTATTTCGAACAACTTGGTCGTGCCAGATTTTCGAGATTCGCTCGTCTGGTCGAGTAACTTGGTTTTGGTGCCTATCAGCACGCGTAGGACCTTTGGAATTGAGCCAACTGCCAATCTGCTCGGGCGTTCTCCTTGGTTGAGTGACATTGTCCGACTTATCTGCTATTTTGATCAACTTCGTTGAGTCAGAATTGTCAGATCAGCTCGTTTGCCCGAGCGACTTGATTTTGGTGCTAGACTGCTCAGTTGGGGCCTGTGGTTTCTCGGGCACGGCCTGGTTCTGTTCGAGCTAGAGTGGCCAAAACTGCCTTGTGATGTTTTTGGTACCAAATGCCGTCTTTTAAGCGCGATTCCTCTTAGATCTTCCAAAACACCTGAAATACAAAGCAACACTAAGAAGTAACTGTTTGTATGATAAAGTGTCGGAATTGGTTGGATTAGTTGACTCGATGATTCGTATAAATACGGCTCATCAACCCACCCCACACTTAAACTTGTTCGTCACGAACAAGGACTAGGTCATAAGAGGAAAATAAACTGAAACATCACAATTCCTTCGGCATCCTAGATATTGCTGCATGAATATGACTCGCTAATCTAGACTTCACTTTTCCATGCATATCTCGTTACTAAAAGTCTTGTGCGCAAACATGGAAGTAATTGATACGTGTTACCTTTGGGCCGAAATGCAAATCAATTCGGATGCCTGGGAGATAGTCCTTTTTAGACCCATTAACGGCACTCTCGGTTCCGAACTCTTGCTATATGGTTATACTTCATTGCTTTTTCTTGCACGTGATTGATTCGAGCTTCAAGGTGTTTGAGTTATTTTGGGACAGCTTTTGTAGTGACTTGGCTTTTGATGTAACAGTGGTGTACATCACTTTTGTTGCGTGTGAAACTTCACAATTGACTGAGTTTTCTCTTTTTGCTATTGATTGTGAACTGCTCGTCCGTGATTCCTCTTCTTTGACGAAGGTCCAATCACCGCCCGCAAGCATATGGAAATACCTTCCTGCTCTCACTCATCCTCGTCCTTTCGACGCGAGTCAAGCCGAGGGTCGCTCGTCTATATTCCCGGCTACTTGGACTAGAGATTGGACAGTGTGTTGTTTTCCCGTCCCACCTGACCGCATAAGCACTGCAGTGGCGGAGCAGACTCTTAACCATTTCGTCTCGAAGTGCTAGCCTCCACGAAATCCATATAACCATATAACTCGAAATCCGGTCCTTTGAATGTTCTGTCAAGTCTCTCTAGAACGTTTCTATCAACTCCACATCCCTGTTTATCTCAACTTACAAAGGCACGTAGAGGGTTAAGTTCACATGTCATTGCACAATTCATTTTCACAAGAGACATGCATGTAATCGGCTCTATCTATTTCACATCATCAAAATTCAATACCGCAATTCAAGGAAATAGAGAGAAATTTGTACAAAAAATTTAAAAATTTAAGGGAAACGTGTTGACTCTATACAGGTGCAAGAAAATAAACGTGCTGACACAACGATTGACTCTCCCACCCCACACTTTTGAATAAGGCCGTGTCCTCACGGCACGACTTAGACTTTTGACACATAATGCATGCAAATAGTATGGAAAAGAAGAGAAAAAAGTTGGAACAAAACTCCCCTCGGGTGGTCGTGGCCTGGATATGTTAATGTCCTGGTCCGGACTGGTCTGTCACTGCCGAGGCCCGGTATGGTCTGGCCGAGGCCCGGTTTGGTGCAGCGGGACCTGGCCGAATGATGCTGCGGCCGAGTCGGAGCTCAAATTTCTCAAGGCCATGCGCTTGCATGGTTCAAAAAATGCGCTCGCATGCATGTACTCGTTGCCTTGCTAGCCTTCGCAGCCTTGTGCGTTCGCACAGTTTACCTCATGCGGTCGCACAACCTAGACCCGTCGCATGAAAATCTCGTGCGTTCGCACGAATGGCTCTGTGCGCTCGCATGGTTCACCTTATGCGGTCGCACAACTCCGACCCGTCGCATGAAAATGTTGTGCATTCGCATGTATGGCTCTGCGCGCTCGCATGGTTCACCTTATGCGGTCCCACAACTCCGACCCGTCGCATGAAAATCTTGTGCGTTCACACGTATGGCTCCGCGCGCTCGCACTCGATTGAATTTCCCAGCCTGCAGGAGACCATGCGAACGCATGAGGCGCATCTGTTCCCTGCATAAAAATCACTCCCTTTCCCAAGTACAATGTGATAAATATGACTCAAGACTCAAATAAACAGAAAACAAAATAAGAAAATAAACTGAAAAATGATGCGAACGCCTTTGTTTAACGTCGTTGGCTCGACGGTACCTCGTTAGGGATCACAAGTTAGGATCCCATGGGCGTGTGAGGTCAAACTTCTCTTCAGCTACTTCTTCAATTTGCTCGAAATTGCCGTGTAATGATGTGCTCGGGTCTGCTCTCCATCGATCAGGCGGGTTCACCTTCACATACTCCCGAGTTGGCGAGGACACCTTGCCCATATCTACTGGTCCGTTTGTATGCATGGTCTCTTAAGGTAGGTCAGGAATTAGGGCACCGAGACCTGATGTGTTCACTATGTCCGGCGGTTTCTTCGTGCATAGATGGTCATCATCCCCATAGATGTAGAAATTTGATGTCTTGCCACCGAATGCAAGCGACAATAGGCCTATGCCCATGTCGATCTTGGTCTTGGTGGCGAAGAGGAATGGCCGTCCCAATATAAGTGCTGGAGGATCATCGTCTCTAGCATCTCCCATCTGCAAGACATAGAAATCTGCAGGAACAACAAGGTCTCCTACTTGGAGGGTTAAATCCTGAAGCAAACCAACCGGTCTAACACATGATTTATCTCCTAACTCGACCAATAGCTTAGGAGGTTTCAAAGGCCCCAAATTTAAAGAGCAATATAATGAGTAAGGCATGGCATTAATCGCAACACCCAAATCAATTAGACAATGATGTATTTGAGTCTCACCGATACCACAGGTGACCGTGAAGGCACCTGGGGTCCTTACTCTTTTCAAGTGGTGACTCGTGACTCGTAGCTAGTGGGCGCTCCATTATCGGCCCGTTTTGCTCATGCCTCGCCTCCAATCTACCTCCTAGCTCATCCTTGTTGACCATATGGTCTTTAAGAGCCATCACCTGCATAGAAAACGAAGGGCAAAAATCAGTTTTCGAACATGCATCAGTGGGCACCGCGTCTGGCCTTGACATTACGACCGCGCCTGGCTTAGACATTAGGGGCGCATCTTCTTCAGACATTAGCGTCGAGCTAATGTCTATTGCAGACGCGATTAGCACTGTGCCCAAATCGTCTTCTTTGTTTTCTGCTTCAATGTGCCCGTTGAACATCTTATTCACCCAATATGAGGACTCCTTCAGTGCTGCATCCACATCCACTACTGCCAATGTGCTGACATTCCCTCTCGGATTTGGCACCGTCTGCGATGGTAACCATCCTGGATCGTTCTTGAGCTCAGAGACCATTGTTGCGATCTGGGACATCTATTTGGACAAGTCGGCAATGGCTCCATCGGTTTTAGCCTGAAATTGATGCACTGAGGTAGCTAGATCCTTCACGATGTCCTCCAAGGATTTGTTCGATCTTTACTGGTACTGGACCGACCCGTTTTGTCCTCCTTGCTGTTGTCGGTATGGGGGCTGGTAGTACTGCTGGGCTTGCTGAGGTGTGGCTGGTTGTGCTGGCTCTCTCTGGACGTTGTTGTGTTGATTGTCGTTCCTCCAGTGCTGCCCGTTGGCCCCTTGCCCGGTCGCGGCTGGTCCATATTATCGGATTGGCCCGACCCGGTTGCCATAGCTCTGGTAGTCGCCCACTGCATTGACTTCGCCCTGGTCGTCCTCCACTAAAGTCGGACAGGAGTCTGTTTTGTGATCTGTGGCTCCGCAAAACTCGCAAGGCCTTGCTTGGATCGGATGCCTCCTTATGACCTGTTGCATCATCTCCTTGAGCTGTTTGATTTCTTCGGCCATGGAATTGGATGGGGGCTCGACCTTTGAGACATTCCTGGTCCGGCTGAATTCTTCCTCTTTGTTGGACTCGTCCTGGAATCTTGCATTCTCGGCCACTTCCATAATATTTCTTCGCACACCGGTTGGGGATAGTCTCATAAAGGTTCCCCCAGCTGAGGCGTCTAGCAATTTTCTGTCCAGTCTCCTCAGTCCCTCAAGCATGTACTCTACGATCAACTTCTTGGGGAGTCCGAGGTTGCCACAGCTTTGTTCTAAGGCCTGGAACTTCTCCACGTACTCATACATCGTCTCGTTTGGGCCTTGCCTGAGATCTTGGAACTGCCTACGGACCTGCATAGCTCTACCCGACGGGTAGTACTTGTTGAGGAATCTCTTCTGCATCTGGTCCCATGTTTGAATGCTACCTGAGGGCAAAGACAAGAACCAATCGTTAGCAGCATCTATGAGTGAAAAGTAAAAGGCTTTTAGTTTGAAGTCCTCGAATTCAACTCCGTATGGCCTGAGGTTCTGGCATATGCCATGATAGCGCTGCAGATGAGTAGTGGCCGATTCCCCCTGACGCCCTGAGAACTTGGGCAAGTGATGGACGACTGCCGAGTTGATCACTATGCCCTCTAGCTCGAGGCCCTCGTAGATGCACCATGGCTGATTTTTGAAGTTTGGTGCAGACAGTTCTCCCATGGTTGGCTCGTGATCATCGTACTCGTCATCATAGTCGTCCTCGATTAGTGGCTGTGGCGATGGTCATCTCCGAGGTGGTGGTTGTATCGGCTGTGGAGGTGGCACTTGCTGTTGTTGGAGCGGTTGTTGCTGAACTGGTGGCCGCGGGCCTACTCCATTCTGTGCCCCGGGTGCTCCCTGGTTCTGCCGAGTGGCTTCCCTGTTGGCTCGGTTCCGAGCCCGGACTAGCTGCTCTGGGTCTTCATAGAACAGTGGTGGTGCCTCTTCATTGTTGTGGATGGGTGGGTCAACTCCGAAGTGTTGGTCGTCTCCTAATTGACTACCTGCATGAGACATGGTAATAGAAAGCAAAGGAGAAACCCAAATTTGAAAATTTCTAAAAAAAGAATTTTTTTAAAACACTAAAAATTCACAATAAAATAGTAAACGATCTCGGATGGCCAAAAAACACCCTATGTCACGGCATAGCATTGATTTCTGACCGCCTCGTCGTTCTGCTCAGAATAAGGTATTACGGGCTGAAATCGGACACCTGTAGCTCGAATCCTGTCGTTTCGCTGTAAAACTGCAAAAAAACTAAATAAACACAAAAACTGAAAATAGAAAAGAACAACTTCACCGATGCGTAGCTCCCCGGCAACGGTGCCAAAAGTTGACAAGCGTCGTCGGTCAAGTCAAATTTGAATTTATATTTTCCTTGCGAGGAACCTAGTAAAGTGGCAAGCAAGGGTCGAACCCAAGGGAGCAGTTCGGTTACTCGTGTCCTGTGGCTGAAAAGAAAGACAATTGGGGGTGAGCAGATTGTTAAAGGTGCGAGTAAATAAAAGGTTGTAATTCAACATGAGTGAGCATTCAGACTAGAGCTTTTATTGTGACTCGGTTATCATTGACTTCTAATGATCTAGTACGTGTTCCTAAGTGTGGTTACTCCGTTTCAGGTTATAACCTAAGGTAGGGCCGTTTCAAGCCACTACGCCACAATCTACTCCGTTTCAGGTTATAGACTTCTAGTTCTAGTTAACCTAGCACTCCGTTTCAAGTTATGCAAGATTAGGCGCAACTACTTGTCCTAACGTTTCAGTATTAAACAAGCAGCGAAATATGGGGCTAAACTGCTCGGCTAAGTTTTACCATTTCAAGAATCCGCTTAGCTTCACAGTTTAGAACAGGCACAAGAACTAGTAGAACATGAATTAGCATTAAGCACAAAGTCTCAAACGAAAGTCACAATAAATTAGCCCTAGCCCAAACGAGGGGTTTAGCTACTCATATCCATGTGAATACAAAACAGTAATAATGAAAATAAAACAAGGAATTCTTCTCTAATGCAGAAGGAAACTCGAGAGAATGGCCGAAGTTGCTGGATGATTGATGCTCTGATGGGATGCTTGAAACCCTTGATATGAGGCTTGAAATTATGTCCCCTGTTCAAGCTTGTGTCCAAGGTAGTGTTGCGACAGACCTGGGACTCTTTGCACAACAGTTCAACACACAGAGGTTGAACTCTTATCACAACAGTTCAGCAAACTGATAAAGGCAGTAGAGACACACAGACTGATAACCCAGTTTGGCTCCGCTTACTCTGGGGGGTTTCCCACACCCGAAAAAGGGACAGCAAATCTTTATTACGAGTATAGGGTTTCCATAGGGACTTACACTTACACCTTGTAATAGCCTAACCTCAATACTCCGTCTCTCAGATTTGCAACCGAGGTTCACCGCAATTCCCCTCGATCCCCTTCGTTCAGAACCTGCAGTCTGAACGTTCTCGACCTTCTCCAGAAGCTCGGATGCTTTCTCTCGAAAGCTTGTTCACCTTTGTTGTGTACGACAGTTGATACGCTTCAGACAGTCTGTTGTTGCACTTGAACAGACTGCACTTGCACCGGTGTATTCTCAATGAGAAAACACAACCGGCCGTCGCTTTCTTCTTCTCCAATCTGCAGGATATGCTCGTGTATAATTGATCTTTGAAAGCGACAAGAATTAGGTTTGCCCTTGCATTGTATTTATATGCTCGAGCGAAACCCTAATTCGCACAAGATAATCCCATCAAATATTTCGGAATTGATTCCTAAATATTTGATGTATATCTTTCATAAATCGATCAGGAGAATATACGAAGTCTTCTTTCCAAGTAAGTCGCGCCATCTTCAATGTAGATATTCATTCGAATATCTAATGCTCGAATAAGTCGCAGGCCGACTTCCACTTGTCGAAATCTTCGTTGCCAATATCTTCCGGAAAATATCCTCGCGTCTTGATCACGCTGTACAGGAGTACCAGGATATTGTTCGAACTCCCCCAGAACACCTGCTCGAACTGTCTAAGCTATGTTTTGCCAAATACATGCCACTTAAGGGAACATCAATCTCCCCCTTGGCATTTTGGCAAACCCAGATCTACTAGACAACTAGGTCTATCTAACTATCTAGACAGTAGACAACTTTGAGGGAAACAAGAATTGTGTCCTCCAAAAATACTCCCCCTTTTTGCCACAAACTGGCAAGGGGTGCGATCCGAGTTCGAACAGACAATCAAAATGTGCCAGAACAAGCACTAAGAACGATAGTTTTAAACAAAAAGTTCAGAGGGTTCAGTTTTTCAATGGACCTTTAATCAGAAGCTTCTTCAACGGAATCATCTTCAGAGACTGTTGCTTCTGATTCATCATCGCTGGGATAGCTAAGGGCTCGAGCGAGCCTGTTGATCCGACAGCGTTGTTCCTTGTCCACAACAATGATAGCCTGGAGGTTTTTCAGCAGCTTGCTCCTCTCATCCACGCCCATTCTGGCTCCCCCTCGACTGGATTCCCCAACTTCTTTACCTCTCCTGCTCCCCCTTTCAGATCATTCACATGACGCCCTTTGAAAAGCTTGTGGTCCACTGTGAATTTGCTTGGAGCTTTGGTAATACGGTCCGACGAGGCTTTCAAATCAGGAGCTTGGTGGATGATCAGCTCATAGATAAGTGAAGGAAAACATATCTGGTGCAGGGATCTCATAGAAGTAGCGTGTTCAGCAATCTGTTTAAACATCATTCTGCCCATGTTGACCTTCAGCTTGTTCCCTATCTGATAAATCAGTTGGGCCGTGTCCTTGTTGACAGTAGAGCGATGAGTAGACGGCCTCCAGTTGAACACAGCAATGAAGAACAGTATTGTTGAGAAATATAATCCCAGTTGTGATATTGAATGATATTGGGACCTTATTGTGTTATTAGTCCAGTCCAAAATTGCATTTTTGAGCTAGCAGGAAAAATTCTTTTTTTGCTCTTGAGCTCGTGTACCCGCTCGGATGGCCCCTCGTGTACCCGCTCGGATGGCCCCTCGTGTACCCGCTCGGCTGGGGTCTCGTTCCTTGGTCTGAAGCCCGTGACAGACGAAGCTGTGTCGTTTAGACAAAGCGCGAAGTCTGGCTTTAAAGGAACGCGGTCGTTTTGGAGACGCGCGAGAGTTCGTTACTTCAGTTACAGCTCAGAGCGACGTCGTTTTAAAGCGAGATTCAGCTCAGAATATAAGCAATTCAAAATTGGGGGTTTAGGGCACGAAATCAATCCATCTTCTCTCCAATTCGATTCGAGCGACTACGACGAGCGAACATGAAATTGAAGAGGGCGAAACGCTTGCCGGAGAGTGACGAGTGCTGGATTACCGTGGTGCGACTCAATTCCAAGTGCCGAGGATTGAACGTGCCAGGCGCTTCGTTGGGAAGAACTCAGGCTGGGCAGCAACTGAAACAGACGAGTTGGTCATCGATCTCTTCCAGGAAAGTTCCCTAACCGGTTACTTGGATTGGTGATATACTCTTGCTGTTGTTTGATGCATTGGACTGGATTAATTGTTTTTGTATTTGTTTTGGTTTTGGATTGAGTCAATCCATGGTTTGTAAACCTAACATTTGGTCCCGATTATTAATAAAGAATAAGGTTCGACTAAGTACAATTCATATAATCGATCTTTACAAAGTGGTATCTAGAGCCTTGTTGATTGATCTTGAGTCATCTTGATCATCTCTTGTGCTTGCCTACCTTTTCTTTGTTAATTTCCTTTGGACTTGATTTTCTTTTGGGATGGCTGATGCCATGAAAATCAAGCCCTACGATGGGACCTCTGATTTCACTATGTGGAAGATGAGGATGAAGGCTATATTGGTTAAGGAAAAATGCTATAGGGCTGTGACAGAGGAATGGATTGCCCCTACCTCTGATCAACAGAAAACTGACATGAAAGAACTTGCTTATTCTGAAATCATGATGAGATTAACAGATGATGTAGCTAGGAAGGTTATGCATCATACTGAACCTAAAACATTGTGGGATGAACTAGATAAAATGTATTTGGCTAAAACTCTCCCCAATAGAATTTCTTTGCAAACAAAATTGTTCACTTTCAAGATGGATGTGAATATGAGTCTGCAGGAAAATCTAGACATTTTCTTAAAAATAACTCAGGATTTGAAAAAGTGTAAAGATGAAGTTAAGGAAGAACACCTTTGTGTCATTCTCCTAAATTCAATCCCACCACAGTTTGACACCCTTAGGGATGTTATTCAGTATGGGAATGATGAAGTAACAGTCACCAAGATCATTGATGCTATTACTTCTAAGAATGACAGCCTAAAAGTTTTTAAGACTAAAAATGGTGTTAAAACTGAAGTAAAATCTGAGGTAATGATGTTTAAGGGGAAGAATAAATTTAAACCAAAGAGAAAGAACCACAATGGATCTCAGAATAACACTGATTCACATGAAAAGAAATCCTTTGATAAGTCTTCACAATCCTCTCAAAATAACAACTTTCAGAAAAATACCCCTGTCAAGTGCAATTATTGTGGCAAGTTGGGCCATTATGCTAGCTCTTGTTATAAAAGAATTGAAGATAAAAAGGGTAAAGGAAAAGATAACCAACAATCTGGACAGTCCAACATTTGTGAGAATGATCCCCAATATGAAAATGAATTGTTCCTCATGTCTAATGGGCATGAGGATGATTCATGGATCCTTGATTCTGGCTGCACCATGCATGCCACTCCACACAAACATCTCTTCAGTTCACTGAAGCTTTGTGAAGGTGGGGAGGTCATGCTTGGTGATCACACATCATTGAGAATTAAGGGAATTGGTTCAGTTCCCTTAAGGATGTTTGATGGTGTTGTGAGAATTCTTCAAAATGTTAGATGGGTTCCCCATCTAAGGAGGAGTTTACTGTCAGAATCTGCCTTGGATAAACTTGGATGCAAGATAACAACCTTTAAGGGAGTTAGAGAAGTAATGAGGGATAATAGAGTTGTAATGAGAAGTGTAGAAAAAGGAGGTTTATACCATCTGATTTCTTCTTCTGAAATTAATCTTTCTGATGAAAATAAAACTCTATTAGACACTAAAATGTGGCATTCAAGGCTTGGACATATAGGGAACAAAGGACTGCATTATCTGTCTAAATCTGGTTTGATTGATTGTAAACCTATTGATCTGAAATTCTGTGAAACTTGTGTTTTTGGTAAAAAATCTGCTCATCCTTTTGGCAAATCTTCCTTTGTTGTCAAAAAACCTTTGGAGTATGTTCACTCTGATTTGTGGGGACCTGCCCAGGTCTCTACAATTGGAGGAAGATCATATTTCCTCTCAATTATAGATCAATACTCTAGAAAAGTATGGGTCTTTCTCTTAAAAACCAAGGATGAGGCTTTTGAAAAGTTTAAGAACTGGAAGATCATGGTTGAGAGTCAAACTGAACTTAAAGTTAAATGCTTAAGAACAGATAATGGGTTGGAGTTTTGTAACAAGGCTTTTAATGAACTTTGCACTGAAAATGGGATAAAAAGACACTTGACTGTGCCTGGTACTCCCCAGCAGAATGGAACTGCTGAGAGGATGAACAGGACCCTTTTAGAGAAAGCTAGATGCATGATGATTAGTGCTGGAGTTAAACCAGCTCTTTGGGGAGAGGCTGTGATTACATCTGCTTATCTGATAAACAGATGTCCTTCCTCAGCCATAAACTTCAAAACTCCCCAAGAGCTTTGGACTGGGAAACCTCCAAACCTATCCCACCTTAGACCCTTTGGTTGTACAGCCTATGCCAAGGTTTCTGAGGGTAAACTCCAGCCTAGGGCTGTTAAATGTGTTATGCTTGGGTATCCTGAAGGAGTTAAAGGTTATAAACTGTTAATGATACAACCAGGAGGGTACAAAGTCATAGTGTCACATTCTGTTACCTTTGATGAACTGAATTTCCACTTTAAGTCTAAACTAAACCATGCTATTGAGTCTCATGGCACACCTGAAGGTGTGACCAGTTTTATTCCATCAGGATTCAATTTGAACCAGGGAAATGATGATGGAAACAATGGAGATCAAGCAGCTGAGATGGGACAGTCACTGGACATTAGTGATGGATTGCAGGAGGTAACAGATGAGGGGTCAAATTCCCCTGCTGTTTCAGGTAATGAGCCACCTCACCAATTAGGTGGGGGAGCTAGCACTGTAAGTCCATCTAACTCAGCTTTAAATTCAAATACTATGGACACTAGTGATCAAAATGTTGCTATTGAATCATCTAATTTAGGCATGAACCTTTCTTCTGCTGCTACATCTGATTTGCCAAATCTGCCTGATGATTTATATGTTGATCATAGTGTGAATGTGCCTGAAAATGTGCATGAAAATGTTGGTGCTATGCCTACTATTTCTGAATCCCCTGTGCATGAAACTGAGCCTAGTCTAGCTAATTATCAATTGACTAGAGACAGGGAACCTAGAATTAGAAAGGTTAATCCTAGATATAAAGCCAACATAGCTGAGTATGATGAGAACAATGATGGAAAGTGCTGTAATATTGTTGAGTTTGCTCTAATAGCTGCTGAAAAAATTAAATATGTAATACCTGATACATATAGGCAAGCCTTGGCTAGTAATGAATCTGAAAAATGGAAAAATGCCATGATAGAAGAGATTCAATCCATGCATGAAAACAATACTTGGAAACTTGTACCTAGGCCTCTAAATGTTAAACCTTTGGCATGTAAATGGATATATAGAATTAAAGAAGGTAACTCACCTAATGATCCACCAAGGTTTAAGGCTAGGTTAGTGGCTAAGGGGTTTCACCAAAGAGAGGGCATTGACTTTAATGAGATATTTGCTCCTGTTGTCAAGTATAAAACTTTAAGATTACTTATTGCTATGACTGCTGTTTATGATTGGCATATTGAACAAATGGATGTGAAAACTGCATTTTTACATGGTGATTTGCTAGAAACAATTCATATGTGTCAACCTGAAGGTTTTGTTGATAAAATGAAACCAGATCATGTCTGTTTGCTTAGAAAATCCATCTATGGATTAAAACAATCACCTAGACAGTGGAATAAGAAATTTGACAGTTGCATGCTTGACTTAGGTTTTTTGAGAAGCAAATATGATACTTGCCTTTATCTGAAAAGAGTGAAAAATGCTCCATTGTTTGTGCTGCTATATGTGGATGATTTATTGCTGATTAGTCCCTCATTGCATGATATAAAACTGACTAAGTCTGGATTGCAAAAACATTTTGATATGAAAGACTTAGGGATTGCTCAAAAGATCTTAGGGGTAAAGATAACCATAAATAAGAAAAATGGAGAAATCTGTTTGTCCCAATCTGAATATTTTGCTAAGGTGTTAGACAAATTTGCTATTGTGAATGCTAAGTCTAATGCTATACCCTTAGGAGGGCATCTTGTATTTTCTAAGGAAGATTGTCCAAAAACTGAGCATGAAAAGAAACAAATGTCGAATGTGCCATATGATGTTGCTGTTGGTTCTATTATGTATGGGATGATTCGCACTAGACCTGATCTTGCATTCTCTATAAGTGTTCTTAGTAGATATATGTCTAACCCAGGCATAAAGCATTGGGAAGCCATGAAGTATTTGTTAAGATATCTGTTAGGGACTAAAGGGTTAGGATTAGTTTATAGAGACCATGAACCAAAAGCAGGAATTGTAGGGTATGTAGATTCAGATTATGCCAGCAATAGGGATAATAGGAAATCCACCACAGCTTTCTATTTCACTTGGAATGGAAATTGTGTGTCTTGGAAAAGTCAGTTGCAACCCATAGTTGCCTTATCTTCTACAGAAGCAGAGTATATAGCTGCCACAGAGGCAGCAAAAGAAGCCATTTGGTTAAGTGGGATAGTGAAGGAGATTAGTGGGATTAGTGAGCCTCCTAGGATTTATATGGATAGTCAAAGTGCCTTATGTTTGTGTAGGGATCCAGTATATCATGAGAGGTCAAAGCATATTGATGTTAGAATGCATTTCATTAGAGACCTAGTGGAGACCCAAAACATAAGTGTAGACAAGATCCTTGGAGAGAAAAATCCAGCTGACTTTGGAACTAAAATTGTACCTGCTAACAAGTTTGTTTTCTGCAGGGAAAGCTTGCACATTGATGAGGTTGGATGAAAGTCTGGCCTGAGCAAGTCTTGAGCCTTATTGGCTGAGTTGAACCTTAATTGAGGTTAGATGTATCTATCTCAATTTATTTCTTCAATCATTTACACAACTAGTCTTAGGAGGGCATATGTTGAGAAATATAATCCCAGTTGTGATATTGAATGATATTGGGACCTTATTGTGTTATTAGTCCAGTCCAAAATTGCATTTTTGAGCTAGCAGGAAAAATTCTTTTTTTGCTCTTGAGCTCGTGTACCCGCTCGGATGGCCCCTCGTGTACCCGCTCGGATGGCCCCTCGTGTACCCGCTCGGATGGCCCCTCGTGTACCCGCTCGGCTGGGGTCTCGTTCCTTGGTCTGAAGCCCGTGACAGACGAAGCTGTGTCGTTTAGACAAAGCGCGAAGTCTGGCTTTAAAGGAACGCGGTCGTTTTGGAGACGCGCGAGAGTTCGTTACTTCAGTTACAGCTCAGAGCGACGTCGTTTTAAAGCGAGATTCAGCTCAGAATATAAGCAATTCAAAATTGGGGGTTTAGGGCACGAAATCAATCCATCTTCTCTCCAATTCGATTCGAGCGACTACGACGAGCGAACGTGAAATTGAAGAGGGCGAAACGCTTACCGGAGAGTGACGAGTGCTGGATTACCGTGGTGCGACTCAATTCCAAGTGCTGAGGATTGAACGTGCCAGGCGCTTCGTTGGGAAGAACTCAGGCTGGGCAGCGACTGAAACAGACGAGTTGGTCATCGATCTCTTCCAGGAAAGTTCCCTAACCGGTTACTTGGATTGGTGATATACTCTTGCTGTTGTTTGATGCATTGGACTGGATTAATTGTTTTTGTATTTGTTTTGGTTTTGGATTGAGTCAATCCATGGTTTGTAAACCTAACATTTGGTCCCGATTATTAATAAAGAATAAGGTTCGACTAAGTACAATTCATATAATCGATCTTTACAAGTATTGAATAGAACGTTGACAGATCTGCTGTATGCACAACTGACTCAGGCCGCCACTGAACAGAGCCTGCAGTGATAGTCCTTACTACCTTCTCAAAGCTGGGTTCCTCCTCATCAGCAGCGGGGTCATCCATGGAGATGTAGACATTTATAAGTTCAGGATCAATGTTGATCCTTCTTCCTCTGACGTAGAATACCCCGTATTCTGCATCTCCAACGACCTCAAACTTTGGAGGCAAGTTTGCCATGGCCTCACGCACCAGCCGTTCGTTGAACGGCTTGCATCTGTCTAATGTCCAGAATAGATCCGATTCTTTGAGTACCTCAACTACTTCTTTTCCTTTGTAACTCGATGCATCCAGCAGCCTCTCCGGTATGATTTTCCTTTTCAGCACACATTCCCATTTCAATGCAGCTTCTTTGTTTACGAACCATACTCCTTTCTTGACCTTACCGACTGGGACTGCCTCAGATTCAGGGGCTGGGACTTCACATCTCCCAGCATCTTCAGAGATGGGAACTGCAGCAACGCGCTTTCTTTTCTTGGAAGAGCCAGCCCCCCCTGCACCACTGCTGACCTCAGCAACCTTCTGGGCTGGTTCCTTTGTAGACGTAGCAAAGGCAACCTTTTTCTTTTCCTTCCCCTTCGTTGTCCTTTTGAGGTTGACAAGGGGAACACTGTCTTGGTCATCTTCTGAAAGGGTAACACCTTCTGCTGCTGATATAGGGGCATCCTTATGAATGGATGCTTCATCCTCCTCCAAATGATCCCTACGATCATCTTGAACTGTCGTGGTTTCTTCACTCATTACTTTTTCTGGAACTACTCCAGTCTTAACTTCAGTTTGAACACTCTGTTCCGCTGTTCGAACACTTGAGATCTTTTCAGTACCAGAGTCTTCTGCTTCAACACCTAGGTTACGCAGACCTTCCTCTGGAGCTGGTGCTGTTGGAGCTTTGGCCTGAATAGAGTGTTCCACTATTAAACCGTTTGTAGCTTTCTCTGTAGCTCTTCTAGTCTCAACACCAGTCTGAACTCTTGGTTCCATAGATGGATCACTTGTAGCTTTTTCTGCATCAGATTCTTTTCCCCCAATGATGGACCAAAATTATACGAATCATAAACACAGTATAACCCCCTTATTTAGACATTTTGTCTATTTAACTTTTGCTTGTTAGTTCAGATATATTTTTGCAGGGTAATTCAGAGCTTAGAGAGAGAATACACATTAAAGAGGAGCTTTTAGAGCAGAAAAGATGTTACGAGTCAATCCAAGGTCAAGATCATATGCCGACTGAAGAAATATTAAGGATCCTGACGTTGAATCACTCATAACAAATTAATCAGAAAAATCAGGAGAGGAATCAAGACAGCCCGGGGAAGAAACACACTGACAGTTTTGTGAAAAGACTGCACAAAACTGTACAAAACTCACACATGGGCAAAGTGACCGGCCACTTGGGCAAGAGGTGGCCAAAGCCACCCCTCCTCCTCCCTCCACCACCGACAACCGGCGGCTCCTCCACACATGGTGACCGGCGGCTTTTGCTCCTCCATAGGTGGCGGCTCCTCCTTGCTCCTCCTCTCCTTCCTCCATGTGTTGGCCATCTCCTCCATCCATTTTCTCCTCCAATCACCATGGGACACTTGTGGCCATCTCCTCCTCCTCTCATGGCTATATAAGGAGGAGCTCCTCCCCTCATTTGTATCATCATCCATAAGCAATTCACTTCTCTCTCTAAAAGTTATGTAATTGTAAGTTTGGCTTTGGAAATAAAGGATAGCTCCCTTGGCGCTTCAACGGTTGTAAGTATTATTTCTAGTATTTATTCAACTGTTTTTATTTCCTTAGTTATAATGTTTAGCGCGATGAATAGTAGCTAAACTAGTAGTTCGGTCTAAGGGGCGCACTTGTATTATAAAATGTTTTAGACTATTAACTTAGCGTCTCTCCTTAGTATTCAAAACTTATTCTATGTGCCATATATTCAGTTAGAACGTCCAAGGTAGAGTGGATGCTTGGAATGGCAAAGCTTATCTGAGAAGTTTGACTTATCTTAAACACCATTTGGTTGATCGGGAATGATTGATCAAATGGATGCACATAGGCTAATATAACCGAGAATGGAGTATTAGTCTAAATAGAATAAGTGCTCTACGTCCTTGGAATAGGCTAGATAGTGTACGCAAATCGAGTGCTTGGAATGGCCTTGATACACCGTTTGAATACTTAGTAGAGTCACTAAAGGTCAATGATAAACAGGATATAATACAAGGCCCCTGAAACCGAACGCTTTCCTTTAATTATAAATTGTAATTTACTTTCCAGTACTAAAACCAACCAACCAACCAATCAATCAATAAATTACTTAGCTGGTAGCTTTAAAACCAACCAACCGACCTAAAACACGCTCTCTCGCTGGATAACCCCCTCAAAGAACATCTATTCCCCTAATTCCCTTGGGTTCGACCCCTACTTACCACTTGCTACCCAGTAGTATAGTTGCGAGTAGCGGACTATTATAAATTTATTCTTGACGTTTGCACATAACGACTGTGCATCCATCAAAATTGGCGCCGTTGCCGGGGAATCAGTCGTCGGATAGTTGTTCTTTCCCTCCCCTTTCTTTTTCTTTCTTTTCCCTATGTCATTACCCATTACGCATGCATGGACAACGCGATTTCTGCCCTCTGTTCGGAGGAACGGAGGGAGAAGACCCTGTACAGCACTGCCGAAACTTCCACCACGTCTGCCACCACATCAAACCTGAGAACGAAGTATTAGAGGAATTTAAGCTGAAATGCTTCAAATTCTCTCTAACCGACTTCGCCACGATATGGTACTACACATCCACCGCTTGCAGTGCAGAACGTTTCGTAGACCTCTGTGTTCCGTTCCTGAAAGAATTCTCCCCACCATCTTTACGCCAAGAAACCCGTGAGAAGATCATGTGCCTTCATCAATCCCGGGATGAGACTTTGGACGAATACTACATAAACTACGATGCCATCGTCTCAAGCTTCCCGCACCATGGATTTACGAAGAAAGTTCTTCTCCAAAAATTTCTTCGTGGGATGAGGGCCGAAGAGCTGGGAAGAGTTAACGAAGCTATGAGAAGGTCTGCCATAAACTTCACCATTGCAGACATGTGGTACCTTATAATCGGCCTGGCCGCTGCCACAAGACGAGTACCCCAAACTGACGAGGAAATGCAGACAGAAGAAGCTGACCCTGAGGCTGATGAAGAAGAAACCACCGAACCGTCGGAAGAGACTCCTGAACCGTCTGAAAAATCAGACATGGAAAGCACCGGAAGCAACGAAGTAGGAGTCCAGAACACCACTGACGAGCTGCCCAAGCCATACCCGACTATCATTACCCAGGCAGCTGAAACTATCTACGATCAGTTCCTCACGAACCAACATAACGAGGCAGAACCAAGCCTCATGAGGCCTTCCCGACTTTTCCCCTTAATCAATGAGCAAGTCGCTGCGAACTGTGCGATCAATGAAGAAGCTCAAAGGAGGATGGGAAAAGAACCTCTGCAGAATGACCCCTTTGATGGAGCATTGCTATGCCGCAATTGGACTAGGCAGTCCCAAATACAAAAACTTCAAAAGGCTAGTAGTGAAAGGTCCCTCACCCACTCCGGGGTATTGGAAGGAAAAAATCCCGAAACAAAGGAGTCCTGACCCGAACACAACATCCGACAAGAAGTCAGGAAGAAGCAACACAGGAATGGTGGCGAAGTTTGACTTGAGCCACCCATGGGACCCAAACCAGTAATCCACAACGAGGTATCGTCGAGCCAACGACGTAAAACAAGTGCACTGGTCGGGAGGTAACCCGACACTATCTTACTTTTCCGCATTTTAATTTCTGTCATTTAAATTCAGTATTTAGTTTTAAGCTTGCATGACTTTTGAACTAAGGCACGCCTTCGTTCAAAAGTGGGGGGGGGGGTGAGAACCACCTGTGTACATAAATAACATGCTTGCTGTTTTTTCTTTTTTAGTAATAGTATCTTTTTGAAAATATGAACTTAAGAATGTGAAAAAGATAAATCATAATTCATGCATTAACCTTGTGAAAATTCAAACTGTTTAAAAACTTAGAATGTAACTTTTCAATTGTCCTTTGTGCTGAGATAACTAGGGATGTGGAGTTGACATAAACTGCCCTAGAGAGGCTTGGCAAGCAATCAAAGGATCAGATCAAACTATATGGTTTTTGAAGTCAGTGGAGGCTGCACTTCGGGTTTCCATGAAGATTGAAGTCATCTCCGCCATGCAGTGTTTATGCAAAAGGCGAGGACGGGAATCAGACCGTTCTATCTCCGGTCAAAGTAGCTGAGAAAATAGATGAGCGACCCTCATCTTGACCCGCGCGAAACAACAGTCAAAGTAGCCGAGAAAATAGATGAGCGACCCTCACCTTGACCCGCGCGAAAACGGCAAAAACGAGAGGAGCGGGGAGGTATTTCCATAGGCTTGTGGGCGATGATTGGACCTCCCAAAAAGGCTTGAGAAAATGGACTAGCAAGCCACAAAAAGGTGAAAAGATCGAAGAATCAAATCAAGAGGCCAAAGGCCCAAAATTGTGAAGGTTTTAACCGAACAAAAAGTGAAGAACTCAAAGAGTCAAATCAAAGGCCAAAGGCCAATTCACTACAAAAGCAGTCCCTCGCCAAAAAAGAAAGAAATTAAAGTATTCAAACCATTGAAACCCGAACCGAATCACGTGGTAGAGAAAGCTACCAGAAAACCATATAGCGCGAGACGATCCCGAGATTGCAGTCCAGGAGCCTAAAAAGGGCTATCTCCCGAGACATCCAATATAATTTGCATCTCAGCACGGAGGTACAAGTATTAAGTTTCTTCTACTTATTTACGCAGTTTAATTTGGTAATAAGTAGTAATGCATGAATAAGGATGGCTCCCTTGGCGCTTCAACGGTTGTAAGTATTATTTCTAGTATTTATTCAACTGTTTTTATTTCCTTAGTTATAATGTTTAGCGCGATGAATAGTAGCTAAACTAGTAGTTCGGTCTAAGGGGCGCACTTGTATTATAAAATGTTTTAGACTATTAACTTAGCGTCTCTCCTTAGTATTCAAAACTTATTCTATGTGCCATATATTCGGTTAGAACGTCCAAGGTAGAGTGGATGCTTGGAATGGCAAAACTCTACAGCGGGGTTCGTAAACTTGTACGGATAAGTGGATGCTTGGAATGGCAAAGCTTATCTGAGAAAACACCATTTGGTTGATCGGGAATGATTGATCAAATGGATGCACATAGGCTAATATAACCGGGAATGGAGTATTAGTCTAAATAGAATAAGTGCTCTACGTCCTTGGAATAGGCTAGACAGTGTATGCAAATCGAGTGCTTGGAATGGCCTTGATACACCGTTTGAATACTTAGTAGAGTCACTAAAGGTCAATGATAAACATGATATAATACAAGGCCCCTGAAACCGAACGCTTTCCTTTAATTATAAATTGTAATTTACTTTCCAGTACTAAAACCAACCAACCAACCAATCAATCAATAAATCACTTAGCTGGTAGCTTTAAAACCAACCAACCAACCTAAAACACGCTCTCTCACTGGACAACCCCCTCAAAGAACATCTATTCCCCTGATTCCCTTGGGTTCGACCCCTACTTACCACTTGCTACCCAGTAGTATAGTTGCGAGTAGCGGACTATTATAAATTTATTCTTGACGTTTGCACATAACGACTGTGCATCCATCACCCAACAGCCTGAGCTTCTTCCGGACTAGCCACTTCCCGATCCTTCTCCTTTTCTAGGTCTACCATGACATCATCGATGTCTTTGTATAACTTCTCCAATTCCTCATCTCTTCCCGCAGGGTCTGATTCTTTCAGCACATCTATCTTAAACTCCTCTGCCATAGTCTCATGATGCATACCAGAATCTTCTTCAGTGATTCCTTCTTGACTCTCAGACGGATCAGCAACACTCAACACCACATTCCTCTTCCCCGAGGACTCGATAAACTTCTCTGTTTCCTCATCGGACATTGCAATCTTCCTACCTCGAGTGGCATAGATCTGGGCTAGATATTTACTGGGAGAGTCACTGGCCCGCTTCACCTTTTTCCTACGGCCAGCTTTCGGAGGAATGTATCTAGTGGCGAAGATCTTTTCTCTCCACGTTCCTGAGCCTCCAGCCCCCCTGCTGGGTTCCTTTTCTTCCACGTTCTTGACAGATTGCTTCTTAGAAACCGCACTACCGGCTTTGTCAACCGCCCTACCACTCTCATTATCACCATCAAGAACCACCCTACTGGTTTCAACACCATCAGTTTTAACACCACTAACAGACTTACCACCATTATCGTCAATTGCAGCCCTTCTGGCTTCATCACCGTCAATCGACTCAACAACCTTCTCACCCTCCATACTTGATTCTTCATTCAACACCGATTTTTCAACAACGGGGATATTCACAGAGACAGAAGGAATATTGGGATTTACCTGAACCTTTGGAGATGAATCCACTGTGCCCGGCTGAGGGATCCCCGCGGTAACTCCTTCCGCAGACTTCTCTCTGGCCAAAGATTCGGTGGCTGAGTGTAAAGGCGACGCCTTTTTCATCTTCGCAGCTTTTGATTTCGGAATCTTTGATTTCTCCGCCATCGCCTTTGAGGTCTGCATGCTTTCTTTGCTTTTCTCTGCAGTTTTGACGCCGGATTTCGCTGATTTCCTCGTGTTCACCATCTCCGTTGAGTGTATGAGCGGTTGAGAGAGAGAAGATGCCGTTCTAGGGTTTTGGGGACGAGAGAGAGAAGAAATTGAACACACTCAACTGTTTTGTGTTTCAAAAATATCCTCCGGCCTTTTCAACTTCCCAAATTAGCCAACCCTTGATTCAAATAATGGCAGGAAAAATCTTCGAGAATATTAAAAAAATGATTTTCATGCACTGTGCCTTCTGTTCTAGCTCTATATATTAGGTGGTCAGTCCAACTGTTTCAGCTGGAGATTCGACTATGACTGACCACCATTGGATGCTTTTAGTGGTTGACACTACATAGACCCCCTGGGGATCTGGGTGTTTCACTCCGTGACCTGCCATATGGTTTCATACAAGTATGCTGCCTCAGAGTTACCATCTTTCGTGAGCATTCATATTTTCTTGTACGGGGCCAGGCACATTCCTGTGTGCAGTGTACGAACTCCTTTTGCAACTGTACCACTGACTGATTCAACAGCTTCTTGGGACACCCGGCAACCTTGATTTGTGCGCATCGACAATCAGATCTTGTGTGCAAGGTCTTCTCCACTCCCCCTCGCAGAAAGCTAGGTTGTGCGTATGCACATGGGAGAGCAACCGGTTGCTGGCCATGGTGCGACTGCACATTGTTCATCGACTCTGTCAGACCCACCATAATAGTATAGCAGTTGTTGGCATCCCGTTTTCCTTTCATCAGCGTATCGCCATTCTGGTCTAGAACAAGACACGAGTAGCTGGAGAATGACACATAGTGTCCATCATCGCATAGTTGACTGATGCAGATAAGATTCCTGGTCAGTCCCTTCACAAGGAGGGTGTTCTTGAGTGCAGGGAGATCCGGAACCATCAATGTCCCACATCCGATCACCTGACCCTTTTCACCATCCCTGAAGGTGACAAACCACATGTGCTCAACATGTCTAATGTGGGTAAGATATTGAGAGTTACCTGTCATGTGTGCGGAGCATCCTCTGTCGAAGAGCCAACTATCATGCGATAAGTAGTTTGAGGTGTAACAGGCTACCATGCAAATGGTTCGGTTTGCCTTTTGAACCCAGACTTGTTTCTGTTGCGATGTGGTTCGTTGCTGGAAAGCACGTCGTTCGGATAAAAACAGGCGACACTTTAGTTTAATGTGTCCCATCTGATTGCAATACCAGCAGGTGCGCCATTCTCCCCTTGGCCTTACTGGTGAGAAATCTCGGCGTTGGACAGGAGTTCCACGAGTCTTTCCACCCCCGAGTGTTCTATGCGTCTCCTTGTGATCAGCTCGGTTGTTTCCTTTGGACTGATCTTGGGACAAATCCACTTTCTGTCTCGGGTGCTGTCTCACCTTCTGTTCTGGCTTCTGTTCAGACACTGGTCTTGCTTTAGTAGACATAGTGCCTTTGGAGCTGCCTTCTCCTGTGAACCCCAATCCTCTATGTCCGGACTCCATTCTATGAGAACTAAGAATATCATTTAAGTTCTTGGTGCCGGAGTTAAGCATTCTTACCAACTGTTTGAGGTGATTGAGTTCCTCCATCATGTCAGAGTGATCCATCTTTTCAGATTCTAGCTAAAGTTCCAGCTGTTCTACCCTCCTCAGTTGGAACACTTCTTTCCGCTTCAGGTCAGTGATGGTTTTTCTTAGACCCGTCATGCCTCCAGGATGAGTGTCATGATCCATTTCGACTTTTAGTGAGGAGACGGTCCCCAGGAGTTCTGTTCTCTAAGCAAGGAGATCCACTTTTTCCTGTTTCATCTCAGCCAGTTGAGTATTCAGAGAGTCCACCGTGCATTCGAGCTCTGCCTTTTGGGTTAGTAGAATCTCAACCTCCTGCCAGACCTTTTCCCTTTCTATAGAGACGCTAGCAATTGTGTCATTCAGCTTCTTATTGATCTTGACCAGTTGCAGCCACTTCCCATACAGATCTTTGTATGTCTGAGCGAGGGACTCCTGTGTGAGTTCTTCATCATCACTGTCTGAAGGATATTCAGCTGGGAGTTCCGGCTGAGATGGAACTATTTCACCAGTGCTGCTGCATTCACCCAGAGTTGTAGTGAAGGCCACAAAGTTGGTGGTTTCACCTTCTTCTTTCTCTTCGTCTGACTCACTGTCGCTGAAGCTAGCAACTATTGCCTTTCTCTTCATGAGAGTGTTTGCACATTGTGAAGCAATATGGCCAAAACCCTTGCATTCATGACACTGAATCTCTTCTTTTCCTTTGTCAGACGAGTCTTGCCTCGAATCGCTTGACCTTGGTCTGCTGGATTTCCAGTTTCTGTAACCAGTTGATGAAGACTGACCTTGTTCTGGACCGCGTCTATTGATTTTCCGCACCATTCTTCCAAAATTTTGCGCCATCATAGCCAGCTGCTCAGTGGTGCAGCCAGCGTCCAGTTTATCTTCCGTCATGTCTGCTTTAAGGGCGATTCCTTTCTGCTCACTGGTTTGGAAATCACGATTGATCTCGTAGGTTCTGAGAGAACCCATCAGTTCGTCCAGCTTCAGTTTAGTGATGTCGTGCATTTCCTCAATGGCAGTGACTTTCATGGCGAATCTTGGAGGAAGTGATCTCAAGATCTTACTGGCCAATCTCTCTTCATCAATGGGTTTTCCCAGTGCAGACGCCTCGTTGGACAGTTCCAGAACTCTGGTGTTGTACTCAGAGATATTCTCATCCTCCTTCATTTTCATCTCTTCGAACTTGGTTGTAACAGCCTGCATGCGAGAGTTGCGAACCTTGTCTGTACCTTCAAAGGCTGTCTGGAGAATGTCCCATGCTTCCTTGGCGACTTCACAGTTGATGATCAGTTTCATGACGTTTTCATTCACTGCTGAGAAGATTGCATTCATAGCCTTTGAGTTTCCCATGGAAGCTTTATCCTCGTCTTCTGTCCACAGAGCTTCTGGTTTTGGAACCGGCTCTCCAGTGAGGTTATTCATCGTGGGTTCAGTCCAACCTCTCAGCACTGCCTTCTAGGCCCTCTCGTCTAGTGATTTCAGAAATGATCTCATCACGGGCTTCCAAGTGGCATAGTTAGATCCCTCAAGCAAAGGAGGCCTGGTGATGCTTTGTCATTCTTTCAGAGTCATCTTGAACAGTTCAGGATCCCACTCAGTGTGTCGAGTGTTTGCTCTGATACCAAATGAAATTATGTCCCCTGTTCAAGCTTGTGTCCAAGGTAGTGTTGCGACAGACCTGGGACTCTTTGCACAACATTTCAACACACAGAGGTTGAACTCTTATCACAACAGTTCAGCAAACAGATAAAGGCAGTAGAGACACACAGACTGATAACCCTGTTCGGCTCCGCCTACTCTGGGGGGTTTCCCACACCCGAAAAAGGGACAACAAATCTTTATTACGAGTATAGGGTTTCCACAGGGACTTACACTTACACCTTGTAATAGCCTAACCTCAATACTCCATCTCTCAGATTTGCAACCGAGGTTCACCGCAATTCCCCTCGATCCCCTTCGTTCAGAACCTGCAGTCTGAACGTTCTCGACCTTCTCCAGAAGCTCGGATGCTTTCTCTCGAAAGCTTGTTCACCTTTGTTGTGTGCGGCAGTTGATACGCTTCAGCCAGTCTGTTGTTGCACTTGAACAGACTGCACTTGCACCGGTGTATTCTCAATGAGAAAACACAACCGTCCGTCGCTTTCTTCTTCTCCAATCTGCAGGATATGCTCGTGTAAAATTGATCTTTGAAAGCGACAAGAATTAGGTTTGCCCTTGCATTGTATTTATATGCTCGAGCGAAACCCTAATTCGCACAAGATAATCCCATCAAATATTTCGGAATTGATTCCTAAATATTTGATGTATATCTTTCATAAATCGATCAGGAGAATATACGAAGTCTTCTTTCCAAGTAAGTCGCGCCATCTTCAATGTAGATATTCATTCGAATATCTAATGCTCGAATAAGTCGCGGGCCGACTTCCACTTGTCGAAATCTTCGTTGCCAATATCTTTCGGAAAATATCCTCGCGTCTTGATCACGCTGTACAGGAGTACCAGGATATTGTTCGAACTCCCCTTGAACACCTGCTCGAACTGTCTAAGCTATGTTTTGCCAAATACATGCCACTTAAGGGAACATCAAGGCTGTATTTATAGAGAATACTAGGGCTTCAAAGTTTCCAAGTTGAAGTCGGTCCGTAAACGGTTTTAGGAAACATGTCCTAAAATCGACTTTGCTTGGCTTGTAAGCAAACTTAGCTAGTAAGTTTACTTGGCCAACAAGTCTTCTAGAAGCTTCCCAAACCGCCACGCATGGAGGAGATGACGAGCCGAGAATGGTGGCCTTGAACTCGGCTTGGGCCGGTCTTGACTCGAGTTGCCTCGGGTGGCTCGGTCTGGAACTAGGCACTTCTCGGGCATGGACTGGTTCCACTCAGGAATTTTGTCTGGGAAGTGAGATCGCCTTACTTTTTGGGTCTTTCGATCAACTTGCTCGAGTCAAAATTGTCAGATCAACTCGTTTACCCGAGCGACTTGATTTTGGTGCTAGAATGCTCGGCTGGGGCCTCGAACTACTCGGGCGCAACCTGGTCCTACTCGGGCCAGAGTGGCCAAAACTGCCTTGTGATGTTTTTCTGCACAAAATGCCATCTTTAATGCACATTTCCTCCTAGAGCTTCCAAAACACTTGAAATGCAAAACAACACTAAGAAGTAACTGTTTGCATGATAAAGTGCCGGAATTGGTGGGATTTGATGACTCGATGAGTCGTATAAATACGGCTCATCAGTGACCTATTTAGCTTTTCTGATTAACAAGAGGTTTTGTTGAGTCAAAAGTAGCAGAAATTAAACGCAGAAAAATAAAGGTTTGAACTTGATCAGAGAAAGAATTCCAGAATCGTACTTCGCTCGTGCCAACCCTACTAATCATGCAATCATGTCATGTACATTATTCATGCTATCGAAAATAGAAATAAACCAAAATAACACTAGACAAGCCGCCCATCCACGGATCATTGTCTAGATTAATCTCAATCGTTGAACGCCACCCATCCACGGATCATCAACGATCTCGATTATTAAACTTAGGGTTATTCAGATGAAAGTCAACTTTCCTATTAATTCATGTACTACCATTATAGCTACCATGACCTAACATAAATTTCATGCAATCCGGTTAATACCTAGGACCCATCCATCTTTCGGTAATTAACCTAAATACGTTCTAGCTTGCAATCATCCCATTCAATGTAAAACTTGCAAGAACGATAAAATTTAAACACAACGAAATTGAATATTCGAATCGCATAAATAAAAACGTTTAATTGATCACATGAAGAGTTGGGTACATAGCACGAGATCCGTAGGATCCCAGAATAAGAAGACTACTCACTATTCATGGTAAGTTAACCACAAATAGCGTATGAATAGAAATTAAGGACGAGATAACCGTAGTGATGATGAAGCTCATTGAATCCTTAATCTCTCGCGATGTTCTGCCTTCTCTCCCAAGTTACGGTTCTTCGATCTTAATTCAAGCGTGTGAATCTCGCAATTCATCCACACCCAATTTCGATCTGCTCGCCCTCTTTTTATTCCCAAAAATTAGCCCAAAATCGTTTTTAGAAACTGTCTCCTACGGGGCCGTGACACCCGTGACATTCAAGTGTGTCACGGCTGTCACGGACTAAGCAAAAGTGCACTGGGAGATAAGGGTGCCGTGACACCCGTGACGTTGTATTTTGTGACGGCTATCATAGCCATGAAAAATGGCAGAGCCTTCGGGTGGATTTTTCATGGTCTTAACCTCCGAAGTTGATCTTGGCGTAAACTACAAAGTTGTAGCCCTTTGAATTAGCTTTGCAATAAGATTTGAATCAATCAATGTGGACACTATATGCGATTTGCGCATGCAAAATAAGTTGGAAAGGTAAATCTGCCCTATTTTTACTCAAATCTCTTCTAAATGCTTTGTTTTGCTTCAGATCAATCCAAAAGTCTTAAGTATGTAATATTTGACCTGAAACACTAGAAAAGAGTTTAAATGATAAAAAAATATCCGGAAAACAAACATAATCCATCATCGAATGAAGTGAATAATAGGTCAAGAATTTGACCGATCAAGGGACCACCTAACTGCTAAGACTATGAGGTCACTGTGGGGGTAACACCTCAGTCCTATTCCCATATAAAACAGTGAATCCCGCACGAGGCTAAGCTTGAAGTTTTTAATGATTATAGTAATTTGAATAGTGAGATTCAAATGGGTAACTGACAGGCCGTCGTCGTGACCTCTCAAATTTACAATTTATAAGTCCACTACTATTGGCTTACTATGAGTTAGTAAAGCGGCAAGTAGGGGTCGAACCCAAGAGAGTTAGTTCGGTTACTTGTTGTTCTTGGAAGGAATAATGAAAATTAAACAGTTGGGGTTTTGCAAGTAGTTTAGAGACTAGTGCAAAAGTAAATAACTAAGTGGTTTTCGATCAAAAGGAAGTATTCGGTCTAAGGGCCTTCTATTGTGGCTCCGTTCATCATCGACCTCTAATGATCTGATTTTGTGTCCATGAGTGTGGCTACTCCGTTTCAGGTTATAACCCGAAGTAAGGCCATTTCAAGCACTTACACCACAATCTACTCCATTTCAAGATATAGATTTCTAGTTCTAGCAAGACTAATACTCCATTTCAAGATGTATTAGACTAAGTGCAGCCGCTTGATCTCACGTTTCAGTATCAAACAAGCGGAAAATAGAGAGATTGAACCACTTGGCCTAGCTTTGCCATTGCAAGCATCCACTTAGCCTTGGTGTTCAATCCGAGATAAATTGCACGAGAACTAGTAGAACACAAAATAGCATTAAGTAAAGGGTCTCAAAACCTTGCCACAATATATGAATCCTAAAACCGAATAGGGGGTTTAGCTACTAGTATTCATGAAGAAGAATACAATAGCTATAACAGAAAAGTAAAGGTTTGCTTCTATGCCGAAATGAAGAACAAGAGAGAGAAGCTCCGAGTGGTAACAATTTCGAATTCTGAGGCTCTCTCTTTCTTAGACCAAGAGGTCCCATTTATAGGAAATGATCTAGGGTTTCCTCTTGACTTGGGCGCCACTCTTGCTCTGGATCAAGCCATAATCCCGCCAACTTAGACTGGCCTGAGCAGCCTGTAAGTAGCCAAAGTTCCACCGTTTTGGCTTAGAATGAGCCGAAATGATTTGGCATGGGCCAAAGTTCCGTTCCCTTTGATTTGCATGGGCCAAAGTGGTTTTGCATGGGCCAAATGATGAAAGGCTTCGAAACCAAGCCGAGTTCCCTGAGAAAACCAACTTTGGCCTGGAACGTCCGGAATTGGCCTGGAACGGCTGAATTTGGTCTAGGGTGAGGGCCGGATTTTCGGACTTGCGTTCTTGGACTTTGGGCGACGGTTCTGGCATGGGCAAGTAATTCCAAACCAGGCTATGGACTTTGTTTGGCCGGAACTTGGTAGAGGCCTGGCCGGATCCTCAAACTGCCTTGTGGTGCTTTTGAGCATAAAATGCCCTTCTTTAAGCCCAATTCCTCCTAGACCTTCCAAAATACCTGAAACGCAATATAACACTTAACAAGTAAATGTTCATATGACAATGTGTCAAATATGGTGGGATATGTTGACTCGATGAGTCGTATAAATACGGCTCATCAGTAACGCGGGATTACTTTAAGAAAGAATCACATATGTGAGAGAGAAGTGAGGCCGCTTCAAAGGGAATTCAAAAGGCTTAATTCTTTAGAAACTCTTGCAGAACTAGGAAAGGGGTGTCATGGCTAAAATGAACCCACCAACAAGAACTATGTATGGTCAGGAAGATATTTGTGGGGAACATGGCTTTCGTTTACATTGTAAGACAAACAGTTCAAAGATAATCACGTCTAATGAATAGTCAGTAAAGGGAACATATTTTCCAAGGGAAGGTTTGAGGGCGTTGCCTACCTATCCTATGTAGATATCAAACGTAGAAGCTATCACCACATTGAGTCGAGTTTTATTTTGATTTTACCACTCGATTTTCTTCATGTGGGGGATTGTTGGAAAATGTGTATTGGTTGGTGAAGAAAATGATGGTGAACATCATTGATGACCTAGTTTGAAGGTGTCACACACCTCAAAGCAATGAGCTAGTTTTAGTCTTAACGGGTGCACACTTAAAGACTAATATGGTGGTGTTTTTCATGGCACATAGGACATGCCAATGGATTGCTGATGGGACGTATTTATACGACTCATCGAGTACACTAAACCCACCAAAAACGACATTTGGTGATACGAACATATGCTTGTTAATGTCGTTTTGTGTATATAGGCATTTTGGAGTTTAAAGAGGAATCACACTTAAAAACGGGAGATTTATGCCAAAAAAGGTCACAAGTTATTTCTGCCCAGGCTGCGCCCGAGAGAGTCCCAGGCATCGCCCAGGCCACGCCCGAGCTGTCTAGCTCTGAATTCAAGTTGCCCAGGCAAACCATCTGATCTGACGAATCCACCTCGAGAAAAGTGATCAAAATGGCAAATAAGGTGGACAATGTTGGAAAACCAAGGTGAATGCCCGAGCAGATTGGCAGTTGGCCCAATTCCAAAGGTCCTGCGTGCGCATAGGCACCGAAACCAAGTCGCTCGACCAAACCATGGAATCTGGCAATTCTGGCTCGGCCAAAGTGTTTTAAATGCCCCATAACTTGGACAATCTCACTTCCCAGACAAAACGCCCGAGTGGAACCAGCTCAAGCCCGATCAAGGCCAAACTAGGGCAATTTCGGCCATTTTGGGATTTCGACCATGCTCCGGGCAGAATCTGGCTTAGCACCCTTCTTGAGATCGTCTTAGAATGACTTTGTCGTTCAGAATCCACTGTCCAAAAGCCATGAAGTTCCGGCCAGATTCCGGCCATATTCCGGGCAACTCCGGCCAACCTCCGACCAAGCTCCGATCAAGCTCAGGCCAAGCACAACCAAGTCCTCCGGCCAAGAAGTTCCAACCACAAACCGAATTCCCTATATTTTGGTTAACTTCTACTATTCATTTCAGTTTGGTTTTGGAATCCGGTTTGCCTCAACCAAGCCAAGTCGGTTGGCTTGTGGCTCAACTAAGGCTCAAGTTGGTTGCCCTTTGGCTTCAAGCAAGTGCAAGTGGGTTGGAGGCAAGTGACAAAGGCAAGTGGGATGGCTTTTGGCTAAACCAATCAAAATGAAGTGCTTTTGGGATATTTCAAAGCCAAAGCTTATCTTCTCCTCCCCTAAACTGACTTCCCTAGCCTATAAATAGAGGGCTTGCCTCATGTAATGTGCTAGTCCTTCAAAGTTCCAAAGTCCTTAGAGAGAAGAGAGCTTAACTCTCTTCTCTTCATTTTCAATACAAACACATTTTACTTTGTTCTTTGTTCTTGCTTTGTTCTTGTGATCTTCTTTACTTTTTTTTCACTTGTTTTTGAGCTCCAAGCTCTTACTTTCCAGCCAAGCACTTTACTTTCCCTTGTCTTGATTTGGAGCTCCTCTCCTTTACTTTCTTGTCAAAACCGAAGTCCTCTTTTCACTTTCCTTGTTCTTCTTTTCTTGTTTTCCTTTGCTTTTGTAAGTATGGTGCTTGTATTCCTTGCCATGAATACAAGTAGCTAAGCATATTCGGTCAAAGGGTGTTCATACTTGTGTATGCATCTTGAGACTTGAACTTAATGCTACTTCGTGTGTCAACTAGTTCGGTGCCATTATTCGATTGAACAACAAGGCTAAGTGGATGCTCGAAAGAGGAAAGCTTAGCTGAGTAGTTCAATCTTGATTAGACAACAAGGCTAAGTGGATACTCGAAAGAGGAAAGCTTAGCCGAGTAGTTTAATCTTCCTTAAGTCGCTTGGTTGATCGTAACTGAGAGATCAAGTGGCTGCACTTAGAACTAGAAGTCTATGTCTTGATTTTGGAGTAGATTGTGGTGTAAGTGCTAGAAATAGCCTTACTTTAGGGTTATATCTTGACCATGGAATAACCCACACTTATGAACACAAAGTAAGATCATTTGACGTCTATGATGGTTGTCTCACAAGTAGAGACCCTAGACTGAATATCTTTCGTCCTTACGTATCTGTCATTTACTTTCTACACTTTACTTTTCAGCACTTTACATTTCAGTCTTTACTTTTCTTTCATTTACATTTCAGCACTTTACTTTTTGCACTTTACTTTCAGTCTTTAGTTTCAGCACTTTAAATTCAGTCATTTACTTTCTGTCATTTACTTTCTGTATAAAAAACTAACAAAAACCCAATCTGTCTTTACTTTCATTTTCTTTCTTTTTAAAGAATAACTAATCCATACTGACTCTCTTGGGTTCGACCCCTACTTACCGCTTACTAATCCAATAGTGAGCCAACAGTAGTGGACACTATAAATGTAAATTTTGTAGCGCACAACGACGTGCTGTCAAATTTTGGCGCCGTTGCCGGGGAGTTGTGTATCAGAATAGTTGTTCTGTTTTGTTTTTCTTTATTTTTGTTTTATCTTGCAGATCACTATGTCTTCCTACTACGAAAGCGAGCCTTGGAACGACGAGGAGTTTTCCCCACCACCCTACCAACTTGAAGTCCGCGAGAATATCATCAACCTTGAGCAATCCCGGGACGAAACATTGGACGAGTACTTGTTGTACTTCAATTCCATTGTGACGAGCTGCCCGCACCGTGGATTCACATACTTCGATCTTCTTCAAAGGTTTCTTGGTGGGATGATGCCACATGAGTGGAATCGGTGACGGAGCCCACCGCACTGTCGTAAAGGTGCGATGTTCTCCGTGCAAAATAAATTTATATCTTCGTTACTCGCGACTTAACTATTTTGGGTAGTCAGTGGTAAGTACGGGTCGAACCCAAGGGAATTGGTGGATTAGTTGTTCTTTAATGAAGCTTATGCATAAATTAAATGTGATTGGGGTTGGGTTTGAGTGTGCTTTGAGAACTGAAAGTAAATTACAACAGTTGATAATGGACTGTAAGGAAAGGATTCGGTTTAGGGGTTTTATATCATATCATCGTTCATCATTGACCTCTAATGATCATACTAAGTGTTCAAAGATGAATCGAGGCTATTTCTAGCACAAGACTTGCAACATCGTTTAGAACACTTGTTCTATTTAGACTAATTCCTCCTTTCGAAGTATCTTAGCCTTATGTGCATCCATTTGATCTTCAGTTACGATCAACTAAATGGTTTTTAAAAGAGGTCAAACTCCTCAGATAAGCTTTGCCCGTTAAAGCATCCACTTACCCGAGTATGTTCACGAACCCCACGGAAGAGCTTTGCCCGTTAAAGCATCCACTCAACCTTGGAAGTTCTAACCTAATATGTGGCACATAGAACAAGTTTTGAAACACTAAGTAGCATTAAGTATAGAGTCTAGAACGGTTTATGATATAAATACCCCCTCTACCGAATACAAGCTTTAGCTACTTGTATTCATGTCAAGGAATACAAGCAAACCATGGCTTTGAACAAGGATACCGAAAAGGAGAATAACTTTAAAGTAAGAACAATATATACAGAAAGTAAAGGACAAGCAAGGAAAGAGAAAGCCGTGGCTTTTGTACCTACAATAAGTGGAGGAGAGGAGCTCCTAAGCAAGATCCAAGCAAGGAAAAGTAGCTCCAAAATGAAGAACAAAGCAAGAACAAGTGTGTATTGAAAATGAAGAGAAGAGAGTTAAGCTCTCTATCTCTCTAAGGAATTCCAACTACAAGTGAAGGGATGATTATTACATGAGGGCATGGTCTCTATTTATAGGGAAATGGATACTTGGGAGCTAAGTTTTGGGGATGAAATATCTATGGGGGAACCATTGGATTGGAGCACACTTGTATTCATCCAAGCATCCATTTCTCCTCCAACCACAAGCCTCCACACTCCTCCACACACATGCATCTTGCTCAGTCGCCCCCCTAGGTGGCACTTCCCAAAAGCCATCGGAAGATATTTGTTTCTCAAAAGCCATCGGTTTGACCCGAATCTGACCAGAGCTTCTTGGATTTTGGAGAGTGTATTTTGAATGACAAAGTCATTCTAAGATGATCTCAAGAAGGAACCTAAGCCAAATTCTGCTTGGAACATGGTCGAAATCCCAAAACGGTCGAAATTGCCCTAGTTTGGCTTTTACCGGGCTTGGTGCCTTTGCATTGCGTTCTTGTCCAACCGCCAACTGTTCTAGCATATTTGAGTGATTCCAAGTTGGTTCCATGAAAGTTGTACAGTCGGAATCTGATTGTGGCCTCGAGTGTCTTGTAATCCATTTTCAGCTTTAAAACTCCTCCTTGGCTTGTATTCTCTCTAGACTTCAAAATACCCTGTGGATAAATATCGGAACTAACAAGCAAAAGTTAAATAGACAAAGAGTCTAATTTGGTGAGTTTAACTGTGTTTATGATTCATACAATTATGGTCCATCAATAGGCTTAATGATGCAGCAGGAGGTTCGGTGAATAACTTAAGCATGGATGATCTGTGGGACTTGATAGAAAATATGGCAGAAAGCTCGAAACAAGATCAGGCCATGCGGCTCAAAGAACTGGCCAACACGGTGCACCAAAACCAGGTCGAAAACGAGGAATTCTGGGCGGATCAAAAAGAAGCTACAAACCGGATCTATGAGTTGCTCAAGCCAAGAGTCATCAAGGAAGAGCCTACTTCGGAGCTGGCAGAGGATGAGGACCCGCGGATGACCGAAGAAGAACCAGCCAAGGCAGGCTGGGTCCTTGACAGACACTGCCTTGTCGTGAGGCAATGTTGCACAAATAAATTTATAAGACCGCACTCGTGACTTAACTATTTTTTAGGTAGTACGAGGTAAGTACGGGTCGAACCCAAGGGAATTAGGGGGATAGGTTGTTCCTTTAAAATTATACTAGCGATGGACGTGTTTTACGTTGATTGAGCTTTTAGCGTGATTAACTAAGCTACTGTTTTTGTTTTTTTGTGCGGAAAGTAAATTACAGAAATTAAATAATTAATTACAAAGAGGGACTTACAGTGGGTGATGCGTGATTGTTGATTCCTCCGGTATATGAGTGGTTGATGGTTGCGATTGATTGAGCAGTTTACAAAAGTAAGTACAAGGGGGGGTTTTTAACAGTTGTGAGTAAAGTATTCGGTTTCAGGTGTTCTTGTATTATAACATGTTTATTAATTTAGTAAACCTTCTAAGTATTCAAACGATGAATCGAGGCTAGTTACAGCACAAGACTTGCAACATCGGCTACTTGTTCTAATTAGACTAGTCTGAACACTGATTAAAGCGTACTAGTCTGTGTGCATCCAATTGGTCCCTTTGGTCCAGTTTCCAAATGGTTTTTAGGATAGTCGACCTCTTCAGATAAGTTTCTCCATTTGGTCCCTTTGGTCCAGTTCCCAAATGGTCCACTTACCCGAGTGTGATCACGAATATCTAAGGAAGAGCTTACGAATTTGGACCCTTATGGTCACATTTCCAAATGGTTTACTCGACCTTAAACATTCTAACTTTTATATATGGCACATAGAACAAGCATTGAATACAGAGAAAATAAACTAAACTAATTAAACATTAAATAATACAAGATTGTACCTTCCGCCGAATGAGGAGTTTAGCTACGCCTATCCATGGAAGAGTAGCGCATAGCAAAGTATCGTAACTTTATTGATCAAAACCAAACTTACAAAGTATTACAATTTCTAGAGAGATAAGTTGTGAAGTGTGGTGGTGATGATTTGTGAAGAGGTGAAGCCTCAATTTATAGGAAATGGGGAGGAGCAATGGAGGGCTTGGATGGAGGCAAGTGTTTTTACACCAAGGGTGGAGGAGGAGGCAAGGAGGATGTGGTGGAGGAGACACCACATGGCACCACCTTGTGGACTCCAAAGAGCCGCCGGTTGGGGGAAGAAAAGGGGGAGGTTTCTTTCCCTTGGCCACCTCTTGCCAAGGTCTTCAAGTCATCCAAGGAGGAGAAAGGGAGGAGGCCACCCATGACTCATCATCTCTCATCTAGCCGCCGGTCATGGAGGAGGAAATGGATGAGTTTTGACAGTTTTGTACAGTCTTTACAAAACTATCAATTCAATTCCTCTCCGGTCTGACTTTGATTATTCCTCGGTTGGATTTAATTTGAGTAATCCTTGGTCAGAATCTTTAGATTTCTTCGTTCAGCGTCTGATATTGACCTCGGACTGACTCTTGTTATCTTTTCAGTGTAAAATCCTCTCCTTAGCGTGTTTTCTCTCTAGACTCCAAAATGCCCTGCAAATGCATTTCGGTACTAACAACCAGAAGTTAAATATACAAACAGTCTAATTTGGTGGGTTTTACTGTGTTTATGATTCGTATAATTATGGTCCATCAGATAACCCCACACTTTTAGTTGTTCATCCCGAACAATGCTTTTAAAGGTGGCACTCTATGCAAGTTTGGTTTTTAAAATATGAAAATTAGACTGTGATACTAGACTTATCCTAATTCATGCATCACTACTTATTACTAAATTAAACCGTATAAATATGTAGGAGTAATTTGATACTTGTACCTCCGTGCCGAGATGCAAATTATATTGGATGTCTCGGGAGATAGCTCTTTTCAGGTCCAGGCTGGCATCCTCCGGATTGTCTCGCACTATATGGTTTTCTTGTAGCTTTCTCTAGCACGTGATTCGATTCGGGTTTCAGTGAGTTGAGCCTTTTTAATTTCTTTCTTTTTGGCGATGGACTGCTTTTTGTAGTGAATTGGTCTTTGGCTTTTGGCCTTGGATTTGACTTTTGAGAACTTCACTTTTTTGTTGGTTAAAACCTTCACAATATTGGGCTCTAGGCCTCTTGATTTGCTTCTTCGAGCTTTTGCTTCTTTGTGATTGCAAGTCCATTTTTTTCGCCTTTTTGGGAGGTCCAATCATCGCCCGCGAGCATATGGAAATACCTCCCCGCTCCTCTCGTCTTCGTCGTTTTGCGCGGGTCAAGTTGAGGGTCGCTCATCTATTTTCTCGGCTATTTTGACTAGAGAGACGACGGTCTGATTCCCGTCCTCGCCTTTGCATAGATGCTTCCTGGCGGAGTTGACTTCAATTATTCACTGAAACCTGAAGTGCAGCCTCCACTGACTTCGAAAACCATATAGTTTGATTCGATCCTTCGAATGCTTGCCAAGTCCTTCGAGGGCATTTCTATCAACTCCACATCCCTGGTTATCTTAGCACAAAGGGACAAATGAAAAATTACATCCTAAGTTTTTAGACAGTTGAATTTTCACAAGGTTAATGCATGAATTATGACTTATCTTTTTCACATTCTTAAGTTCATATTTTCAAAAAGATACACTAAAAAAGAAAAATATTTTATTTATGTACACATGCGGATCTCACCCCACACTTTTGAACGAAGTTCAAAAGCCATGCAAGCAGTTGTTATACGAGAAGGAAATGATATTAAGGAAAAGGAAAGACAGAACTCCCTTAAAGGTGTCGAGCGAACGACAAGGCTCGAGTCTGGATAATCGGGGGACTTTGGCTGGGGCATTGATCTTTTGGCATAGGCCTGACTGGCTTAATGTTGCACCCACGTCCGATTCCTGAATAATCAATTCTTCTACGCACCAAGTGGGTGAGAGCGACTTATTGAAAAAGTAAATGACAGAAAATAAAAGTGCAGAAAGTAAGATAGTGTCGGGTTACCTCCCGACCAGTGCACTTGTTTAACGTCATTGGCTCGACACTACCTCGTTCTGGATCATTGGTTGGGGTCCCATGGGTGGCTGAGGTCATACTTCTTGATTCCACCGACTTTGATTCTTGCGGTGAGTCTTCCTGATTTTTTAGCAGATGACGGGTTTGGGTCCAGTTCTGATGGTATCTCCTTCCAACGTCTCTGAGAAGGCGAGGGACCTTTCACTATCAGCTTTTTGAACTGGGTTTTCTCCTGTTTAGGGCTGCCTTGTCCAGTCATGGCGAAAGCGTGCTCCATGTAGGAGTCATTCTGCTCAGGCCCTCTTCCCATCCGCTTTTCAGCCTCTTCTTGGATCGCATAGTTCTCTGCGATTTGCTTGTTGATTGATGGGAAGAGTTGGGATGGTCGCATCTTAAGGCTTGGTCCTGCCTCGTCATGTCCGTCTGTGGGGACCTGGTTGTAGATGGTCTCGGAAGCTTGGGTGAAGAAAGCTGGGTATGGCTCGGGCAGCATACTGGTGGTATTCTGGACTTCATCCATTGCTGACACGGCGTTCTGTTCCCATGAAGGTTCATTACTCCCGAAGCTTTCTATGTCTGATACTTTCGATGGTTCTGGAGTATCTTCTTCATCTGTCTCTGGACCAGCCTCTTGCATTTGTATTCCTCCGTCAGCTTGGGGAATTTGTTGTATGGTTGCAGCCAGGTTGTTTATGAGGTTCCATACATCGGCAATGGTGAAGTTCCTAGCTGAACTCCTCATTGCTTTGTTAAGCCTTGTCAGATCATCGGATTTCATCCCACGAAGAAATTTTTGAAGGAGAACCTTCTTCGTGAATCCATGGTGCGGGCAGCTTGAGATGATGGCGTCATAGTTTGCATAGTATTCGCCCAAGGTCTCATCCCGGGATTGTTGAAGGTTCATGATCCTTTCGCGGGTTTGTTGTCGTAAGGATGGGGGGAGAATTCCCTTAGGAATGGAACGCTAATGTCCATGAAACGTTCTGCATTCCAGGCTGTTGATGTGTAGTACCAGATGGTTGCGAAGTCGGTTAGAGAGAATTTAAAGCAGTTAAGCTTAAACTCTTCTAATCGTTCCTCCTCAGGTCTTATGATACTGCATACATGGTGGAAGTTTCTGCAGTGCAGCACTGGATCTTCTCCTTCAGTACCTCCGAACAGGGGGAGGTGGCGTGTTGTCCATGCGTACGTGATCGGTTGCGTCATGAAGAAATATATAAAAAGAAAGGGGGGAGAACGGAACAACTTATCCGACAGCTAATTCCCCGGCAACGGCGCCAATTTGACAGTCACTGCCTTGTCGTGAGGCAATGTTGCACAAATAAATTTATAAGACCGCACTCGTGGCTTAACTATTTTTTAGGTAGTACGTGGTAAGTACGGGTCGAACCCAAGGGAATTAGGGGAATAGGTTGTTCCTTTAAAACTATACTAGCGATGGACATGTTTTACGTTGATTGAGCTTTTAGCGTGATTAACTAAGCTACTGTTTTTGGTTTTTTGGTTTTTTGTGCGGAAAGTAAATTACAGAAATTAAATGATTAATTACAAAGAGGGACTTACAGTGGGTGATGCGTGATTGTTGATTCCTCCGGTATATGAGTGGTTGATGGTTGCGGTTGATTGAGCAGTTTACAAAAGTAAGTACAGGGGGGTTTAACAGTTGTGAGTAAAGTATTCGGTTTCAGGTGTTCTTGTATTATAACATGTTTATTAATTTAGTAAACCTTCTAAGTATTCAAACGATGAATCGAGGCTAGTTACAGCATAAGACTTGCAACATCGGCTACTTGTTCTAATTAGACTAGTCTGAACACTGATTAAAGCGTACTAGTCTGTGTGCATCCAATTGGTCCCTTTGGTCCAGTTTCCAAATGGTTTTTAGGATAGTCGACCTCTTCAGATAAGTTTCTCCATTTGGTCCCTTTGGTCCAGTTCCCAAATGGTCCACTTACCCGAGTGTGATCACGAATATCTAAGGAAGAGCTTACGAATTTGGACCCTTATGGTCACATTTCCAAATGGTTTACTCGACCTTAAACATTCTAACTTTTATATATGGCACATAGAACAAGCATTGAATACAGAGAAAATAAACTAAACTAATTAAACATTAAATAATACAAGATTGTACCTTCCGCCGAATGAGGAGTTTAGCTACGCCTATCCATGGAAGAGTAGCGCATAGCAAAGTATCGTAACTTTATTGATCACCACCAAACTTAAAAGTATTACAATTTCTAGAGAGATAAGTTGTGAAGTGTGGTGGTGATGATTTGTGAAGAGGTGAAGCCTCAATTTATAGGAAATGGGGAGGAGCAATGGAGGGCTTGGATGGAGGCAAGTGTTTTTACATCAAGGGTGGAGGAGGAGGCAAGGAGGATGTGGTGGAGGAGACACCACATGGCACCACCTTGTGGACTCCAAAGAGCCGCCGGTTGGGGGGAAGAAAAGGGGGAGGTTTCTTTCCCTTGGCCACCTCTTGCCAAGGTCTTCAAGTCATCCAAGGAGGAGAAAGGGAGGAGGCCACCCATGACTCATCATCTCTCATCTAGCCGCCGGTCATGGAGGAGGAAATGGATGAGTTTTGACAGTTTATTACAGTCTTTACAAAACTATCAATTCAATTCCTCTCCGGTCTGACTTTGATTATTCCTCAGTTGGATTTAATTTGAGTAATCCTTGGTCAGAATCTTTAGATTTCTTCGTTCAGCGTCTGATATTGACCTCGGATTGACTCTTGTTATCTTTTCAGCGTAAAATCCTCTCCTTAGCGTGTTTTCTCTCTAGACTCCAAAATGCCCTGCAAATGCATTTCGGTACTAACAACCAGAAGTTAAATAGACAAACAGTCTAATTTGGTGGGTTTTACTGTGTTTATGATTCGTATAATTATGGTCCATCAGTCCTCATTGTCGAGCTGCCCAAATCAGTCCCGGACTTCACTACCGAACTGTCCAAGGCTGGCCCGGTACACATTTCCAATCTGTCCGAGGAAGTCCCGGTCCTAACTGACGAGTTGCCCGAGACATACCCGGACCTAACTGCCGAGTTGCCCAAATCAGACCCGGACCTCAGTATGATTGCCCCCAGAGACCATATGGAGGACGAGGATGAGGACCCATGGTTGCCTAAAGAAGAGCTCCACTCAGATTGCCCCAGGGAGTTAGAAGAAAAAATGCCCAATTCAGTCCCGGTCCTCATCACCAATCTGCCCGAGGAAATCATGCTAGTCCAGCACCTCATTGCCGAGTTGCCTGAGACAGTCCCGATGCTCGCTGCCGAACTATCCGAGAAAGGCATTGTCCTCCCTACCGAGCTGGCCAAGGCGCCCGAGCTGCCCGAGACAAACCCGGTCCTCATGGACGGGCTGGTAGAGACAGGCCCGGTCCTTGTGGTTGAAGTCCCATAACTTGACCCTTCATGTTTTATGCAGATCATAGCCACCGAAGATCATGTAGTCAATGATGATGAGGTGCAAGGGGAGTTGGAGGCAAAACGTGAGCCAGAAGAGCCGAAGATGGAGCACTCACTCACCACGAGCCCGGAAAAGTCACTCGTTCTAGGACGACCATTCGTAGCTGCCACAAAGAAGAGGCTTCACATGGTAACATGCTTGATGTCACCCATGGTTGATGGCACAATGCTGAACTTCCAAACTTGCAAAGGTGCTAACCATCCGAACATGAAGAAGAGACAAAGGCATGGCCCAAAGGAATGGAAGCCCGAAAGGAGGAACACAAGGCCACGGCTCAATGGACCAGCAGCTATGGTCAAGGAGCCCTCATCTTCTCGGCTGTATGTGGAAAAGAACCCACCGGACCAACGGAGACTAGAACCAAGCACATCACTCCATGTGTTCTTTGGGCGGAGTAAAAGGGCAGCCGAGAAGAAGTTTGACCTAACTCACACATGGGATCCCAACCTATGATCCATAAGTGAGGTACCGTCGAGCCAACGACGTTAAACAAAGGCACTTGCCGGGAGGTAACCCGGCATGTTCAGTTTTTTAGTTCATTTTACTTATGTCGTTTAGTTTTTAGCCTTAAGTCATATTCACCCCCTTGGTATTTGGAAAGGAATGATCTATTCATATAGGAACCGGGTCCGGGACATGTTCAAGCAAATATCGGGCTGCACCGAGGAATGCCGGGCTGCGCCGAGGAATGCCGGGCTGCGCCCGAGGAACCTATTCCCAGCCGAGCTCCCTCGAGCATCAACCGTTTCATGTTGTTCTGAGCCTTGTCGTTTGCTCACATAGCCACGACAATGCAACGACACTATAAAGGGAGTTCCGTTCGACCCTTATTTTTCATGTCATTTCCTTTCCCTTTAATTGACTTGCATTTTGTGTTTTGAACTAAGTCGTTCCGTGAGGAACGGCTTTGTTCAAAAGTGTGGGGGTGATTGATTAGTCTTGTACATATTAGTCATTGCACATAGTAGTTAGCACGTTTTCCTTTTGCCTTAAAATTGTTATCTTTTTGAAAATACAAACTTTCATGATGTGAAAATAGATAGATCCGATTCATGCATTTCCTTGTGAAAACTAAATTGTGTAAAAATATGTGAATTTAGCTCTTCACTTGTCTTTGTGTGCCAAGATAAACTTAGGATGTGGAGTTGAAAGAAATGCCCTAGAGAGGCTTGACAAGCACTCAAGGGACCGGACCCTTACTTTATGGTTATGTGAAGATTGTGGAGGCTAGCACTTCGGGCTTGTTGGTGAAGAGTGAACTCTGCCATGCAGCATCTATGCAAGAGGCGGGACGGGAATCAAACCGTCCATTCTCTAGTCCAAAGTAGCCGAGAAAATAGATGAGCGACCCTCATCTTGACCCGCGCGAAAAGGGCAAGGATGAGAAAGAGCGGAGAGGTATTTCCATATTCTCTCGGGCGATGATTGGACCTCCCAAAAGGTGAAGAAAATGGACATGCAAATTCTCATCAAAGGAGCAAAGCTCAAAGAAAGAAAAAAAATCAGCCAAGTGGTGAAATCAAACCGAAGCAAAAGTGAAGTACTCAAAGAGTCATATCAAAGGCCGAAGGCCAAACCTCACTACAAAAAGATGTCCAACCACGCAAACAAAGAAAAAGAGCTCAACCCAATTTGCCCGAATCAATCACGTGCTAGAAGAAGCAAGTAACATAACCATATAGTAAGATCGGATCCAAGAGTGCAGTTCAAAGGCCTAAAAAGGACTATCTCCCAATCATCCAAATTGGTTTGCATCTCGGCTCAAAGGTACAAGTATGAAGTTACTTTCATATGTGAGCACAATTTCTTTTGGTAGCAAGTAAGTTATGCATGCAAAAGGTGAAGTCTAGATTCACATCTGATGTTCCCATGATTGGCATGTATGTGGCAAAACGGCTTTAGACAGTTCAAGCTGCAGTTCAAACACATAACTGGAAGAGAAGTACGGTGTACAGAAGACGCATGACCCGGATTCTGTTGCATGATCTAGATTCGGTTTCTTCTGAAGATTCTGAAGATCTTTTCGGTTGGAGTCGGTCAGTGAAGAAACAAATATTCGAGATGTCATTCGAATATTTCCTTACCAGAATTAAAGACCGACTGCGAATTTTTCGAAGAAGATATCTGATGGATGCACAGTCGTCGTGTGCAAACGTCAAGAATAAATTTATAAGTCTACTACTCGCGACTTCACTACTGGGTAGCAAGTGGTAAGTAGGGGTCGAACCCAAGGGAATTAGGGGGATACGTGTTCTTTGAGGGATTGTACAGGGAGGGAGCGTGTTTTTAGGTTTATTGAGGTTTTAGTGCGGAAAACTAAGTGTTTTTTTTGTTGGTTTTGGTTTTTAGTGCGGAAAAGTAAATGACAGAAAAGTAAATACTGAAAATAAAAGAGAAGACTTACAGCGGTTGTTGCGTGATTGGCAAGTCTTCCGGGAGGTCAGCAGTTGATAAGGCAGTTTATACTAAGGAAGTAAATGCAGGTGGTGTTTAAATCTAAGGAAAGCATTTGGTTTCGGGGGCCTTGTATCATAGCCTGTTTATCATTGACCTTTAGTGATCCTACTAAGTATTCAAACGTGTATCAAGGCCATTTCAAGCGCTCGATTTGCACACACAGTCTAGCCCATTTCAAGGTCGTAGAGCACTTGTTCTATTCAGACTAGCACCCCATTTCAAGGTATACTAGCCTATGTGCATCCATTTGATCAATCATTTTCGATCAAACCAAATGGTGTTTAAAAGAGGTCGAACTCCTCAGATAAGCTTTGCCATTTCAAGCATCCACTTACCCGAGTATGTTCACGAACCCCCACGGAAGAGTTTTTCCATTTCAAGCATCCACTCAACCTTGGAAGTTCTGACCTAATATATGGCACATAGAACAAGTTTTGAATACAAAAAAGAGGCACTAAGAGTATAGCCTAAAACATTTTATGATACAAGTACACCCCTTCAACCAAATGAAGAGTTTAGCTACGAATATCCATAGAGGTGGATACCATAGCTAAGTACTCGAGGGTTTTTGAAAGACAGTAAGTAAAGGAGAATACTCAAGAACCAACAGGAGTATTCTCAAAAACTACTAGAATACTCAAGAACTGACAGGAGTATTATAGATTTTATAACAAAAGCTTACAGAGTAGTGCTGAAATCTAGAGAGATAAGTGATGGATGATGATGGTGTTGTGTATTGGATGAAGATTACAAAGGAGGGGAGGTTGTATTTATAGGCCAAGGAGGAGGAGAAGATGTGGTGGAGAGCAAAGACACTTGGCACAAGGTTGTGGAGAGGCCTTTAGCCGCCCATGTGAGGAGGAGCCTCCTCCCATTTAGCCGCCCCCCCATGTGAGGAGGAGCCTCCTCCCCTTAGCCGCCCATGTGTGAGGAAGAGAAGAGGTTTTGTGATCTTTTCCAAAAGCCATCGGCTCCTTTCAGCTCTGGTCTGACTCTGGTTGCTCTTCGGTTGGATTTGTTTTGAGTGATTCCATGTCAGGTTCATGATATTTCTTCAGTCGGCATCTGGTCGTGACCTTGGAATGACTCGTAATATCTTTTTAGCGTAAAAACTCCTCCTTAGCCTGTATTCTCTCTAGACTCCAAAATACCCTGTAGATAAATATCGGAACTAACAAGCAAAAGTTAAATCGACAAACAGTCTAATTTGGTGGGTTTAACTGTGTTTATGATTCATACAATTATGGTCCATCAGATCACCCCACACTTTTAGTTGTTCGTCCCGAACAATGCTATTAAATGGCGGCACACTATCTAAGTAAACTTTTAAAATATGAAAGTGAGACTGTGGGACTAGATTTATCCTAATTCATGCATTACTACTTATTACCAAATTAAACCGTGTAAATAAATAGAAGAAACTTGATACTTGTACCTCCGTGCCGAGATGCAAATTAATTCGGATGTTTCGGGAGATAGCCCTTTTCAGGCTCCTGGACTGCATTCTCAGGACCGACTCGCACTATATGGTTTCCTTGTAGCTTTCTCTAGCACGTGATTCGGTTCGGGTTTCACTGAGTTGAGCCTTTTTGATTTTCTTTTTTGGAGAGGGACAGCTTTTTTGTAGTGAATCGGCCTTTGGCCTTTGATTTGACTCTTTGAGTACTTCACTTTTGTTCGGTTAAAACCTTCACAATTTTGGGCCTTTGGCCTCTTGATTTGCTCTTTGAGCTTTTGCCTTTTTGTGGCTTGCTAGTCCATTTTCTCAAGCCTTTTTGGGAGGTCCAATCATCGCCCGCGAGCATATGGAAATACCTCCCCGCTCTCTCTCATCCTTGCCGTTTCACACGAGTCAAAATGAGGGTCGCTCATTTATTTTCCCGGCTACGTTGACTAGAGATAGGACGGTTTGATTCCCGTCCCACCTTTTTTCTTTTTGCATAAACACTGCATGGCGGAGATGACTTCTGACTCAATTGAAACCCGAAGTGCAGCCTCCACTGACTTCGAAAACCATATAGCGAAATTCAGTCCTTCGATTGCTTGCCAAGCCTCTCTAGGGCATTTTTTATCAACTCCACATCCCCTGTTTATCTCAGCACAAAGGGACAAATGAGAAGTTACATTCTAAGTTTTTAAACAGTTGAATTTTCACAAGGTTATTGCATGAATTATGATCTATCTTTTTCACATTCTCAATTTCATATTTTCAAAAAGATAATATTAAGGGAAAAGGAAAAGAAAAACATGTTATGTACACAGGCGGTTCTCACCCCACACTTTTGAACGAAGGCATGCCTTTCAGCAAGACTTAGTTCAAAAGCCATGCAAGCAGACAATTATGAGAAGGAAATGACATTAAGGAAAAGGGAAGAACAGAACTCCCTTTAAAGTGTCGAGTGAACGACATGGCATGAGGCTGGATAATCGAGAGAGTTCAGCTGGGGCCTTGAACTCTTGGCATAGGCCTGGTTGGCTTGATGTTGCACCCATAATCGATTCCTAAATAGTCATTTCATTCTATGCACCAAGTGGGTGAGAGCGACTTATTGGTAAAAACTAAATGACAAAAAATAAAAGTACTGAAAGTAAGATAGGTGTCGGGTTACCTCCCGACCAGTGCCTTTGTTTAACGTCGTTGGGTCGACGCATGGGGATCACTGGTTTGGATCCCATGGGTGGCTCAGGTCGTATTTTGCCACTGTTCCTGTGTTGATTTTTGCCTTGCCTTTCCCTGATTTCTTGTGAGATGATGTGCTTGGGTCCTGTTCCCATTGTTCTGGTGATTTCTCCTTCCAACGTCTCTGAGAAGGTGAGGGACTTTTTACTACAAGTTTCTTGAATCGGGTTTTCTGGTGTTTAGAGCTGCCTTGTCCAGTCATGGCAAAAACATGCTCCATCGAGGAGTCGTTCTGCTCAGGCCCTTTTCCCATCCTCCTTTTAGCCTCTTCATGGATCACATAGTTCTCTGCTATTTGCTTATTGATCAAGGGGAAAAGTTGGGAAGCTTGCATCTTAAGGCTTGGTTCTGCCTCGTTACGTCCATCTGTGAGGATTTGGTCGTAGATGGTCTCTGTTGCTCTGGTAATGATAGTTGGGTATGACTCGGGTAGCTTGCCAGTGGTGTTTTGGACTTCTTCTTTTGTTGGCACCGCCTCGAGTTCCCATGAGGGTTTTCCTCGTTGCTTCCGATGCTTTCTATGTCTGATTCTTCCGATGGCTCGGGAGTATTTTCTTCATCTGTCTCTGGACCAGCCTCTTCTATCTGCATTCCTCTGTCAGCTTGGGGTATTCATTTTGTGGCTGCGGCCAGGTCATCTATGAGGTTCCACATGTCTGCCATGGATAAGTTCCCGGCTGATCTTCTCATTGCTTCGTTAATCCTTGTCAGCTCACCGGCCCTCATCCCATGAAGAAATTTTTGAAGAAGAACTTTCTTCGTGAATCCATGGTGTGGGCAGCTTGAGACGATGGTGTCATAGTTCGTGTAGTATTCGTCCAAAGTCTCATCCCAGGATTGTTGCAGGCACATGATCTTTTCACGGGTTTTTTGGCGTAAGGATGGGGGGGAGAATTCCTTCAGGAATGGAACGCAAAGGTCCACAAAATATTCTGCACGACTAGCGGTTGATGTGTAATACCAAATCGTCGCAAAATCAGTTAAAGAGAATTTGAAGCATTTAAGCTTAAATTCCTCTAACATTTCATTTTCAGGTTTTATGTGGCGGCAAATGTGGTGAAAGTTTCGGCAATGTTGTACTGGGTCTTCTCCATCCGTACCTCCGAACAGAGGAAGATGTCGCGTTGTCCATGCATACATAGTGTGTAGCGTGATGAAGAAACGAGAAGGGAAAGGAAAGAACAACTAATCCGACGGCTAATTCCCCGGCAACGGCGCCAATTTTGGCGGATGCACAATCGTCGTGTGCAAACGTCAAGAATAAATTTATAAGTCCGCTACTCGCGACTTCACTACTGGGTAGCAAGTGGCAAGTAGGGGTCGAACCCAAGGGAATTAGGGGATAAGTGTTCTGTGAGGGATTGTACAGGGAGGGAGCGTGTTTTTAGGTTGATTGAGGTTTTAGTGCGGAAAAGTAAGTGTTTTTTTGGTTGGTTTTGGTTTTTAGTGCGGAAAAGTAAATACTGAAAATAAAAGAGAAGACTTACAGCGGTTGTTGCGTGATTGGCAAGTCTTCCGGGAGGTCAGCAGTTGATAAGGCAGTTTATACTAAGGAAGTAAATGCAGGTGGTGTTTAAATCTAAGGAAAGCATTTGGTTTCGGGGGCCTTGTATCATAGCCTGTTTATCATTGACCTTTAGTGATCCTACTAAGTATTCAAACGTGTATCAAGGCCATTTCAAGTGCTCGATTTGCACACACTGTCTAGCCCATTTCAAGGTCGTAGAGCACTTGTTCTATTCAGACTAGCACCCCATTTCAAGGTATACTAGCCTATGTGCATCCATTTGATCAATCATTTCCGATCAAACCAAATGGTGTTTAAAAGAGGTCGAACTCCTCAGATAAGCTTTGCCATTTCAAGCATCCACTTACCCGAGTATGTTCACGAACCCCCACGGAAGAGTTTTGCCATTTCAAGCATCCACTCAACCTTGGAAGTTCTGACCTAATATATGGCACATAGAACAAGTTTTGAATACAAAGAAGAGGCACTAAGAGTATAGCATAAAACATTTTATGATACAAGTACACCCCTTCAACCGAATGAAGAGTTTAGCTACGAATATCCATAGAGGTGGATACCATAGCTAAGTACTCGAGGGTTTTTGAAAGACAGTAAGTAAAGGAGAATACTCAAGAACCAACAGGAGTATTCTCAAAAACTACTAGAACACTCAAGAACCGACAGGAGTATTATAGATTTTATAACAAAAGCTTACAAAGTAGTGCCCAAATCTAGAGAGATAAGTGATGGATGATGATGGTGTTGTGTATTGGATGAAGATTACAAAGGAGGGGAGGTTGTATTTATAGGCCAAGGAGGAGGAGAAGATGTGGTGGAGAGCAAAGACACTTGGCACAAGGTTGTGGAGAGGCCTTTAGCCGCCCATGTGAGGAGGAGCCTCCTCCCATTTAGCCGCCCCCCCCCCCCATGTGAGGAGGAGCCTCCTCCCCTTAGCCGCCCATGTGTGAGGAAGAGAAGAGGTTTTGTGATCTTTTCCAAAAGCCATCGGCTCCTTTCAGCTCCGGTCTGACTCTGTTTGCTCTTCGGTTGGATTTGTTTTGAGTGATTCCATGTCAGGTTCATGATATTTCTTCAGTCGGCATCTGGTCGTGACCTTGGAATGACTCGTAATATCTTTTTAGCGTAAAAACTCCTCCTTAGCCTGTATTCTCTCAAGACTCCAAAATACCCTGTAGATAAATATCGGAACTAACAAGCAAAAGTTAAATAGACAAACAGTCTAATTTGGTGGGTTTAACTGTGTTTATGATTCATGCAATTATGGTCCATCAACATCTCTTGAAGATGTCAACGAGATTGGTTTTTGATTGGAGTCCCGAAGATGTCGACGAGATTAATTGATTAGAGCCAATCGATAAATCATCACCGAAGATCAGATAGGCGATCAAATCTATGCAGATTGGCTGAGAGAGTATCGGATGACTTGGGGTGGAAGTCATCTTTGAAGATTGGATGAAGATTGAATATTCTGCAAATATTATCTCCGAAATATTTGACAGGATGTTCAGATCGGATCTGGGCTTCACCAACGCCTATAAAGAGAAGGCTAGGGCGTCCAGATTAGTCGTCGCTTCCTGAGAGAAAAGATAAACACGATAGTTCGTGAGATTGGGGGAGAAGCGACGGTTGGCCATTCCACATCGGAATATCAGCGCCAAAGCAACAGTCTGATCGGTGTGGTGTTCAGGCTGTACTTGAGGAACAACGTAGTACACACACACACAGCTATCAAGCTACGCCTTTGAGAGAAGGTGACTGGACTTCCGAGAGGTCGAAGACTAGGCTGAGAGGGAAGTCTCGTCCTACCCGTAGGGGATCGAGGGGAGCTGCGGTGAACCGAGATCGCAAATCCGAGAGACGGAGAATCAGAGGCTAGGCGATTACAAACAAGGTGTTGTGTAAGAGTAAGACCACTTGTAGCTCTATTCTCGTAATACAATTTGTGTCCCTTTTAGGGTGTGGGAAACCCCCCAGAGTAGGCGAGGCCGAACTGGGTAACATATCGTGTGTGCTCCCGTTCTCCTTTATTTTCCGGTACTGCTTGATAAACTGTTTAAACAACTGTTGGAACACTACCTGGTAGAGTTCGGTACTGGTCAACTGTGTGTGTCTCAGATATCTTCTCTGATTGCTATATCATCATAAAAGGTGTTCAAGGTCTGTCCCAACTATACCTTGAACATTAGCTTGAACAGGGGATATAATTTCAAATGGAATCAGAGCAAACACTCGACACACTGAGTGGGATCCTTGAACTGTTCAAGATGACTACACATCAAGGACAACTACCCTCGAGCACGGTTCATGATTGGAAGATAGACATGGAAACTTACAGAAGTGAAGATGTTTGCATGGTTGCGTTCAGCTCTTCAAGTCACATGGAGAAAGATCGCTGGTACTTCAATAGCAGATGTTCTGCCCATATGACAGGAGACTCCAGATTTCTTACGCAGATTCGACCTGTTATTAAGAAGCAGTTCGTCACTTTCGGAGACGGAGGAAAGGGACAGGTGATCGGCTGTGGGACATTGAAGGTTCCTGATCTACCTGTCCTCAAAGACACTCTCCTAGTTGAAGGACTGAAAGTGAACCTGATCAGCATAAGTCAACTATGCAACGGAGGATATCATGTCAAATTCACTCACAACTCGTGCCAAGTCCTCGACAAAGATGGAGGAATATTGATGAAAGGAAGCAGAGCAGCCAACATTTATTATCTCATCGGCTCTGCTGGAACAGGTTCTGGTACAGGTGCTGGAACAGCCTGCTTGTCTAGTCAAGCAGATGAGATGTCCCTTTGGCACAGACGGTTGGGGCATCTGAATCTCAAGACATTGAAGAAACTCTGCTCATCTGGACTCATCAGAGGAATGCCAAATGTCAAAGGAAGTCAGGATGTGATGTGTGGAGAATGTCAGATCGGGAAACAGACCAAGGCATCACACCCCAAGATCTCTCAAATCAGCACCAACCGACCTCTGGAACTGATCCATATGGACTTGATGGGACCAATGCAAACTGAGAGCTATGGTGGAAAGAAGTATGTTCTAGTCTGTCTTGACGACTTCACCAGATTCACCTGGACAAGGTTCCTTCGTGACAAGACTGAAACTGCCCAACAATTCATAGAACTTGCTACCCTGATCCAACGAGAAAGGGAAGACAAAGGTGAAAACTGGTGTCCATCAGGAGTGATAATGGCACAGAATTCAAGAATGTTACTATGGGTACCTACTGTACGAAACACGAGATTGCTCATCAGTTCGCATCAGCAATCACCCCTCAGCGGAATGGAGTGGTGGAACGGAAGAATCGTACCATTCAAGAGATGGCCCAGGTGATGATCCATGCCAAAAAGATTCCTCTGAAGTTCTGGTCCGAAGCTATGAATACAGCATGTCACATCATAAATCGAGTTACTATTTGCACTGGAACGGAGAAGACATGCTATGAACTCTGGAAAGGAAAGAAGCCCACTGTCAAATATTTCCACATTTTGGGAAGTGAGTGCTACATTCGGAACGACCGGGAGTACCGACAGAAGCAGGATCCAAAGAGTGATGAGGGGTTCTTTCTTGGGTATTCTTCAAATCGTCGAGCGTACCGGGTGTTCAACAAGCGCACAGGATCAGTCATGGAATCTATAAATGTCAAAGTCAAGGATGAAGTGTTCATACAGGCTGTCTCGGATGACACTGACTACAGTACTAGCACTGTACCTGAGACACTACCATCATCCCAGCAGACTGAGCAGGACCCGACTGAAGGCAACTCTAACAACTTCCCTGAAAATCCCTCATCTGACGAAACCTATATTGTCAACTCTCAGGAGAATGTCACTACGCTACAACCCTCCCGACGAATTGCCAGGGATCACCCAATATCTAAAGTTATTGGATCACCAAGTGACGGAGTTCAAACTCACAGAAATCTGAGCAACCCCAGAGAATTGTCTGCCAGCTCGTGCTTCCTTTCCTCAATAGAGCCAAAAAACGTAATGGAAGCATTACTTGATGAGTATTGGGTCCTTGCCATGAAGGAGGAACTAGAAGAATTTGCTCGAAATGATGTATGTGATTTAGTTCCACGACCTGATGCGGTTAACGTCATTGGCACAAAATGGATTTTCAAAAACAAGTCCGATGCATCAGGGAACATCACAAGAAAAAAACTTGCCTTGTTGCACAAGGATACACTCAGATAGAAGGGATAGACTTTGAGGAAACCTTTGCTCCGGTCGCACGACTTGAAGCCATTCGCCTACTGCTTGCTCTTCTGGCATGTCACTTGAAACTTCGACTGTTCCAGATGGATGTCAAAAGTGCCTTCCTCAACGGATTTCTGAATGAGGAAGTTTACGTTGCTCAGCCGAAAAGATTTGAGGACCCGCATCACCCAGCATCTGTGTACCACCTGAAGAAAGCCTTGTACGATCTCAAACAAGCACCCAGAGCTTGGTATGAGCGCCTCACTGTGTTCCTCGTCGATCATGGATATGTGCGAGTGGGAGTGGACAAGACCCTGTTCATTAAACACACAAGGTCAGATTTTATTATCGCACAAATCTATGTTGACGATATTGTGTTTGGGTCCAATACCCAGAAACTGGTGGATCAGTTTGTAGAACACATGCAGAAGGAGTTCAAGATGAGCATGGTTGGGGAGATGAACTACTTTCTAGGTCTCCAGGTGACTCAGAAGGACGACGACATTTTCATCTCACAAAGCAAGTATGCCAAGAATCTGATAAAGAAATTTGATCTTGAGAAAGCAAGTCACAAACGAACTCCAGCCGCTACTCACATAAAGATAACCAAAGACGAGGCTGGAACGAAGATCGATCTGACGCTGTACAGGAGCATGATTGGAAGCCTCCTGTACTTGACAGCCAGTAGACCAGATATAGCATATGTCGTTGGTGTTTGTGCAAGATACCAGGCGAATCCAATGGAACGCCATCTCCTACAAGTCAAGAGAATCATAAAGTATGTATGCGGGACAGCTGATTTTGGAATCTGGTAAACCAAGGACACCAATCCTCATTTGGTTGGTTACTGCGATGCTGACTGGGTAGGAAACGCTGAAGATCGAAAGAGCACATCTGGAGGATGCTTTTTCTTAGGAAATAACTTAGTTTCCTGGTTCAGCAAAAAGCAAAACAGCATCTCACTGTCTACGGCTGAAGCAGAATACATCGCAGCAGGAAGCAGCTGCACTCAACTACTATGGATGAAGCAGATGTTGTCTGAATACGGAGTTAAACAAGAAGAGATGACCCTGTACTGTGACAATATGAGCGCTATTAGTATCTCGAAGAACCCAGTGCAACACTCCAGGACGAAGCACATAGATATCAGACATCATTTCATCTGAGAGCTGGTTGAACAAAAGGTGGTTACTCTCACGCATGTTACAACAGACAAGCAATTGGCGGACATCTTCACCAAACCTCTTGATGCAGCTCAATTTGAGACACTCAGATCCTCCCAGGGTCTGTGTGTTATCAAGAACTCAGTGTTCCAGATAGTGGTCAGTCACAGGCAGAACACCTGCTCAACAGTTGGGCTGACCACTTATCAACAGGAAGCTGGAACAGAAGGTACATACCTAGAGATTTACATTCTTATATATTCAGAATTCAGACCTATGTCATTATAAAACGAAGGTAAAGAAGAGGCAGTGTCAGATCTGAAAAGAACCGTTCTCAAAGGCACCAAAGGTTGATCGCAATCCAACTGAAGAAAGTGTGCAGGCTGCGATGGAAAATCAGACGATTACTCAACCCTAAATGAGGCAATCCCCTTTGCTCATCCCACGCCACTTCAACCAATACTGTTAAGAAGGAAGTAAAGTCAGCAGGGCTAAGAGTGTGGCTCTGATAAGCAGAAGAATGAGGATGCAAGTGGAGAACTGCAAACTAAGCAATCTGGCAATATGATGGAAGAGTCCCATGCATCCTGCAAGGATGAAGACAAGGATATTGATGATGCTGTCTCAGATATGCAGTAAGGTGGTGAGACAGTGTTACCTCAAGAGTCCTCTAGTTCTTGTGCGGTCCCAAAGAGTGTGTCGATTGAAGCACTGGAAGGACTCATGATGATTTCGTGGAGGATGCTCATGTGATGGTGGATCCCCCAGCTACTCCTGATTTTGTGATAAAGAAAGTCAGTTAATGACGATGCTTCAATGTTGGTGTGGGTCAGAAGATTCAGACCCCTCTGAGAAAGATGACGAGTTTAGTGTACAAGGACCTTGATAAGGTTGTCCAAGATTCGCACAAGGAAGGGACTATCACTCATGAAGGAAATGAGCTTGTCAAGTATACAGAAAGGTCAGACATCGACAAGACTGCTGAGAAGGCATCTCTTGAAGCAGTGTTCCGGGTGCCTAGAGACCAGATAATAGAATTTTTAAGGATAATCGGAACTCAGTATCATTGGGTTATCTGAAAAGGAGAAACCAAGGAAGAAAGTGACCATCCAAGCATGCTCGACTGAAGTATCCTCCGTGAGGAATAGCACGAGCACAGATGCAGGGGGAGCCAGTACACCCAAGAAAAAGGAAGAGGAGTGCTCCAGGATCTGTTCCACCTAGTGTACCAACTGGAGTGTCTGAGCATGGAATGTGGTTTGTCAGTACAGATACAGCAGCTAAGTGGAAGGGAGTGTAGAAAAGAAAGGTCATCCTTGAAAGGCCTCTTAATAAGACGACAGTTCCATTCCAGTAACAGATCTGTCTATACTCTCTGAAGGAAGTAGAGATCATTTAGGAGTTCGAACAGCCGCTAAGACACCTATGTCCGACAGTCTCACGATATGTGTCACGGTCCCAGGCTCTGTTCGAGGGGGAGTTGACAGGATTCCAGATACTGAAGAGTCTAAAGTGCTTCTTCTGATTGCCTGCTCTGATTGATTGGCTGGTTGAATTCGGTTGGACCCCTTGCCAGTTTGTGGCAAAAAGGGGGAGTAGTTCCTGTCTAAAGATAGATTTGGTTTTGCCAAAATGCCAAGGGGGAGATTGATGTTCCCATGATTGGCATGTCTGTGGCAAAACGGCTTTAGACAGTTCAAGTTGTAGTTCAAACACATAACTGGAAGAGAAGTACGGCGTACAGAAGACGCATGACCCGGATTCTGTTGCATGATCTAGATTCGGTTTCTTCTGAAGATTCCGAAGATCTTTTCGGTTGGAGTCGGTCAGTGAAGAAACAAATATTCGAGATGTCATTCGAATATTTCCTTACCAGAATTAAAGACCGACTGGCGAATTTTTCGAAGAAGATATCTCATGAAGATGTCAACAAGATTGGCTTTTGATTGGAGTCCCGAAGATGTCGACGAGATTAATTGATTAGAGCCAATCGATAAATCATCACCGAAGATCAGATAGGCGATCAAATCTATGCAGATTGGCAGAGAGAGTATCGGATGACTTGGGGTGGAAGTCATCTTTGAAGATTGGATGAAGATTAAATATTCTGCAAATATTATCTCCGAAATATTTGACAGGATGTTCAGATCGGATCTGGGCTTCACCAACGCCTATAAAGAGAAGGCTAGGGCGTCCAGATTAGTCGTCGCTTCCTGAGAGAAAAGATAAACACGAGAGTTCGTGAGATTGGGGGAGAAGCGACGGTTGGCCATTCCACATCGGAATATCAGCGCCAAAGCAACAGTCTGATCGGTGTGGTGTTCAGGCTGTACTTGAGGAACAACGTAGTACACACACACACAGCTATCAAGCTATGCCTTTGAGAGAAGGTGACTGGACTTTCGAGAGGTCCAAGACTAAGCTGAGAGGGAAGTCTCGTCCTACCCGTAGGGGATCGAGGGGAGCTGCGGTGAACCGAGATCGCAAATCTGAGAGACGGAGAATCAGAGGCTAGGCGATTACAAACAAGGTGTTGTGTAAGAGTAAGACCACTTGTAGCTCTATTCTCGTAATACAATTTGTGTCCCTTTTAGGGTGTGGGAAACCCCCCAGAGTAGGCGAGGCCGAACTGGGTAACATATCGTGTGTGCTCCCGTTCTCCTTTATTTTCCGGTACTGCTTGATAAACTGTTTAAACAACTGTTGGAACACTACCTGGTAGAGTTCGGTACTGGTCAACTGTGTGTGTCTCAGATATCTTCTCTGATTGCTATATCATCATAAAAGGAGTTCAAGGTCTGTCCCAACTATACCTTGAACATTAGCTTGAACAGGGGATATAATTTCAAATGGTATCAGAGCAAACACTCGACACACTGAGTGGGATCCTTGAACTGTTCAAGATGACTACACAGCAAGGACAACTACCCTCGAGCACGGTTCATGATTGGAAGATAGACATGGAAACTTACAGAAGTGAAGATGTTTGCATGGTTGCGTTCAGCTCTTCAAGTCACATGGAGAAAGATCGCTGGTACTTCGATAGCAGATGTTCTGCCCATATGACAGGAGACTCCAGATTTCTTACGCAGATTCGACCTGTTATTAAGAAGCAGTTCGTCACTTTCGGAGACGGAGGAAAGGGACAGGTGATCGGCTGTGGGACATTGAAGGTTCCTGATCTACCTGTCCTCAAAGACACTCTCCTAGTTGAAGGACTGAAAGTGAACCTGATCAGCATAAGTCAACTATGCGATGGAGGATATCATGTCAAATTCACTCACAACTCGTGCCAAGTCCTCGACAAAGATGGAGGAATATTGATGAAAGGAAGTAGAGCAGCCAACAATTATTATCTAATCGGCTCTGCTGGAACAGGTTCTGGTACAGGTGCTGGAACAGCCTGCTAGTCTAGTCAAGCAGATGAGATGTCCCTTTGGCACAAACGGTTGGGGCATCTGAATCTCAAGACATTGAAGAAACTCTGCTCATTTCGACTCATCAGAGGAATGCCAAATGTCAAAGGAAGTCAGGATGTGATGTGTGGAGAATGTCAGATCGGGAAACATACCAAGGCATCACACCCCAAGATCTCTCAAATCAGCACCAACCGACCTCTGGAACTGATCCATATGGACTTGATGGGACTAATGCAAACTGAGAGCTATGGTGGAAAGAAGTATGTTCTAGTCTGTCTTGACGACTTCACTAGATTCACCTGGACAAGGTTCCTTCGTGACAAGACTGAAACTGCCCAACAATTCATAGAACTTGCTACCCTGATCCAACGAGAAAGGGAAGACAAAGGTGAAAACTGGTGTCCATCAGGAGTGATAATGGCACAGAATTCAAGAATGTTACTATGGGTACCTACTGTACGAAACACGAGATTGCTCATCAGTTCGCATCAGCAATCACCCCTCAGCGGAATGGAGTGGTGGAACGGAAGAATCGTACCATTCAAGAGATGGCCCAGGTGATGATCCATGCCAAAAAGATTCCTCTGAAGTTCTGGTCCGAAGCTATGAATACAGCATGTCACATCATAAATCGAGTTACTATTTGCACTGGAACGGAGAAGACATGCTATGAACTCTGGAAAGGAAAGAAGCCCACTGTCAAATATTTCCACATTTTTGGAAGTGAGTTCTACATTCGGAACGACCGGGAGTACCGACAGAAGCTGGATCCAAAGAGTGATGAGGGGTTCTTTCTTGGGTATTCTTCAAATCGTCGAGCGTACCGGGTGTTCAACAAGCGCACAGGATCAGTCATGGAATATATAAATGTCAAAGTCAAGGATGAAGTGTTCATACAGGCTGTCTCGGATGACACTGACTACAGTACTAGCACTGTACCTGAGACACTACCATCATCCCAGCAGACTGAGCATGACCCGACTGAAGGCAACTCTAACAACTTCCCTGAAAATCCCTCATCTGACGAAACCGATATTGTCAACTCTCAGGAGAATGTCACTACGCTACAACCCTCCCGACGAATTGCCAGGGATCACCCAATATCTGAAGTTATTGGATCACCAAGTGACGGAGTTCAAACTCGCAGAAATCTGAGCAACCCCAGAGAATTGTCTGCCAGCTCGTGCTTCCTTTCCTCAATAGAGCCAAAAACGTAATGGAAGCATGACTTGATGAGTATTGGGTCCTTGCCATGAAGGAGGAACTGGAAGAATTTGCTCGAAATGATGTATGTGATTTAGTTCCACGACCTGATGCGGTTAACGTCATTGGCACAAAATGGATTTTCAAAAACAAGTCCGATGCATCAGGGAACATCACAAGAAAAAAACTTGCCTTGTTGCACAAGGATACACTCAGATAGAAGGGATAGACTTTGAGGAAACCTTTGCTCCGGTCGCACGACTTGAAGCCATTCGCCTACTGCTTGCTCTGGCATGTCACTTGAAATTTCAACTGTTCCAGATGGATGTCAAAAGTGCCTTCCTCAACGGATTTCTGAATGAGGAAGTTTACGTTGCTCAGCCGAAAAGATTTGAGGACCCGCATCACCCAGCATCTGTGTACCACCTGAAGAAAGCCTTGTACGATCTCAAACAAGCACCCAGAGCTTGGTATGAGCGCCTCACTGTGTTCCTCGTCGATCATGGATATGTGCGAGTGGGAGTGGACAAGACCCTGTTCGTTAAACACACGAGGTCAGATTTTATTATCGCACAAATCTATGTTGACGATATTGTGTTTGGGTCCAATACCCAGAAACTGGTGGATCAGTTTGTAGAACAGATGCAGAAGGAGTTCAAGATGAGCATGGTTGGGGAGATGAACTACTTTCTAGGTCTCCAGGTGACTCAGAAGGACGACGACATTTTCATCTCACAAAGCAAGTATGCCAAGAATCTGATAAAGTAATTTGATCTTGAGAAAGCAAGTCACAAACGAACTCCAGCCGCTACTCACATAAAGATAACCAAAGACGAGGCTGGAACGAAGATCGATCTGACGCTGTACAGGAGCATGATTGGAAGCCTCCTGTACTTGACAGCTAGTAGACCAGATATAGCATATGTCGTTGGTGTTTGTGCAAGATACCAGGCGGATCCAAAGGAAAGCCATCTCCTACAAGTCAAGAGATTCATAAAGTATGTATGCGGGACAGCTGATTTTGGAATCTGGTATACCAAGGACACCAATCCTCATTTGGTTGGTTACTGCGATGCTGACTGGGTAGGAAACGCTGAAGATCGAAAGAGCACATCTGGAGGATGCTTTTTCTTAGGAAATAACTTAGTTTCCTGGTTCAGCAAAAAGCAAAACAGCATCTCACTATCTACGGCTGAAGCAGAATACATCGCAGCAGGAAGCAGCTGCACTCAACTACTATGGATGAAGCAGATGTTGTCTGAATACGGAGTTAAACAAGAAGAGATGACCCTGTACTGTGACAATATGAGCGCTATTAGTATCTTGAAGAACCCAGTGCAACACTCCAGGACGAAGCACATAGACATCAGACATCATTTCATCTGAGAGCTGGTTGAACAAAAGGTGGTTACTCTCACGCATGTTACAACAGACAAGCAATTGGCGGACATCTTCACCAAACCTCTTGATGCAGCTCAATTTGAGACACTCAGATCCTCCCAGGGTCTATGTGTTATCAAGAACTAAGTGTTCCTGATAGTGGTCAGTCACAGGCAGAACACCAGCTCAACAGTTGGGCTGACCACTTATCAACAGGAAGCTGGAACAGAAGGTACATACCTATAGATTTACATTCTTATATATTCAGAATTCAGACCTATGTCATTATAAAACGAAGGTAAAGAAGAGGTAGTGTCAGATCTGAAAAGAACCGTTCTCAAAGGCACCAAAGGTTGATCGCAATCCAACTGATAAAAGTGTGCAGGCTGCGATGGAAAATCAGACGATTACTCAACCCTAAATGAGGCAATCCCCTTTGCTCATCCCACGCCACTTCAACCAATACTGTTAAGAAGGAAGTAAAGTCAGCAGGGCTAAGAGTGTGGCTCTGATAAGCAGAAGAATGAGGATGCAAGTGGAGAACTGCAAACTAAGCAATCTGGCAATATGATGGAAGAGTCCCATGCATCCTGCAAGGATGAAGACAAGGATATTGATGATGCTGTCTCAGATATGCAGTAAGGTGGTGAGACAGTGTTACCTCAAGAGTCCTCTAGTTCTTGTGCGGTCCCAGAGAGTGTGTCGATTGAAGCACTGGAAGGACTCATGATGATTTCGTGGAGGATGCTCATGTGATGGTGGATCCCCCAGCTACTCCTGATTTTGTGATAAAGAAAGTCAGTTAATGACGATGCTTCAATGTTGGTGTGGGTCAGAAGATTCAGACCCCTCTGAGAAAGATGACGAGTTTAGTGTACAAGGACCTTGATAAGGTTGTCCAAGATTTGCACAAGGAAGGGACTATCACTCATGAAGGAAATGAGCTTGTCTAGTATACAGAAAGGTCAGACATCGACAAGACTGCTGAGAAGGCATCTCTTGAAGCAGTGTTCCGGGTGCCTAGAGACCAGATAATAGAATTTTTAAGGATAATCGGAACTCAGTATCATTGGGTTATCTGAAAAGGAGAAACCAAGGAAGAAAGTGACCATCCAAGCATGCTCGACTGAAGTATCCTCCGTGAGGAATAGCACGAGCACAGATGCAGGGGGAGCCAGTACACTCAAGAAAAAGGAAGAGGAGTGCTCCAGGATCTGTTCCACCTAGTGTACCAACTGGAGTGTCTGAGCATGGAATGTGGTTTGTCAGTATAGATAGAGCAGCTAAGTGGAAGAGAGTGTAGAAAAGAAAGGTCATCCTTGAAAGGCCTCTTAATAAGACGACAGTTCCATTCCAGTAACAGATCTGTCTATACTCTCTGAAGGAAGTAGAGATCATTTAGGAGTTCGAACAGCCGCTAAGACACCTATGTCCGACAGTCTCACGATATGTGTCACGGTCCCAGGCTCTGTTCGAGGGGGAGTTGACAGGATTCCAGATACTGAAGAGTCTAAAGTGCTTCTTCTGATTGCCTGCTCTGATTGATTGGCTGGTTGAATTCGGTTGGACCCCTTGCCAGTTTGTGGCAAAAAGGGGGAGTAGTTCCTGTCTAAAGATAGATTTGGTTTTGCCAAAATGCCAAGGGAGAGATTGATGTTCCCATGATTGGCATGTCTGTGGCAAAAGTTACTGTTCACGCCGGAAATACTGTTCATCCATTCTGCGCATCTGTTTTGACTTCGGCTCTCGATTTGGCCTTCCAAACGACCTCGGATGCTCTCGGTGTGAACTAGAGAGTTGTAGGGAATTGAGTCAGCTAAGCAACGCCATGTAGCTCGTATTTTTCTGATCAAAGGTCCATTCCCAGTGCTCCGTCGAGCGTCCAAAGGTCTGATCTGCCATTGTGGTGTTTTTGGCACAAAATGCCGTCTTTAATGCACGTTTCCTCCTAGAGCTTCCGAAACACCTGAAATGCAAAACAACACTAAGAAGTAACTGTTTGCATAATAAAGTGCTGGAATTGATAGGAATTGTTGACTCGATGAGTCGTATAAATACGGCTCATCAAACCACCCCACACTTAAACTTGTTCGTCCCGAACAAGAACTAGGTCATAAGAGGAACGAATAATGTAAACACCACAATGCTTCGGTCATCCTAGACGTGCTACATGGACATGAATCGGTTACTCTAGATCCTGCCCTCTATGCATGCTCGTTACTAATATCCTTGTGCGAAAAACATGGGTTAAAGATACGTGTTACCTTTGGGCCGAGATGCAAATCAATTCGGATGTATCGGGAGATAGCCCTTTTTAGACCAATGAACCTCATTCTCGGACTCGAACTCGCTGCTATATGGTTATGCTTTGCCGCTTTTTCTTGCACGTGATTGATTCAAGCTTCAAAGTGTTTGAGTGCTTTTCGACCAGCTATAGTGTCATCGGATCTGATAATTCAATGATGCTTTCACTTGATTTTGTGTGGACTATCACAATGATGGTGGATTTGTTGCTTTGTAGTGCGGATTGTGACTTGCTCGAACCTACTTGCTCTCACTCATCATCGTCCTTTTGCTCGGGTCAAGCCAAGGGTCGCTTGTCTATTTTCCCGGCTACTTGGACTACAGTTTGGACGGTGTGAAGTATTCCCGTCACAACCAGCCGCAAAAGTACCGCAGTGGCGGAGCAGACTCGTATTATGTCGCCTCGAAGTGCTAGCCTCCACGAGCTCCACATAACCATATATCCTGAGTCCGGTCTTTGAATGATCTGTCAAGTCTCTCTAGGGCGTTTCTATCAACTCCACATCCCTGTTTATCTCAACTAACAAAGGCACGCAAAAATTTTAAAATCACATGTTAGTCGCCCAAGTCAATTTTCACCAAAGACATGCATGTAATCAGCTCTATCTATTTCACCTAATCATTATCCAATACTGCAAGTCTAGGAAATAGTGAAGTATCATGTACAAAATTTTATTTTAAAAATACGGGAAACGTGCCGACTCTGTGCAGGGTGCAGTAAATAAACATGCTGACTCACTGACTCTCCCACCCCACACTTTTGAAATAAGCCGTGTCCTCACGGCACGACTCAAATCTAGACTCACAATGCATCCAATAAATATAAGGGAAATAAGAAGAGAATAAGGTTGGACAGGCACTTCCCTCGTGCGATGCGTGACGATCAGAGATGACTGATTATTCTCCTATGAGTCCTCAAAGAGAGCCTCATCGAAGCTTGTATCACAACGTGAGTTCGTCAGGAAATGAAAGGTCTGTGTCAATGACATTAAGACGAATTAAGGATTCCCAGGAGGTAGGAGGAGTCACAACGGTCTCACTTAAAACCCAACCTCCTTAGACTCGTAAGTCTTTGTGACAGAATCCTTAAACGCTCATGTTTCTTGACACAATTTATTCAAGGTGTGAACTACTCATGTTGGATAACAGTCTTATGCCAATGTGTCGGATTCGTTCGCCTCTGTCCCTGTATGAAAATCATCTTCTTTCCCAAGTACAATGTGATGATAAGACTCAAAACATAGATAAACATAATAAGTAAATAAACTGAAATGCAAAAGGTGCAGGGCTGCCTCCCTGCGAGCGCCTTTGTTTAACGTCGTTGGCTCGACAGTGCCTCTTTAGGGATCACAAGTTAGGATCCCATGGACGTGTGAGGTCATACTTCTTCTCAGCTGCTCCTTCAATCCGCCCAACGTGCTCATCTAGCTGTTCACTCGGTCCTGCTCTCCAATGATCAGGCGGCTTCAAAAACTACTAGAATACTCAAGAACCGACAGGAGTATTATAGATTTTATAACAAAAGCTTACAAAAGTGCCAACTTTCTAGAGAGATAAGTGAAGTGTTTGTAATGAAGATTGAATTGTGGATGGGATGAAGATTACAAAGGAAAGGGGGGTGTATTTGTAGGCTTGGAGGAGGGGAAGATGTGGTGAGGAGTGAAGACACTTGGCATCTCATCCATGGAGGAGCTCAAAGCCGCCGGTCCTTGTCATCTCCTCCCAAAGCCGCCGGCCCATGTGGAGGAAGGGGAGAGGAGGAGAGGGGGATGTGAGGAGGAAGCCGCCGGCCATGTGGAGGAAGGAAAGAGTTTGTGTGGTTTTGTGATCTTTCACAAAAGCCATCGGTCCATTTCAGCTCCGGACTGACTCTGGTTGCTCTTCGGTTGGACTTGTTTTGAGTGATTCCATGTCAGGTTCATGATATTTCTTCAGTCGGCATCTGGTCGTGACCTTGGAATGACTCGTAATATCTTTTTAGCGTAAAAACTCCTCCTTAGCCTGTATTCTCTCTAGACTCCAAAATACCCTGTAGATAAATATCGGAACTAACAAGCAAAAGTTAAGTAGACAAACAGTCTAATTTGGTGGGTTTAACTGTGTTTATGATTCATACAATTATGGTCCATCACATACTTAAAAAATGTTAATGATCAGGCTTAAAATTGGTAATGATCAGACTTAAAATTGATAATGATCAGACTTATAATTCGTAATGACCAGGGTTAAAATTGACAATAATCAGACTTAAATAGACAATAATCATACTTAATGAGACAATGATCAGACTTAAAATTGATAATTAAAAGACTACAAATTGAGAATGATCAGACTTAAAGAGAGAATGATCAAACTTAAAATTGGTAACTAAAAGACTACAAATTGAGAATGATCAGACTTAAAGAGAGAATGATCGGACTTAAAAATTGGTAATGATCAGACTTTAAATTAAGAATGATCAGATTTAAAGAGAGAATGATCAGACTTAAAAATTGTTAATCATCTGACTTAAAATTGAGATTGGTCACACTTAAAGAGAGAATGATCAGACTTAAAAATTGTTGATGGCCAGACTTAAAATTGATAATTATCTGACTTAAAGAGAGAATGATCAAACTTAAACAAACAATGATCTCACTTAAAAATGGTAATGATCAGGCCTAAAATTGGTAATAATCAGACTTAAAATTGATAATGATCAGACTTATAATTGGTAATGACCAGGGTTAAAATTGAAAATGATTTGACTTAAATAGACAATGATCAGACTTAATGAGACAATGATCAGACTTAAAATTGATAACTAAAAGACTACAAATTGATAATGATCAGCCTTAATGAGAAAATGATCAGACTTAAAAACCGCATAATGATCAGACTTAAAATTGTGAATGATCAGACTTAAAGAGAGAACGATTAAACTTAAAATTGGTTAATAAAAGATTACAAATTGAGAATGATCAGACTTAAAGAGAGAATGATCAGACTTAAAAATTGGTAATGATCAGACTTAAAATTGAGAATGATCCACTTAAAGAGAGAATGATCAGACTTAAAAATTGTTAATGATCAGACGTAAAATTGAGAATGATCAGACTTAAAGAGAGAATGATCACACATAAAAAAGTGTTAATGAGCAGACTTAAAATTGATAATGATTAGACTTAAAGAGAGATTGATCCGACTTAAAAATTGGTAATGATCAGACTTAAAGAGAGAATGATCAGACTTAAAAATTGTTAATGATCAGACTTAAAATTGAGAATGATCAGACTTAAAGAGAGAATGATCAAACTTAAAAATTGCTAATAACCAGACTTAAAATTGATAATGATCTGACTTAAAGAGAGAATGATCAGACTTAAAAATTGGTAATGATCAAACTTAAAATTGAGAATGATTAGACTTAAAGAGAGAATGATCAGACTTAAAAATTGTTAATGATCATACCTAAAATTGAGATTGATCACACTTAAAGAGAGAATGATCAGACTTAAAAATTGTTAATGATCAGACTTAAAGAGAGAATGATCAGACTTAAAATTGGTAACTAAAGATTACAAATTATCAGACTTAAACCTGTAATGATCAGACTTAAAATTATTATGATCAGACTTAAAACTTGGTCGAAGTCGCCGTTCTATCCTCTCTCAGTCGACATATCCTCTCTCAGTCCTCAGAAGTCGATTTTCTATGTTTTTAGTCGACAGATGAACAGAACATGACATGCCGGGCGCCCAGTTCGGACATTAGTGCGCCGCGCCCAGTGTAGACATTAATGTCTACACTGGGCGCGGTACTAATGTTATGGCTGGACGCGCATCACCAAAATGATCAGACTTAACCGCATGATAATCAAACTTAAACGCGTGAAATTTTAATGTAGCAAATTTTTGGACAATTATACCCCTCCTATCTTTTATGTATTTTTAAATAAGTCCGCGTTAATTTTTTTTATTTACAAAAAGGAACCCCGAACGAGATGAATCCTGATTGGTCGATATTTACACGTGGCAATATTTTGTTGGGTTTGTAGTTTTTATTTATAATATTGGTTTGCATTTGATCCGTTTTCTTCTCAAAAAACAAAATAAATATTAGGAGCCCTAAAATTTTGAAACAAACTCACTAACTTCGATCTCATCTTTGCTCTAATTAATTTCTTTTCATCAGTCGACTCTAAACTCTGATTTTAGAATTTTAACAAAAAATTGGAGATCAGAAACGCAAAAATAATGACGAACATATGTATCATGATTTTACTGTATTTATCAAAACTACGAACATATAAAGCAAAACCACAAACAATGATTTGCTGTATTTATCAAAACCACAAATATATAAAGCAAAATCACGACCATGCATCAGAATCAACTGGGAACTTTAACATAAGTTTTGAGACGAAAACACGAACATAATGTTATCGTCGACTGCGAAAATCACACGAGGATAATTCTGTCACGGATGAACGTACGAGGTCATCAAATCTTTTTTGAAAATCGTGGGATTTTGCTGATATAAGATCGTGTGAATTGTTTTCCAATTGACTAATATGCCTTCTCATCATATATATTGTAATTAAATAATTATTTTATTTGCTAAAATTAAGAACCATAGATGATTTAATTGTACAGAAATTAAAAATTCTGATTTCTGACGAAAGTGATGGTTCTGACCTGTCTTTTTCTTTTTTAATAATATCGGTTTCAGAAAACAGGCATTTTCGAAGAATCCCGGTTCCACGCAAATCGGTTAGTTCGATTTCGCCTAATACTAATTCCGAAACCAGTATAATGTGAAAATTTATACGCAACTCATTTAGGTCTTACGTGGATCAAATGAACCCCATTATACAAAAGCTTGTCAATCCACGTCGAATACCGGTTCTCCAGCAACCGATATTCTGAAAACCCCAAATCTAAACTTGAATCTCTTATCCAGTTTCTTCAAATTTCATCTAAATTTTTTATCATGTACCTCTCGTCCTCGCTCTCTCCCTCCCTCATCTCGCGCACATTATCACCCCACCGCTTCCCCAACCATCAAATGCAACGACTTCTTCTCCTTTGATTTCTCTTTCTGGTTATTCACCTTTGCTATCTCTTTCTCTTGTCTTCACATTCCATTCACTTACCTTGTCACCATCGCCGTCGATTTGGATAGGAAGATTGGGTTTGAGAATCACTTGTAAACGGGGAGGAAGCACATTGTTGTCAGAGTGAATTGAATACATGCGTGTACTAGCAGAGAGTTTGGCGTCGGTGGATGAGTAGGGTTTTTAAAATCGCCATTAATTAGGGTTTAAGCTTTGCTGAAACACAGCTCCATGATACTGGGCTGTAAATGAGCCAAGCCGATTAGATGTTCAACTTCGTGACTAGTTCGAGTTCGAGCTCGACTTGTTTAATTGCTTTATAGGAGTATTTTAATTAAATTAATATAATTATTTATAGTAATGATCTTTAATCGAAGTTTTCACAATGAGCTTTCACTAAAAAAATATATTTAAAATATATAAAACTACCTTAATCAAGTTCATTATCGAGTTTCAAACAATATAGACGAGTTCTAATCGAGTATATAAACGAGCACATAAATGAATTGTTTGCGAACGCAAACGAGCCGATCACTAGTTTGCTCGTACTTGACTTGTTTAACAAATAAACTTGAAAATTATGTTCGTACTCGACTCGTTTAAGATTGAACCAAACTTTGACCAAACTTGTTTGCGAGTAGCTCACGAGTGTATCAGCTATTCACAGCTCTATTCACGACCATAGCTCCAACGTTACAACGGTTAGATAACTTGAGGGGTCATTGTCTAATTGGTATAAACTTGATATGCTCAAAATGAAACTACATATTTTTGAGAAAAAAACACAATGATGTTGGGATTAGGGCGAATAATGGGTTTAGTTGGGAAAAATTTTCCAATTTGATCAAAATTGGAATTTCGTTTCCAATTGTAGACTATCTTGAAATTCAGTTTCTAATTTAGACCACATTACTTAAGCGCCTTGGAGAGAAGCGCCCAAGTAAATAAACGCTGTTACTAACCGCGTTTATTGCCTAGTGTCAATTTTGTAGATGTGAATAAGGATGAGTCACCAAAAATTGCTGATTAAGCAAAAAAGCGCTGATGAGAGCAGCGCCTATAATTGAATTTGTAACGAGCCCTAAATCTTATTCTCTCATTCGCAGTCTTCCTCCGCGCCTTAACTCGTCCCGCGCCCTCAGCCGTAGCCGCTCCTCATCACTCTTCGCCGGTCGTTCTCATCACCCCACATCATCTGCGATCATCATTCTGCATCATCTCCGGTCGTCACCTACATAGCCGCCGGTCATAAGCCCCTAACCTCAGCCGCTCTTCATCCATTGCTAATCACCAAAATTCTTCTCCGGTTCCAGGTATATGAATAATTTGATGGGTCGATTTAGATTAAGTTCAAGGCATATTATTAGTCGACAATTTTATGCAGATAGGTTATGAATATGCTGGGTCGATTTAGGTTATGAATATGCTGATCACATTGGCTTCATTAGTCACCAATTTTATGCAGATATGTTAAGTTGGATTTTGTGAATTTGTCGGATGAACATATTGGTAGTTTGTTGGATATGTTGGATTTTGGTTTATAAACTGTGAGCAACAAATCCATGTTGGATGTGTTGGATTTTGGTTATGAACTGTGATTTCGTTTGTAAAACGGCTTTAGTTCTAATATATTATTGTTTATGTTGGCTTGGCTTAGCAATGACTAGTGTTCAAAATGATGGAATGACATTATCAACTATAGAGAGATTTGAAATTCCGTCATTAGATGAGTATGTAGAGATTATATGAGGAATTTTGAAAATGACGAGGAGGAAGGATATGTGGAAGTACCCGTATGTGGTGAAGAAGGTAATAATTCCCTATGGGATTTTCCACCTTTTAATGATGTATCCGGTCTGACGAGGCATCCGACTATTGAGGACCATGATTCTAATAACAGTCAGTTTAATACGAAAGTGCTCAAAGAAGGCGGTTTGTTTATGCGGAAGGAGTTGCTCATATATGCTTGTCAAAAGTATTCTATCAAATACCGTCGAGAATATCACACTGTAAGCTCGAGCACGAAACGATTGATTCTTGAATGTAGTCGAGGCAAGGATAAATGCAAATGGGAGTTACGAGCTTCGAAGAAGAAAAATGAAGGCATGTGGAGAATAACCAAATACGAAGGAGATCACACGTGCGAGGTTGATATCATCCCTCATGACAATGCCCATTTTAATAAACACTTTATCGGAATAGATATAAGAGATATTATTCAAGAGAAGTTAAGATTTTCCGCTTACGAGGTGCAAGCTTTAATGAGATCAAAGTATGGATATAAAATATCTTACATGAAGGCTTGGAAATCCCGACAGAAAGTAGTATTACATATATTTGGGGATTGGGCAGAATCTTTTGAAAAGCTATCGGCATATATGGACATGCTGAAGGAGTCCAATTCCGGTAGCATCGTTCATTGGGACACATCATTGCTAGAGAGCGGGAAAGTTAGCATGAATCACGTATTCTGGTCATTTGCTCCGGCCATCGAAGCCTTCAAGCATTGTCGTCCCGTCATTTCTATCGACGCGACACATTTGATCGGGAAGTGGAAGGGTGTTTTGATGATTGCAGTCTCTCTCGACGCGGAAAATGAAATTCTTCCTTTAGCTTATGCATTGGTGGAGGGTGAAAATATCGAGAGCTGGAAGTGGTTCATGACATGCCTTAGAAGTGGCGTCACACAACGTGATGGATTATGCATTATTTCGGATAGGCATATAGGCATAATGCGAGCGATGGAAGAAGAGGATTGGTCGCCACCAAGAGCTTATCACCGTGTGTGTTTGAGACACTTTGTCTCAAATTTCAATCAAAAGGCAAAGTGTATGGCCCACATCGCGTGTTGATGTTGTACCGTGATTTGCTGGATCGTCAAGAATCAAATGATGTTATATGGACTCCGTATAACGATGAGGTTTTGGCGACGCATAATCCGATGTGTGTTGCGGGGAGAGAAAGTTGGAGAGCCGAAGTTCCACTCATCTGTTTCAATATCGCTGAGTGGCATTACCCATCTCGAGTTCTCCGCCAGTTTAGATGGAGACAACCTGAGCCACCATTGCCACCACAAACTCACAGAGATATGCACATGAGCAAAAGACGAACTTCTGAACCTATAGATGAACAGATTCAAGTTTATATAAATCTCTGGGATAACCGCGCGGATAACGTCGTTACAGGTGAACCTGACACGGATGGAACTTATCTGGATGCGTACTACACATGGTATTACAATGTCACTCGCAAGCGCATCCAGCCACCAGTGGATACACCTGAGCCATATTGCCCATCTGGATTTCAAATTAATTTACTTGTAAGTATTTACAAATTTTAGTCTATGGTAACTTACACATCATTTACAAAATATCTCACTTATGGGAACTAACTCTTTTTTCAGGTCACATCGTTAGTGCGCACATGTATAATGACTTCAGCATTGTTTCTTAATTCCAGTGACATTGATTCGAAGAGGGCACTACATGACCTGTTTCATTCTACCCGTGCGGACTTATTGAAAATTGGAGAGGGTCTAGCATTGGATGTTGATCCTGCAGATATTCACTTAGATAATGGTATATGAACTTATTCATTGTTGTCAAATGTTTATAATTATGTGTTTTCTAACTTGAATTTTTAATCACATATTGTAGACTCCAATGAAGAAGTGGTATTGCCAGAATATAACTACGACGTTGGCGGTCCTTCTCAAGTAACTCAAGTCGAGTCACAAAGGACTCCAAATCGTAGGATTGGTTCACGCACTAGAAATGCTCCCAACCGTTATACACCGGGAAATTGAAGGCTACCTTTGATGTCTTCTCATTTGTACTAGTGACGACTTTTGTTACATGTTCTCATCGTGTAACTTTTGAAATTTTTTAGATTTCGTCACTATATGCTTCATGTATACTGTCATTTAAACTTTTGATGGATGCGTTGTGCGATTTGAACTTCTAGTGATTGGGCTTGTGCTATTTGAACTTCTGGTGGATGTGCTTGTTTGTATTGGACAGGATTTTATTTTCATGTTTGCAGGGAGGTTTGGGTATAAAAACAGTCAACATATATAACATCTCAGGTCTAAACGCTGTTTGTGACAGCGCCCAGACCTAAAACACCTTAGGCGCTCTTCTTGACGGCGTTTAGCCTTAGGGCGCTGTTGTACACAGCGCTTCTGCCCTGTCAACCACCCCCGATGCCTCTGAGATGTTACTGAAGTGTTTATACAGTTAAACAGTACGTAGGCGCCGTCATGGTCAGCGCCCAAACCTTAGGCGCGGTTGTGCACAACGCTTCTGCCCTGTCAAACACCCCCGATGCCTCTGAGATGTTACTGACTTGTTTATACAGTAAAACAGTACGTAGGCGCCGTCCTGGTCAGCGCCCAAACCTTAGGCGCTGTTGTAAACAGCGGTTCTTCCCTGTCAAACACCCCCGGTGCTTCTGAGATGTTACTGAACTGTTTTACACAGTGTAGGCGCCGTCATGGTCAGCGCCCAAAAAATAATGCCACATGTCCAACTGTTATATCTTTATATCTATCGGAAAATGAAGTTGTGCCACTGGACAATGAACGCTGTTATCAACAGCGCCCAAATGATTGTGCCTAAATTGGAAACTGAATTTCAAGATAGTCTACAATTGAAAACGAAATTCCAATTTTGATCAAATTGGAAATTTTTTCTTTAGTTGGTCCCCATAGGACCCCCATATGATTCACATATGAGTTTTTACTTTATACCGGTTCCCACGAAGTGGAATTGGACAAAATATAACTAATTAGTTCTCGAAAAACTGGTATTTCAAAATACTTAATAATAGAAAATTGATATTGTTAAAAATAGGGCAACCTGAATATTATTCTTTATTTAATTTACATGACGTTTTCTGAGCTTGTGTCAATTAGAATCTACAAAAATAATCTTTGTAGTCTAACTCCAAAGCCTAAACCGTTTCTATATTTTTCAAATTTAAGCGTAATTTTCTGAAAATAAAAATGTCAATCGATTTGATAAGGTCAGCAATAAAACAGTGAATTTGGTAGAAATATTTAATTTGAATAGATGTGGAAACAGAATAAAAACTTACCAAACAAGATAAAATTGTTTTTTTTGTGCCTGAAACTGATGGATTGAATGACCATGCATTGATGTGTGTTTTAAATTGGGCTCTCAGTAATGACTCTTCTAGCTAACTGTATCTTATTGACATATTCGTCAACTTGCATTTTGCATATGACTCTTCTAACTAACTGGGTTTCACTTAGCTAACTGTATCTTGGGGTCATCAAAGATCTTTCCTTTTTCCAGGTAGGGCTGCAAACGAGCCGAGTCGAGTCGAGTATTAAGCTGCTCGAACTCGACTCGACTGAATATGTATCGAACTCGAACTCGACTCGAAACTCGACGAGCTTCAAAAATTTTGTTCGAACTCGACTCGAAATGTTTTAATGATACTCGAGCTCGACTCGATACTCGAGTATTAAAACTCAAATTTCAATTCCCCAATGACAAGCCTCAATTTCAAAGCTTGTTTACATAGGAAAATATTAAACATTTTACACTAAAATCCAAAGGGCAACTCAAGGACCCCAAGGCCCAAGATTAGTCTAGCCCAAAAATTAGGATTTTGGTGTTGTAGATGGATTGGGTTTTACTCTCTTCTTTTATAATCACTTGTGCATCAAACTCTTTGACACCAAGCAATGTGGGATACAAGGACATTCACTTGCCTTTTGATTTCTTCCATGCTTCTTTATAATGTTTACTTTTGTCCCACATTGAATGTTTATTACAAAACAAATAAGATGAGAATATATATAGATGAACACTCTATCCAAAATTTAATATACTCATTCTACCTAATCTAGTTAAAATTACAATTGTAATTTTCAAGATATATGTGGAATATTCGAGTATTTATTCGAGTATTATTCGAGTACTTAATCGAGTTGTTCACGAGTTTAAACGAGTCGAGTATCACTTTGTTCGTGATCGACTCGTTTAATAATCGAGCTCAAATATCGTGATCGTGCTCGACTCATTTATAATCGAGTCGAGCTTTGACCGAGTTTTGACCGAGTAGTCTCACGAGTTGCTCACGAGTACATCGTCTCATTTGCAGCCCTATTTCCAGGGAGAAGATTGAAGAATTAAAGCAGTTGTTTTTCTGTTGAAATTTGGAGTTTGTCTTTAAAAGTCTTTGGGAGTCGTCACCGAAAGACAAAGGAACCCGTCGCTAAAGATAGTGCGAAATTAGGCACATGTATGAGTCGTTGCTAAGCCAGCTAGACCGTCGCTGAAGGAAGATAAGATGTTACAAGCCGTTACGAGGTCGTTGAGGATCGACCAATCAGAAGGCGTCGCGTCAGCAAACAAGAGGTGCGGATACGTTCGAATTGAAGGGTCGAGATCAGACGGATCGTGCGGTCGAGATTAAATCTGGTGATTCAAATATGAAGAATCGAGTTTGAACTGGATTAGCGTTCATTCGAGTAGAGAAACTTCTTTGATTCGACGTCCAAACGTGCTCCAATTCTGACAAGCGTATTTTTAACCCTTTATAGTCGTCAAGTTATGAGTTTTAGGGGTCGAATTGCAGTCAAACAAAATATATAAACCTTGGTAAGTCAAGGGTCGATCCAAGGAACAACGTGTGTGAATACTAGCTAACTAGTGACCTATTTAGCTATTCCGATTAACGGTGAAAGGTTTTGGTGTGATGAAATAGTAGAAATTAAATGCAGTAAATAAAAGGTTTTGAATTGATCAGAGAAAGAATCCCAGAATCAAACTTCACCCGTGCCAACCCAACTAATCATGCAACGTAAATTCATCATGCTATCGAATATGGAAATAAACCGAAATAACACTAAACAAGCCGCCCATCCACGGATCATTGTTTAGATTAATCTCAATCGTTGAACGCCGCCCATCCACGGATTATCAACGATCTCGATTATTAGACTTAGGGTTTTTCAGACAAAAGTCAACTTTCCTATCAATTCATGTACTACCAATGTAGCTACCATGACCTAACATCAATTTCATGCAATCCGATTAATACCTAGGACCCATCCATGTTTCGGTAGTTAACCTAAATACGTTCTAGCATGCAAACATCCCATTCAATGTAAAACTTGCAAGAACGATAAAATTAAGCACAATGAAATTGAATATTCGAATCGCATAAATAAAAATGTTTAATCGATCACATGACGAGTTGAGTACATAGCACAGGATCCGTAGGATCCCAGAATAAGAAAACTACTCACTACTCATGGCAAGTTAACCGAAAGTAGTGTTAATAAAGAGATTAAGGACGAGGAAACCGTAATGACACGGGTGCTCATTGAATCCTTGATCTCTCGTGATGAACTCTGTCTTCTCTTCCAAGTTAGGGTTTTTTCTTCTCTCAATCAAAGCACACACTCTCGTATCATCCACACTGATTTAAGTCAGCCAATCCTCTATTTATAGCTTTCCAAAAGCCCAAAAACGAAATTAGGAAACTTCCCCAAAAATCAGTCCTAAAAAGCCCAACAAATGTTTTTAGAAACTGTCACCGACGGGGCCGTGACACCCGTGACATTCATGTGTGTCACCGCTGTCACGGACTAAGAAAAAGTGCACTGGGACATAAGGGGGCCGTGACTACCGTGACGTTGTGTTTTGTCACGGCTGTCACGGCCATGAAAAATGGCAGAGACTTCGGGCGGATTTTTCATGGTCTTAACCTCCGAATATGATCTTGGCGTAAACTACAAAGTTGTAGACCTATGAATCAGATTTCCAACAAACTTTGAATCAGTCCATTTGGACTTCTTATGCAAACTGTGCGTGCAGAATAAGTCAAAAAGGTCAATCTGTCCTGTTTTGTCCTGTTTTTGCCCAAATCTTCACCAATTGCTTTGCTTTGCTTCGGATCAATCCAAAAGTATTAGATATGTGATATATGACCTGAAACTAGAAAAGAGGTTAAATGATTACAAAATATCCGGAAAACAAACCTTATTCATCATCGAATGAAGTGAATAATAGGTCAAGAATTCAACCGATCAAAACACTCCACACTTAGGATTTGTTCCCGAACAAACATTAAGCACACGTCAATAAATCGCAGAATAGTTACCCACTCAAGTATCATGTGATCAATTCTAACTAAAATAAAAACAAAAAGATAACGCACTGCCGTAGAGGACACGAATGCATTTAGCATATGCATCAAGCCTTTAAACCTCTAGGCTGCCCTAGTAGGACGAGTATAGTCTCGTGAAGGTTTTCAGGAATGGGACTACCTATAAATCCCCTGTACAACTAACTAACTTGTATGCATGAATGATACTCAATGAGTCACAATAAAGTCATGTCATAGCTCGGATTCATCGTGTTACCTCACCTTCAAGTCAAACATCTTCACATCAAAGTTTTCAGACAATCATAGATTAAACGAGTTACGCATTCAAACGGTCAGTACACACGGCTAGCAATCGACTAATCACATGTTCTAAATAGTCCTATGGCAATGTATAAGGACACGAATAGTTACACAAAACATGCTCGCCGTTCACCTATGCTATCTAGGGATAGTCCACGGGCTCTTGGTGCAAAGCTCATTCTCAAGTGCCAAGGACTAGGCAATGACCCGTAAGAGAAGAGGAGCCTGGCTTAAGAATTTTCTGAAAAGTAGTACAAAAATTTGCATCAAAACTTCAGTGCAAGCACGAGGATCGTCCCTTAGACTCTAGTACATGAATTCTCAAGACAAGTCATGATCGCATGCAATGAAAAGGTGGAATTACACTACATCAAGCAAAAGGGGGTAGAAAATTTTTTTGTACACAAGGGGTGACTTTTCTCACTTTGCCCTTGGTATTTTCTTTCTCTAAAAAACAACTATGCTTGGGGAACAAAATTTTGCCCTGTTTTGAAAATTCAGAACGTCGTTCTTGATCGAAAATATATTGCAGAAATTTTTTTTCTTCCTCTTTTTTTTCTAACTCCACACTTAAAACTTGACATAGTGTATGGATGAAGGCGGGTGCATGCAAATTACGACAAGTATAGAGAAACACATACTAGTACTAAGGTCACCTAGAAAGAGAGATGCATATTTAAGTTTTTTGACATTTTTGAACCGGTGTCTACTACTATCAAGTCTCAAACATGCTTCAAGAAATATATAAAACACGCGATAGACAAAGGCTAGCAATGATACTGACTCGAGAGAATACACACATGAATAAAACTATTTAGAGTCCTAGACTTTGAATACAAAAGAATTACAATCAATCGAGGAGTATCGTAGAAAACGAGGATTTCAAGCGCAATACATAGACAATTGAGCATATGCAAGAGTGAATGTGATATGCAATGTGCGTGACTATGCGCTACCCACTCCACACTTAAGAATGAGCTTAGTCCCTAAGCGAAGAAATAAAAGATAAGAAAAAGGTGCATAGGAACTTCACTCGTGTGTGAAGGCGCGATATCCATGGAGATTAAGCGATGCCTGGGGAGTGATATGTGACTCATGAGCTGGTAGATATATATAAGAACATAAAGTATCATAAGTGTAGCATCGAAAATCGTGGAGGAACAAGGCAAGTGATAGGGTTCTGATTTGAATGTTGGGGAAGAAGAAACTGATTTGGCCGTGACAACCGTGACATCCGAGAATGTTACGGTGTCACGGAACCCTCCAAAACTGACTGAGGATGAAGCCTGCCCTGACAGCCGTGACTGATCCATTATGTCACGGGTGTCACGGCCCCTTCGAAAACTCATGGCCCTTTTGCCTTGCAGTGACAGCCGTGACAGACCCATAGTGTCACGGGTGTCATGGCACCAATACTCCCCAGTAGTCATTTGTTGTTCTAGAACCCTTTTTGCTGGTCTGAGCGTGACAAACTCCACACTCAGATTCCTGCAATGTACACACACAAAGCACACAATGCAAATAAAAAAATGTAATGAAAAAATACTTACAGTGCGGGTCACTCCCCGAAGAGACCTAGTTTAATGTCTTGGCGAGACATAGCAAGAGAGATAGTGTCAATCCACCTTCAAATCCCATTGAAATTTACGTCCATCTAGTATGACATGAACGTTAAGTAGAGCATGCAGTTCCTTCAAAAATTCGAGACCCTTAAGAATCAAGGGACTGTAGAAGCTCCCTAATAACAAGTTCAAGACGTAAGGCAAGAACTGTCGAAACTTGTCTGGAGGCTGTACGACAATATATGCATCTTCAAAACTAGCTCCAACAAGCACGCTTCCTGTATACTCTTTAGCTAGGAACTCACATTCCTATACTTCAAAATTTCCCTTCACTATCACATTCAAATGTATGCGAGGATCCTCCGTAATCAAGCTGAGGTACACATCAAAAAAGTCTTCGTACCTATAATCCTTTGATAGCTCATCAGCGCCCAGAGAAACTGGTGGAATGATGTTCTCTTCTGTATGTTTAGCTAAATGACCTTTGGAAGCAGTCGTAGTGGAGGGAGATGTATCTTTATATTCTGAGACATCATCAGTACAAAACTCATCATCCTCCAACTCAGTACAAGCCTTGGCAACCATTCCCAATGCCTCAAAACCATCCTCACAAACAGGTTGTTCTGGTATTGAGAGCTGATGGACCAAAGTTATACGAATTATAAACACAGTATAACCCCCTTATTTAGACTGTTTGTCTATCTAACTTCAACGTATTAGTCCCGATATATTTCCACAGGGCATTTTAGAGACTGAAGTGAAAACACGCTAAGGAGAGGATTTTATGCTGAAAAGATAACAAGAGTCAATCCAAGGTCAAGATCATATGCCGACTGAAGAAATATCAAGGATCCTGACGTTGAATTGACCATAACAAATTAATCAGAAGAATCAGGAGTGGAGTCAAGACAGCCCGGGGAAGCAACACATTGACAGTTTTGTGAAAAGACTGCACAAAACTGTACAAAACTCACATTTGGGCAAGATGACAGACCACTTGAAGAAGTGGTGGCCAAAGGAGGAGCTCCTCCTCCTTCCACCACCGGCAACCGGCGGCTCCTCCACCCATGGTGACCGGCGGCTTTGCTCCTCCTCCACATGGCACCTCCTCCTTCCTCCTCTTCTCCTCCCTTGGATCAAAAGACATGTGCATCCATCTCCACCACCCATCTCCTCCCATTTTGGCTATAAAAGGAGGAGCTCCTCCCCTCATTTCAAACACACCTCAATCTCAAATTCACTTCTCTCTCTAGAAGTTGTAATATTTGTAATGTTGTAATCTTGGCTTTGGAAATAAAGGATAGCTCCCTTGGCGCTTCAACGGTTGTAAGTAATTCTTAGTATTTATTCAACTGTTTTATTTCCTTAGTTATAATGTTTAGCGCGATGAATAGTAGCTAAACTAGTAGTTCGGTAGAAGGGGCGCACTTGTATTATAAAATGTTTTAAGACTATTAACTTAGTGTCTAGTCTTAGTATTCAAAACTTGTTCTATGTGCCATATATCAAGTCAGAGTTTCTAAGGTTGATTGGAAGCTGTCACAAGCAAAGCTCTTCCGTAGAAATTCGTGATCATACTCGGTAAGTGGAAGCTGTCACAAGCAAAACTTATCGAGGAGTTCGACTTATCTAAAACACCACTTGGTCAATAACGTAACTGGGAGATCAAGTGGATGCACTTACAGCTAAGATACTTCGAAAGGAGGAATTAGTTTTGCTTAGAACAAGTGTTGCTTTAAACGATGTTGCAAGTCTTGCGCTACGAAAGGGCCTCGATTCATCTTTGAATACTTAGGTAATTCACTAAAGGTCAATGATAAACAGGATATAATACAAGGCCCCTGAAACCGAACATTTCTCTTTAATTATAAACTGTAATTTACTTTCCAGTATTAAAATCAACCAACCAACCAATCAATCAATCAAAATAGCTGGTAGCTTTAAAACCAACCAACCGACCTTAAACACGCTCCCACGCTGCGTAATCCCCCCGAAGAACAATTATTCCCCTGGTTCCCTTGGGTTCGACCCCTACTTACCAAGTACTACCCAGTAGTATAGTTGCGAGTAGCGGACTATAAATTTATTTGCACAAATCGCTTTGACGACGAGCGGTTCTGTCAAATTGGCGCCGTTGACGGGGAACTAGTCATCGGATAGTTGTTCTTTCCCTCCCCTTTCTTTTTCTTTCTTTTTTCTATGACAGCACCCATTACGCATGCATGGACAACGCGATTTCTGCCCCTGTTCGGAGGAACGGAGGGAGAAGACCCTGTACAGCACTGCCGAAACTTCCACCACGTCTGCCATCACATCAAACCGGAGAACGAAGTATTAGAGGAATTTAAGCTGAAATGCTTTAAATTCTCTCTAACCGACTTCGCCACGATATGGTACTACACATCCACCGCTTGCAGTGCAGAACGTTTTGTAGACCTCAGCGTTCCGTTCCTGAAAGAATTCTCCCCACCATCTTTATGCCAAGAAACCCGTGAGAAGATCATGAGCCTTCATCAATCCCGGGATGAGACTTTGGACGAATACTACATGAACTACGATGACATCGTCTCAAGCTGCCCGCACCATAGATTTACGAAGAAAGTTCTTCTCCAAAAATTTTTCGTGGGATGAGGGCCGAAGAGCTGGGAAGAGTTAACGAAGCTATGAAAAGGTCTGCCGCAAACCTCACCATTGCAGACATGTGGTACCTTATAATCGGCCTAGCTGCTACCACAAGACGAGTACCCCAAACTGATGAGGAAATGCAGACAGAAGAAGCTGATCCTAAGGCTGATGAAGAAGAAACCACCGAACCATCAGAAGAGACTCCTGAACCGTCTGAGGAATCAGACATGGAAAGCACCGGAAGCAACGAAGTAGGAGTCCAGAACACCACTGACGAACTGCCCAAGCCATACCCGACTATCATTACCCAGGTAGCTGAAACTATCTACGATCAGTTCTTCACGAACCAACATAATGAGGCAGAACCAAGCCTCATGAGGCCTTCCCAACTTTTCCCCTTAATTAATGAGCAAGTCGCCGCGAACTATGCGATCCAAGAAGAAGCTCAAAGGAGAATGGGAAAAGCACCTCTGCAGAATGACCCCTCAATGGAGCAGTGCTATGCCACAACCGGACTAGGCAGTCCCAAATATAAAAACTTCAAAAGGCTAGCAGTGAAAGGTCCATCACCCTCTCCGGGGTATTGGAATGAAAAAATCTCGAAACAAAGGAGTCCTGACCAGAACACAACATCTGGCAAGAAGTCAGGAAGAAGCAACACTGGAACGGTGGCAAAGTTTGACCTCAGCCACCCATGGGACCCAAACCAATGAACCACAAACGAGGTATTATCGAGCCAACGACGTTAAACAAGTGCACTGGTCGGGAGGTAACCCGGCACTATCTTACTTTTCCGCACTTTAATTTCTGTAATTTAAATTCAGTATTTAGTTTTAAGCTTGCATGACTTTTGAACCAAGGCACGCCTTCGTTCAAAAGTGGGGGGTGAGAACCACCTATGTACATAAATAACATGCAGCTGTTTTTCTTTTTTTTTTCTTTTTAGTAATAGTATCTTTTTGAAAATATGAACTTAAGAATGTGAAAAAGATAAATCATAATTCATGCATTAACCTTGTGAAAATTCAACTGTTTAAAAACTTAGAATGTAACTTTCCATTTGTCCTTTGTGGTGAGATAACTAGGGATGTGGAGTTGATATAAACTGCCCTAGAGAGGCTTGGCAAGCAATCAAAGGATCAGATCAAACTATATGGTTTTCGAAGTCAGTGGAGGCTGCACTTCGGGTTTTCAGTGAATAATTGAAGTCAACTCTGCCAAGAAGCATCTATGCAAAGGCGAGGACGGGAATCAGACCTTCCTCTCTCTAGTCAAAATAGCCGAGAAAATAGATGGGCGACCCTCATCTTGACCCGCGCAAAACGACAAAGACGAGAGGAGCGGGGAGGTATTTCCATAGGCTTGCGGGCGATGATTGGACCTCCCAAAAAGGCTTGAGAAAATGGACTTGCAAAATCACAAAAAGGCGAAAAACTCAAAGAAGAAAATCAAAAGAGGCCAAAGGCCCAAAATTGTGAAGGTTTTAACCGAGCAAAAGTGAAGCACTCAAAAAGTCAAATCAAAGGCCAAAGGCCGATTCACTACAACAAAAAAGCAGTACCTCGCCAAAGAAGAAAATCAAAAAGGCTCAACTCACTGAAACCCGAATCGAATCATGTGCTAGAGAAAGCTACAAGAAAACCATATAGTAAGAGACAATCCCAAGATTGCAGTCCAGGAGCCTAAAAAGGGCTATCTCCCGAGACATTCAATATAATTTGCATCTCAGCACGGAGGTACAAGTATTAAGTATCTTCTATTTATTTACGCAGTTTAATTTGGTAATAAGTAAGCAATGCATGAATTAGGATAGATCGAGTACCACAGTCTAATTTTCATATTCCAAAGCCAAACTTAGAACTTACGCCCTTTAATAGCATTGTTCGGGACGAACAACTAAAAGTGGGGGGTAATCTGATGGACCAAAGTTATACGAATCATAAACACAGTATAACCCCCTTATTTAGACTGTTTGTCTATCTAACTTCTACGTATTAGTCCCGATATATTTCCACAGGGCATTTTAGAGACTGAAGTGAAAACACGCTAAGGAGAGGATTTTATGCTGAAAAGATAACAAGAGTCAATCCAAGGTCAAGATCATATGCCGACTGAAGAAATATCAAGGATCCTGATGTTGAATTGACCATAACAAATTAATCAGAAGAATCAGGAGTGGAGTCAAGACAGCCCGGGGAAGCAACACATTGACAGTTTTGTGAAAAGACTGCACAAAACTGTACAAAACTCACATTTGGGCAAGATGACCGACCACTTGAAGAAGTGGTGGCCAAAGGAGGAGCTCCTCCTCCTTCCACCACCGGCAACCGGCGGCTCCTCCACCCATGGTGACCGGCGGCTTTGCTCCTCCTCCACATGGCACCTCCTCCTTCCTCCTCTTCTCCTCCCTTGGATCAAAAGACATGTGCATCCATCTCCACCACCCATCTCCTCCCATTTTGGCTATAAAAGGAGGAGCTCCTCCCCTCATTTCAAACACACCTCAATCTCAAATTCACTTCTCTCTCTAGAAGTTGTAATATTTGTAATGTTGTAATCTTGGCTTTGGAAATAAAGGATAGCTCCCTTGGCGCTTCAACGGTTGTCAGTAATTCTTAGTATTTATTCAACTGTTTTATTTCCTTAGTTATAATGTTTAGCGCGATGAATAGTAGCTAAACTAGTAGTTCGGTAGAAGGGGCGCACTTGTATTATAAAATGTTTTAAGACTATTAACTTAGTGTCTAGTCTTAGTATTCAAAACTTGTTCTATGTGCCATATATCAAGTCAGAGTTTCTAAGGTTGAGTGGAAGCTGTCACAAGCAAAGCTCTTCCGTAGAAATTCGTGATCATACTCGGTAAGTGGAAGCTGTCACAAGCAAAACTTATCGAGGAGTTCGACTTATCTAAAACACCACTTGGTCAATAACGTAACTGGGAGATCAAGTGGATGCACTTACAGCTAAGATACTTCGAAAGGAGGAATTAGTTTTGCTTAGAACAAGTGTTGCTTTAAACGATGTTGCAAGTCTTGCGCTACGAAAGGGCCTCGATTCATCTTTGAATACTTAGGTAATTCACTAAAGGTCAATGATAAACAGGATATAATACAAGGCCCCTGAAACCGAACATTTCTCTTTAATTATAAACTGTAATTTACTTTCCAGTATTAAAATCAACCAACCAACCAATCAATCAATCAAAATAGCTGGTAGCTTTAAAACCAACCAACCGACCTTAAACACGCTCCCACGCTGCGTAATCCCCTCGAAGAACAATTATTCCCCTGGTTCCCTTGGGTTCGACCCCTACTTACCAAGTACTACCCAGTAGTATAGTTGCGAGTAGCGGACTATAAATTTATTTGCACAAATCGCTTTGACGACGAGCGGTTCTGTCAAGAGCATTCTCGTATCCTGATCATCTTCCACTTGGATTGGAAATAAAGCTGAAGATGAATGTGCTTCATAGACTTGAACCTCTTGACGATTGGCCATTACCATCTCGATGTCCTCGTCTCTGCATGCATTGGTGGCTACAATGGCTTACTGCTCTAAGTGATCCTTCAGTATTTTCTGTCTGGCTGCGAGTTGCTCTATTGACCTTCGCAGGTCTCTTACCTCAGCAGCGGTTTGCTCAGATGCCTTTCGCTGAATTTCAAACGTCTTTCGCTGATCCTCAGACATGTTTCACTGGTCGGCTATGAAGCTAGCTAGGATGGCTTCTATGTTTGATGCCAGTCCGAGGTTCTGAGCTCGCTGAGGCTGAGTTGGATTATTATAGCTCCCTGAATTTTGATTTTGCTACTGCTGAGGCTGGTTCTGGTAACTCTCATAATAGTGGTCATCTTTATAATGGTCATCTCAATAATACTGTTGATCATAAAACTGAAGTTGATTTCCTTCCTAATTTGTATCATATGAATATGGCTCTTCCCTTGGGTAGGCGTCTTGATGACCAAAAGAGAACATCCTCGCAACATGCAATCTAAAAGTGATTAGCGAAGGTCAGAAGTATATAGAGTATGTACAAGGAATTAATAAAAAAAGGAGTAGTCTAAACTACACTAGTTAAATCTAATATCACACTAAACGCTGCTCCCCAGCAACGGCGCCATTTTGACAAGTGTATTTTTAACCCTTTATAGTCGTCGAATTGTAGTCAAATAAAATTTATAAACCTTGGTAAGCCAAGGGTCGATCCAAGGAACAACGTGTGTGAATACTAGCTAACTAGTGACCTATTTAGCTATTCCGATTAACAGCGAAAGGTTTTGGTGTGATGAAATAGCAGAAATTAAATGCAGTATGAAATTATATCCCCTGTTCAAGCTTGTGTCCAAGATACAGTTGCGACAGACCTTGAACTCTTTTCACAACAGTTTAGCAGACAGTTCAAGGTACAGTTGCAACAGACCTTGAACTCGTATCACACCAGTTCAGCAGACAAAGCAAATAATATGAGCACGCACAGAATGATAACCCAGTTCGGCCACGCCTACTCTGGGGGGTTTTCCACACCCGAAAAGGGACATCAAATCTTTATTACGAGTTAGAGCTTGTACGTGGACTTATACTTACACCTTGTAATTGCCTAGCCTCTAACACTGCGTCTCTCAGATTTGCAACCGAGGTTTACAGCAGTTAACCTCGATCCCCTTCGTCCAAACCTGCAGTCCAAACGTTCTCGACCTTCTCTTGAAGCTCGGATGCTTTCTCACGAAAGCTTGTTCACCTTTGTTGTGTGCGGTAGTTTGATCGCTTCCAGGCAGCCTGAGTTGCACGTGATGAGACTACTCTTGCACCGATGAGTTTCCAGTGGGGAAACACAACCGGCCGTCGCTTTCTTCTTCTCCAATCGATAGGTTATACTCGTGTATGTTTTATCTTGAAAGCGATGCAGAATGAGGACGTCCTAGCAACGTATTTATATGCTTGGACGAAACTCTAATCTGCACAAGATAATCCCATCAAATATTTAGGAAATATTCCTAGATATTTGATGTATATCTTTCTCAAATCGGTTGGAAGAATATATGGAGATCTCTTGCCCAAGTCAACTATGCCACCTTCAATATAGATATTCATTCGAATATCTGTTGTTCAAATAATTTGCTGGCCGACTTCAAATCGACGAGATCTTCGCTGTCCAATATCTTCCGGGAAATATCCTTGCGTCTGTTCCACGCTGTACAAGAGTGCTAGGATATGTTCAAACTCCTCCTGAACTCCTGCTCGAACTGTCTAACTATGTTTTGCCAAATACATGCCACTCAAGGGAACATCACAGTAAATAAAAGGTTTTGAATTGGTCAGAGAAAGAATCCCAGAATCAAACTTCACCCGTGCCAACCCCACTAATCACGCAATCAAGCAACGTAAATTCATCATGCTATCGAATATGGAAATAAACCAAAATAACACTAAACAAGTCGCCCATCCACGAATCATTGTTTAGATTAATCTCAATCGTTGAACGCCGCCCATCCATGGATTATCAACGATCTCGATTATTAGACTTAGGGTTTTTTAGACAAAAGTCAATTTTCCTATTAATTCATGTACTACCAATGTAGCTACCATGACCTAACATCAATTTCATGCAATCCGATTAATACCTAGGACCCATCCATCTTTCGGTAGTTAACCTAAATACATTCTAGCATGCAAACATCCCATTCAATGTAAAACTTGCAAGAACGATAAAATTAAGCACAATGAAATTGAATATTCGAATCGCATAAATAAAAACGTTTAATCGATCACATGATGAGTTGGGTACTTAGCACGGGATCCGTAGGATCCCAGAATAAGAACACTACTCACTACTAATGGCAAGTTAACCTAAATTAGTGTTAATAAAGAGATTAAGGACGAGGAAATGGTAATGACGCGGGTGCTCGTTGAATCCTTGATCTCTCGTGATGAACTCTGTCTTCTCTCCCAAGTTAGGGTTTTTTCTTCTCTCAATCAAAGCACACACTCTCGTATCATCCACACTGATTTAAGTCAGCCAATCCTCTATTTATAGCTTTCCAAAAAACCAAAAAGCCCAAAAATGAAATTAGGAAACTTCCCCTAAAAATCAGTCCCGAAAAGCCCAAAAAATGTTTTTAGAAACTGTCTCCGACGGGGCCGTGACAACTGTGACATTCATGTGTGTCACGGCTGTCATGGACTAAGCAAAAGTGCACTGGGACATAAGGGGGCCGTGACTACCGTGACGTTGTGTTTTGTCACGGCTATCACGGCCATGAAAAATGGCAGAGACTTCGGGCAGATTTTTCATGGTCTTAACCTCCGAATTTGATCTTGGCGTAAACTACAAAGTTGTAGACCTTTGAATCTGATTTCCAACAAGCTTTGAATCAGTCCATATAGACACCATATGCGATCTGTGCGTGCAGAATAAGTCAGAAAGGTCAATCTGTCCTGTTTTGTCCTATTTTTTTGTCCAAATCTTCACCAATTGCTTTGCTTCGGATCAATCCAAAAGTATTAGATATGTGATATATGACCTGAAACACTAGAAAAGAGGTTAAATGATAACAAAATATCTGGAAAACAAACCTAATCCATCATCGAATGAAGTGAATAATATGTCAAGAATTCGACCGATCAGATTCTCAAATTGTTTGAGGGCTTTTACTCAGTGAGCGATAACGAGTTGTTTTTCATTCAAGTTGAGTTATTTATATCATTTCACTGAGAGATCGGTACTAGTGGTGCTCGCGTTTAGCTTGTAATCGGATTCTGCAATTCCGGTGGCGTAATGGTTGATTCCGAGGCTTGACATGGTGGATTGGCACTAAGCTAGTGAGCTTGAACTGGATTAGCCTCTCACCTAGAGGTGAACCAATATAAATTGCTTGTGTCCTTTAAGTTTTGCTATTTCTCAAACTCAAATTGAAATTAGGGTTCTTGAATTGAATCTCAAAATTGGAATGAATTAGTAATTTACAGTTGAATTACAATAGTGGTATCAGGGCATTGTTAGTGATTCTTGGTCAATTCTTATTGTTGATTTTGCCCTAATTGGCTTCCTTGTGGTTATACTTGGTTGTATTTACTTGTGAGGTGAAAATGGTGCAATCAAAGATTGAGATAGCACCCTATGATGTAAACGGAGACTTTCAATTCAGGTGCCTGAAGATGAAGGATGTTCTGTCCCATTATAAAGTGTTGGTTGCTCTTGAAGAGGAGGCTACTAAGTGGACTGATGAAGAATAGAAGAAAAAAGCTGAGATTGAGGTGGAGGCCTATAATCTGATAATATTGAGCCTTGGGGTGAATGCAAAATCCCCTAAGTATGTGGAAAAAGCTTGATCATTTCATGCTAACCAAGAAGCTCCAAACCTGTCATACTTAAATGCATCACTATTTGCTTATAAGATGAATTCTGCTAAGATCATAGATGAAAATCTGGATGAGTCCTTGAAAATGTCTTTGATGCTTAGGGATACTACTCATGCTCTTGATGAAACTAGTCTTGTGATGATCTTGATGAATTCTATCCCTGAGTCATATCATGTTGTTAAAGATGCTTTTTAATAAACTGGTGATATGCCTTCATTTGACAGATTTTGTGCTATTTTGAAAACTAGAGAGTTAGAACTTAAGAACCAAAAAACTAAGTCTGCCTTTTTGTCTTTTTGTAAAGTCAAGTAAATCTTCTTTTCAACATAACAAAAATAAGTTCCAACCTAGGCCTAAGTCTGATAAAAATAACAATGGTAATAACAGTTCTCAACAAGGTCAATCTTCACAAACTAAGTATTATTTTTGTGGTAAGATGGGTCATCTAAAAAGAAATTGTTATAAATGGTTGGCCAGGCCTAAAATCAATGGGAACTCTGAAACTAACTTGGCATTGACATCTGATAAAGCCAGCTCATCACTAGAGGTCCTAACTATCACCAATAGTGATCTAAGTGATGAATGGGTATTGGATTCAGGCTGTTCTTTTCATATGTGCCCAAACAAAAATTGGTTTGATGACCTAGCTCCCACTGCCAGTGAAAATGTCTACATGGAAAATAATAATGTGTGTAAAGTCATGGGAATAGGTAACATAAACCTGAAATTAGCAAATTGAAAATTGGTCACTTTGACTAAAGTAATATATGTCACTGGCTTAAGAAGAAACTTAATTTCCCTTGGTGCATTTGATAATTCTGGTTGTTCTTACACTGCTAAAAATGGTGTTCTTACTGTTTTAAAAAATGATAAGCAAGTATTAGCTAGAAATAAGACTGGCAGTATTTATATTCTTGGTGGCACATACAATGGTGAGATTAATGATGTCTGCCCTGCTATTTGTGAAGATGCAACTGTAAAGTGGCATCTTAGACTAGGACACATGAGTCAAAAGGGGCTTGAGGCATTCTTGGTGAAAAGGTAACTCAATTGCCTTTTTGTGAACCATTTGTCTTGGCCAAACGGGACTGGTTAAAATTCACTTGTAGTGTTCATTCAAGTAAGGGGATTTTAGAGTATCTACATGCTGATTTGTGGGGGCCTGAGTCTAATGAAACACATGGTGGATATAGATATTTTCTGAGCATTGTAGATGATTACTATAGGAGAGTATGGACCTTCTTACTAAAAATCAAAGATGAGGCTTTTACCAAGTTTAAAGAATGGAAACTGTTGGAGGAAAATCAGACCAATAAAAGGGTTAAGGCTTTAAGGACTGATAATGGTCTGGAATTCTGTAATGCTGAGTTTGATAATATTTGCAATGATCATGGCATTTTGAGACATAAGACTGTTAGATTAAATCTACAGCAAAATAGAGTGGCTGAAAGAATGAATAGAACATTGCTTCAAAAACTGAGATGCTTGTTGTTCACTTATGGTTTACCTAAGTCTTTTTGGGGTGAAGCTCTTTATACTGCTTCTTATCTTGTTAATAGAAGTTCTGATAGGAAGCTTGATTTTAAATGCCCTATGGAACTTGGAATGGTAGAAAACCTGACCTTAGGGAATGAAAGATATTTAGGTGTGCTGCACATGCTCATAAGAGGGAGGAAAAATTAGATCCTAGGTCAACTAAGTGTATTTTCTTAGGATATCAAAGATCCATGGGTACTAAAGGCTATAGGTTGTGGGATATGAATGCTAGAGGATTAAAATACTGATTAGTAGAGATGTTATTTTTGATGAGAGTACTTTCCCATATAAGAATAACAATGAAGCCTCTAGTGAGACCTCCCATGCACCAAGGCCTCATAGAACCTTATTTTTTTATGGTGATCCTCCTGAAATTAATGAGCAACTTGACCAGATAGAGCACCCTATAGAACAAGATATGCCCCAACAAGAACCAGGCAACGACCAAATTAAACCTAATGGAAACACTGAAAATGTAGATCAGGTGAAGGAATATGAAACTGTTACCCAAGATGTGCTAGCAGATTGAAAACTTGCCAGAGATAGACCTAGAAGAGAGCCTAGGATCCCCACAAGATATTCCCAAGCTGACCTAGTATATACCGCCCTGGTTGTTGCTAAAGAAATTAAAAATGAGACTGATACTTAAGAGGAGGTTAATGAGGGTAGGGACAGTGAGAAGTGGAAAAGGCCATGTTAGAAGAGATGGAATCTCATAAGGTTAATAACACTTTGGTTCTGGTTAAAAGACCAGAATAGACCAAAAAACCACAAGTTTGTAAATTGCAGGTGACTGTTCAGGATCAAGTAGGGAATGACTGATCAAGATCCACCCAGATATAAAGCAAGGTTTGTTGTAAAGGGATTCACTCAAAAGGTAGGTATTGAGTATCATGAAATTTTAGCACCTGTTGTCAAGTTTAAAACTATTAGGATCATGCTTGCCTTGGTTGCTATACATGATTTAAAACTTGAGCAATTAGATGTAAAAATTGCCTTCCTTCATGGAGAACTAGATGAACACATTTATATGAAGCAACCACTTGCTTTTATAAATAAGAAATTACCTGAACATGCATGTTATCTGAAAAATCCTTGTATGGCCTAAAACAAAGTCCCAGGTTGTGGTATAAAAGGTTTGATTCATATGTGTTGACTCTGGGATTTTTTAGAAGTAATTTCGACTCATGCTTCTATTATGCATCTACTAAAAATTGCCCTGTCTATATACCACTATACGTGGATGACATATTGTTGATAAGCAAGTCTGCTGATAAACTTAAGGTGCTGAAATCAGAATTAAACTCTGAATTTTACATGAAAGATTTAGGGGAAGCCAGAAAAATATTGGGCATGGTTATTGATAGAAATAGGAGCAAGTGTTTCTTAAAATTACACCAACGACCTTACTTAGAGAAAATAGTATCCAAGTTTACTAGTCTTGACTGTAAAATTGTGCAAGTTCCCTTGACTCCTCACTTTATTCTATCTAAGTCACAGTCACCTAAATCTGATGTTGAGTATGCTAAAATGGAAAATGTGCCTTATGCTAGTACTATTGGGTCTGTCATGTATGCCATGGTTAGCTCTAGGCTTGACTTGTCTTATGTCATTTCACTGTTAAGTAGATTCATGTCTAATCCTGGTACTGAACATCGGTTGGCTTTGAAGCATGTATTTGCATTTATAAGAAGTACTTTGGATGGTGGACTGTCCTATAAAAGGAGACATGATGATTTAAAATTGGTAGGCTATGTAGATGCTGATTTTGGTGGTGATAGGGATACAAGGAAGTCAACTACTGCATTTTATTCTACTCTTGGTACCTTTTGTGTTTCCTGGAAATCCCAGCTACAATTTATTGTTACCATTTCTACTGAGTCTGAATATATTGCTTTGTGTGATGCTGTTAAAAAAGCTATGTGGCTGCAGGGTATGCTTAGTGAATCTAAGTTGTTAAATTAGACTACTGGAATTAAATGTGATAGTCAGTATGCCGTCTGTTTGATTAAAAACCATGTATACCATGAAAGGTTGAAGCATATTGACATTAAGTACCATTTTGTAAGAGAGAAGGTAGAAAATGGTGATGTGATTGTAGAGAAAGTAGGGACAGAGAACAATCTTGCTGATATGGGAACTAAAACAGTTACTTACACTAAGTTCAAGCTTTGCTTGAAACTTTTGTTCTTGGAGTGATTTGTTTTTGCAAGTGATTGAGCAATAAAAGAGCCCAGTTTTGATTAGACCATGTCATGCTTTTTGGAGTCAAGTTGAAGGCCTAAGGTAGCTCTATGGAGTAGCTTCTTTAGGTGGAGGATTGAAGAATTAAAGCAACTATTTTTCTGTTGGAATTTGGAGTTCGTCGCTAATAGCCTTTGGGAGTCATCGCTGAAAGATAAAGGACCTTGTGCTAAAGATTGTTCAAAATAAGGCGCGTGTATGAGTCGTTACTAAAGTCAGTTGGACCGTCGCTAAAGGAAGAGAAGTCATTACAAGCCGTTATGAGGTCGTTGATGATCGACCAATCATAAGGCGTCGCGTCAACAAGTCCTGAGGCGCGGGTTCGTTCAAGATGAAGGGTCGAGACAGACGGATTGTACGGTCGAGATTAAATCTGGTGATTCGAATATAAAGAGTCGAGTTTGAGCTGAATTTGGGTTCATTCCAGTAGAGAAACTTCTTGATTTCGTTTGACATCCAAACGTGCTTTGATTCTCAAATTGTTTGAGGGCTTTTTTCTCAGTGAGCGATTCAAAATGTTTTTCGTTCATGTTGAGTGGTTTGTATCGTTTCACAGAGAGATCGGTAGTGGTGGGTCTCACATTGAGCTTGTAATCGGATTATGCAACTCCGGCGGCGTTTTGTTCGATTCCAAGGCTTGACGTAGTGGAATGAGACTGTGCTAGTGAGCTCGAACTGGATTAGCCTCTCACCTATAGGTGAACTAGTATTAATTGCTTGTGTCCCTTTAATTTTTTCTATTCTCAAACTCAAATTGAAATTAGGATTCTTGATTTGAATCTCAGCATTAGAATTGGATTTAGTAATCCATAGTTAAATTACAACAAAGTTCCTAGATTATTCCATTAGTTTTTCGATGTGGGCTGTGGCATTGACAATCATAATCCACATGGCGAACATCAAGAGATTGTAATGGTTTGTGTTTTTGGATTAGGTTGGGGTCCTCACTCTTTTGTGATCCATACGAACTCGATTAGTCGTAGCCGATTTATTACTGTTTGCTTCCAGGAATCCAAGTCGCTCCAGGATCACCCGTTTTTATGCGATTTGGTTCATATTCCTTCATATTCTACCTTGGCTGGAACTAGTTTGATACGATATCAAGGTGATACTTCTGACTTTGTCAACTTATTAGATATTGCCATCAATAGTGCAAGACTTAATATCCCATCTAGCTATTTTCTCAAAAGGGAGGACACGATGGTGGAAGCATTTTCGACTGAGGATGTGCAATGACTCGCATTTCGTCACCAACTTATATCATCTTGCGCATGTTAAGATCTGAAGCAGTAATGAAAGAAAACAACAAAGAACACAAGGAATTTGATACCCAGTTCGCCACCAAATGTGACTACGTTTGGGGGCACTACCAAGCCAGGAGATTTTCACTATGATGATGAGATACAATTACAATACTCAAGCTAGGTTTATATAGGGCAAGATATGAAACCCTAATAGAAACCCTAGCCGTGTTGCACAGCTGAAACTCTAGCCGCCACTAAAGACATATGGGCTTTTGGTTATCAGGCTTCATAGCCCAACAATCTCCCACCTGAAGCCTGATTCCAATCATAATCGCCGTCGTCTCCACATTTGTCAACGTATGAACGTTTGGTAGCGCCAGACCTTCACCTTAAGTACCAAGGTCAGTTGAAGCCATGCATAGCTTCAACTTCTCTAAGGTCACAGCCTTAGTTAACATGTCAGCAGGATTTTTACTTCCATCAATCTTCATTAGTTGCAAGATCGTCTTCTCCAGTAGATGGCGTATATAGTGATACTTCAGCTCTATGTGCTTGGTCCTCAAATGAAATGCAGAGTTCTTGGCCAAGTGGATGGCACTCTGACTATCACTGTAAAGAGTCCCTTGCTCCTTTCCCAATTCATGCAAGAAAGTCTGCAACCATACCATCTCCTTACTAGCCTCAGTCACTGCAACATATTCAGCTTCAGCAGTAGACAAGGCAACAATTTTCTGCAACTTGGAAGCCCAAGAGATGGCAGTACCACCCAATGTGAAGACATATCCGGTTGTACTTCTCCTCTTATCAATATCACTTGATGCCAACTCTGCATCAACATATCCTGCTAACTCAACTTTCTTGCCTTCAAAACACAAGGCATACTCAGTAGTCCCCTTCAAGTACCTCAAGATCTATTTTACCGCTTCCCAATGCTTTTTCCCCAGATTGCCCATGAACCGACTCACTACTCCCACTGCATGTGCAATGTCTGGCCTAGTACACACCATTGCATACATCAAGCTGCCAATTGTTGAGGCATATGGAGTCTTCTACATGTAGGCACGCTCTTCTTGGACTTTCTGCGAGTCTCTAATTGAAAGTGTGATCTGATTATGATACGACCGATACTAAATTGAGAAGTTGATTTGAGGTAAAGATATGAGATGCTGAGGAATATGGATAGAATGAGATAGGATGAGAAGAATTCAGATAGAGAATGTAGAAGAAATAGAGAGAAGAGATGAATGGGGTCAGAACATAATTGCTTTTCTCTCTACTACCCAAGTATATTAACAAATAAATAGCAAGCTAACCAATCTACTGACTCCACTAACCTACTGACTCCACAAGCTAAACTGTTCCACTACTCTAACTTCTACTAACTACCCACTACTAACATGGAACTTGCTTGTTGACCGAGACTGAGCCGCATCATTCCTACCCCCTTTGAAAATTACCTCGTCCTCGAGGTTAAGGCGCTCGTTGTCCATAATCATGCACTGAAAACGCGCCTTACATTTGTGTCCGGGCACAAATTTTTCATCACAATTGTAGCACATTCCTCTTTCACGCCTTGCCATCATCTCTGTTGATGTAAGTCGCTTGATGTGTGTTGTGTTGATTGCCGGTCTAGCTAGTTGGTCATATGCTTGTAGTTTTTGCTCGGCCACCTTGGCCATGCCCATCGCAACTTGTAGGCTGGTAGGTTGAAGTAGGATAAGTTCTTGATGAATGTCATCTCACAACCCGGCCAAGAACTTATTAAGAAGATTTTCAGTAGAGAATCCCGGGGTACGCGTTGAAAGGGACTCGAACTCCGTTACATATGCTCCAACTGTAGTAGTTTGATGCAATTTGTTGAGGCATATCTCAGCATTCCAATATATCGATTGGCCAAAACGGGAGTTGATGTCTTGAATAAACGCCTTCCAATTGCTTAATTGATGAGTGGTATGCATCCATTGATACCAACGAAGCGCTTCACTGCTCATGTAGAATCCAGCCATGGGAACGCGATGCTCTTCTGGAACCTGATGATGCTCAAAATATCTATCAATTTTAAATGTCCATCCATCTACATCATCCCCTGTAAACATTGGAACCTCCAATTTAGGCAATCTGGGAAAAAATGCACTCTGCATCTCCATTGTTGATGTTGTGTTGTAGTTGACAGGTGGGTTGGGTTTTGGTGGAGTTGGAGGTGTCGGCAAAAGAGGTTCTGTGACAGTAGGAGGGGGATTGGGATGTACGTGTTGTTTTCTTGCGTGGACTTCGCTTGCTTGGCTGATTTTCTGCAACTGCTCCAACATTTCAATCATGCGTTCGAAATTGGCAGCACTTTTCACTTCTGCTTCAGCCTGGCGTTTCTCAGCTGCAGCCTGGCGCTCTTCCAGCCTTTCCGTTCTGCTGGTAAGTTCAACAACACTTGCGATGAGGGCCGTCATTGCTTCGGTCGTATTCGCTCTAGTATATGGGGCCATTTCAACTCTCAGTGAAAGCACCAAATGATACGACCGATACTAAATTGAGAAGTTGATTTGAGGTAAAGATATGAGATGCTGAGGAATATGGATAGAATGAGATAGGATGAGAAGAATTCAGATAGAGAATGTAGAAGAAACAGAGAGAAGAGATGAATGGGGTCAGAACATAATTGCTTTTCTCTCTACTACCCAAGTACATTAACAAATAAATAGCAAGCTAACCAATCTACTGACTCCACTAACCTACTGACTCCACTAGCTAAACTGTTCCACTACTCTAACTTCTACTAACTACCCACTACTAACATGGAACTTGCTTGTTGACCGAGTCTGAGCCGCATCAGATTACCCAATGGAATCTTAGCCGGCTTTGCATCTTGCATGCTGAACCTCTCCAGAATCTTGTTGATGTACTCAGCTTGCGACAGATGCAGCTTTCATGCCTTTCTGTCACGTTCAATTCGCATTCCCAAAATTTGCTTCGCCTCACCCAGATCTTTCATGGCAAACCGTTTGGATAACTGCTTCTTCAGCTTACTCACCTCCTGAGCACTAGAACCTGCTATCAGCATGTCGTCAACATATAATAGCAATATGTTATAGCCGTCATCCAACTTCTTGAAATAACAGCAGTGGTCAGCCTCACTCCTCACGAACTTAACTTCGTGCATAAACCCATCAATCTTCTTGTACCACTATCTGGGAGCTTGTTTCAAATCGTACAAGCTCTTCTTCAGTTTACACACCAGTAACTCGTTACCCTCTGACAAGTAGCCTTCTAGTTGCTTCATATAGATTTCTTCTTCGAGGTCACCATGAAGAAAGGCTGTTTTCACATCTAGATGCTGTAACTCAAGATCTTCAGCTGCAACCATACTCAACACAAGCCGTATAGTAGTCAACTTGACAACAGGAGTTAAAACATCAGTGTAATCTAAACCGTATTTCTGCTGAAATCCTTTCACAACCAATCTTGCCTTGTAACGCTTACTTCCATTCGCCTCCTCCTTAATTTTGTAAACCCACTTGTTATGCAACGCCTTTTTGCCTCGTGGAAGCTCAACTAGCTCCCATGTCTCATTTGCAAGCAATGACTTCATCTCGTCGTCCATTTGCTAGCTTCCACTGATCTGCATGTTTTCCATGAGACGCTTCTTGATGGACCATAATTGTATGAATCATAAACACAGTTAAACCCACCAAATTAGACTCTTTGTCTATTTAACTTTTGTTTGTTAGTTCCGATATTTATCTACAGGGTATTTTGAAGTCTAGAGAGAATACAGACTAAGGAGGAGTTTTAAAGCTGAAAATGAATTACGAGTCATTCCAGGTCACGACCAAATTTCGACTTTCAAGAACCTGACATGGAATCACTCAAAAAAAGTCCAACCGAAGAGCAACCAGAGTCAGACCGGAGCTGAAAGGACCGATGGCTTTTGGAAAAGATCACAAAAGTCTCATTTCACCCACTCCATTCCACCTAGCCGGCGGCTCCCCTCACTCACATCCTCCTCCTCCTCCTCTCCTTTCATGCCACATGGGGGGGGCGGCTATGGCTTCCTCCACCTAAGGGACGGCGGCTCCTTGCTCCTCCATCCATCTTGTGCCATGTGGTCTCATCTCCTCCACATCTTCTCCTCTTCATGGCCTATAAATACCCATGCTCCTTCCCTTTGTAAATCATTCCAAAATCACAAATCACTTATCTCTCTAGATTGAGAGCACAATCATGTAAGCACTTTACTTTGGAATCGAAGCTTTAGCACTTTCAACGGTTTTTGTAAGTACTCTCTTTTTTACTTTACTGTCTTTCAAAGTACTTTACTTTCCTGTCTTTACTTTCAAAAACCTTTACTTTTCAATGCACTTAGCTATGATGTCCTGTTCCATGAATATTCGTAGCTAAACCCTTCATTTGGTTGAAGTGGTGTACTTGTGTCATAAAATGTTTTAGACCCTTCGCTTAGTGCCTCTCTGTGTTCAAAACTTGTTCTATGTGCCACATATTAGGTTAGAACTTCCAAGGTTGAGTGGATGCTTTAACGGGCAAAGCTCTTCCGTAGGGTTCGTGAACATACTCGGGTAAGTGGATGCTTTAACGGGCAAAGCTTATCTGAGGAGTTCGACCTCTTTCAAAAACCATTTGGTTGATCGTAACTGAAGATCAAATGGATGCACATAAGGCTAAGATACTTCGAAAGGAGGAATTAGTCTAAATAGAACAAGTGTTCTAAACGATGTTGCAAGTCTTGTGCTAGAAATAGCCTTGATTCATCTTTGAACACTTAGTATCATCATTAGAGGTCAATGATAAACAGACTATGATACAAGGCCCCTAAAACCGAATGCTTGCCTTTAATTGTAATATCAACTGTTACTTTACCTTTCAATACTAAAATCACAACCAACCCACGCTACTCTCAGTACTAAAATCACAACCAACCCCCAACTGTCCTACTTAAAGAACAACTATTCACCTGACTCCCTTGGGTTCGACCCCTACTTACCCTTTACTACCCACTAGTAGAGTACGAGTAGCGGAGATATAAATTTATTTTGCACAGAGAACATCACACCTTAACGACAGTGCAGTGGGCTCTGTCACTTCTGCAAAACATTGTGGTTCACCACTATCAGTTAATAACAAATAGAAATTGGAAGGCAAATATCTATCTGGTGATCTGTGCTCTCTACTGGATCTTCGTAGCTGCACTTCTGGTGTATTCGGTTCATCCTCCTCATCAACCTCATGGTCATCTGGGACCGTCATACTCCCACCCGAGTTAGAAATATCTAACTCAACTATCTCTGTTTCTGAGCTACCAGCTTCTGATGCACCTGTCAAGTCTTTGTACAGTACCTGCTCATTGAATATGACATCTCGACTACGAATAATTTTCTTATTCTGCTCATCCCAAAGCCGATATCTGAAGTCATCACCACTATATCCAATAAATGTACACTTAACAGACTTTGCATCCAGCTTACTTCTTTCAACAGCAGGTATGTGAACATATGCAACACATCCGAAAATATGAAGAAATGACAGATTTACCTCCTTGCCACTCTGAGCCTCCTCTGGAATTCCATTCTCTAACGGAGCTGATGGTCCTCTGTTAATCAGGTAAGCTACAGTGTTAACTGCTTCTGCCCAAAACATCTTCGGAAGTCCACACTTCAATCTCATGCTCCTAGCACGTTCATTCAGAGTTCTGTTCATACATTCTGCCACACCATTCTGCTGAGGAGTTCCCTTCAAAGTCTTTTCCATGCGAACTCCATTCGCTGCACAATACTCCTTGAACTCTCGCAGCTCACAGTCTCCACTATTATCAGATCTCAGACACTTCACTTTAAGACCTGTCTCAGTCTCTACCAGAAATTTCCACTTTCTGAAAACATCAAACGCATCAGATTTATTTTTCAAAAAATAAATCCATACCTTCCTTGTGCAATCGTCAATGAAGGTCATATAATATGATGCTCCACCAAGAGATGCAACAGGTGCTGGCCCCCATAAGTCGCTATGGACCAACTCCAGCTTCTGCTTTCTCAATGTCCTGCCACCTCTTGAGAAACTGGCTCTCTTCTTCTTCCCGAAGACGCAGTCCTCACATAATCTGACTTCAACAGACTTGAGACCAGGTAGCAGACTCCTCGAGCATAAGACCTTCATCCCTTTCTCATTCATATGACTAAGATGACAATGCCACAGATCTGCATCACCTTTCACACTTGCAACAGCGATACTTTCTTGGAGGTTGCTTGTCATATACAACGTCCCCTCTTTCTTGCCTCGATCTATCACCATGGAGCTCTTGGTTATCTTCCAAGTACTGCAACCGAAGGTTACTGCATAGCCTTCATCATCCAACTGGCCAACTGACAACAAGTTTCTCTTCAAGTCTGGAATATGTCTGACATCATACAGCTGCAACACTGGCCCGTTTGGAGCTTTTATCTGGACATCTCCTTTCCCCACGACTTGCAATGGTTCATCATCAGTGCTTATGGACCATAATTATACGAATCATAAACACAGTTAAACCCACAAAATTAGACTGTTTGTCTATTTAACTTTTGCTTGTTAGTTCCGATATTTATCTACAGGGTATTTTGGAGCCTAGAGAGAATACCCGCTAAGGAGAGGATTTTACGTTGAAAAGATATTACGAGTCATTCCAAGATCAAGATCAGATGCCGACTGAAGAAATCTCAAGATCCTGACATTGAATCACTCAAAACAAATCAAACCGAGAAGCAACCGAAGTTAGTCCAGAGCTGAAATACACCGATAGTTTTGTGAAAACGTCACAAAACCTCACAAAACTCATCCTTTTACCCCATGTGACCGGTGGCTTTTGGAGGAGGTGACCAAAGGAGGAAGCTCCCCTCCTCCCATGACCTCCAACCGGCGGCTTCTACCTCCATGGAGCTCACCCTTGGATGAAACCATGTGGTTTCATCCTCACCACCCATCTCCTCCCCTTTTGGCTATAAATACAAGCCATTCTCCTCTCATTTGTATCATCCACATTCACAAACACTTATCTCTCTAAAGGTTTTGGTACTTTGTAAGCTTGGTTTGAAATCTATAATATTCTTGTTGGTTCTTGAATATTGTAGATCGTTCTTGAGTACTCTTGTCGGTTCTTGAGTACTCAAGCTTTACTTTATTATTCTTGAGTACTCTTGTCGGTTCTTGAAGTACTCACCCATTTCCCTTACTGTCTTTACTTTTGAAAACTTTACTTTACTGTCTTTCAAAAACCTTTTCAAGTACTTAGTTATGATGTCCTCTTCCATGGATATTCGTAGCTAAACTCTTTATTCGGTTAAAGGAGTGTACTTGTGTCATAAAATGTTTTAGACCCTGCACTTAGTGCCTATATGTGTTCAAAACTTGTTCTATGTGCCATATAACAGGTTAGAACTTCCAAGGTTGAGTGGAGGCTTTAACGGGTAAAGCTCTTCCGTGGGGTTCGTGAACATACTCGGGTAAGTGGATGCTTTAACGGGCAAAGCTTATCTGAGGAGTTCGGCCTATTTCAAAAACCATTTGGTTGATCGTAACTGAAGATCAAATGGATGCACATAAGGCTCAGATAATTCGAAAGGAGGAATTAGTCTAAAATAGAACAAGTGTTTTAAACGATGTTGCAAGTCTTGTGCTAGAAATAGCCTCGATTCATCTTTGAACACGTAGTATGATCATTAGCGGTCAATGATAAACAACTATGATACAAGGCCCCTGAAACCGAATCTTTTCTTGACTTAAAACACCACCTGCACTTTACTTTCTTAGTATAAACTGCACTATCAACTGCTGACGTTCCGCAAGACTTGCCAATCACGCAACAACCGCTATAAGTCTTCCTGTTTATTTTCAGTATTTACTTTTATGTCATTTACTTTTCCACACCAAAAACCAAAACCAACCAACCAATCACTTAGATGTTAGCATTAAAACCTCAATCAACCTAAAAACACGCTCCCTCGCTGTACAATCCCCTCAAAGAATAGCTTATCCCCCTAATTCCCTTGGGTTCGACCCCTACTTACCACTTGCTACCCAGTAGTTAAGTCGCGAGTAGCGGACTTATAAATTTATTTGCACATTTTGCTCTGACGACAAGCAATCTGTCAAATTGGCGCCGTTGCCGGGGAATTAGTTAATTAATCGGATAAAGTTCTTTGAATCGATACTCGCTTCAAAACAACCATGTCTCGCGAAGGAAGCCACCATGACTACCAGGATGACGAAGAAATAAACCTGTACGATCGGAATGATGAGGTGCCACTTCCATTTGTCGACGATCCGGAACAAATCATCCGAGACAAAAGAGCTCGTGATAGGGAGGCCGCCCGACGAAACCAAGGACCACCCGAGGACCGAAATGCAGCTGGTCCAGTGCAACCCCCTATACATCGCCCACACCCTCAACCACTACAAATGCCTAGGCAAGAACCTGTCTTTGACGACTACTATGGGAATAACAACTACCGCGCACCTACGATGAGGGAGCTGAATGCCCCAGATTTCGAAACGCAACCATGGTGCATCTACGAGGGCCCTGAACTGGAATACATTACCATCAACGCATCAGTGGCCCATAGCTTGCCCAAGTTCTCAGGAGCTCATGGAGAATCAGCAACAACTCATCTCCAACGCTTACACGGCATTTGCCAAAATCTAAAACCCAATCGAGTGAGTGTAGACGACTTCAAGTTAAAAGCGTTCTACTTTTCCCTCATTGACGCGGCGAACGACTGGTTCCTTTCATTACCTTCCGGTAGCATCAGAACATGGGCTCAGATGCAGAAGAAGTTCTTAGACAAATACTACCCAGCAGGAAGAGCAATGCAAGTAAGGAGGCAACTACAAGACATCAAGTAGGGGCCCAACGAAACCATGTACGACTACCTGGAGAAATTCAACCACCTGGAAAGAAGCTGCTGTACCTTTGGACTGCCCGAGAAACTCATCATCGAATACCTCATTGATGGATTAAGACCCTTAGACAAAATGCTTCTGGATGCCTCAGCGGGAGGATCCATGATGAATCTATCACTGAGTGTCATAAGAAATCTCATCACCAACGTTGCTGAAAATGCCCGGTTCAGAGAAGAGACAACTCGGCAGGAAGAATTTTCCCGAACAAAGAATGTGGCAAAAGCTGAAACATCAATGAGCTCTATGCCAGAAGAGATGAAACAAATAAAGGAGATGATGATTCAAATCCTGCGAAGACAACCAGTTCAAGTAAAGCCTTGCGAATTTTGTGGTTCTACGGACCACAAGACTGACGCATGCCCAACATTAATAGCAGAAGAACCAGGAGAAGTAAATGCAATGGGAGGATACCAAGGATACAACAACAACAGCAACGACAGAGCCGGACAAAACAGACAGTATGGTCAAACAACCAACCCGAGCTGGCGTAACAACAGCTATTCCCAGAAGGAAACACAACCAGCTGTCCCTCAACTAGCTCAGTCATTCTACCAACCCCCCCCCCCCCACCGGCAGTATAACCAGAACGCTCCATCAACAAGCCAATACCAGCAAAGAGGATCAAATTAATACCACCCCAGCTCAAATAATCAGCAAGGACCAAGCAAGTCGCTTGAAAACGCAATGAAGGAAATCGCAGGAAGCGTAAATCAATTGGGTAATTCGTTTAACCAATTTCAGGCAAAAACGGACGGGGCAATCTCAGATTTGACCAAGCAAATGGCCCAGCTCGCCACCTCAATGTCCGCACTCGTTAATGAGCCTGGCCGACTACCTTCCCAAAACCGTGCAAAACCCAAAGACGAATGTTAGTATGATGAAGAAGTCAAACATGAAGGTAGCACTAGAAAAAACATCACGATCCACAACTAACAGACCTACGGCCAAATAATTCCTCCGTAGGTACCGACCTGATTGGAATCAAGAGGAAGATCGGCCCAATGATGGCAAAACATGGGTTACGCATGCTGACAATGGACGTTATGCATTCACCGTCACCATGACACCACCGCCAATTACCCACGTCGAAATACCAGCATCTGGCTGGGGTGACAATTACGATTTAGATGATCTCAATTGGGATTTCCCAACCGACATCTATGCATCAGAACAAAACATTTACCTAGAAGATCAGGAGTTGAAAGGGACCAATCATACAAATCCAGAGCCAAAGGATGAACAGAATGGCCCAATAATGGAAGAACCCTTCACTCCAAAACATGAGTCACAAAGGGATAAGGACCCGGGGGCTTTCACAGTCACCTGTGGGATTGGTGAAGCCCAAATTCATAAATGTTTAATCGATCTTAGGGCTGCCGTCAATGCCATGCCTTACTCCTTATATTTCTTACTGGGGATTGGCCCATTGAAACCACCGAGGTCAAATATCGAGTTAGGAGACAAATCATGCATCAAACCAGTTGGAGTACTCGAAGATCTAATACTCGATGTAGGAGATCTCGTAGTTGCTGCGGACTTTTATGTAATAGAAACAAAAGAGACCAGCGAAGACGGACCTCCGACGCTTATATTGGGACGACCTTTTCTCTACGCCACCAAAGCATGGATCGACATGGGCAAAGGCTTGTTATCACTTACATTTGGCGGCAAAAGTTCAGAGTTCTAAATCGATGATTATGATGGCCGCCCAGGGACGTGGAAACCACCAGACATTGTGCCTATCTCAAATCTCAGTACACAGATTTCCAACCTACCAAGAGAAACTGAGAAGAACTCAAGAAAAATCAAGGCTAGAATCAATGCAGGAGCCGCGGCAAAATTTGACTTAAGCCGCCCATGGGATCCAAACCTGTGATCTCCAACTGTCGAGCCAACGACGTTAAACAAATGCACTGGTCGGGAGGTAACCCGACACCTATCTTACTTTCTGTCTTTTATTTTTCTGTCATTTAGTTTTTTCTGTAAGTCGCTCTCACCCACTTGGTGCATGGAAGAAATGACTATTCAGGAATCGGACTTGGGTGCAACATTAAGCCAGCCAGGCCTACGCCAAGAGTTCAAGGCCCCAGCCGAACTCCCTCGATTATCCAGCCTCATGCCATGTCATTCACTCGACACTTTAAAGGGAGTTCTGTTCTTCCCTTTTCCTTGATGTCATTTCCTTCTCGTACAATATCTGCTTGCATGGCTTGTGAACTAAGTTGTGCTGAAAGGCACGCCTTCGTTCAAAAGTGTGGGGTGAGATCCACCTTTGTAAATAAATAACATGTTTTTCCTTTTCCCTTAATATTATCTTTTTGAAAATATGAACTTGAGAATGTGAAAAAGATAGATCATAATTCATGCATTAACCTTGTGAAAATTCAACTGTTTAAAAACTTAGAATGTAACTTCTCATTTGTCCCTTTGTGCTGAGATAAACTAGGGATGTGGAGTTGACATAAACAGCCCTAGAGAGGCTTGGCAAGCAATCGAAGGACTGAATTTCGCTATATGGTTTTCGAAGTCAGTGGAGGCTGCACTTCGGGTTTCAGTGAAGATTGAAGTCATCTCCTCCATGTAGTGTTTATGCAAAAAGAAAAAAGGCGAGGACGGGAATCAGACTGTCCTATCTCTAGTCAAAGTAGCCGAGAAAATAGATGAGCGACCCTCATCTTGACCCGCGCGAAACGGCAAGGATGAGAGGAGCGGGGAGGTATTTCCATATGCTCGCGGGCGACAATTGGACCTCCCAAAAAGGCTTGATAAAATGGACTAGCAAGTGACAAAGAAGCAAAAAGCTCAAAGAAGCAAATCAAGAGGCCAAAGGCCCAAAATTGTGAAGGTTTTAACCGAACAAAAAGTGAAGTACTCAAAGAGTTAAATCAAAGGCCAAAGGCCGATTCACTACAAAAGCTGTCCCTCGCCAAAAGAAAATCAAAGACCAAACCATTGAAACCCGAACCGAATCACGTGCTAGAGAAAGCTACAAGAAAACCATATAGTGCGAGACGGTCCCGAGAATGCAGTCCAGGAGCCTGAAAAGGGCTATCTCTCGAAACATCCAAAATAATTTGCATCTCAGCACGGAGGTACAAGTATCAAGTTTCTTCTATTTATTTACACAGTTCAAATTGGTAATAAGTAAGTAATGCATGAATTAGGATAAATCTAGTCCCACAGTCTAACTTTCATATTTTAAAAGCTTACTTAGTGTCGCCCTTTAATAGCATTGTTCGGGATGAACAACTAAAAGTGTGGGGTGATCTGATGGACCATAATTATACGAATCATAAACACAGTTAAACCCACAAAATTAGACTGTTTGTCTATTTAACTTTTGCTTGTTGGTTCCGATATTTATCTACAGGGTATTTTGGAGCCTAGAGAGAATACACGCTAAGGAGAGGATTTTACGCTGAAAAGATATTACGAGTCATTCCAAGGTCAAGATCAGATGCCGACTGAAGAAATCTCAAGATCCTGACATTGAATCACTCAAAACAAATCAAACCGAGAAGCAACCGTAGTCAGTCCGGAGCTGAAATACACTGATAGTTTTGTGAAAACGTCACAAAACCTCACAAAACTCATCCTTTTACCCCATGTGACCGGTGGCTTTTGGAGGAGGTGACCAACGGAGGAAGCTCCCCTCCTCCCATGACCTCCAACCGGCGGCTTCTACCTCCATGGAGCTCACCCTTGGATGAAACCATGTGGTTTCATCCTCACCACCCATCTCCTCCCCTTTTGGCTATAAATACAAGCCATTCTCCTCTCATTTGTATCATCCACATTCACAAACACTTATCTCTCTAAAGGTTTTGGTACTTTGTAAGCTTGGTTTGAAATCTATAATATTCTTGTTGGTTCTTGAATATTGTAGATCGTTCTTGAGTACTCTTGTCGGTTCTTGAGTACTCAAGCTTTACTTTATTATTCTTGAGTACTCTTGTCGGTTCTTGAAGTACTCACCCATTTCCCTTACTGTCTTTACTTTTGAAAACTTTACTTTACTGTCTTTCAAAAACCTTTTCAAGTACTTAGTTATGATGTCCTCTTCCATGGATATTCGTAGCTAAACTCTTTATTCGGTTAAAGGAGTGTACTTGTGTCATAAAATGTTTTAGACCCAGCACTTAGTGCCTCTATGTGTTGAAAACTTTTTCTATGTGCCATATAACAGGTTAGAACTTCCAAGGTTGAGTGGAAGCTTTAACGGGCAAAGCTCTTCCGTGGGGTTCGTGAACATACTCGGGTAAGTGGATGCTTTAACGGGCAAAGCTTATCTGAGGAGTTCGACCTATTTCAAAAACCATTTGGTTGATCGTAACTGAAGATCAAATGGATGCGCATAAGGCTAAGATACTTCGAAAGGAGGAATTAGTCTAAAATAGAACAAGTGTTTTAAACTATGTTGCAAGTCTTGTACTAGAAATAGCCTCGATTCATCTTTGAACACGTAGTATGATCATTAGCGGTCAATGATAAACAACTATGATACAAGGCCCCTGAAACCGAATCTTTTCTTGACTTAAAACACCACCTGCACTTTACTTTCTTAGTATAAACTGCACTATCAACTGCTGACGTTCCGCAAGACTTGCCGATCACGCAATAACCGCTGTAAGTCTTCCTGTTTGTTTTCAGTATTTACTTTTATGTCATTTACTTTTCCACACCAAAAACCAAAACCAACCAACCAATCACTTAGTTGTTAGCATTAAAACCTCAATCAACCTAAAAACACGCTCCCTCACTGTACAATCCCCTCAAAGAATAGCTTATCCCCCTAATTCCCTTGGGTTCGACCCCTACTTACCACTTGCTACCCAGTAGTTAAGTCGCGAGTAGCGGACTTATAAATTTATTTGCACATTTTGCTCTGACGACAAGCAATCTATCAGTGACATAAACCTTCCCAAAATCTCCATATCTATAATGCTTCATTATGTCAGCATCACTATAGGAATGGAACGATGCTCCAGAGTCTAACACCCAAGACTCCAATGGGCTGCTTACACTCAAAATTAGTGCCTCCGCAACTTCAGTTATAGCGTTTGCTGACTGTGCCTTGCACTCACTCTTGTAGTGACCCACTCTGTCACACTTCCAGCACTTCACCTTGCTTTTATCTTTGGCATGTTTGTCCTTCCCTCTGGACTTTGACCTGCCACGCTGCACCTTCGACCTGAACTCAGATCTGCCTCTGTTTCTAGCATTCAAAGCTAGACCTGAACTAGAGCCTGACTCCCTCCGGCGAATCTCTTCACTAACGATCAGGTCTCTGACTTCATCCAGCTCAAGCTTTGCCTTCCTAGCTGAGGCACTAACGGATGTAACCATCCCGCTCCAACTTTCTGGTAATGAGGATAGTAGAATCAAGGCCTTTATTTCATCATCAAACTCAATTTTAACGGAGCTCTGATGTGCGATCGTCATGTTGAACTCACTCAGATGCTTTGCCACCGTCGTTCTCTCTGCCATTCTCAGGTTGAACAACCGCCGCATCAGATGGACTTTGTTTGATGCCGATGGTTTCTCGTACAACTCTGACAGAATCTCCATCATCTCCTTCGTCATCTTTGACTTCACTGTATGATGTGCAACTTCTCTGGACAGCGACAGCCGGATCGCACTCATTGCTTTTCTGTCCAACAGCTTCCATTGTTCATCCTTCATGTCCTTCGGCTTTTCATCTAGGGGCTGATGTAAATCTTTACCGTATATGTAGTCTTCGATTTGCATCTTCCAGAATCCAAAATCCGATCCGGTTAATTTCTCCACAGGTTGTCTTACATCTCCCATCGCGACTGCTAGAACCTCGGCTCTTAATACCAGTTGTTAAGATCTGAAGCAGTAATGAAAGAAAATAACAAATAACAAAAGGAATTTGATACCCAGTTTGCCACCGAATGTGACTACGTCTGGGGGCACTACCAAGCCAGGAGATTTTCACTATGATGATGAGATACAATTACAATACTCAAGCCAGGTTTATATAGGGCAAGATATGAAACCCTAATAGAAACCCTAGCCGTGTTGCACAGCTGAAACTCTAGCCGCCACTAAAGACATATGGGATTTTCATTATCAGGCTTCATAGCCCAACTGCGCATAGTCACGAACTGAAGAAGACTATGTATAAAATCACACAAGCTCCTAGAGCATGGTATGATCATTCAATAACGTTCTTTGTCGACCATGGCTCTATGCGAGGGGGAGTACAAAAGTCTATGTTCGTCAAGTACACGAGTACATAGAAGCTGGTAGGCCAGTTTGTGAGACAGATGCAAAAACAGCTCCAGCTGACCATGGTGGGAGAGATGAAATACCTTCCTGGAACACAAGGTGACCAGATGTTGGGAGAGCAAAAGAGCATCGCTGTAAGAGAGCAAGAGAGCATCACTGCAGGGAGCTGCTGCACTCAGTTCCTATGGATGAAGCAAAATCTGTCTGAACACGGAGTAGAACGGGTGAAGAAGTTTCTTTCCAAGAACCCAATACAACACTCCGTGACGAAGCACACTGACATCCGATATCACTTCATTAGAGAGCTAGTGGTGAAGAAGGTCATCACATCGAAACACATGACAACTGTAACTGACGTACTCCCCATACCACTAGACGCCACTCAGATCGAAACACTTAGATCCTATCTGGGTTTGTGAGTTGTCGCTAACTAAGTGTTTCAAAAGGAGGTCAGCCAAGAGCAAAACTCCCAGCAAATCTGTTGGGCTGACCTACCAAAGAAGAGGGCTAGAACAGATGGTACGTGGCTGGAACTGTTTATTCAATTCAAAATATTTGCAGTTATGAACCGTTGGAGCATATTAAGGAGGTGAGAGGTGATTGGCGAGAAAGTAGTTAAAGAGAAGTCGAGGGGAATGAAATCTATAGTAGAAACTGTGGCCGAAGTTGTAGAAGAAGGTGAAGCTAGTAGGGCTAAGATTGGAGGTTCTGATAAGAAGAAATTATTGAATGCAAAAGTGCATGCCACCAGTTTTGTGCAAAAGAAGACAGGGATCCGCAGGAAGGTCGTGCCTCGAAGGAACAGTACTCCCACGATATACGCTGTACTGATTTGTGCTGTAAGGGGGAGGAGAATTGCTATGTCAGACTCAGAGACTAAACAGTTTGTTAAATCTTTTAGGAAGGGAAGTCTGGTACTGAATGAAGAGTCAGAGGAAGGCTCAGCAAAACAAAAAGACTGTTGAGGCAGTAGATGAAAAGAAGGGGACATGTGTTGAAACTATTCCTAAAGAAGTTGATGAGGTGAAGCAACAAGAGCCTAAAGATGAAGTCGCAATTGAATCAAGTCCATCTGAAAAAGGACAGTGAACTTGAAGAGGTCCATAAGAAAATTGATGAAGTGGTCCAGGAGGCTCAGAAGCAAGAAAAAAATTGGTGAGCAAGATTGTGTTGAACCTGGCGTCTAAAAGGAGATAGATCAGCCAGTGGACCACAATGTGGTGATGGAGGAAGCAGAACAGGAGTCCATATATCTAGCAGAACTAAAGAGAAAGCAGAAGGAAGGATCTATCTATCAGGAAGAACCTGTACCTATTGAGCCTGTTGAACAGTCAGAAAACAAAGAGACTGATCTGTTGGATCTGATGTTCCAAAAGAGCCGAGACAGCCGATTGGACCTGATGTGGAGATGCAGGAATCTGATCCTATAAAGCTTGAGGCTAAGAATACACAAGAGGATGATCAGGACTCAGGTTTGCTGGCTGAGCTCAAGAAGTTCGAAAAGGAGAGAGTGACTATCCAAGCATGCACATCTAAGGTAACTATCAAGAAGATTGGTGGGAACACAGACGCAGGGGGAGAAAGTGCGTCTAATGAGAGGAAAAGGAGTAGTCCATATCCTGTTCCTACTTGTGTTCCAACTGAGCTTGGAAAAAATGGAGTATGGTTTGCCTGTAAAGACGCTGCAGCAAGGTGGAAGGTAGTACAAAGAAGGAAGAATCATTCCTGAGAGACTCCTTGAAGAGATGAGGTACAAAGGAAAGGAGGTTTTTCAGCTCTTGAAGGAGACTGATTTGATTTGAATAGTTACTGGAGGAGCTGGAGATCATAATGGAGGTCGAACAAGAGCAGAGGAAAAGAATCACTCGATTGGTGCGCGCTCTGCGATATCCCAGTGATGATAAGGCTGATGAAGAAGAAGTTGACGTCCCCTCTTCTTGAAGGTTTATGCTAAAACCCCGTCTTGACTGTGACTGTCGAACATTTAAAGTATGTGAGTGGAACTCTTAGTTTGAACACCCCTTGCCGATTTATGGCAAAAAGGGGGAGTAATTTTGAGGACGACTAAGTTTCCTCAATCTTACCAGAAGATCTCTGAAGTCTAGATGGGATGGTTTTGCCAAAAATGCCAAGGGGAGATTGTTGTTCCTATGTGGCATGAGTTTTGGCAAAATGACTTCAGAGTGTTCAAGCTAGAAGTCAAGAAGAGTTCAACCGAAGACTGGAACTGAAGTACAGTGTGGAACACACGCATGGACGTTTCCTAATCTTGAAGCTGCTAAAAGATCGAAGATACGATCAGTTGGAGTCGGCTAACGAACTTAGAAGATCAGATATTCAAAAGAATATCTTCAAGGTTGTGAAGAAGTCGGTTAAGGAGATTCGATCTAATTTGGCAAGAAAGATATCATAAGATCTTTTTAAAGATTGGTGAGATAATATCTAGCAAATATTTAGGAATATTTCCTAAATATTTGACAGATTATTTAGGACAGATTTGGACTTCACCGAAGAATATAAATAGAGTGTTAGGGCGTCCAAGATCTGCATCGCTTTTGGAGAAACAGAATACACGCAAGTGATCTTGAGCAGAGGAGGAGAAGGAGTGACGGCCGGCTGATTATTCCACACCGGAATATCAACAGCGAAGAAGCAGTCTGTTCAGTGTGATGTTCAGACTGTACTTGTTGAACAACTAAGTGCACACACACGGTGCTCAAGACACGTCTTCGAGAGAAGGCGACTGGGCTTCTGGGAGGTCCAAGACTAGGTCGACACGGAAGTCTCGTCCTACCCATAGGGGATCGACAGTGAGCTACGGTGAACCGAGATTGCAAATCTGAGAGACGGAGTGTTAGAGGCTAGGCTGTTACAAACAAGGTGTTGTGTAAGCGTAAGTACACTTGTAGCTCTAAACTCGTAATAAGATATGTGACCCTTTAGGATGTGGGAAGCACCCAGAGTAGGCATGGTCGAACTGGGTATCATATCGTGTGTGCTCCTTTTTTGTTCTGTTTACGGTGCTGTCTGCTAAGGTGTTCCAGTCTCTGGTGGAACACAACCTAGAACTGATCTTGAACAGACAACAGAATTTTAGTTTTTTTTCTTCGAATGATAGCATTTAAAGTTGATCCTATCAAAATATACTACTTGCCATATTCAATTTTTTATTACCTTATCTAATTCTTCAGCTTTTAAAATATCTATCATCGTAAATTTAAAATAAAAAAATAAATATAAAATTTGAATTTCGCCTTCATCCGATCTGTTCTTCTTCTTCAATTTTTCAAACATGAAGACATATTAAAGTTCAATGTTGGGATCAAATCCAGAATTAATTTTATCTGGTGCCTTTAAAATAGGTTAGAGTTTGTTATTATCACCAGTGTTCCAGAAATCGGACGAATCGGCCGATTAATCGGCCTAAATCTTGAAGCCGATCCGATTTTACCCAAATCGGATGAAAAATCGGGGAAGCGATTATGTGTCCGATTAATCGGCTGAATCGGGGATTAATCCGTCGAATTGGGGATTAATCCGTCGAATTGGGGATTAATCGGTCGAATCGGGGATTAATCGGTCTGGGCAACTAAGTGTTAAGAAATAAACTTGGAGGACTTTATTGTAATAATTAAGATTATTAAAATTGAAATTGAAAATTAAAACTAAAGCTTGTCTGATTAGAGCTTGCGAATTGTGATCGGCTCATACAGTCCTCCGTAAACTTTTGAATTGCGAACTAAAGCTTGTTTGTTTGTATTTTGCTATTGAATATTGAATATTGATTGTGACATTTACTCACAAATTATGTAATTGTAAAGATCCTGATTGTGATATAAGATTTGTGACTTTTTTGCTATTGATTGTTTGATTTTTTGAAGTGGTATGGATTGTTTAGTTTTGACATGCATCCTGTTTTATTTTGATTACAGGTCAACAAATGCATTATAGAAAGCATTTATATAACTATTTTTTAATTATAAACATAAAAATAGGATAAAAATAAAAACCGATTAATCCCGATTAATCCTCGAAGACCTTGTCCGCCCGATTAGCGATTAGCGATTAGCGATTTCTGTAACCTTGATTATCACCACTTCACCACATATGTCAATTTAGTAAAGTTTGTGTTAATCTATAGTTAAACTAATTAATGCCCCGTTGATTTTTATTATTTGCCCCTCACTTATTTTTTGATATTAAGCTTTCATTCATTTAGAAATAAATTTTAAGTTATATTGGAACTCTTTGACCTTATAACCAATCAAAATAAATATAAATTTTAACTTCAAAATAAATCTTGTAACCAACAAATATTATCCAATTGAAATTAGAATTATAATTCAAACTCTTAGTATGGTGCTAGTTCTTTTGGTTGTCGACTAAAAAATAGAGAGACGGGAAACGGCGATGCAAGACAATTTGACAGGTAATTTAAAATCGTTACTGGATTCTCCACTGATGTCAAACACTGCCATGTAAATTCATTCTTTTAATCTTTTTTTATATTTGGCAAGCTAATATTTGTTTGTTCAAACTTCAAAGGAGGGATTCAAATCGAAGTAAAAAAAAATCCTCAAGGAGCAAGATGATATTCTTGTTATGCATATATAAGAGAAACCAATTGATCGAGCATGTAGCACTCGGAGCTCTACTCAACAGTAAGACATGGTAGTGTTCATTCGACATTTGAATTATTCAAATATATACATATAAGAAGTCCATGAATACCGAATACTGTTGGAAGTTGGAACTATGTACTCAAATTATAAAATATAAAAAAAATAATTTACACGCATGTGCATTACATACGAGGTATGGTCGCACATACGAGGTGATAATAACAAATCTTAACCTATTTTAAAGGCATGTGATCAGTCAATACTCTGACTGATTATTCACTACATTCGATGAAGGATAACGTTCATTATCCCGGTAAATTGTCTATATTTGATGACTTTCTCTAGTGTTTCAGGTAAAATAGGCATATCCTCGCTCCTTGGAGCAAAGGTGTTGAAAGAACGGAAAGATCGATCGAAAAAGGCTAAAAATAGAAGTTGTGCCAGGACAGACCGTTACAAGTCTCATCAGCCGTTACACCTTGGATTGTAACGGGTAACGGCATGAATTTTCCCAGAGATATCAAGGATGCCCGTTACAGGTCTTAGCAGCCGTTACACCTTGGGTTGTAACAGGTGTAACGGCATGAATTCTTCCAGAGATATTGGCTCTAGCCGTTACAGCCGTGACACACCTGGCTGTAACGGGTCCGTCGGCTGGCAATTTACAAGTTGTTTCCAAAAATCGATTTTGGGCTTTTCAGCCTTTTTAGACTATCTATAAAAGGAAACACGACCAGAATTTCGTGTGTGTGCTATTTTTCGGAGAACAAGATCCTAACTTGGGAGAGAAGACAAAGCTTTCATCGTGAGGATCATCGAGCTACATCGTTTACGGTTTACTCGTTTCTTTCCTTCATTATAACTGTTTTTGGTTTAATCACCATGAATAGTGAGTAGTCCTTTTATTCTGGGATCCTACGGATCCCGTGCTATGTAACTCTAACTCTTCATGTGATCAATTAAAGTTGTTATTTATGCGATTCGATTATTCAATTTCATTGTGTGCTTAATTTTATCGTTCTATGCAAGTATTTACATCAAAGGGTATGTTTGTGAACAGGCTGTCGTCGTACCTGTGCAAAAACAATTTATATTTTTCCTCGCTCTTGGCTGTGGGTTAGCACAATGGCAAGCAAGGGTCGAACCCTAGGGAGCTAGATGGTTACTACTTCGTTCTGAAATAGAGAAAAAACAAGAAACTAGTGTGAAAGTAAAGGTTAATGTAATGATCGAAAATTGCTAAGGGATTTATCAATCAGAGAAGATATTCAGGTTAGGGTATTATTCAATTGTGACTTCGTTTATCCTTGATTTCTAAGTATTTATTCTAGCTTTCTTAGGGTTACTCCTGGTCTGGTTATAACCGTTTAATTCTAGCAAACCTAATACTCCTGGTCTGGTTATATTAGGTTTCGTGCAACTACTTATTCTAACTGGGTCGGTATCAAATAAGCAGTGAAAAGATAGTAAGGATTACTATGTTAAGTTGTATCCTTTCGGATCTCCCCTTAACATAATAAATTCAAACTAATAATGTGCACAAGAACTAAATAGAAAGCATGAATAATGTTGAAGAACAGAATCTCAAAACAATCGTCACAATTATTTAACCCTAACCCGAATAATTGGATTAGTTACACATCGACATAAGTAAACAATGCAAATAATAAAAGGAAGAAACTTCACTAATTGACCGAGATGAAGAACAGGAGGAGCAAGGCACGGCTGAAGCAAGGAATGAGGTCTGGCTGTGTATGACTGAGATGCTGGCGGAGGAAGGAGGGACAGCTAGGGCACGGCTGTGTGTGTTGTGAGATCGATGGATTTCTCTGTGATTTTCGGATGCTTTGAAGACTGCAGGATCTCCTGTATTTATAGGGTTTGAGAAACCCTAACTTGGTGAATAAGCTACGAAACCCTAGCATCGCATGCACATTGGGCCGGCTGCTGGACTTTGGACGTGCGAATGGATGAGATGAGGCTCGGCTGGCCGGACGGATGGAGCTCGGATGGATCAGCGCTGGAGTGCTCGGATGGCCAGGCGCATGCCCGCTCGGATGGCCGGGCGCATGCCCGCTCGGATGCCCGGATGAAACAGCGCTGAGCGCTCTGAGGTCCGGACTGGGTCTTCGGCTGGGACGCGCATGCCTGCTCGCATGGCCGGGCGCATGGCCGGGCGCATGGCTCGGACAGCCGATCGGATGCCTGCCTTTTCTCGGACGTGGCCTGCTTCTCTTCGGCCATCTTTTGATTTCCTCGGGCCATTCTTCATTCTTCTCGGCCATTCTCCATTTTAAGTGCATATAAACCGGCCATAAACTCCTTGTGATGTTTTTGGCTCCAAAAGCCGTCTTTTGAATGTGATTCCTCTTAGAGCGTCCAAATTACCTGAAATGCGAAACAACACTAAGAAGTAACTGTTTGCATATAAAAGTACTGGAATTGGTGGGATTTGATGACTCGATGAGTCGTATAAATACGGCTCATCAAACCACCCCACACTTAAACTTGTTCGTCCCGAACAAGGGCTAGGTCATAAGAGGAAATAAATGAAGTACGAACATCACAAAGCTTCGGTCATCCTAGACGTGCTACATGGACATGAATCGATTACTCTAGATCTCGCCTGTTATGCATGCTTGCTACTAATGTCATTGTGCGAAAAACATGGGGTTAATGATACGTGTTACCTTTGAAGCCGAGATGCAAACCAATTCGGATGTCTCGGGAGATAGCCCTTTTCAGACCCATGAACCCTCATTCTCGGACTCGAACTCGCTGCTATATGGTTATGCTTTGTCGCTTTTTCTTGCACGTGATTGATTCGAGCTTCAAAGTGTTGAGTGTTTTTCGGTCAGCTATAGTGTCTGATTTTGATGTATCAGTGGTACTCTTCACTTGTTTCGGTGTAAACCTTCACAATGATGATGGATTTGAACTTTTGTAGTGCGGATTGTGACTTGCTCGAACCGTGATTTCTTCTCCTTTTGACGCGAGTCAAGCCGAGGGTCGCTCGTCTATTTTCCCGGTTACTCGGATTAGAAACCTTCCTGCTCTCACTCATCATCGTCCTTTTGACACGGGTCAAGTCAAGGGTCGCTTGCCTATTTTCTCGGCCACTTGGACTAGAGCTTGGACGGTGTGAAGTTTTCCCGTCCCGACCAACCGCAAGGGTGCCGCAGTGGCGGAGCAGACTCGTACTATGTCGTCTCGAAGTGCTAGCCTCCACGAGCTCTACATAACCATACATCCTGAGTTCGGTCTTTGAATGATCTGTCAAGTCTCTCTAGGGCGTTTCTATCAACTCCACATCCCTGTTTATCTCAACTAACAAAGGCACGTAAAGATTTTAAGATCACATGTTAGTCGCACAAATCAAGTTTCATCAAAGACATGCATGTAAAATCGGCTATATCTATTTCACCAAATCATTATCCACTACTGCAAGTCTTGGAAATAGTGAAGTATCATGTAGAAAAAATTTTAAAATTGACCCAAAACGTGCTGACTCTGTGCAGGGTGCAGGAAATAAACGTGCTGACTCAATACTGACTCTCCCACCCCACACTTTTGAAATGAGCCGTGTCCTCACGGCACGACTCAAATCTAGACACACAAATGCATGCAATAAATAGATAAGGAAAGGAAAAGGGTAGAACGAGACTCCCCTGGGGTGTAGACGGTGGTCGGCTGAACTCGGATCAAGTCCGGGGCTAAAATGCGTAGCTCCAAGGGAATTATCCGGCCGACTAAGTCCAATCCCTGCAAAATGAAACCAAATCCTTTCCAAGGTACAATGTGACAATAATGACTCAAAACAACATAATAAGTAAATAAACCGAAATGTAAAAGAATTGCAAACCGTGCAGGGCTGCCTCCCTGCGAGCGCCTTTGTTTAACGTCGTTGGCTCGACAGTTCCTCCTCTAAGTGTCAGGAGGCTCGTCAACTGCAATCTCATCAGTGGTGGTCTCGACTGGCTCGACTAGGTCAAACTGGTGAATGGTCAGGTCGGCCTCTCCATGGTAGTGCTTCACCCGCTGTCCATTGACCCTGAATCGGTCTCCTCCTGTCTGGCCTTCGAGTTCGACTGCTCCATGATTAAAAACCTGTGTAATGGTGTAAGGGCCGGTCCATCTGGACCTCAACTTCCCGGGCATGATTCGTAACCGTGATGAGAATAAGAGCACCTTCTGTCCGACTTCAAACGAGCGCCTGAGTATGAATTTGTCGTGGTAGAGCTTGGTCCGCGCCTTGTAGTCTGTTTGGCTCTCATAAGCCTCGAGGCGCAGCTCCTCAAGCTCACACAACTGCAATTTCCTGTCTAACCCGGCTGCCTGTAAGTCTGGATTGCACTTCTTCAGTGCCCAATACGCCTTGTGCTCTAGCTCCACTGGCAAGTGGCACGCCTTCCCATAGACCAACCGAAAAGGCGATGTGCCTATCGGGGTCTTGTAAGCTGTCCTGTACGCCCACAATGCCTCATCTAACCGCTGGCTCCAATCCTTCCTAGTCGGTCCTACCATCTTCTCCAGAATTCCCTTAATTTCGCGGTTGGAGATCTCCGCTTGCCCATTCGTCTGGGGGTGATATGCTGTGGAAGTCCGGTGATGAACATGGTAGCGCTTCAGTGTGGATGCCATGATGCGGTTGCAGAAGTGTGTCCCCTGATCACTGATAATAGCCTTAGGTACTCCGTACCTGCAAAAGATGTTAGTGCGCAAAAAGTCTACGACAGTTTTAGCATCAGCACATCTAGTGACCTTGGCCTCCACCCACTTGGACACATAATCAACTGCAACTAAGATAAACTCAAAACCACATGAAGCAGGAAAAGGACCCATGAAATCTATCCCCCAAATGTCAAACACATCATTCACTAATATGGGGACCTGTGGCATCTCCTGTCTGGCCGAAATGTTACCTACTCTCTGGCATCTATCACATCTCTTACAATGATCGTAGGCATCTCTAAAAACATGTGGCCAAAAGAATCCACTATCCAATATCTTCCTAGCAGTCCTCCTAGGGCCGAAATGGCCTCCACACTCTAACTCATGGCAGAAACTAATAACTGAAGCCATCTCATCATCAGGGATGCACCGTCTAAGAATCTGATCTACACCTATTTTCCACAAGTACGGATCATCCCACACATAGTATTTAGCATCATGCTTCAATTTCAAACACTGTGCCCTAGAATATGAGGGCGGGAACTTACCTCCGACCAGGTAGTTCACTATGGGAGCGAACCAGGGCAGCTTACCCGAAATAGCATACAAGTGCTCATCTGGAAACGTCTCGGTAATCTGCCCGGCATCCTCCTCTCTGACAAGACGGCTCAAGTGATCTGCAACTGTGTTCTCTATGCCCTTCTTGTCCCGAATCTCCACGTCAAACTCCTGTAGGAGCAGGATCCACCTAATGAGCCTCGGTTTCGCCTCCTTCTTCGTCATCAAGTACCTAATAGCTGCATGGTCAGAATAGACGACAACTTTAGTACATAACAGATATGATCTAAATTTCTCCAAGGCGAAAACCACGGCTAGCAGCTCCTTCTCTATGGTTGAATAGTTCTTCTGGGCCACGTCCAGTGTCCTCGAAGCGTAGTAGATCACCACGGGCTTCTTGTCCACCTTCTGACCAAGAACTGCTCCTACGGCATAATCACTCGCATCACACATAATCTCAAATGGCTGAGTCCAGTCCGGAGCTCTAATGATGGGCGTGCTGGTGAGGGCCTCCTTCAGCTCGTCAAATGCTGCTCTGCACTGATCTGTAAACTCAAAAGGAACATCTTTCTGCAAGAGGTTAGATAAAGGCAGTGCCTTTTTCGAGAAATCCTTAATGAATCTACGATAGAAACCAGCATGCCCAAGAAATGACTTAATATCACGGACTGTGGAGGGATATGGCAGAGTAACAATCAAATCTGTCTTAGCTTTGTCTACCTCTATCCCCTCATGTGAGACTATGTGACCGAGTACAACTCCATGAGTAACCATAAAATGACACTTTTCATAATTGAGCACCAAATTCATAGAAACACAACGTGCAAGTACCATGCTCAAATTATCTAGACATGCATCAAAAGTGTCACCATGCACAGTGAAGTCATCCATAAACACCTCAATAAATGAACCTATCATGTCAGAAAATATGCTAGTAACCACCCTCTGAAAAGTACCTGGTGCGTTACACAAGCCAAAAGACATCCGGCGAAAAGCAAACGTACCGAATGGACATGTAAAGGTCGTCTTCTCCTGATCCTCGGGTGCTATGGGAATCTGGTTATAGCCTGAAAAACCATCTAGAAAACAAAAATAAGGCTTACCTGCCAAACGGTCGAGCATCTGGTCAATAAATGGAAGAGGAAAGTGATCCTTGTGCGTAACTGCATTCAGCTTCCTGTAGTCTATGCACATGCGCCATCCATTCTTGACTCGTGTAGTCACCATCTCGCCCTCGGCATTCTTCTCCACTGTGATCCCAGTTTTCTTCGGTACAACATGTACCGGACTTACCCACTGACTGTCTGAGATCGGGTAAATCACATCAGCATCCAGAAGCTTCTGAATCTCCTTCTGGACCACCTCCATCATGATCGGGTTCAATCTGCGCTGAGGCTCCCTCGACGGTCTAGCTCCATCCTCCAACAATATCCGATGCATACAAACGGCCGGGCTAATTCCCCTGATGTCGGCCAGTGTCCATCCGATGGCCAGTTTGTGCTCGGTCAGCACTCCAATCAACCTGCGCTCCTGATCTGCCTCGAGCCCACTCTTAATGATGACTGGCAGCGTGCTATCCTCCCCTAAGAATGCATACTTCAAGTGACTAGGTAGAGGTTTTAGTTCCACTGTAGGTGCCTGCACAACAGAAGGCAAACACACTTGTGATTTGAATAAACGAACTGTGTTAACCTCATACCTTGGGGTGAGTGGCTGAGCAATCTCGAGCTGGTCCAGCACGTCCAAGATGGTCTCTGTGTGCTCGTATGAGTCCTCTGGTGAATATACAGCCTCCTCGAGTACCTGCTCTAGTGGGTCGGTCCCTCTCTCCGGATGTACTTCCTGGACAAGGTCGTCCAAAGTGTCTAAGGCATGGACCGCCTCGTACTCTGTAGGATGTTTCATGGCCCTGAAGATGTCAAAGCTGATCCTCTCGTCCTCAACCTCCATGGTCAGCGTCCCAGTGTCACAGTCTATCTTCATCTTTGATGTCTTGAGGAACGGTCGACCGAGTAGAATCGGTGCATGGTCTGTCGGGCTAGAATGCTCCATCTTGAGCACATAGAAGTCTGCTGGGAATACTAGCTCGCCCACCTGTACTAGCACGTCCTCAATCTTGCCCTCGGGCTGCTTGCATGACCTGTCCGCCAGTTGTATGGTAAGACCTGCAGGTTCTAGAGGACCGATGCGCAAAGAGGAGTATATAGAGTACGGTAAAACATTAATAGAGGCTCCAAGATCAAGCATGCAATTCTCTAGCCTAATGTTACCGATCATGCAGGGAATGGTATATGTGCCTGGATCACCGCATTTTGGTGGCACCTTGCGCTGAATTACCGCTGAAACATTCCTGCTCATAAGCTCCTCGTCTGGCTGGGTTCCCTTTCGTCTGTTTGTGCACAACTCCTTCAGAAACTTGGAGTACCTCGGGATCTACTTGATGGCCTCAAGGAGTGGGATGTTGATTTCCACCTTGCTGAATAATTCCCACACTTCCTTGTCCATCACATATTTCTTCGGAGCTCGAACCTGCACAGGAAAAGGTAAGGGGACCTGATCTGGCCGTTAGACCTCAACTGATGGGACTAGGTCGGGTCTGGGCTCGTCCTGAATGGGGGCACTAGGTTCGGTTGTCTCATCCTCGGTCTCTGCTGGCCCTGTTGCTCTTCCACTCCTTAATGTCACTGCACTGACATTCCCCTTTGGATTCGGAATGGTCTGCGAGGGGAGTCGTCCAGCGTTCAGATTGCTTGCGAGGTCTGAGACTGTCGTATTGAGCTGGGACATCTGTTTCTTCAATTCAGCAATGTCTCCTTTGGTCGTGGCCCGATCCTGGATCACGGCTGAAGCCAGATCCTTTATCATGTCCTCGAGAGCTTTGTTGGGGCCTTGGTTGCTCGGACCTGCCTGATGTGTGTTCGGCTCTTTCTGCTGGTACTGCCCTGGTGCATCCTGCTGGTACTGACTGTTAGGATGTCTGTACGGCGGCTGAGTCTGCCGATTCTGCTGAGGCATATTTGGTCGTGCTTGCTGAGTCTGATTCTGCTGATAGTTATTCCTCCAGGCGCCTTGATTAGGTGCTGCTGCGCCATACTGCTTGACTGGGCCTGGTTGGTTTCCATAATTCTGAAAATTGCCCACTGCATTCACATCGCCCTGAACGTCTGTCTGTAAGGTGGGGCACTCGTCTGTCTTGTGATCTGTGGACGTACAGAACTCGCATGGCTTGGCCTGGACCGGTGTCCTTCGGACTACATGCTTCATCAGCTCCCTCATCTCCTTGAGTTCTGCGAACACGGCACTGATAGAGGGCTCAGTGGTGGACACGTTTTTAGTGCGGGCATACTCGTCCTCTTTTGTGGTCTCATCCTGGAATCGCTCACCCTCTGCCACTGATATGATCTTCTGCTTTACTCTGGCTGGGGTCATGTTCATGAGTTGGCCTCCAGCCGAGGCCTCTAGTAACTTCCTGTCCATCCTGCGAAGTCCGTCCAGCATATATTCTACGATCAACTTCTCCGGGAGCTCCAGATTGCAGCAACTCTTCTCCAAGGCAAGGAATTTCTCCACGTATTCGTACATGGTCTCGTTTGGGCCTTGCCTGAGCTCTTGTAACTGTCTCCGGACTTGCGCTGCACGCCCTGCTGGATAGTACTTGCTGAAGAACTGCCTCTGCATCTGCTCCCACGTATAAATACTGCCTGAGGGTAAAGATAGGAACCAATCTGTAGCGGCATCCTGTAGTGAGAAATAGAAGGCCTTCAGTTTGAAGTCATCCACTTCGACTCCGTGTGGCCTGAGGTTCAAGCATATCCCGTGAAAACGCGTCAAGTGAGACGTGGCAGACTCTCCCTTCATTCCTGAGAACTTAGGCAAGTGGTGGACGACTGAGGTGCTGATTGTGATGGCTGCGATGTCTGGTCCTTCATAAATTGGCCATGACTGGTCTCTGAAACTAGGAACCGAGAGCTCGCCCATAGTAGGTCCTTCATTTTCGTCCTCCTCATCGTCTCTAACTACATGCTGGCGTGGAGGTCTCTGAGGGGGTGGGTATGGATGTTGTGGATGATATGGTAGTGGTGGATATGGTGGTGGGTATTGAGGGTAGGGCGGTTGCGGATACTGTGGGTACTGTGGTGGTGGATACTGCTGATATGGCGGCGGGTACTGAGGGTACTGGGGGTATTGGTGGGGGTTGAGTGGTGGTTGTTGTTGCTGCTGAAGCTGTTCAGGGATAGCCCCCCTGATTTCTCCATTCTGGACCATAGGCCCCTGATTTTGTACTCCTTGAACATTCTGGTTGACTTCATCATTATTGTGACTGTTACCACCTACGCTACTTCCTGCGTGAGACATGTTACAAAAAATAGCAAGCACCGGTCTAGCAAACACCGTAATAGCAAGAACAGACTAGCAACAAAGGGTCCCCAGGAGAGTGGAGGGGTCACAGCGGTCCCACTTAAAACCCAAAATCCTTAGACTCGTAAGTCTTGGTGACAGAACCCTCTGAGAGCGAGAAAATGGAAATCGAATAGAATGGAAAACAAAATCTCGAACAGTTGAATATGAATTCACCGAATAACAAATTTCGAAATAGCAAGAAGAAAAAATAAACGAAAAATAAAAGAAGAACAAAAGTTTCAACGTGCTTAGCTCCCCGGCAACGGCGCCATTTTGAACAGGCTGTCGTCGTACCTGTGCAAAAACAATTTATATTTTTCCTCGCTCTTGGCTGTGGGTTAGCACAATGGCAAGCAAGGGTCGAACCCTAGGGAGCTAGATGGTTACTACTTCGTTCTGAAATAGAGAAAAAACAAGAAACTAGTGTGAAAGTAAAGGTTAATGTAATGATCGAAAATTGCTAAGGGATTTATCAATCAGAGAAGATATTCAGGTTAGGGTATTATTCAATTGTGACTTCGTTTATCCTTGATTTCTAAGTATTTATTCTAGCTTTCTTAGGGTTACTCCTGGTCTGGTTATAACCGTTTAATTCTAGCAAACCTAATACTCCTGGTCTGGTTATATTAGGTTTCGTGCAACTACTTATTCTAACTGGGTCGGTATCAAATAAGCAGTGAAAAGATAGTAAGGATTACTATGTTAAGTTGTATCCTTTCGGATCTCCCCTTAACATAATAAATTCAAACTAATAATGTGCACAAGAACTAAATAGAAAGCATGAATAATGTTGAAGAACAGAATCTCAAAACAATCGTCACAATTATTTAACCCTAACCCGAATAATTGGATTAGTTACACATCGACATAAGTAAACAATGCAAATAATAAAAGGAAGAAACTTCACTAATTGACCGAGATGAAGAACAGGAGGAGCAAGGCATGGCTGAAGCAAGGAATGAGGTCTGGCTGTGTATGACTGAGATGCTGGCGGAGGAAGGAGGGACAGCTAGGGCACGGCTGTGTGTGTTGTGAGATCGATGGATTTCTCTGTGATTTTCGGATGCTTTGAAGACTGCAGGATCTCCTGTATTTATAGGGTTTGAGAAACCCTAACTTGGTGAATAAGCTACGAAACCCTAGCATCGCATGCACATTGGGCCGGCTGCTGGACTTTGGACGTGCGAATGGATGAGATGAGGCTCGGCTGGCCGGACGGATGGAGCTCGGATGGATCAGCGCTGGAGTGCTCGGATGGCCAGGCGCATGCCCGCTCGGATGGCCGGGCGCATGCCCGCTCGGATGCCCGGATGAAACAGCGCTGAGCGCTCTGAGGTCCGGACTGGGTCTTCGGCTGGGACGCGCATGCCTGCTCGCATGGCCGGGCGCATGGCTCGGACAGCCGATCGGATGCCTGCCTTTTCTCGGACGTGGCCTGCTTCTCTTCGGCCATCTTTTGATTTCCTCGGGCCATTCTTCATTCTTCTCGGCCATTCTCCATTTTAAGTGCATATAAACCGGCCATAAACTCCTTGTGATGTTTTTGGCTCCAAAAGCCGTCTTTTGAATGCGATTCCTCTTAGAGCGTCCAAATTACCTGAAATGCGAAACAACACTAAGAAGTAACTGTTTGCATATAAAAGTACTGGAATTGGTGGGATTTGATGACTCGATGAGTCGTATAAATACGGCTCATCAGTTTGCATTGCTAGAACGTATTTAGGTTATATGCCGAAAGGTGGATGGGCCCTAGGGATTAACCGGATACCTTGAAATTGATATTAGGTCATGTTTACATGAGTTAATAGGAAAACCTTTAGTTTAATAAATCGAGATCGTTGATAATCCGTGGATGGGCGGCGTTCAACGATTGAGATTAATCTAGACAATGATCCGTGGATGGGCGGCTTGTCTAGTGTTATTTCGGTTATATTTCATATTCGATAGCATGAATAATCAACGTAGGATGATTGCATGATTAGTGGGGGTTAGCACGGGTGAAGTATGGATTCTGGAATTCTTCCTCTGATTGAATCACAACCCTATATTTTCTGCTATTTAATTTTTGAAATTTGCATCACAACAAAACCTTTCACTTGTTAATCGGAATAGCTAAATATGTCACTTGTTAGCTAGTATTCACACGCATTGGTTCTTGGATCGACCCTTGGCTTACCAAGGTATAAATTTTGTTTGACTGTAATTGAACCCCTAAAACTTATAATTTAACGACTATATAGGGTTAAAAATACGCTTATCAGCATGCAACACACTCGTAATTCTCGATTTTTTTATTCACTCGTAATTCTCGATTTGATCCAGTATAAGCTGCCACACAGATATCAGCATTGAACAAGTGTTCATGTTTGAAAAGTTGAAGAAGAGCTCGGATAGAAGCAAAATCAAAATTTATATTTATTTTATATTTCAAATTTATGGTGATAATTTTTTTTTAAACTGAAGAATTATATTGCGTAACAAAGAAGTAGATTATTTAAATTAATATATTTTGATGAAATAAAAATAAACATTAAATACTAAGGCAGTATATTGGTAATCTAACAAATATTAAATACTACATTGAATCAGCAAATAAATGCCACGTCAGCCTCCACATAAGGAGAGTTAATGACGTAAATCATTGTCCACAAAGAAGAGGAAGTTGTTAATCATTAACCAATCATTGCTTTACAATTAATATTAACTACATGGGTTAAGATCAGGGTACATAGTTAAATTTTGTTACAAAATATAAAATTCGTCAAAATTATTTTATAATTCGTTAGTTTATTTTATAATTCGTCAAAATTATTTTATAGTTCGTCACTTTTCGAGCTGAAAAATGAAAAGACGACATAGTTCGTCAATTTCATTTTATAATTCATCACCAAGAAAAATACTAAAAAATTAAGATTTAATCTCATCCATTCAAATCACAAGATCAAAGACTGTGATTAGTTTGTAATTTGTATCAAAAAATTAACTTTACACCAGATCCTTACTCTTAACTACACTAGTGTATCCTCTAAACTAACCATTCATAATGATAGCAGCAGCAGTAGTTGCCATTTGATTTCAACCAGGAGAAAAATGCGCTTTTGGAAGTCGAACATCCCAAACATATTAGATGCTAGGTTTTTCCCTGTATAACAAGTAATAAATAAAATCAGCTTGTCGGAGCTTTCAATAAAAAATAATAAAGCAAGGTGGAATACTTTTTTTTCTTGGTTATTAAAATCGACTGCCATAAATAATTGTAGCATCGTTGCAATACAATATCCATTGCCATTAGCTGTCACGTGATGGGCTAACTACATACATAGATTGATGGATGCATAAATATATAGACAAGTGTATGAATTACTAAGAAAACCATGGAGGCCCATTTCTTTGCTTCAAAGAATAAATATATACATAAAGAGAGCCTTCACATGGTCTCATGTGTGCTTGCAATTTCCAACTGTTACTTATAACCCTCCCTTCTCCCATATTCAATGCCCTCGAAGTCTGAAATCGAATCATGTTTCCATGCTCATTAAGTAGCAGTAGCAGTAGCAGTAGCAGTAGCATGAATTTGGTAGACATCAGCTTCTTCTTCTTTCTTGTATCGGTGATTCTTCAAGAGAATCAATGACAATCTGAATATCAAATTGATCGTGTATTCACTTTCCGAATTCGATATTTGATCCTTTAATTTAGCCAAGGGTACACGAAATGTGAAAGGGGATAATTGATGGACCATATTTATATGATTCATTAAGACAGTTAAACCCACCAAATTAGACTCCTTGTCTATTTAACTTTTGCTTGTTAGTTCCACTTTTGTTCTACAGGCTATTTCGAGGTCTAAAGATGATACGAGCTAAAAAGGAGTTTTAAAGCTGAAAATGGATTACGAGTCAGGACACGACCAGATTCCGACTGTACAACTTTCATGATCCTAACCTGGAATCACTCAAACAAGTCCAACCGAAGGGCAACCAGAGTCAGACCGGAGCTGAAAGGACCCGATGGCTTTTGGGGAAAAGATCACAAAGCTCTCCACCACTCTCCCCTTGCCACATGGGCGGCGGCTTTGAGCTCAAAGCCACCTACCCGGCGGCTCTCCTCCCTTGCCACCTCACCCCGGCGGCTAAAGCCCTCCCCCTCCCATCTCATGCCATGTGTTGAGCTTCTTTTCTCCTCCCTTTCCAAGTGTGTGGCTCTCATTCCTCCCCTTAGCCTATAAATAGACATCTTCCCCTCCTTTGTAAATCATCCCACAATCCCATTCACAACAATCATCTCATACCACAAGCTCTCACTTCTCTCTAGATTTTGGGCACAATCATGTAAACACTTTACTTTGATCTTGAGTACTCTTGTCGGTTCTTGAAGTACTCAAGCTTTTCCTTACTGTTCTTGAGTTTACTCCTGTTGGTTCTTGAGTATTCTCCCTCTTACTTTCCTTGTCTTTACTTTCGAAAATTTTACTTTACTGTCTTTCAAAAACCTTTACTTTTCCAAGTACTTAGCTATGATATCCACCTCTATGGATATTCGTAGTTAATCGCTTCATTCGGTTGAAGGGGTGTACTTGTATCATAAAATGTTTTAGACCCTTCTCTTAGTGCATCTTTGTGTTCAGAACTTGTTCTATGTGGCCATATATTCGGTTAGAACACACATGGTTGAGTGGATGCTTGAAATGGCAAAACTCTTCCATGGGGTTAGTGAACATACACGGTTAAGTGGATGCTTGAAATGGCAAAGCTTAATCGTGGAGTTCAACCTTTCTTAAACACCACTCGGTTGATCGGAAAAGATTGATCAGGTGGATGCACATAGGCTAGTATACCTTGAAATGGGGTGCTAGTCTAAATAGAACAAGTGCTCTATGCCATGAAATGGGCTAGACAGTGTGGCAAGTCAAGTGCTTGAAATGGCCTTGATACACTTTTGAACACTTAGTATGATCATTAGAGGTCAATGATAAACAAAAATATGATACAAGGCCCCGAAACCGAATCTTTCCTTTAATTCAAACATCACCTGTCATTTACTTTCAGTCTTACTATCAACTGCTTACTTTCCAGTCATTTACTTTCAGTCCATATCAACTGCTTACTTTCCGCAAGTCTTGTCCTTCAAGCAATTTCTTTCCGCATAACTTGTCCTTCAAGCATTTACTTTCAGCAAGTCTTGTCCTTCAAGCACTTTACTTTTAAGTATTTACTTTCAGTCTCGTATTTACTTTCTTTACTTTCAGTCATTTACTTTCCAGTGCTAAAATCACAACCAACCCACGCTACTTTCAGTACTAAAATCACAACCAACCCCCAACTGTCTTAATTTCCATCTTCGAAAGAACAACTATCAACTAATTCCCTTGGGTTCGACCCCTACTTACCGCTTTACTACCCAATAGTAGAGTACGAGTAGCGGACTTATAAATTTATTTTTGCACAGAGACATTGCACCTTAACGACAGTGCAGTGCGCTCCGTCAATAATCAAATTGAGAAATTTCTACTCTCGGCTGAAGATGTAGATCAACTTAGGGTTTGAGGTTTTGGGAACAACGATAGATTTTGAATCAACATAATGAGTGTTTCAGCACTTTTCTTAATGTCTTTCACGACTACTACGACCTCCAATTTATAAGAAATCAGCCGAGACGAAGAACGAATGCGAGCTGAGCTGAGCTGAAAGTCGCGACTGTGTTCATTCGACGCGCGCCCACTGCACACATTAGCTCACCGCGCCCAATGAAGACATTAACTTAATGTCTTCACCGGACGCGCCCAGTTTAATGGCTTTACTGGGCACGGTCCTCTCTGACCTAGACACCAAATGTTGCTTAGACGATATCCGAAGAGTCTCATTTTATTAGGGTATTTTACCCTAATGTGTTTACACATAATATCAGGTTCATAAACCCTAAAATTACCAACAGGAGTCTGATTACTAGAACACTGGTCAGAAATATCAAAATGTTTAAATTATTAGAAATCAATTTATTATATGTGACGTCTTTAGTAGGTTGCTATATTGTATTATTGTCAGTTTGTTACTTTGTTATATTCTCTCACTATCAGTGTTGGATCGTTAGGTTAGCCATCTATGTGAGGGAGGTCACAGAGTGGTATCCCTCAGACAGATGGCAGCGGAAATTAACTCTGGTACAGGAAATATAATGCAGAAAGTAAATACTCACGATTTATAGTGGAAACCTTATTGCAATCCTTGCAACAGGCTGAAAACCACTTGCCTTCTGGACAGTTCCAGAAGGGCTTCAAGATACGATCTTCGTCTTGTCCGCACACAGCAGCACTTCGTCAGCTCCGAAATTGATCTTCTCTTCAATCTCCAATTTTCTCTCTCCAAAAGCCGCCCTTTACACTGAAGACCTCTCCTCTATTTATAGTGGTCTTCAAGTCGGCTGAAACTCGTCTCCATCAGATATCTGATTGCTATCCAGCAGATGTGATATGGTTAAGATATTTCCATATCTTACCCACATCACATATTTCCCTTCCAAATCTGTCGTGAATCTTTTCTTCGCATATACTCGACATATATTCATGTGTATCTTGACATTAATGCTCCTCATCAAATATTACATTCAAATACTCGTATATCTTCAATATATATCCCGAGTATATTTTCCCAGATCTGATCCGGTCATAATGTCGGTGTGTCCCTCACACAGAACACATCTCTCTCGCAGCGCTGCTCTCTCTCTGAGATGTCCAGTGATCCTTCCTGTCAGACAGTGATTTCTGCATACTCAAGTGGATGATTAGCTAAGTGTTTGTTATCATCAAAACACAAAGGGTCCAACAAATTCCCCCTTTTTGATGATGACAAACACTTCTTCACACATGAGAAATCACACGCACAGCACATGAAGAATTCCCTACAGCAGGTGGTTAATTCAGAATTTATTCAATCAATTCATTTAAGTCTAGTGAATGCACATATATTTCTTCCCCCTTTTGGCATCATCAAAAAGATATGCAAATAAGAACACAGAGTAATGGAAAGAAAAACATTTCATTCATGCCAGCAAATCATAGGTGTGTCACACAGACACCACACAGTCAAGTAGGAAAATCAAAATGCACAGAGAAATTGAACATGAAATTCAAAAAGAAACAAATTCAAAAGCAGGGAGAGATATGGTAGGGTTGGCAAAGAGGGGGATCCATGAGACAGTCCAGACTAAGCATCATTCTGGGACGGAACCTTCAACTGGTCCACAGTCTCTATGGCAAGGCTCTTGATCTACGATGGGAGCCCTTCCAGCACAACTGTCACACCACCCGAGTCTACCTCTACTGCCAACTCCATGGCTGCTAACCTCTCCTTCACATCCTGCAGCTCAGACCTCACCTCCTTCAATGCAGACCGAACTCCCTGCATCTCAGTCCGAGCTTCCTGAACCTCAGACCGAAGCTCCTTCAACAACGACATCATCTCGCCCATACTATCAGTGGGGAGAACATCTTCTTCACGCACAGGGTCAGCAACGAGAGTCACTTCAACAACATCTTCTTCTATAGATGACGGGGTCGGGGAGCGTGGAACAATCCATCCTTCTCCTGCAGAGTACTTCAGACCTCAGCAATCATGCTCAAAAGTAGAAGCAAGAAGAACACCAACTGCGCTACAGGACTCATGATCTTCTTCTCATAATGTGTGTGACTCAGCTGAATACACTAACCATCACCAAGACTGATCTTGCAGCACTCATGGACCATTTTCCATACCTCGCGTTTCTATCACACAGCGGCAGGGCCTTCATCATACCCTCTCTTGGGTTTACTCCCAAAATTACTATTCTTGTCATTTTTTTAACATCTCAAAAATTTCATCCGACATCCTTCACAACTTCTTGAGTTATGAATGCCTATTGCACAACATCATGTTATTTGCTGACCAGCTTAACGTGCTCACCGTACTATGCTGAATTTTCCATACAAGTCATCAACACAGCAACTTGGCTTGTCATCACTTTCCTTCAACTTCTGAATGGGTCATTAGCTCAAGGATAACCTTCCCGTCCATTCTGAGGACAAAACTCAGGTCATCATCATTCTTCACACCATCAACTTCATGAATGTGACCTGCACATAGCTAGCCACCCATCTAACGGTCTTCTCTGCTTCTTCATTCCACTCATCAAAGGAAGTCTCCTCGATGAGATTACATCATCATTTGTCTTTCTCGCGTACTCACAGAACTATAGTACTGTCTTCTCCACCACAAGGCACATCCTTTTAAGCACGCAAAAAATGCTCTCTAAAGCGTGGAAATCACCCTCACACGACCATTCATCATGGGCTCAAAATCTTCAACACTGAATTCAAAGGTAGGAGAGTTGACCTCACCTTTTCCTCACCATAACTTTTTCAACTCAGTAATTGTTGCTCCATTTCAGCAACCTTGAAAATGGCAGCAATCTCCATTTCCATAACTGTCACAGAGATTGTTTCTCAGCCAAAGTTGAACCTTCCAAAGTGATAACTCAATCTGACCTGTCTCATGGGTACACAAGGTTTTTGGTATGGTGTGCTAACTTTATCCAAATGGTACAAATAACACCACACACAATCAGGCAAAAACAAATAAGATCATCCAAACACATTTTTATCATCTTCATACCTCATGTGGAATAACTCCAGAAAAACAGCACATCAACGGGCTCATAAGAATATCTCACATGAAGATAGGCTAGGGTTGGTCTAGAGGACCTCCTAGGCTTATAATGTGGGATCAACTATGGAGGTCTCTTTTGGGTAGAAAGAAAATTCAGAATTTCATGTTTTTCAATCCCTAATGCAGTCATCAGTCACATATCTAGCATGCATGGAGACGATGTGAACACAACTTAATTTTTCACTAGCACAGAATATTCATGTTAAATTCTCCATCAGACGTGACTTATATGCATCTAGTCTAGCCAATCACTAAGGGAGCAACATATGAGCATAGCTCTAAGGAAGAGAAACCATACCTAGTTCAAGCCTCAGCTTCTCGTAGGGTTCCCTGTGTAATGCCTTTGTGAATATGTCTGCTATCTGTTCCTCAGTTCTGCGATATTCCATCTCTATTGTTCCCTTTTCTACACAGTCTCGCAGACAGTGATATCAAATCTCTATATGCTTAGTGTGTGGAAACTGCACAAGATTTTTAGAGATATTAATAGCACTAGTGTTATCACACATAATTTTAGCACAATCAGTAATAACACCATAGTCACTTAGCTGTTGCCTGAGCCATAGCAGCTGCGCACAGCAAGTAGCAGCAGCAATGTATTCCGCCTCAGCGGTGGAAAGTGCAATTGAAGACTGCTTATTTGAGGCCCAAGAGATGAGACACAGTCCAAGATACTAAGCCATCCCTGACGTGGACTTCCTATCTATCTTGTAGCCCGCATAATCTGTATCAGTGTAGGCTACCAGGTGTAAGTCTCTTCCCCTCGGATAGAACAAACACAAATCATCTGTTCCCTTCAGATATCTCAGAATCATCTTCACAGCTTTCACGTGGGTTTCTCTGGGATCTGCCTGAAACCTGAACCACTAGAGTGTCCTTCCCTTCCTTCAGAAGGAAGAGAGTCTTGTCCACCTCTCCTCTGGCATATCCCTGGGACAGTAGAAACTGTGACAGTCTCTCATACCATGCGCGGGGTGCTTGCTTCAACCCATACATCGCCTTGTCCAGGATATGGACATGATCAGGGTGAGTGCGATCCTCAAACCCTGGTGTCTGGCTCACATATACCTCCTCTTTCAGAACTCCGTTCAGGAAGGCCATTTTCGCATCCATCTTGCAACTGGGGCGAATGTCTCATAGTATTATATCCCCTCTTGTTGGTTGTACCCTTTGACTACCAGGCGGGCTTTGTTTCTCTCGAACTGATGTAGCTCTTCTTGCATGGCATTGGCCCATTCTAGATCCTTGAGCACTTCTACTACTGTCGTTGGTTATGCAAGAGAGACAAAGGATGCAAATCCACAGAAATGACACATATTATCTAGATTTACCTGATACTGCGATGTGTAACACTGGTAGTCCCTCAGCCTTGCTGGTGACTGTATAACTCTCCCATGGCTTGTAGTCCTGGGTTCCTCCTCAGTGCCTGCAGGAGAAAGATTTTCAACTACTTATTCCTCATTGGGGGGCTCAACACTGATTCCGGTCACAGGGACATGCTCTTGAGCTAGCATCTCCTTCTGAGCATTCTCAGGTTGTACACCTTGTATGCTCTGCTATGGCTCGAATTGTTTACGAATACGCTTTCATCGCTCCTCGGATCGAACTTGCCCAGATTGTCTTCCCCATTGTTGTGCACATAGCACCTGCATCCAAATACTTTTAAATGAGCGATGTTAGGATTCCTTCCCCGCAGCAGCTTGTATGGCGTCTTCCCTATCAGAGATCGTAGAGACGCTCAGTTTAGTATGTAGCTGGCGGCATGAACAACCTCTGCACAGAACCCCTTGGGTACACCACTGGCAATCAACATCGTCCTAGACATATCCTCCAGTGTTCTATTCTTTCTCTCAACCACGCCATTTTGCTGAGGTGTCCGCGGTGCAGAAAAGTTGTGATCTATTCCACAAGTCATGCACAAGGAGAGAACCTGGGAATTCCGGAACTCAGTTCCATTGTCAGTACGAATAGACACCAATTTTTCCTCAATTTATTTTCAATCAGTTTCAACCAGAATTACTCGTCGGACTTGGATAGTTTCTAAAAATTTTACCTCTCCTGTTGCAATGAACTTACCTGTGCTCTTGTTTCCGAAGATGATACCTTCTCCGGAATATTCTTGGAGTGAGATGAACCACCCTGGATCTCCTGTCATGTGTCTAGAACATCCGCTATCCAGACACCAGGGTCGGGACCTCACTCCTACCTGCAAGAGAGAGATCAGATTTTACGAACCCAGACAAGCTTGGGCTTACTGGGTTTTGGAACAGTTTTAGCAACAGAAAAAACTTTAAAGAATAAGAATCTCCCTCATTGTCAGTAAGATTAATTTTTCTGGGGGTTCTTCTGGGTCGTCCGTAGATGGCTGTGTCATGGAGTGGATGAGCCCACTCAGCTCCGTCTTCCCTCATGTGGGAAGAGATTTCTCTTCTAGGGATGTGAGCAGTACTGACTTTTCTCTGATAACTGTGATTCCTCTCATTGGCTTCTTTCAACTTCTTACAGTCTGATCTGTAATGGCCAGAGTGACCGCAGTGCCAGCAACCACAATAGTAAAGACGACCAGTTTTCCTGTTTCTCTCTAAGGGCATAGGTTTCCTATTTCTCTCGTACAGTCTAGCAAGTCCATCCCACTGCTCCTTTGCGGTCTTATACACAGCCTTCTTCACTTGATCTCCTAGTGAGATGGCCATGTACAAAACCTTCTTGGCTCTGGCATTCTGCTGGAGAGATATGTAGTCAGCATCTGTGTAGTCGTCTTTCTCCTTCTCTTTCGGTTTGGCAGGATCTGTCACATCCAGAATAGGGAAGTTACCCTTTTCAAACACACGCCACAGCTTCCCATCTAGAGAACAGACATGGGCTTTGAACTGATCCTTCCACCAGTCGTACTCTCCCGGGCAGAGCACCGGTGGCTTCCATAACGAGTCGTTTCCGTTAGACATGATTTCCTGCAAAGGCTAACACACAATCTAGAGCTTCCCGGCTCTGATACCAATTGTTGGATTGTTAGGTTAGCCGTCTATGTGAGGGAGATCACAGAGTGGTATCCCTTAGATAAATGGCAGCGGAAATTAACTCTGGTACAGGAAATACAACGCAGAAAGTAAATACTCACGATATAGAGTGGAAACCTTATTGCAATCCTTGCAACAGGCTGAAAACAACTTGCCTTCTGGACAGTTCCAGAAGGGCTTCAAGATACGATCTTCGTCTTGTCCGCACACAGCAGCACTTCGTCAGCTCCGAAATTGATCTTCTCTTCAATCTCCGATTTTCTTTCTCCAAAAGCCGCCCTTTACACTGAAGACCTCTCCTCTATTTATAGTGGTCTTCAAGTCAGCTGGAACTCGTCTCCATCAGATATCTGATTGCTATCCAGCAGATGTGATATGGTTAAGATATTTCCATATCTTATCCACATCACATATTTCCCTTCCAAATCTGTCGTGAATCTTTTCTTCGCATATACTCGACATATATTTATGTGTATCTTGACATTAATGCTCCTCATCAAATATTACATTCAAATACTCGTATATCTTCAATATATATCCCGAGTATATTTTCCCATATCTGATCCGGTCATAATGTCGGTGTGTCCCTCACATAGAACGCATCTCTCTCGCAGCGCTGCTCTCTCAGAGATGTCCAGTGATCCTTCCTGTCAGACAGTGATTTCTGCATACTCAAGTGGATTATTAGCTACGTGTTTGTTATCATCAAAACACAAAGGGTCCAACAAATTCCCCCTTTTTGATGATGACAAACACTTCTTCACACATGAGAAATCACACGCACATCACATGAACAATTCCCTACAGCAGCTGGTTAATTCAGAATTTATTCAATCAATTCATTTAAGTCTAGCAGGCGAAATTCCCCCTCAGATAGACATCCGCTTAAACTTTGGTACTGTTTTTCCCCTTAGTGAATGCACATATATTTCAAATTTCTATATTTATCATATACCTCCATATATAATCAAATACTAACTATTTTCAACAATAAGCCATTCTTCGCAAGTGATTTTTCACACGTCGTCATTATCTACAAGTCATTCCTTTTTTTCACACCTTTTTTATTAAAAAAAATCATGTTTCCACCACATGAACCATAGACAACTAAAATTACATTTTTAATCTTATTGCACTTTTTTCTTTCAATTATAAGATAAAATTCTAAATGACAAAAATATATTGTTTCGTATAAATGATTAGATTAAAAGACTATCTCAAAAGGCCCGGCGGATCAATCAAAAAGGGTATATTTTGGCCTCGGCGTTAGGCCGGATACGGGTCGATCCTGCCCAAAAATGAAAGGATCAGGTGGGCTTTATGTGAATTTTGGTTGTATATTGAACAGTTATCGGGTCGAGTCGGGTACAAATTTCAAGATTTCTCAAACCCTAAAGGTACCCTTCTTAGCGGGTCATATTCGGGTCAAGCGGATCGGGTCAAAACAATTAGTGTATTCTTGCCCTTTAGAATGTCGTGAGATTGTTCTAAGAAAAAGAATTGCCTCAGATTGAAAAAAAATAAGAGTACGGTGGAGTTGAATAGAAACGAAAATATATAAAACAAACGACATGGATAAAAGAAAGTAGAATTCTCTGATGATGCCTTTCAGCTCTTAAAACAAACGAAAAATTGTCAATAATCACCACTGTTTGAAGTTACAGATCCAAATTTAGATTTTGTTGGATACTTTGCATCTGAAAACTTTACAAGAGTAAGGTAATCGCAGCCATATCAAGCGGATGAGGACAAATCGATACAAATCTAGCCTGCAAATAGATCCGTTGAGACTCAAAGTTGACGAAGTGATGCAGCAAAGTAGTGTGCTTTGTTTTCGGATGGAGAAGGCAAACCAATGTCCAACGTTCCAACCAACGATGATATGAAATGGAACAAAGAAGGCTGACGGCTTGCATCAGGCGGTAGGTGGCAGGTAGGCAAGCTGTAGAGTCGTAGAGATAATGCAGTTGTTAGCTAGGGTTTTCTAATAGACTGAGTTAAATTTGACTGAATTTCTGGGCTTCGTCAAATCGGGTACAAGCGCCGGATAAACGGGTCGGGTCTAATTTATATTATCCTTACCCTGCCTTTAGGTAAGTCCGGTGAACCGAATTCTGGTCTAAACTGGGTCCGGGTCGGGTATCAGGCGAAGCCTTCACTGGGTCACCCTATGAGCTTCTCAGCTAACGGGTACAATCCCGAGGCCAAGGTATATTCATATGAACACTCTTCCTTTGTGATATTATGTAATGACTTTTTCCATGACTTTGTCCGGTTATAAAGGTACATCATCATATGTTTAGTGAACAAAATTACAACTTGTTTCATTAGCTAGTAGAACACATGGAGGAAGTTGTTAATCATTAGCCAATCATTGCTTCACAAGTAGTACTACTTGTTTGTTCTCTAAACCAATTATTCATAATGGTAATAGTAGAAGTAGTTGTGAACTTGTGATTGATTTTTTATATAAAAAATTGGTAAAACCGAACAACTCCAGATTCACAGCATAAATATGTCATAACGAGACTCGAATTCTTGACTTTATAAATTTACTTAGATGTTCATACTACTAAACATGAATGATTTTTTGTTTTTTTTATGATCTAAACAAAAATTATTGACTTCTACCAGAAGTGAAATGGGCATTTGGCACATGATGACTAAACAGCACATGGGCCTCACAATCTGCGGCCAGTTGTGAAATTTTTTATGGATTGTAATTTAAATAAGACACTGCAGACAACTCTCAACAAACCCTTCCTCATCCAATTTTTGAAGAAGAAGAGACAAATCTGTGTGCAGCAATATGGATCAGCATGATGACCAAAAGCTTCATGGCAAAATGGATAACTTGTTAGAAGAGTGCTGGTTTTTTGAAAACTTGTTGCTAAGGAGAACAACAAGGTGTTCAAGATGCAACTCTGACACTTCTTCATCATCAAATTCCAATTCCAACCAAGAAGATTCTTCGCCGTCGGTGAGTGAAGTGTATGCAGAGATTATCAAGCAAGAGATTTCAGTTGATGTTGTAAAAGACATCGGAATTAGCAAATTGAGTCACAAGAACAGACCACAAGGCCTGAGTAGAGCTCCATCTCTGCCAGCAAACATGAGTAGGGAATTAAAAGAAGAATGTGTTCCCAAGCTTAGCAAATTGAGTAGACAGACTTCATTGACTCCAAAAAATTTACCACCCATAAAGGTAAAATGCACTATTTTCTTGTAGTTCCATCATCATCGTTATCTTCGATGTCATCATCAGGGACGGAAGCACGTTGAAGGCAACTTGAGCTATAGCAAGTTGTTTTCTCCAAAAAAGAATTTCTTATTAGTAATTTCAAGTATATTACATAAATTTTTGTTTGAAGTTCATACTTTGCCTAAGGAGTTTGAGGTATAACTTAAAAAAAATTGCTTAAGATAATTTTCAAATCCTGACTTCGTCCTGGTCATCATTGCTGGATTCTTGTAGGGGCAAGCGAAGGGGAGAATCTCTAGGACCGAAAGCCTTAATATGGAAGCCATCAATGAAATGAGAAATGGGTACATCAAGTATCAAAAGAACACGAGGAAGACGACAAGTGCTCTGGAGTTTGAAGAAATCCAGGGATTTAAAGACTTAGGATTTAATTTTGATACGAAGGATTTGAGTCCAAAAGTGGTGAGCATACTCCCTGGCCTGCAGGAAAAGAACAAACCAATGTCAAGTATTGATGATGTACTAACAGAATTAGAAAAAGCAGAAGCAGAAGATCATAATCATTGTCGTCGAAAGCCGTATCTGTCTGAGGCATGGCAACTGCAGAGATCCTCTTCAACAATACCGAATTGGGATGTGAAGAAATCATCAGAGGACATGAAAGCACAACTCAAGTCATGGGCTAGAACTGTGGCATCTAATGCTCGCTGACAATGCTAAGTGATTGTTGAAGCTGATTGAAATTAATTTCAGGTTTATAAAAAAAATTTGAAAGTATGCCTTCCTTTGTAAAATTATAATAATGTTGTAATATGATGAAGAACAGACAAGAGATGACTGGAATATGAGAGTAGAAATTGTATTGTTGTATGGGTGCGGTTCAAGTACAAACCTGTTTATAAATAAAAACTACAAACCGATTATAAAGCCGACACGTGTCCCAGTTTAGTCGAAATCCCGGAGAAAACACGGAGGGGTATAATAGTCATTTCACACGAATGGGTATAAAACATAATAATTTTATTTTCAATTTAGTCCAAAAGTTGGTATTGTTCAGACTTAAAATACTATTGTTCAGACTTAAAATACTAATGTTCAGACTTTAAAATACTTAATAATCAGACATAAAATACTATTGTTCAGACTTAAAATACTATTGTTCAGACTTAAAATACTAATGTTCAGACTTTAAAATACTTAATAATCAGACATAAAATACTATTGTTCAGACTTAAAATACTATTGTTCAGACTTAAAATACTAATTTTCAGACTTTAAAATACTTAATAATCAGACATAAAATACTATTGTTCAGACTTAAAATACTATTGTTCAGACTTAAAATACTAATTTTTAGACTTTAAAATACTTAATAATCAGACATAAAATACTATTGTTCAGACTTAAAATACTATTGTTCAGACTTAAAATACTAATGTTCAGACTTTAAAATACTTAATAATCAGACATAAAATACTATTGTTCAGACTTAAAATACTATTGTTCAGACTTAAAATACTAATGTTCAGACTTTAAAATACTTAATAATCAGACATAAAATACTATTGTTCAGACTTAAAAATACTATTGGTCAGACTTAAAAATACTTAATAATCAGACTTAAATGGTAGTGTTCAGACTTAAAAAGGTAGTGTTCAGACTTAAATGATAGTGTTCAGACTTAAAATACTAATGTTCAGACTTAAAAATACTTAATAATCAGACTTAAATGATAGTGTTCAGACTTAAATGGTAGTGTTCAGACTTAAATGGTAGTGTTCAGACTTAAAATACTAATGTTCAGACTTAAAAATACTTAATAATCAGACTTAAATGGTAGTGTTCAGACTTAAAATACTAATGTTCAGACTTAAAAAGGTAGTGTTCATACTTAAATGGTAGTGTTCAGACTTAAAATACTTAATGTTCAGACTAAAAAATACTTAATAATCAGACTTAAATGGTAGTGTTCAGACTTAAATGGTAGTGTTCAGACTTAAAAAGGTAGTGTTCAGACTTAAATGGTAGTGTTCAGACTTAAAAAGGTAGTGTTCAGACTTAAATGGTAGTGTTCAGACCTAAAATACTAATGTTCGGACTTAAAAATACTTAATAATCAGACTTAAATGGTAGTGTTCAGACTTAAGATGGTAGTGTTCAGACTTAAAAATACTTAATAATCAGACTTAAATGGTAGTGTTCAGACTTAAGATGGTATTGTTCATACTTAAAAATACTTAATTATCAGACTTAAATGATAATGTTCGACTTAAAATGGAAATGTTCAGACTTAAAAATACTTAATAATCAGACTTAAAAATGATAATGTTCAGACTTAAAAAGAAGCAATGATCAGACTTAAAAACTTAATTATCAGACTTAAAAATAGGCAATGATCAGACTAAAAATTCTTAATGATCAGACTTAAAATGGTAATGATCATACTTAAAAAGAATTCTATGATCAGACTTAAAACTAAAGAAGATTAAAACACGAATTTTTTTTATATTATTTTTTTTGATTAAAACACGAATTTGACCCTCCAGATGATCGAATTTGCCCTAAAAACACCGAGCTCACCGCATGGTTGTGAGTCTTGCTCAGAATGCCGTTTCCACCCAAAAAACACTAGGTTTTCATCAAATTCTGACACAGGCGCATAAACATCAAATTTTGCGTAGAATTCTTCAGATGTTTTAATTTCGGCATGTAAGTCTGCTCATTACCATATTAAAGTCTGATCATTATCAATTTTAAGTTTGATCATAACCATTTTAAGACTTAAATGGTAGTGTTCAGACTTAAGACGGTAATGTTCAGACTTAAAAATACTTAATAATCAGACTTAAATGGTAGTGTTCAGACTTAAAAAAAGCAATGATCATAGTAAAAATACTTAATGATCAGACTTAAAATAGTAATGAACATTGTTAGTTAAGTCTGAACATTGTTATTTAAGTCTGAACATTGTTATTTAAGTCTGATCGTTAAAGGTTTAAGTCTCATTATTATTTTTTAAGTCTGAACAATGTTTTTTTAAGTCTGAACAATGTTATTTCAAGTATGGTCATAATTGGTTTAAGTCTCATTATTATTTTTGTAAGTCTGAACATTGTTAGTTAAGTCTGAACATTGTATTTGAGTCTGAACATTGTTATTTAAGTCTGAACAATGTTTTTTTAAGTCTGAACATTGTTTTTTCAAGTATTGTAATTACTGGTTTAAGTCTGAACAATGTTTTTTTTAAGTCTGAACAATGTTTTTTAAGTCTGATTGTTAATGGTTTAACTCTCATTATTATTATTTTAAGTCTGAACAATATTTTTTTTAAGTCTGAACAATGTTTTTTCAAGTATTGTTATTACTGGGTTAAGTCTGAACAATGTTTTTTTAAGTCTGAACATTACTGTAGCAAATTTTGGACGTTTATACCCCTCCTATTGTTTATATATTTTTAAATAAGTCCACATGTATTTTTTTATTTACAAAAAGAACCCCGACGGGATGAAATCTCGGCTGAATTTTGATTGGTTCATTTTGACACGTGTCGAATTTTTTATGGATTTGTAGTTTTTATTTATAAGATTGGTTTGTATTTGATCCAAACCCTTGTTGTATTATTCATTCTTCACAGTAGCCTCTATTTATAGTATTACGTGGGAGATATAAAAGGCTAGCAGAATATAGATGTATATGTATATGGTAAGTCTAGAATATTGCCTAAGACTGAATATAGGAGTCATCCAATATATTTCTATATTCATAACACTCCCTCTTTGGATGACGCTTTTGGATACACATATCATGTGAACTGCCTCGTTAAAACCTTGAATTGGAAAAACCCAAAAGGGATAAAAACCAAGTTAAGGAAAAAGAGTACAGTTCGGATGCTCCCCTCAAGTTGGTATGTCTTTCAGCCTGCATATCCCGATGTCATCTACAAGTTTCTTGAAAACTCTTGTCGGTAATGATTTGGTGAATAAGTCTGCCGAATTCTTACTGGACTGTATTTGGCAAACATTAATCTTCCCTTCAGCTTGAAGCTCGTGAGTAGAAAAGAATTTTGGAGATATGAGCTTTGTTCTATCACCTTTGATATACCCCTCTTTGATTTGTGTGATCCAAGCAACATTATCCTCATATATCACTGTCGAGCTGTGCTTGCCTATCATTAATCCACAAGAGGTCTTGATATGGCGGATAAATGATCTAAGCCAAACGCATTCTCGTCCAGCTCCGTTTTAATGCAATCAATTCTGCATGGTTTGATGATGTGGCTACCAAGGTTTGTTTTGTCGAACGCCGTGAAATGGCAGTTTCTCCATACATGAATAAGTACCATGTTTGTGAAATAGTCTTGTGTGGGTCAGATAAATAACACGCATCTTAATAACCCACCAATTCACTATTGTGTACTCCATTTATTTTCCTGAAAAACAAATCCAGATCACTAGTCCCACGTAAATAACGTAAGATGTGTTTAACACCACTCCAGTGTCGTTTAGTGGGCGATGAACTATATCTTGCGAGTAAGTTAACTGCAAACGATATATCTGGTCGAGTATTATTGGCAAGGTACATCAAAGCTCCAATTGCACTCAGGTAGGGTACTTCAAGACCTAAAGTTTCTTCATTGTCTGATCGGGGACGAAAGGGGTCCTTTTCGATGTTGAGTGATCTTACTACCATCGGCATACTTAATGGATGTGCCTTATCCATATTAAAATGCTTTAGAACCTTCTCAGTGTAATTTGACTGATGGATAAAAAGTCTACTCTTTGTATGTTCAAACTGCAGGCCGAGACACTACTTGGTGGTTCCAAGATGTTTCATCTCGAATTCCCTTTTCAAATAATCCACAGCTAATTGAATCTCTTCTGAAGTTCCAATTATATTTAAACCATCGACATACAAAGCTATGATTACGTAACCCTATTGTGTCCGTTTTATAAAAACACATGGGCATATTTGGTTATTAATAAACCCTTGCGCTCGCAAATATTTGCTGAGACGATTATGCCACATTCGACCAAATTGTTTCAGCCCATATAATGATCTTTTCAATTTAATGGAGTACATATGACGAGGTTTCCCTTGTAATGCTTCACGCATTTTAAATCCTTCTTGGATTTTCATGTATGTCTTTATCTAATGTCCCATATAGGTATGCAGCTACCACATCCATGTGTTGCATTTTAAGTCGTTCGACAACGGCTAAAGCAACCAGAAATCTAAGAGTTGTTGCATCCACTACAGGTGAATACGTTTCCATATAGTCCACTCCAGGTTTCTGTGTAAAATCTTGTGCAACCAGTCTAGCTTTGTATCTTGCAACTTCATTACGCTTGTTACGTTTTTGTACGAACACCCATTTACAGCCAACTGGTTTCACAACTTCGGGTGTTGGAGCTACAGGTCCAAAAACACCATGTTTATTCAAAGAGTTTTACTCTGCTTGAATTGCATCTTTCCAGCTCTCCCAATCATTTCGATGTCGACATCCATCTATTGTTTGGGGATCATTATCATCTTCTCCAATGACTTGTAAGGCAATTGAATAAGCAAAGATATTATTGAGATCTACATCATCTTGATACCAACCCACACCATTGTTTGCATAATTAATTGACATTTCAAAATTGTCATCAATATCTTGGGTTTCCTTTTCAAATTCCTTAGGTAAGGGCTCTTCGAGAGCTTCACCTTCATATACATTCGTATTGGATTTATCGACATCCTTGTTACATCTTGCGTATTCCTTCCTCTTCCAGGGAACTGTATCCTTAGACCCTAATGGTCTCCCACGCTTCCGATGTACTTGAGAATCACTTGTAATGTTTCTGTTTGGAGTTACTGCAGTAATCTCTAAACGAGTTGGTGCATTTTCAGCAAGTATATGTCACTTTGTCACTTTCTTGGCATCAGTAAACGCATTTGGTACATTTTGCAAGTGTAATATCCGTTGAACTTCTAGTTCACTTTCATTTGTTCTCGGATATAAGAACAACATAGAAGGTGTATTCCATACAACCTCTTTATTAATCTCCTTTTCCTCTCCCCTAGAATTGGGAATCTTGATTCATCAAAATGACAATCAGGATATCGAGCTCTAAATAAATCACCAGTTAGCGGCTCAAGATATTTTAAAATTGATGGGGAATCAAACCCCACATATATTCCCAACCTCCTTTGTGACCCCATTTCTGTTCGTTGTGGGGGAGAAATAGGGACATAGACTGCACAACCAGAAAATTTCAAATATGAGATATCAGGTTCTCTTCCAGAGATAAGTTGCAGGGGAGAATACCTATTGTTAGCGGTTGGTCGAAGTCTTATTAAAGCCTCTGCATGCAAAACTACATGTCCTCAAGTAGAGGATGGTAATTTTGACTTCATTAGCAATGGTCTTGCTATTAATTGCAACCGATTTATGAACGACTCTGCTAGGCCGTTTTGTGTGTGAACATGAGCTACAGGACGTTCAACCACTATGCCAATTGATGTACAATAGTCATTGAAAGACTTTGATGTAAATTCTCTTGCATTGTCTAGCCTGATTCTTTTGATTGGTTGATCAGGATAATGGGCCCTTAATTTGATTATTTGGGCTAAAAGCCTTGCAAACGCAACATTATGCGTTGATAGTAGGCATACATGTGACCATCATGTTGAAGCATCTATCAACACCATAAAATATCTAAATGGCCCACATGGCGGTGCTATTGGTCCACATATGTCACCTTGAATTCTTTCAAGAAACATAGGAGATTCCGCGTTTACTTTTGTTACAAACAGTCTTGTTATAAGTTTGTCAAGTGAACAAGCCGTGCATGTCAAGTCACCCTTTGGGAGGATCTTCAGGTCCTTATCGTGTGAACTTTCAATGATTCTCCGGATCATTGTTTCACCAGGGTGACCGAGTCTATCATGCCACAAAGAAAATAATTCCTTGTCAACTAACTTCAGGTTAGTGACTTTTTACACTTCAATGGGGTCAACTTTTGTGCCATACAAACCAGATGCATGTGCTCTCATTTTCTTCAAGACTTGCTTCTGGCCAGCCTTATTAGATATAAGAAGTGGGCAATCAATACCATCTTCACACATAGTTTTAATATGAAGATCATTTTCACGAATATGAAACTGAGTAAGTTTCTTTGTGATTTACTTGTATACAATGCATTTCTAATAATTATTCTTGTTCCTTCGGCTAACAAGATAGAAGCTCTTCCGAACCCTTCTAGAATACTACTTGATCCGGAGATAGTATTAACACTGATTTTTGTCATGTTCAAGTTTGAGAAAAACTTCAGGTTTTTCAATAGAGTATGAGTAGTGGCACCATCATCGAGACATAGCTCCCCACCATTGACATAATACATAAATGGGATAACTGAAATAAAATTTAACTAAATGCAAATTCACGATAATAAAGAAAATAAATATAACTACAAGAATTAAAGGCATCATAACTGAATTTAAACTGCAACAAAGAACAAGAAGTTTAATCATGTTCCATGTACTACTGCTAGAGTACAAAATTGATAACATGAGAGATGAAGAATGTTTTTCTCCAATATGTTTTCGTCTTAAATATTCTCTTCACATAGTTTCGAAATTGAAACAATACGATATGGTTCAAATTTATAATGAGATCTACTTAAAAATTCATATCCTCAAGTGCATCAATTCATATATTGCACGAGGTAAAACAATCGACCTCTAATGATTGAAGTAATCCTTTAAACTCTTCCAGAGTATGAGGGATCCTTGAATATTGGGTTATTGACTTTTAAGTTCTAAGCTTCAGGCTCTCGTGAAGATAATGACAAAGTAGGCACAATCCTGCTGGAATGCGCTGAAGTTTTCCTTTTATAGAATCTCTCAAGTTATTACTTGATAAATAAGTTCTGTATCACTAACCCATGTAAAGTAGTTTCATCAGGAAACCAGGAAGTGAACTCATGTCATATCCACTAAGGGTAGTTAGAGCATGAAATTAAAATATTTAAATCACTAAATGTTGATCATACACATCCAACATATTTTATGAGAAATTTCATGGGTTATCACTCACAATGGGAAGTGATTTTATAATCATCTACTTCAGGAGATGATATGGAAAATTTCTTGAACCATTATTTTTCTTTCAAAATAAAAATGGTACATTACTCTCTTCTAGGAGTAAAATATGTTTTACACATATTCATCCTCTTCGGGAGATGATTTTAACTATCTCATTAGGATAAAAGTATATGATTTGTGCTTATTATTCACTTCAGGAAATAAAGCGGATACATGATATGTATGCATCCACTTCTGGGGATTAACTGTATGATGTGTATGTATCCACTCCAAGGGATTACATATGTAAGATATGAAATATGAATAAAAACATACAATTACAAAAGTAATTCAAGACTGTGCATAATAATAATAATAATCATAATTCATCCTCTTCGAGAGATGATTTTAACTATCTCATTAGGATAAAAGTATATGATGTGTGCTTATTATTCACTTCAAGAAATAAAGCGGATACATGATATGTATGCATCCACTTTTGGGGATTAAGTGTATGATGTGTATGTATCCACTCCAGGGGATTACATATGTAAGATATGAAATATGAATAAAAACATACAATTACAAAAGTAATTCAAGACTGTGCATAATAATAATAATCATACAACAATAAGAGAAATAAAATTCGTAAAATAAAAGTTTTATTACTTACAACAGGAAGTGCTTTCATCTTGATTATAATCATCTACTTCAGGAGATGGTATAATCACGTTAGAAAATATATATATTTGAAGTTTTATCGCTTACAACAGGAAGTGATATATATTACTCTCTTCAAGGAGTGAAATAAACATATATTGAGATTTTATCACTTACAACAGGAAGTGATATATATTACTCTCTTCAAGGAGTGAAATAAACATCCTCTTCAGGGGATGAAGTTGTATCAACTTTGGGAAATACATGTGTGTACACTTCGGGGAAATAAGTAAATAAATAAAACAAATACACATGTATATGATTCCATTTTAGGGGAATCGGAAAAATATATATTCTATATGTATCAACTTCGGGTGATACATATATGTGATTCCACTCCGGAGGAATCAAATAATTATGCATTGATTCATATATCAAGAATAAATAACGTTTACACATAACGTATATCCCATAACATAAAGAAAAGAATGAGTTTTCCAGAGTGCTAGACTATTTTGAGATTCTCTTCAAGTAGAACTCAAAGTTGCCATCATCGCACTACCAAGAAGAATAGGGAAGAAGATTAGAGATGGGGATGATTACTACCTTGAGCAATTCGTGTTGATAACGTGTTGTAATATGAGGAAGAACAGACAAGAGATGACAAAAATATGAGCGGAGAAATTGTATTGTTGTATTATTCGTTCTTCACAATAGCCTCTATATATAGTATTACATGGAGATATAAAAAGCTAGCAGAATATAGATGTGTATGTATATGGTAAGTCTAGAATATTGCCTAAGACTGAATGTACGAGTCATCCAATATATTTCTATATTCATAACAAATAAAATATTATTCTAATTACAGTTTACCAATTTTCATTTTTGTGAAACGCTATATAATATTTTTGTAACAAATTGTATGACTCAAATATTTTTTTAATATAAAAATATGACAGCCGCAGAAAACAATATGTCATTGACAATTGTATTTTTGTATAGTCAAAAGAATTTCTAATTGACCGGTAAGACCGGTGTCGAACCCAAGGGAGCAAACGTGATTATGCGCTAGGGGAATCAAATTTTCAACTTAGCTATTCCTTCAAATCAATTATGATGTGGTTTTCAAGTAAAACAAGTAAGAAATGGTTTCAAAGGGGTTTAAATTCAATTCAAAGAGAGTTTTGAGGGGTTACTCCCCTCCATGGCAATTTCCCAACAATCATGTACACAAGAGTCAAATCCTTTTGAGGGAGTTGATAGGTTTTAAACCTAGCTTAGGCTAAGATGGACAAACTATCATGTGAGTCTAATCCTAGTCAAGCCATCCTAATTAGGACCTCACCAATTCAAGATATTGATCCACTCTATAGCACTATTATCCTTGGAACATCTCCCTAGGTAATAAATGTTATAGGCATTAAGAGCATGTACACCGGTGTATAATTTGAGAACTTCCTCAATCAGAATTTCCTCCAAAAAGTTTGTATTATGTTGTAGGATCTTGTACGAGAAACTTTAGCATATACACCGGCATTGGATTTTGAGAACTTCCACAAATAGACTTTCTCTCTCGAATCCCGCACCCACTCACAAAAAGTTTGAGGAAGTTCTACCAGACTTCCTCTCTTGAGCATTTCTGGTAGAACTTCCTCAAACTTTTTGTGAGTGGGTGCGGGATTCGAGAGAGAAAGTTCTATTTGAGGAAGTTCTCAAAATCCAATGTCGGTGTATAAGCTAAAGTTTCTCATACAACATCCTACAACATAATACAAACTTTTTAGAGGAAGTTCTGATTGAGGAAGTTCTCAAAATATACACCGGTGTACATGCTCTAAGTTTTAGTTAACCTCACACCATGCATTTACTCTCATAAACACTTGATGAGTCATTTCCACTATATCCAAACCATCACTAAGCTTTTTCAATACTTAGATCATAGTTCTAAGGTAAATGACAACACTGCCTTGTCGCGAGGCAATGTGTACAAAATTAATTTATAAGTCCGCTACTCGTGACTTTACTATCGGGTAGTAAAGCGGTAAGTAGGGACCGAACCCAAGGGAATTAGTGGATAGTTGTTCTTTCAAAAATGGAAAATTAAATAAGACAGTTGGGGGTTGGTTGTGATTTTAGTACTGAAAGTAATGTGGGTTGGTTGTGATTTTAGTACTGAAAAGTAATGACTGAAAGTAAAGAAAGTAAATACAGGACTGAAAGTAAATACTGAAAAGTAAAGTGCTGGAACAGTCGAATTCAATATCGACTAATCAACATACTTTTGGTATGGACTGATATTGAAAGGGTCTATAATAAGCGACAGAAAGTAAATTACTGAAAGTAAATTGCTGGAACAGTCGAATTCAATATCGACTAATCAACATACTTTTGGTATGGACTAATATTGAAAGGGTCTGTAATAAGCGACAGAAAGTAAATTACTGAAAGTAAATGTGCGGAAATTAAAGTACTGAAAGTAAATGACTGAAAATAAGCAGTTGATAATGAGACTGAAAGTAAAGTGACATGTGATGTTTTAATTAAAGGAAAGGATTCGGTTTTAGGGGCCTTGTATCATAAATCTGTTCATCATCGACCTCTAATGATCATACTACGTGTTTAAAATGTATCAAGGCTATTTCTAGCACTCGACTTGCCACACCGTCTAGTCCTTTTCAAGACATAGAACACTTGTTCTATTTAGGCTAATTCCTCCTTTCGAAGTATCTTAGCCTTATGTGCATCCACCTGATCAATCATTTCCGATCAACCAAGTGGTGTTTTAAAGAGGTTGAACTCTACAGAAAAGCTTTGCTCTTTCAAGCCTCCACTTAACCACGTATGTTCACGAACCCCATGGAAGAGCTTTGCTCTTTCGAGCCTCCACTCAACCAATAGTGTTCTACCCTAATATAAGGCACATAGAACAAGTTTAAACACAATAGAGGCACTAAGAGAAGGGTCTAAAACATGTTTTGATACAAGCACACCCCTTCAACCGAATGAAGGGTTTAGCTACGATTATCCATGGAAGAGGACATCATATCTAAGTGCTTGAAAAGTAAAGGTTTTCGAAAGACAAAAAGTAAAGTTTTTTAAAAGTAAAAGACAAGGAAAAGCTTGAGCACTTCAAGAACCAACAAGAGTACTCAAGAACAAACTTGGAGCTTCCAATATCAAAGTAAAGTGTTTACAAGGATTGTGCCTAAAATCTAGAGAGATTTTCTACAAGGACTATGAGACTTGAGACTACAATTTTGGGACATTGAACAAAGGAGAGGGAATGTGGTATTTATAGGCAAGGGGAGAGGAGGAGGGCCAAACACATGGCAAAGGGGGAGAGGAGGAGAGCCAAAGCCGCCGGCCATAGGTGGCGTTTCCCCAAAGCCGTCGGCCATGTGTCACTCCCCAAGCCAAAGCCGTCGGCCATGAGGTGGAGGAGGAAGTGAGTGGGTTGTGATATTTGTCTCCCAAAAGCCATCGGTTCCCCCTCAACTCCGGTTAGAGCTTGGTTGCATCATGGTTGCTTCTTGGTTGCAATCAAAAGACAAGGCACAAGCCTTGCACATGGGTGGCTAGACTTTGCATTGACTTGAGTTCTTGATCTTTGTTGAGGTTTGGAACAAGTCATTGGGACATGTTTGAGTGATTCCACGTGGGGTTCATGAAGGTTGTAAAGTCGGAATCTGGTCGTGGCCTGGAATGACTTGTAATCCATTTTTAGCTTTAAGAACTCCTTTTTAGCTCGTTTCATCTCTAATCCTCGAAATAGCCTGTAGAACAAAAGTGAAACTAACAAGTAAAAGTTGTATAGACAAAGTGTCTAATTTGGTGGGTTTAACTATCTTAATGAATCATATAAATATGGTTCATCAGTAAACATGTCACTTAGGCATTTTATCAAACACTTAGTAACATGTCATAAATAGAGAGCATAGTGAAATGAAATCAACTCCATGGATTGCATGTTGAATGTGTATACATGATCATTGAGTACCAAGGAGGGTAACAACACCCCCAAAACACAAGGGGACTACTCACACATCATGTAAGACAACATGGTGTGAGTAGGGTTTATGTCAACTACAAAGAGAATAGAAGAAGGATAGAAGTAGAATGCTTAATCCTAATGTCTCCCTTTGATCTTCACTCCTCCTTGGTTGGATGATGATGGATGACCTTGATTTGATCTCTTCTTTTGGAATTTCCCCCCCAAGATGCCAAGTATTTAGGTCAAAAACCCCTATTTCTATTTATAGCCTCGGGTAGAATTTCACACTATAGCATGTCCAGTCGGTCGACTGGAGTATGCTTGCATCCCAGTCGGTCGACTGGCGGTGAAGAAACTGCCTTTTGATGTGATCGCCCTGTCGACCGATTGAAGGTCCAGTCGACCGACTCGATGGGCTGGCTTGGGGAGCCTCCTGAGACGTTTCTCCAGTCGACCGATTGGAGGATCCCAATCGATCGACTTGCAGTTTTGAGTGGTCTAAGCCTCTTTTCAGTCGACCGACTGGAGGGTCCAGTCGACCGACTCGATGGACTTGATTACTCCTTGCCCTATTTGTTCAGCCAGTTGATCGACTGGTGCAAGGGAGATATCCAATCGACCGATTGGGGCCCTTTTCTGCCCAATTTTTGCTCTAGTCTCCGATTTTTCCCTGAGTTTTCATATTTTGGCTTTGACATTGAGATATCTTATTTTGTACCTGAAACGTACGAAACGAGATCAAATGACATCGAATTATCGCCGGAAACGAACTAAAGCTATAGTGAAAAATGGGTATTAATAAGTCGAAAACTCGACTTATCAACACTGCACACTTAAGCTTTGTTCGTCCCAAACAAAGTATGCAAACATGTCAAGGTCGTGCAAATGGAGAAATGCTAGTGGTCTATGTTTTTCGTCTATTTGCCTCACTAGCTATCACAAGGTCTCGATCATTATTGCTAAAAATGTTATTGAAAAGCAAATGGAAGTATATACAATCTAACTAGCTCCTTTTCGTAGGTGTTACAAATGCATTTAGCACATGCATTAAGCCTTTAAACCCCTAGGCTACCCTAGTGGACGAGTTATAGTCTCGTGAGAGTTTTCAGAAAAGGGAATACTCACAAATCCCAAATGCACCTATCCCATGAGAATGAATTCAAGAGTGTTCAACCTAGGCTAGGATTGCTCAAAACAAATTCCTCACCCCAAGCTAGAACTATCATCACAATATCGTCAAAAGAACTTTTGAACCATTTGAGTACTCTTGAGGTAGTGCATTCAAGGTCATCAACACTAGAGCTATCAATCGTCTCATCCAAAGGTCTATTCATTTTCAAGGCAATACCATAGAAGTAAAGTTTTTAGTTTGCACAAAAAATTGTCGATCGCTCACCTATGCTAGCTAGGGCTAGTCCATGGGTTTGCGACATGGAACTCATTCCCAAGTTTTGGGCGCTTAAGCCGTAATCCATAAGGGAAGAGGAGCTCGACACTAGAGTTCATAATAAACATGCATAGACCAAATGATAACTCCCGTGCAAGCACATGGGTCATCCAAAAGTCATTCCAACTAGCACACAATGCAAATGATGAATCCCGCACAAATGAAGAATGGAGGAAAAACATAGAGTCAAGTTTTAAGTGCTTCTTATTTTCTTTTTGAAACGGCCTTTGGCCTACAAATGCTTTCAAGGGGGAACTTTTCTTCCTAACCCCTGGAATTTGTATATTTTGGAGCAAAACTTCTCATGTACATTGAGAAAGTTTTTAGTCGGGGCTTTGCCCTCTTTGACCGCAAACATTTTTTGGGGGGCCTATTTTCGCCCTCTTTTGACTCCACACTTAAAACTTGACAATATGTTCAAAAAGTGTATGGAATGTGCGGGAATCAAACATGAACAATGCACCGTGTTAGAGAACTCAAGTCACCAAGGAGCATTCAAAGGGTCTAAGTTTTTCATGAAGATTTTAAAAAGTGCTTGCTATAACTTGATCCAAGGTATTTCAACGAAAAATACTTAGAGAATTAGATAGACGAGAGATGGCAATGATATTGGTTCTCAAGAATACACATTCAATGGACTAGGTCGGTTCTAAGTTCAAGATCCAATAAATGTGAGAAAATAGGCTAGATGTGATTTATAGGGATTTAGGGTTGATAGTCACAAGCCTGTGTGGTTAAAAACACTCTCATGTTAGGGATAAGGTGCAAAAGATGCAAGTGTCCATCTAAAAATGTTATGTATGCCATGAAAGCATGTGAACTATGCGCCTTAAACCACTCCACACTTAATTCAAGCTTAGTCCCTAAGCGCAAAGCATGATAAAATAAAGGCAAAGGCGCATAGGAACTCCCCTCGTTTGTAGAGCCGATGACATAACTCTTGGGAGTGAGAAATAACCTTTTGGTTGCAAATGTAGACAAAGAAGGTGAATTTTGAACATGAGAATAATACGTAGGTGTATATCCTGTAGAGTAAACAGTAAAAATGGTAAACACCTTCAATATCATATGAAATGTAGCATACAACCAAAGACAAGTCAAGAGTATATCACTCAAAATGGCATACATCATCCAAAATTGCGCCAAAAGGCAACTTAGCATCCAAGTACATGATCTAAGCAAGAAAGCATCAAAATGTAGACACAAGTAAAATCAAAATGCAATACAAGCTCAAGATGTAGCCTCATCACCTCCCGGAGTGGCCTCCCTAGTGGAATCTCCGACCTCCTTCGATGTGGCGCCAGTGAGTAGTGGACTCTCCTCTCTAATGGAACTCTCCCGCTCCACCGTGCCACCAGTGAGTCGTGAGCCCGCCTCCTCGGTTCTAGAAGCTGGCGTGATAGGCAAAGGGGAGACGGCACGAGGGACATAAAACTCTGCATTAATAGGAGGAGGAGCAACTGGACCACCGGGACCTCTAATCATGGATAATACGGTGGAGTGGAGCCACTGCGACTCCTGGCGAGCCCTCATAGCCTCATCTCTAGCAAACTCTTCAAGGCAGGTCAAGCCACTCCTCAAGTCAGCCACGCCGCTCTTCAAGTCAGCAATATTGGAGGAGACCCTCTCTCGCCACTCGGTCAAATCCCCACTAGCACGGGGAGCACTCTCAACAGCCGGCTCCTCATTGGGTGGCGGCTCCTCAGGGATGGGAGCTGCGGGCTCGATAGCTGTGGGAGGAGAGGCTATGGGAGAGGAAGGAGGGGAAGGGGTAAGGTTGGCTATGCAGTAAAGCGGGTTCTCCCTGTTGAACACCTTCCTCCTATACGTGGCATTATCCATAGGCTCCTTCTGATGAGGCTTCTTGTTGTCATCCCAAGTCTTCCCATCCTTCTTGACGATGTGCATATGTTTCATGGTAGGCAAGTCAAGCACGCTCTTGGATGGCTTGGGGCATCTGATGGACCATAATTGTATGAATCATAAACACAGTTAAACCCACCAAATTAGACTCTTTGTCTATCTAACTTTTGTTTGTTAGTTCCGATATTTATCTACAGGGTATTTTGAAGTCTAGAGAGAATACAAGCTAAGGAGGAGTTTTAAAGCTGAAAATGGATTTCTGACCTTCACTAATCACTTTTATTTTGAATGTTGCGAGGATGTTCTTTTTTGGTCATCAAGACGCCTACCCAAGGGAAGAGCCTTATTGTCAGACATATTTATATGATACAAATTGGGAAGGAAATCAACATCAGTTTTATGATCAATCATATTATCAAGATGAGTGCTATTATGAGAGCTACCAGAACCATACGCATATGCAACAACGTCAGAACTCTAGGACAACGTCAAATATAGAAGTCATGCTAGCTAGCTTCATAGCAGAACAACGAGAGAGATTTCAAGAGACATCTCAAGAGACGACTTTGGAGATAAAAGAATTTCGGAAAATGGTAGAACAACTCACAACTAGGCAAAGAATACTAAAGGACCAGTTAGAGCAACAAGCCATTGCATCCACCAATGAATGCAGAGATGAGTACATCGAGATGATAATGGCCAATCATCAAGAAGTTCAAGTCTATGAAGCACATTCATCTTCAGTTTTATTTCCAATCCACGTGGAAGATGATCAGGATATAAGAATGCTCTCTAAACCAGAACAACCTATTTGTGAGGATTGTTTTGAGGCGTTGAAAATGGTTGCCAAGGCTTACACTAAGTTGGAGGATGATGACTCTTGTGCTGAAGACGTCTCAGAACATGAAGATACATCTCCCTCCACTACGAGCGCTTCTAAAGGTCATTTAGATGAGCAAACAGAAGAGAACATCATTCCACCGGTTCCTCTGGACGCTGAAGAGCCATCAAAGGATCATTTGTACGAAGACTTTGTTGATGTGTACATGAGGTCGTTTAAAGAGGACCCTTGCATACGTATACATATGATAGTGAAGGGAAATTTCTAAGTATATGAACCTGAGTTCCTAGCTAAAGAGTATAAAGGAAGTATTCTTACTGGAGTTGGCTTAGACGATGCATATCTTGCAGCACCGCCTCCAGACAAGTTTCGACAGTTCTTGCCCTACGTCATGAAACTATTATTAGGGAGCTTCTACAGTCCCTTGCTTCTTAAGGGTCTCAAATTTTTGAAGGGACTACATGCTCTACTTAACGTTCATGTCATACTAGATGGACGTAAATTTCAATGGGATTTGATGGTGGATTGACACTATCTTCCTTGCTGAGTGTCGCCAAGACGTTAAACAATGCCTCTTCGGGGAGTAACCGCGCTGTAAGTATTAGTTAGTTGTGTTTTTCATTTGCATTATGTGCTTTATGTGTGGACATTTCAGGATTCTAAGTGTGGAGTGCCCCTTCATGATATTCGATGCTAATGTATTACTTGTGCTGCTCTATGTTTTTATCTATAAATTTACCAGCTCACGAGTCGCATTTCACTCCCCGGGCATCGTTTAATCTCTATGGATATCGCGCTATCACACACGAGGGAAGTTCCTATGCACCTTTTCTTATCTTTTATTTCTTCGCTTAGGGACTAAGCTTAATTTTAAGTGTGGAGTGGGTAGCGCATATCACACACATCGCATATCACATTAACTCTTGCATATGCTTAACAGTCCATGTATTGCGATTGAAATCCTTATTTTTCTGCGATACTCCTTGATTTATTGTCACTCTTTTGGATTTAAAGTCTAGGACTTGAAATAGTTTTATTGGTGTGTGTATTCTCTCGAGTCAGTATCATTGCTAGACTTTGCCTATCATGAGTTTTACGTATTTCTTGAAGCATGTTTGAGACTTGATATAAGTAGGCACCGGTACAAAATGTCAAAAACTTAAATTGCATCTCTTTTTCTAGGTGACCTTAGTACTAGTATGTGTTTCTCTATACTTGTTGTGATTTGCATGCGCCCGCCTTTACTCATACACTATGTCAAGTTTTAAGTGTGGAGTTAGAAAGAAAAAAATAGTCAAGAGGGGCAAAAAATAGGCCCCCAATCAAGAACAGAGTTCTGAATTTTTAAAAGTGGGTGAAAAATTGACCCCAAGCCTAGCTGTTTTTGAAAAAAAATAGAAAAATAATACCAAGGGCAAAGTGAGAAAAGTCACCCCTTGTGTATGAAAAAAATGAAATTTTTGTCCCATTTTGCTTGATGTAGTGTATTTCCACCTTTTCATCATGTAGTCATGACTTGTCTTCAGAATTCATGAATAAGAAACCAAGGGACAATCCTCGTGCTTGCACTGAAATTTTGATGTGATTTTTGTACTATTTTCAGAAAAAAATTTAAGCAAGGCTCCTCTTCTCTTACGGGTCATTGCCTAGTCCTTGGCACTTGAGAATGAGCTTTGCGCCAAGAGCCCGTGGAATCCGAGGTATGACATGACTTTACTGTGACTCGTTGAGCATCATCTCATGCGTACACATTAGTTATTTGTGCAGGGGATTTGTACGTAGTCCCTTTCTTGAAAACTTTCACGAGACGATACTCGTCCTAATAGGGCAGCCTAGGGGTTTAAAGGCTTGATGCATATGCTAAATGCATTCGTGTCCTCTACGACATTGAGTTATGATTTACATTTAGTTAGGATTGATCACATGATACTTGAGTGGGTAACTATTCTGTGATTTATTGACTTGTGCTTAATGTTTGTTCGGGACGAACAAATCCTAAGTGTGGAGAGTTTTGATCGGTCGAATTCTTGACATATTATTCACTTCATTCGGTGATGGATTAGGTTTGTTTTCTGCACATTTTGTTATCATTTAACCTCTTTTCTAGTGTTTCAGGTCATATAAAACATAACTTATACTTTTGGATTGATCCTAAGCAAAGCAAAGCAATTGGTGAAGATTTGGGCAAAAATAGGACAAAATAGGGCAGACGGACCTTTGCAAAGTATTTTGCATGCCCAGAGCGCATATCATGTCCAAATGGGTCCCAATTTAGTTTGTTGGGAAGCTAACTCGAAGACCTACAACATTGTAGTGGACACCAAGAATAGATTCGAAGGTTTAGACCTCCCAAAAGGCAATGGAAGTCTCTGCCAGTTTGCCCTGCCGTGACATCCGTGACAAAACAATATGTCACGGGTGTTACGGCCCCTAAATTGCCCAGAAATATTTAGGGGGCCGTGACACCCGTGACAAAATCATATGTCACGACCCCCGTGGATATTTTGAGTTATAAATAGCAGTTTCGGACCAGATTTTCAATACAGTGACTTTGTGGATCGATTTTGACCTAGATTTAAGGAGGAGGATGACTAAGAGCTTAATAAAGACTAAGATTCGAGTCTACGCATCATCAAAACGCGTTTTTCTCATTTCTAATCTTTATATATATATATATATATATATATATATATATATATATATAGAGACGGGCGTTCAAATGTTACAAGCTTCTTATTGTGTTATGTATTATCACTATTCTGATTGGTTAATGTAATATAAGGAACCAATCAGAAGCGAGGAACACGTTCCTTACGGTGCACCTCCACACACCCAGGCGCAAGAAGCTTGATTGCGATAGACAGTCTGTGGAATTGAACTCCATTGCATTCTTATTTGATGGCCGCCGACTTCGTGCTGAACAAACTCCTGATGAGGCATGTCTCTTCCAACCCTATTTGCTCCTTAAATTTCGCTGTATTGATTTTAATAGTTAACTCATCAGTGGTCTGTCAACAATTGTAAAGTTCAGCTTAAATATGTTTTCCAGTCACACTGGCATCTTTGACTGTGAACTTTTCTAGACATTATCTCCGACTGTTTTATTTTACATATTTGATCTTGCTCATAACCAAACTTGTCTATGGGAACTACTTGGTAACCAAGTTTTTATATTGCTCTATCACGTTACACATACTTTTATTTTGAATTTGTATGGCCTAACTTTTATTATTTATTATTTGTAATGAATCAGCTCGAGATGGAAGATGGAGATGAAATTGATGCCATGCTGCACCAGTCAATGATGGAGATGAAATTGATGCCATAGTACACAGTTGTTCTGCGATTCTGTCTCTGCTCGGCTATAACTTTTCTATGTATCACCAGTCAATTTTTGATGATGTTGTACAGGAACAGACTTAGAATTTTTTTTTTCTGATAATTCGTATTACTGTTATAATCGTAGACAAGAACGTATACAGTTGTTCATTAATTCGTTTGTATTTCGTTTGGACCAAGTAATAATATTCGTATAAAATTGATATAATTCGTAGCTACCATTTGAGAATGCTGTACATATACCTTGTCATTATGTACCATAGTTATAATTCGTATAAAGTTATTTATACTTCGTATCTCAATCGATAATTGTAGAGCATGCTTCTTTTATAATTCGTACAATATCATTTAAAATTCGTATACACGGAACATTTAACTAATAATCAGATTATCACCGATATACTCCGTAGCTTACAACGGCAAATGGCTGTCAATTTTCAAAACAGTATGATCTTTCCTGAATCTAAATTTGTTATACAAAATACTGATCAACATTGGTAAGTCGATGATGAGAATCTACTCAAAACATTCTTCGAGGGTCTTGGGGGACTTCAATGCAGCTTTGTAAGCATTGTCATAATTTTTAATTGCTTCAAACAGCAATTTCTTGGCCTTTTCTTGGGCTTCCACCAATTTCTGAGATATAAGAATAAACTGTTATAGCAAGATGAAACAATATGCACTATATGTAAGCTGTAATTCAATACGAAAGATAAAACTGATACTACGAAAGATAAAACTGTTACTACAAAAGATAAAACTAATACTACGAAAGATAAAACTGTTACTACAAAAGATAAAACTAATACTACGAAAGATAAAACTGTTACTACAAAAGATAAAACTAATACTACGAAAGATAAAACTGTTACTACAAAAGATAAAACTGATACTACGAAAGATAAAACTGTTACTACGAAAGACAAATTTACCCACCATATTTTACAATTGCTCTCATTACATTGACGGAGCTTATGCCAGTCAATCGACAAGTACTGAAATCCGACTACCACATTACAACAAAGAGTAAAGTTTCCGGGTGGCAAATGCTAGGTATGTCAGGGCATTGACGAGAATGTCTGGTGCCTTACGATGCAATGAAAGGCGTAGATGCTGATAAAGAATCCAAAAGACTAATAAAAACCTTCGAAAAACGAGCAATTGTCAAAGCTGCCAGGAAGAGTAATCCGTGGTGCAGAAAAGCCAACAATTACTTTTTTTTTGAATATATGTAAAGAGTATACATGTGTAATTGTATATAGAGTTTTATGTATTCAAGAGCTAAATTGCCTATAACGATAATTGTTTGCCAAATTGCTTGGTTTAAGAGTAAATGTAACTCGAAAAAATCATATAGAAACGTCAATGTTATGTCAATATCCAAATGTCTTCCCCAATTTGTAAATTAGAAAATAGCTGAATACAAACCTGGCCAAAGTTAAATACCAATCAGTCAGTCTCGAGCAAGTAACTTCAGCGGTGTATCATGGCTCAAAGTCCTCGATCCGAAAAATAAAAAATATGCCTGCAATGAAGGCGGGCAGCCTTTAGGCTTCATTTACCCAGCTATCTTCACTGGAATCCCAGTCGTTTCAACTGCTGCAAAAAGGAACGGATCAAGAGTGATCTTTTGTCATTGCAATTCCCTTAAGTCTTAAACTTAAAAATTGAAATTCATACAAACAACGCCTGTTCAGCCAAGGATGAAAATATCAGCTGATCAGATACTCATTTGATGTGGTCGCCATGTTCACTACGAACAATAATCAAAAGTAATTAAATCACATAAGTCATGTTCAGTCGATACATTGAATCGTAAACCCAGATACGATTGAATTATGTAACCGCTTACCGTCGATGTGATCGCCCTCTTTCACCCTTGTATTCTTATTCTTCATTTCATCAGCCATGGCGCTGTCGCTAATCGTCCTTGCGTCGTAGAAGTCGCATCCTGTCGACGTCTGTCCTCGTCGTCGTCCGCCGTCCGTTGCCGTGCTTGTCCATAGTCGTCCGTCGTCCGCCCGTAGTAGTCGTCGTCCGTCCGTCGTCGAATGAAGTGAGATACGATTCCAAATTCGTAGTTGAGGAAGACGGATTAGGTTAGACGAAATCAACGGGATTTTGATTTCTTAAATCGATTAGATCCTGATTTTACCCTTCTAATCCATAATTAGTCCTTTTAATTCTATTTTTGTACGAATAATAGGGCTAATCTTAACCACAGATTACATTAATTATATGGTCAGGATTAGTTCTAATTTCTCATGGTAATTGGGCTTCTCACGGGAATTGGACTCATATATATATATATATATATATATATATATCTGTGGTTGATAGCCATGAATCGTGACTAATGGTTTTATTTCGGGATCCTACGGATCCCGTGCCATGTACCCAACTGTTCGTGTGATCTATTGAACATTTTTCATTAATGCAATTCGAATATTCAATTTCATTGTGCTTAATTTTATCGTTCTTGCAAGTTTTACATTGAATGGGATGTTTGCACACTAGAACGTATTTAGGTTAATTACCAAAAGATGAATGGGTCCTAGGTATTAACCGAATTGTATGAAATTGATATTAGGTCATGGTAGCTACGCTGGTAGTACATGAATTAATAGGAAAGTTGACTTTATCGTCTGAAAACCCCGAGGCTCAATAAATCAAAGTTGTTGATAATCCGTGGATAAGCGGCGTTCAACAGTCTAGGTTAATTCAGGCAATGATCCGTGGATGGGCGGCTTGTCTGATGTTATTTTTGTTTATTGCCATATTTGATGGCATATTTGGATTGCATGACATTATCACATGAATTGTATGGAAGGCACGGGTGAAGTTTGATCTTGGAATTATTTCTGATTGAATCAAATGTTTCCTAATTTTCAGTGTCACTTAGGAATTAGTAATTACCCAAACCTTTTTCCTATAGGAGTAGCTAAACACGTCACTTGTTAGCTAATATTCACACACGTTGTTCCTTGGATCGACCCCTTGGATTACCAAGGTTTATAAATTGTTATGGACTACAACTTGACCCCTAAAACTCATAACTTGACGACTATAAAGGGTTAAAAATACGCTTGTCAAAATGGCACCATTGCCGGGGAACAACGCTTAGTGTGATATTAGATTTAACGAGTGTAGTTTAGACTGTTCCATTTTTTTTACTTCCTTGTACATACTCTATATATTTTTGACCTTCACTAATCACTTTTATTTTGAATGTTGCGAGGATGTTCTCTTTTGGTCACAAAGACGCTGATGGACCAAAGTTATACGAGTCAGAAACACAGTAAAACCCCCTTATTTAGACTGTTTGTCTATCTAACTTCTACGTGTTAGTCCCGATATATTTCCACAGGGCATTTTAGAGACTGAAGTGAAAACATGCTAAGGAGAGGATTTTAAGCTGAAAAGATAACAAGAGTCAATCCAAGGTCAAGATCATATGCCGACTGAAGAGATATCAAGGATCCTGACGTTGAATTGACCAGAACAAATTAATCAGAGGAATCAGGAGTGGAGTCAAGACAGCCCGGGGAAGAAACACATTTACAGTTTTGTGAAAAGACTGCACAAAACTGTACAAAATCACACATTGGGCAAAGATGACCGGCCACCATTCAAGGAGGTGGGCAAGGGAGGAGCTCCTCCCCCTTGGGTGACCGGCAACCGGCGGCGCCACCCTCCTCCACCAAAAGCCGCCGGCTCCTCCTCCTTGCGCCACTTGTCTCCTCCACAAGCTCCTCCTTCTCCTCCCTTGGATCAAAAGACATGTGCTTCCATCTCATCCATCCATTTCTCCTCCCTTTGGCTATAAATACCAAGCCAAACCTCATTTGAAAACAACCCCAAAATCTCATTTCACTTCTCTCTCTAGAAGTTGTAATATTTGTAATGTTGTAATCTTGCTTTGGAAATAAAGGATAGCTCCCTTGGCGCTTCAACGGTTGTAAGTTTCTCTTAGTATTAATTTATTTAACTGTTGTCTTTAATTTCCTTAGTATAATGTTTAGCGCGATAAATAGTAGCTAAACTAGTAGTTCGGTCTAAGGGGCGCACTTGTATTATAAAATGTTTTAAGACTATTAAACTTAGTGTCTAGTCTAAGTATTCAAAACTTATTCTATGTGCCATATATTAAGTCAGAACGTCCATGGTTGAGGGGACGCTTGGAATGGCAAAGCTCACCATGGGGGTTCGTAAACTTGTACGGATAAGTGGATGCTTGGAATGGCAAAGCTTATCTGAGAAGTTTGACTCATCCTAAACACCATTTGGTTGATCGGGAATGATTGATCAAATGGATGCACATAGGCTAATATAACCGGGAATGGAGTATTAGTCTAAATAGAATAAGTGTTCTACGTCCTTGGAATAGGCTAGACAGTGTACGCAAATCGAGTGCTTGGAATGGCCTTGATACACCGTTTGAATACTTAGGAGAGTCACTAAAGGTCAATGATAAACAGGATATAATACAAGTCCCCTGAAACCGAACATTTCTTTTAATTATAAACTGTAATTTACTTTCCAGTCTTAAAATCAACCAACCAACCAATCAATCAATCAAAATAGCTGGTAGCTTTAAAACCAACCAATCGACTTTAAACACGCTCTCTCGCTAAACAACCCCCTCAAAGACATCTATTCCCCTGATTCCCTTGGGTTCGACCCCTACTTACCAAGTACTACCCAGTAGTATAGTCGCAAGTAGTGGACTATTATAAATTTATTTGTACAAATCGCTTTGACGACGAGCGGTTCTGTCAAATTGGCGCCGTTGCCGGGGAATCAGCCATCGGATAGTTGTTCTTTCTCTCCCCTTTCTTTTTTCTTTCTTTTCTCTATGACAGCACCCATTACGCATGCATGGACAACACGATTTCTGCCCCTGTTCGGAGGAACGGAGGGAGAAGACCCTGTACAGCACTGCCGAAACTTCCACCACGCCTGCCACCACATCAAACCTGAGAACGAAGTGTTAGAAGAATTTAAGCTGAAATGCTTCAAATTCTCTCTAACCGACTTCGCCAGGATATGGTACTACACATCCACCGCTTGCAGTGCAGAACGTTTCGTAGACCTCTGCGTTCCGTTCCTGAAAGAATTCTCCCCACCATCTTTACGCCAAGAAACCCGTGAGAAGATCATGAGCCTTCAACAATCCCGGGATGAGACTTTGGACGAATACTACATGAACTATGATGCCATCGTCTCAAGCTGCCCACACCATGGATTTACGAAGAAAGTTCTTCTCCAAAAATTCCTTCGTGGGATGAGGGCTGAAGAGCTGGGAAGAGTTAACGAAGCTATGAAAAGGTCTGCAACAAACTTCACCGTTGCAGACATGTGGTACCTTATAATCGGCCTGGCCGCTGCCACAAGACGAGCACCCCAAGCTGACGAGGAAATGCAGACAGAAGAAGCTGACCCAGAGGCTGATGAAGGAGAAACCACCGAACCGTCAGAAGAGACTCCTGAACCGTCTGAAGAATCAGACATGGAAAGCACCGGAAGCAACGAAGTAGGAGTACAGAACACCACTGACGAACTTCCCGGGCCATACCAGACTATCATCACCTAGGCAGCTGAAACTATCTACGATCAGTTCCTCACGAACCAACAGAACGAGGCAGAACCAAGCCTCATGAGGCCATCCCAATTTTTCCCCTTAATCAACGAGCAAGTCGCAGCAAACTATGCGATCAATGAAGAAGCTCAAAGGAGGATGGGAAAAGGACCTATGCAGAGTAACCCCCCGATGGAGCATTGCTATGCCGCAACTGGACTAGGCAGTCCCAAATACAAAAACTTCAAAAGGCTAGTAGTGAAAAGCCCATCACCCCCTCCGGGGTATTGGAAGGAAAAAACCCCGAAACAAAGGAGTCCTGACCAAAACACAACATCCGGCAAGAAGTCAGGAAGAAACAACACAGGAACGGTGGCAAAGTTTGACCTCAGCCACCCATGGGACCCAAACCAGTAATCCACAACGAGGTATCGTCGAGCCAACGACGTTAAACAAGTGCACTGGTCGGGAGGTAACCCGACACTATCTTACTTTTCCGCACTAAGGCACGCCTTCGTTCAAAAGTGGGGGGTGAGAACCACCTGTGTACATAAATAACATGCGGCTGTTTTTCTTTTAGTAATAGTACCTTTTTGAAAATATGAACTTAAGATTGTGAAAATAATAAATCATAATGCATGCATTAACCTTGTGAAAATTCAACTGTTTAAAAACTTAGAATGTAACTTTCCATTTGTCCTTTGTGCTGAGATAACTAGGGATGTGGAGTTGACATAAACCGCCCTAGAAGGACTTGGGAAGCAATCAAAGGATCAGATCAAACTATATGGTTTTCGAAGTCAGTGGAGGCTGCACTTCGGGTTTTCAGTGAATAAATGAAGTCAACTCCGCCAAGAAGCATCTATGCAAAGGCGAGGACGGGAATCAGACCGTTCTCTCTCTAGTCAAAATAGCCGAGAAAATAGATGAGCGACCCTCATATTGACCCGCGCAAAACGACAAAGACGAGAGGAGCGGGGAGGTATTTCCATAGGCTTGCGGGCAAAGATTGGACCTCCCAAAAAGGCTCGAGAAAATGGACTAGCAATCACAAAAAGACGAAAAGCTCAATGAAGCAAATCAAAAGAGGCCAAAGGCCCAAAATTGTGAAGGTTTTAACCAAGCAAAAGTGAAGCACTCAAAAAAGTCAAATCAAAGGCCAAAGGCCAATTCACTACAAAAGCAGTCCCTCGCCAAAAAAGAAGAAAATCAAAAAGGCTCAACTCACTGAAACCCGAATCGAATCGTGTGCTAGAGAAAGCTACAAGAAAACCATATAGTGCGAGACGATCCCGAGGCTGCAACCCAGGAACCTGAACAGGGCTATCTCCCGAGACATCCAATATAATTTGCATCTCAGCACGGAGGTACAAGTATTAAGTTTCTTCTATTTATTTACGCAGTTCAATTTGGTAATAAGTAAGCAATGCATGAATTAGGATAGATCGAGTACCACAGTCTAATTTTCATATTCCAAAGCCAGACTTAGAACTTACGCCCTTTAATAGCATTGTTCGGGACGAACAACTAAAAGTGGGGGGTAATCTGATGGACCAAAGTTATACGAGTCAGAAACACAGTAAAACCCCCTTATTTAGACTATTTGTCTATCTAACTTCTACGTGTTAGTCCCGATATATTTCCACAGGGCATTTTAGAGACTGAAGTGAAAACATGCTAAGGAGAGGATTTTAAGCTGAAAAGATAACAAGAGTCAATCCAAGGTCAAGATCATATGCCGACTGAATAGATATCAAAGATCCTGACGTTGAATTGACCAGAACAAATTAATCAGAGGAATCAGGAGTGGAGTCAAGACAGCCCGGGGAAGAAACACATTTACAGTTTTGTGAAAAGACTGCACAAAACTGTACAAAATCACACATTGGGCAAAGATGACCGGCCACCATTCAAGGAGGTGGGCAAGGGAGGAGCTCCTCCCCCTTGGGTGACCGGCAACCGGCGGCGCCACCCTCCTCCACCAAAAGCCGCCGGCTCCTCCTCCTTGCGCCACTTGTCTCCTCCACAAGCTCCTCCTTCTCCTCCCTTGGATCAAAAGACATGTGCTTCCATCTCATCCATCCATTTCTCCTCCCTTTGGCTATAAATACCAAGCCAAACCTCATTTGCAAACAACCCCAAAATCTCATTTCACTTCTCTCTCTAGAAGTTGTAATATTTGTAATGTTGTAATCTTGCTTTGGAAATAAAGGATAGCTCCCTTGGCGCTTCAACGGTTGTAAGTTTCTCTTAGTATTAATTTATTTAACTGTTGTCTTTAATTTCCTTAGTATAATGTTTAGCGCGATGAATAGTAGCTAAACTAGTAGTTCGGTCTAAGGGGCGCACTTGTATTATAAAATGTTTTAAGACTATTAAACTTAGTGTCTAGTCTAAGTATTCAAAACTTATTCTATGTGCCATATATTAAGTCAGAACGTCCATGGTTGAGGGGACGCTTGGAATGGCAAAGCTCACCATGGGGGTTCGTAAACTTGTACGGATAAGTGGATGCTTGGAATGGCAAAGCTTATCTGAGAAGTTTGACTCATCCTAAACACCATTTGGTTGATCGGGAATGATTGATCAAATGGATGCACATAGGCTAATATAACCGGGAATGGAGTATTAGTCTAAATAGAATAAGTGTTCTACGTCCTTGGAATAGGCTAGACAGTGTACGCAAATCGAGTGCTTGGAATGGCCTTGATACACCGTTTGAATACTTAGGAGAGTCACTAAAGGTCAATGATAAATAGGATATAATACAAGTCCCCTGAAACCGAACATTTCTTTTAATTATTAACTGTAATTTACTTTCCAGTCTTAAAGTCAACCAACCAACCAATCAATCAATCAAAATAGCTGGTAGCTTTAAAACCAACCAACCGACTTTAAACACGCTCTCTCGCTAAACAACCCCCTCAAAGACATCTATTCCCCTGATTCCCTTGGGTTCGACCCCTACTTACCAAGTACTACCCAGTAGTATAGTCGCAAGTAGTGGACTATTATAAATTTATTTGTACAAATCGCTTTGACGACGAGCGGTTCTGTCAGACGCCTACCCAAGGGAAGAGCCTTATTGTCAGACATATTCATATGATACAAATTGGGAAGAAAATCAACATCAGTTTTATGATCAATCGTATTATCAAGATGACTGCTATTATGAGAGCTACCAAAACCAGACGCATCTGCAACAACGTCAGAACTATGGGACAACGTCAAACAAAGAAGGCATGCTAGCTAGCTTCACAGCAGAACAACGAGAGACATTTCAAGAGACGGCTTCGGAGATAATGGTAGAACAACTCACAACTAGGCAAAGAATACTAAAGGACCAGTTAGAGCAACAAACCATTGCAGCCACCAATGAATGTAGAGATGAGGACATCGAGCTGACAATGGCCAATCATCAAGAAGTTCAAGTCTATGAAGCACATTCATCTTCAATTTTATTTCCACTCCACGTGGAAGATGATCAGGATACGAGAATGCTCTCTAAACAAGAACAACCTATTTGTGAGGATGGTTTTGAGGCGTAGAAAACGGTTGCCAAGGCTTACACTGAGTTGGAGGATGATGACTCTTGTGCTGAAGACGTCTCAGAACATGAAGATGCATCTCCCTCCACTACGAGCACTTCTAAAGGTCATTTAGATGAGCAGACAGAAGATAACATCATTCCACCGGTTCCTCTGGATGCTGAAGAGCAATCAAAGGATCATAGATACAAAGACTTTGTTGATGTGTACATGAGCTCGTTTAAAGAGGACCCTTGCATACGTATACATACGATAGTGAAGGGAAATTTTAAAGTATATGAACCTGAGTTCCTAGCGAAAGAGTATAAAGGAAGTATTCTTGCTGGAGTTGGCTTACACGATGCATATCTTGCTGCACCGCCTCCAGACAAGTTTCGACAGTTCTTCCCTACTTTGTGAAACTATTATTAGGGAGCTTCTATAGTCCCTTGATTCTTAAGGGTCTCGAATTTGATGTTCCCTTGAGTGGCATGTATTTGGCAAAATGTCTTTAGACAGTTCGAGCAGGAGTTCAGGGGGAGTTCGAACACATCCTGGCACTCATGAACAGCGTGGAGCAGACGCAAGGATGTTTTTTTCCGGAAGGTTCTAAAGATCGAAGATCTTTTCAAACTGAAGTCGGCCAGTGAAGTTTTTGAACTTCAGATATTCAAACGAATATCTTCTCAAGTATTTTGAAGAAGGATGGCTGACTTGTCGTGGAAGAATTATCAAGATCTTCCCAAAGATTGGTTAGAGATATACATCGAATATTTAGGAATATTTCCCAAATATTTGATGAGGATATCTGGAGCAAATTTGGAGTTCGCCCATGCATATAAATAAGAAGCTAGGGCGTCCATAATCTGCATCGCTTCCTGAGTGAAAAGAAAACACGAGAGCATTCGTGAGATTGGAGGAGGAGCGACGGCCGGTTGAGTATTCCATACCAGAATATCAACAGCGAAGAAGCAGTCTGTTCAGTGTGCTGTTCAGACTGTTCTTGAAGAATTACCAAGCACACACACAAATACGAGTTCGGAAGAAGGTACTGAACTCAATGAGAGGTTCAAGATCAGGTCAAGAGGAAGTATCGGCCTGCCCATAAGGGATCGAGGTGAGCTGACGGGAACCGAGATCGCAAATCAGAGAGACGGAGTGTTAGAGGCTAGGCTATTACAAACAAGGTGTTGTGTAAGCGTAAGTCCACTAGTAGCTCTAAACTCGTAATAAAGATTTGTGTCCCTTTATGGTGTGGGAAGCCCCCCAGAGTAGGCGAAGCTGAACTGGGTATCATATCATATGTGCTCCTGTTCTATCTTGTTTACGGTACTGTTAGGCTAGGTATTCGATCACCGTTTGAACACGACCTCGAAGAGTTGCTTGGACAGATAACAATATTTCAATTGGTATCAGAGCAAACACTCAACACATTGAGTGGATCCTATAACTGTTCAAGATGACTCCAAAGAAAGGACAAAGCACAACCAAACCCCCGTTCCTCGAAAGATCACTCAGAACTTATGAGATGTTACATGAGGGACATTCCAGAGATAACACGAATATTTCTCTAAGGACAAGAGTATTTGGAGACTTGGCTGACTGCACCTCTTATCAACTGGCTTTGATGACTCAGAAGTTTGGCAGAATGATCCGAAAACTCAACAAACATAGACCTGAGCAAGGACAGTCACCCTCGAGCAAGTTTGGCGACTAGATGACAGACACAGAGACCTGTAGAAACAGAAACGTATGCATGGTTGCTTTTAGCTCATCGAGTCATATGGAGAAAGATCTCTGGTATTTCGATAGTGGATGCTCTGCCCATATGACGGGTGACTCCAAATTCCTTACACATATTCGACCCGTCATAAAGAAGCAGTTTGTCACTTTCGGTGATGGAGGAAAGGGTCAGGTGATCGGCTGTGGGACATTGAAGGTTCCGGATCTGCCTGTACTCAAGGACACCCTCCTAGTTGAAGGATTGAAGGTGAACTTAATCAGTATAAGGCAACTATGCGACGGTGGATACCATGTCACATTCACTCATAACTCATGTCAAGTTTTAGATAAGGAAGGAGGCACACTGATGAAAGGCAGCAGGGCAGCCAACAATTGTTACCTCATTGGTTCTGCTGGAACAGTTGCTGCATTAGCTTGCTTGTCAAGTCAAGCAGATGAGATGGCGCTTTGGCACAGACGCTTGGGTCACCTGAATCTCAAGACCTTGAAAAAAACTCTGCTCAACTGGTCTCATCCGAGGAATGCCAAATGTAAAAGGTGATTTAGACGTAATTTGTGGAGAATGTCAAGTCGGGAAACAGACAAAGACACCACATCCCAACATCTCGCAAATCCGCACCAACAGACCTTTGGAACTGATCCATATGGATCTGATGGGCCCAATGTAAGTAGAGAGCTATGGTGGCAAGAAGTATGTTCTGGTATGTGTGGACGACTTCACCAGATATACATGGACTAGGTTCCTTCAAGACAAGACTGAAGTCGCTCAACAATTCATTGAACTTGCTACTTTGATCCAACGAGAGAGGGAGGACAACGGAGAAAGACTAGTGTCCATCAGGAGTGATAATGGTACAGAATTTAAGAATGGCACTATGGCGACTTACTGTGCAGAACACGGGATAGCCCATCAATTCGCATCCACAATCACACCTTAGTAGAATGGAGTTGTGGAACGGAAAAATCGTACCATTCAGGAGATGGCTCGCGTGATGATTCATGCTAAGAAGATTCTTCTGAAGTTCTGGTCAGAAGCCATGCATACAGCTTGTCACATCATAAATCATGTGACGATACGCAGTGGAACGGAGAAAACCTACTATGAACTTTGGAAAGGGAAGAAGCCCACCGTCAAATACTTCCACATCTTTGGAAGTGAATGCTACATCCTGAATGACCGTGAGTACCGACAGAAGCTGGATCCGAAGAGTGATGAGGGGTTCTTACTAGGGTATTCATCGAATAGTCGAGCATATCGGGTGTTCAACAAATGCACAGGCTCAGTCATGGATTCTATCAATGTCAAAGTCAAGGATGAAGTAATTGCGGAGACTGTCTCAGATGATGCTGACGACATTACTGGCACAGAACCAGAGACACAACCATCGTCCCAGCAGACTGAGAATGAACCGACAGACGATGCGCCACCTACTGACAATCTCCCTGAAATTTTCTCATCTGACGAAGCCGATAATGTCAACAATCAAGAGGATTTTGCTGCCCTACAACCCCCTCGACAAATTGCCAGGGACCACCCAATATCTGAGGTCATTGGAGCACCAAGTGACGGAGTAAGAACTCATAGGATGCAGATCAACTTCAGAGAACTTGAGGCATGCTCGTGTTTCCTGTCTACCATAGAGCCAAAAAAACATAAAGGAAGCCCTACATGATGAGTATTGGGTCCTAGCCATGCAGGAGGAACTGGAAGAGTTTGCTCGCAATGAAGTATGGGACTTAGTTCCAAGACCTGATGGTGTAAACGTCATCGGCACAAAATGGATTTTCAAGAATAAGTCAGACGCATCAGGCAACATCACAAGAATAAAAGCTCGCCTTGTGGCACAAGGATATGCGCAGATAGAGGGGATCGACTTTGATGAGACCTTTGCTCCGGTCGCACATCTTGAAGCCATTCGCCTACTTCTTGCTCTGGCATGTCACTTGAAATTTCAGCTATTCCAGATGGATGTCAAAAGTGCCTTCCTGAATGGCGTTCTGAATGAGGAAGTTTACATGGCTCTGCCAAAAGGATTCGAGGACCCGCATCACCCAGCATTTGTGTACCGCCTGAAGAAAGCCATGTACGGACTCAAACAGGCACCCAGAGCATGGTATGAGCGTCTCACCGTGTTTCTCGTTGAACATGGATATGTGCAAGGGGGAGTAGACAAGACTCTGTTCGTCAAACACACAAGGTCAGATTTCATTATCGCACAAATCTATGTTGACGACATTGTGTTTGGGTCCAACACCCAGAAGCTGGTGGATCAGTTCGTGGAACAGATGCAAAAGGAGTTCGAGATGAGCATGGTTGGTGAGATGAATTACTTTCTGGGTCTCCAGGTGATCCAAAAGGATGATGGCATCTTCATCTCATAGAGCAAGTATGCCAAGAATCTGATAAAGAAATTCAATCTTGAGAAGGCAAGTCACAAACGAACCCCGGCTGCTACGCACCTAAAGATCACTAAAGATGATGCTGGAACAAAGGTCGATTAGACGCTGTACAGGAGTATGATTGGAAGCCTCTTGTACTTAACAGCCAGCAGACCAGATATAGCGTATGTGATAGGAGTCTGTGCAAGGTACCAGGCGGATCTGAAAGAAAGTCATCTTCTGCAAGTAAAGAGAATCATAAAATACGTGTGCGGAACTGTCGACTTTGGAATCTGGTACACCAAGGACACCAACCCACATCTGGTTGGCTTCTGCGATGCTGACTGGGCAGAAAACACTGAAGATCGGAAGAGTACGTCTGGAGGATGCTTCTTCTTGGGAAATAACTTGGTGTCGTGTTTCAGTAAAAAGCAAAATAGCATCTTGCTCTCGACAGCTGAAGCAGAGTATATCGCTGCAGGAAGTTGCTGCACTCAACTGCTATGGATGAAGCAAATGCTGTCTGAATACGGAGTGAAACAGAAGGAGATGACCCTGTACTGTGACAATATGAGCGCAATCAGCATATCGAAGAACCCAGTACAACATTCCAGGACGAAGCACATAGACATCAGACATCATTTCATCAGAGAACTGGTTGAACAGAAGGTAGTGACCCTAAAACATGTGACAACGGATAAACAATTGGCCGATATCTTCACCAAAACGTTAGATGCTGCAAAGTTTGAAACACTCAGATCCTCCTCGGGTTTGTGTGTTGTCAAAAACTGAGTGTTCTAGATAGTGGTCAGTCACAGGCGGAACTCCAGCAAAACAGTTGGACTGATCACTAAAAGGAAGCTGGAACAGACAGTACACTTCTAGAAGATAAATCTTTTTATAATTTTGGAGATCTTTTTGTGCCATTAAGAAAAAAAAGGAATTTCTTCCCGAAAGCTAGGGTTGTGAAGTTGAAAAGGCTGAACGTCACTTGAAAATCAAAATTACTTCGGCTGCTGCTCTAGCTCTACCGTTTGAAATCCTAACGCAGGCGTCCCTCACAATTTCTTCCAAAGCTTCATTCCTTCGGTAGCAATGGTTAACACCAAGAAGACCTCCAAGTCAGTTATCAAGATGTCATCGGAAACAAAGAAGACGGACAAGAAACCGTCCGATGCTCTGGCGGCTAAGCCCCAAATTCCAAAATCGACGAAGTCGAAGATACCGATGAAGAAAAAGGCATCGCCTTTGGTCGCTAAAACTACAGCGTTGCCCAGTGTCAAATTTACTGAGGAAGAAGCAGTTTCCTCAAACCCTAGAGTTGGGGTGGTGGATAGAAAAAGTCCAGAACCTGCTACAAAGCAGAAGGAAGTACCTTCGCAACTTGCGAAGAAAAATCCTAATCAAACTGGTGCTAGTTCGACACCAACAAGTCTCACTCCTCCGCCTGCTATGTTCCAGTCTGAGGTAATCCCAAACGCTAAGGCCCCGTTTATCTCTTCCATGAAAGTGAATGAGGCCGTTGTTGAAAGTGAGTTATTAAACAAGGAAGTGAATGTTGAGGGTGATAAGGGTGATGAAGCCAGTAGGGTTGTTGTGAATGAGGTTGCTGTCAGTATAGTGAAAGAAGGGGAACTCAGTATGCCTGTATCTAAGGTTGCTGGTGGCTCAGGAGTATGGAGGGAGAAGATCCATGCGTCTGGATACGTGCGTCCGGGAAGTCTTTGGAGGAAGAAGGGGACACGTCATGTAGTGTCTCCAAGACAGTATCTGGCCAAGATTAGTTCTATCAGAGGAAGGCTTGGTGCAAAGTCTGACTCGGAGTCTGAACGGCTCCTTGGATCATCTTGGATCATCAAGACAGAAGACTGTGACTATTGTTGAAGAGTCTGAGCCAGTCGAAAAGATGATGAACTGGATGCTATCTACAAGGACATTGATGATGTTATTCTAGTACTGCAAAGCAAAAAGATCTCAGTTCCTATAGTACCGAGTTTAGATTAACCATCAGAAGCAGTTTCAGTGGAATAATCGAATAGAGCTCCATTCAGTGTTCAAGAGAAGAAAGCCCGTGAGGAGGTGGATCCCTCTGCGTTTTCTGATGCCGAGATGGAGGATGTTGATCAGGCTGGTCTCCAGTCAGAGGATGCTCAAGATGCCGTCCCTCTTGCTGAACTCAACAACGTAAAGAAGGTAAAGGCTAAGAAGAAGGTTTTGTTTCAAAATCCAGTTGAACAAGAGGTCGCCACCCAAGCAGAAGGAATCCACTGTGCAGGGGGAGCAGATGGCTCCAAGAAAAGGAAACGTAAGGTTCCAACTCCAGTTTCAACAAACGCTAGCCAATATGAAGCGTTCAACCCTATTTCAACAGATGCTCCGGTTGGAATTGTCAAACATGGCATATGGTTTGCCAATAAGGATGCAGCAAAGAAGTGGAAGTCTGTTCTGAATAGGAAGATTATCCCAGAAAAGCTTCTTGAAGAGAAACGTTACAACGGAAAGGAGGTTGTCCATGTTCTAAAGCAGACATGCCTGATAAGGACTGTAACCAAGAGTAAACCATTCGATGAACAGCTGGTTTGTGAAGCAATAGCCAATCTTCCACCACAGTTTGGTGTAGTTGGTGACAAGGACTATGGGGTTGTCTACGTTTGAGGACGAAGAATTGGAATCAACCCTCTTCTCATTGACACTTATTTCCAGATGGATGATCCAGAAGTGGATGATGAGGAACTCGACTATGACAAGATTGCGGACACCATCACTGCGGGTTCGTTCCCTTGGTGGCCGGAGGCTTCTACTATTCCTACGGCAGATCTGACAACCTACTACTCAATGCTCTTTTTCATTGCCATTGCCAATTGGATGCCAACCTCTCATCGTTCCACAGTCAGCAAGGAACTGGCACAGCTACTCTATCAGATTGGGAACAAGATGCGGTTGAATCTGGGAAGAGTCATGTTCAAACAGATTGCGGAACATGCCACGTCATCTCAAAGCCTTCATCAGATTATGTTCCCGTCCCTCATATATGAACTGATCCTCAACCGGGCTCCAGAATTGAAGACTCCTCATGATCGTCTCTCAAAGGCCCCACAAAAATTCATCGTGGATCATAAACTCTTCAAGGGTCGCCATAAGAATGACCTCCAAGACTCGGAACAGAAAAGGAAAGACATCCCAGAATCGTCAAGGAGAGGAGCTTCTAGGGGATTGCAGATGGGTCGGACTAGACAATACTCACTCCTGAAGGAACTGGAGATCATCCTCACCATTGACAAAGAACAACGGACACGTATCAACAACCTGGTGAGTATGCTTTGCTATCCCAGTGATGATGAAGAAGAAGATGATGCGGCAACTGGTAGCGACTCTGATGATCTCTTGTCTGCATAAAGGTCCATGCCTGCAAACTATAAACTTGTTATATTGGTTGTGCTTTTTCTGGCACAGTTAGTCCTCTGTTCGAACTAGATTGGACCCCTTGCCAGTTTGTGGCAAAAAGGGGGAGTATTTTGAGGTGACCTATTTTTGTTCCCTCAAGTATGTCTAAAGTCTAGATAGTTAGATAGATCTAGTCATCTAGTAGATTTGGTTTTGCCAAAATGCCAAGGGGGAGATTGATGTTCCCTTGAGTGGCATGTATTTGGCAAAACGTCTTTAGACAGTTCGAGCAGGAGTTCAGAGGGAGTTCGAACACATCCTGGCACTCATGAACAGCGTGGAGCAGACGCAAGGATGTTTTTTTCCAGAAGGTTCTAAAGATCGAAGATCTTTTCGAACTGATTATTATGTCTGATCATTCCAAGTTAAGTCTGATCATTGCAAGTTAAGTATGATCATTGCAAGTTAAGTCTGGATATTGCTGTTTAAGTCTAGATATTGTTCTTTTAAGTCTAATTATTAAGTCTGATCATTCCAAGTTAAGTCTGATCATTGCAAGTTAAGTATGGATATTGATGTTTAAGTCTGGATATTGCTGTTTTAAGTCTGATCATTCCAAGTTAAGTCTGGTCATTCAAGTAAAGTCTGTTCATTCCAAGTTAAGTCTGATCATTCCAATTAAGTCTGATTATTATGTCTGATTATTGCAAGTTAAGTCTGATTATTGCAAGTTAAGTCTGATTATTGCAAGTTAAGTCTCGATATTATTGTTTTAAGTCTAATTTTTTAGTCTGAGCATTCCAAGTTAAGTCTGATCATTGCAAGTTAAGTCTGGATATTGTTGTTTTAAGTCTGATTATTAAGTCTGATCATTCCAAGTTAAGTCTGATAATAGCAAGTTCAGTCTGGATATTGATGTTAAGTCTGATTATTAAGTCTGATCATTCCAAGTTAAGTCTGATCATTTCAAGTTAAGTCTGATCACTCCAAGTTAAGTCTGATCATTCCAATTAAGTCTGATTATTATGTCTGATCATTCCAAGTTAAGTCTAATCATTGCAAGTAAAGTCTGATCATTGTTGTTTAAGTCTGGATATTGCTGTTTTTAAGTATGATTATTAAGTCTAATCATTCCAAGTTAAGTCTGATCATTGCAAGTTAAGTCTGGATATTATTGTTTAAGTCTGGATATTTCGCTGTTTTAAGTGTGATTATCAAGTCTGATCATTCCAAATTTAAGTCTGGATTGAAATTTGGGATACGTGAAATGACTATAATGCCCCCCTCCATGTTATATCCGAGATTTCGACGAAATTGGACACGTGTCAGCTTGAAATCCGATTTTTATTTTTCATATATAATATTAATTTTTACCTGAACCACACTCTATTCTAATTAATGATTTTCCGAATTATTTTGGACTGGCACATAGATCTTTCAACAATAATTAAATAAAACAGAACATAGCAACAGTAACATGTTCGGCTTTCACTTTTGATTTGCATGATAATACGTTTGTGAACATACTTTATTCTTCTTACAGATGGATGAAATTGTGAAGGAAGTTTCTTCATACCTCAAGAAGGTTGGCTACAACCCTGACAAAATCCCTTTCGTCCCCATATCTGGGTTTGAGGGTGACAACATGATCGAGAGGTCAACCAATCTTGACTGGTACAAGGGACCTACACTCCTCGAGGCACTCGACAAGATCACAGAGTCCAAAAGACCATCAGACAAGCCCCTTCGTCTACCTCTCTTCAGGATGTTTACAAGATTGGAGGTATTGGAACTGTGCCAGTGGGACGTGTTGAAACTGGTATCATCAAGCCTGGTATGGTTGTGACTTATGGTCCAAGTGGATTGACCACTGAGGTTAAGTCTGTTATGAAGCTCGCCAGGAGGCTCTTCCCAGTGACAATGTTGGTTTTAATGTTAAGAATGTTGCAGTGAAGGATCTCAAGCGTGGATTTGTTGCATCCAACTCCAAGGATGATCCTGCCAAGGAAGCTGCTAACTTCACATCTCAAGTCATCATCATGAACCACCCTGGACAGATTGGAAATGGTTATGCCCCGGTGCTTGATTGCCACACTTCTCACATTGCTGTTAAATTTGCTGAGATCTTGACCAAGATTGACAGGCGTTCCGGAAAAGAGCTTGAGAAGGAACCCAAGTTCTTGAAGAATGGTGATGCAGGTATGGTTAAGATAAGATGATTCCCACCAAGCCCATGGTGGTGGAGACCTTCCTCTGAGTACCCACCACTTGGGCGTTTTGCTGTGAAGGACATGCGTCAAACCGTTGCTATTGGTGTCATCAAGAGTGTGGAGAAGAAAGTCCCAACAGGTGGCAAGATTACCAAGGCTGCAGATAAGAAGAAGTAAGTAGTCTCACATTGAGACCATTCAGAAGTTCCTTTTAGACTAATATTAGCTTCAATTTTTTGATGGAGTTGATTTGAAGGCATTGGATCATCCCTAAGTCTCTCTTTTCCCATATGGAGATTTATTATCCTTATTATCACTGCTTATGTTCAGGATTTGTGTTGCGTCAATATGACTTATTTTCCAGTGCTTTCTTATATTCATGTTTCTCCAACATGAAGTTTTTACGAGTATTGTCAACAAGCAAAGAAATGAAGATTTTCAAAGGTCATCATCACAGACATCACCTATAGTCTAAAGTAAGGCTCGGATCCTCCAATGCAATAGAGTTCCCCAGCTCAAAACTTTGACTCTAACCAGTACCAAATGCGCCAACAATCATTACTCTATTAACACATTTCAATGATGTGCATTTTGTCAAAATTTACAACATTTTGTCGAAGAGCCTAAGAATATCACGCACTGCATAATAAAAAGATTTTTGTTGAGTTGTTTTCAAGATCGCATCAGGTAGCAAGTAATCTCTTGGGTGACTAATGCGACAATGGTTATCATTTAAGTCCGCACCCAGAGAGGCTCCAAGACCAACGCCTTGTTATTTCGCATATGAGCTGTGGAGGCTGCTGGAGGAGCATACACAGTTATAGGAAGAACCCACTCAGTTTTGTCTCGTCCTTCTATCATAAGAGGATGTTCATACCTGATAACCAGAATTAGGAGTCACAGATTCTTGTTAGTGTTTTCGGAGATAGCTTCAAAAATACGCATACGTTTTTCTTTATCAATTTATGTAGTTAAACATCACCTGGTCTTGTAATCAAAAAAAAAAGGAAAAAAAAACATCACCTGGTCCAGTTCACATTTTTTGGAGTGGTAAAAAACTCAAAGCGAAGAGACCATTGCACGGATACATGATGCGTTGAGAAGGACATAGGCCCATCACTAGGAATGGAGAAAAGAAAGCTAGTCTGCACTAAATCTGCAACAACTTCATGGTGATCACTCTGAATCTGCATATTTTAGAAGATTAAGAAAAGAAGTAAAATGTTGTGTCAGAATGCAAAAGCTCGCGCAATAAGAAATCAATTGCAGTGAGGTTTTTGTTCTTGTAAATCAATGAAGTTCAAAAAAAAACTGCAGAAGGAGGTGAAATGGCACATTAAGGTACTGATCAACCCAACCCTACATTAAGCCCAACAGCCACCACAAGCAGCTCTACGCAAATCTCTAGTAACTATCTCAGCATCTATGTAGTAATTGTCTGATGGGAAGATAAAATCAAGATACTATTCTGCATTTCTGCTTCGCTAAAACTAATGTGCTAATCAAATTGGTATGCTACCCTATAAAGTCTTTGATGTTACCAAGTCCGCCCCAAATACCAATTTTTAACGTATCAATATAATTTGAAAATATATGATGGTCACTATCACTGATAGAAAAATCAAGGACTACAGAAGAGTGTTGCAGGGATACTGATCTGTGATCTGTAACATGACTCAGTAATAACCCCTAAGCCCAAAGACCCGTCTACTTCAATTTTGTACGTGAACAAATGTTCTGATGATGACAGATCATGGAAAGAGGCTGCGACTTGCATTCAAACCAATGTTACCTTTGTAATTGTTAACGCATTCCTCCGTGAGGGATGTACGAATTGCCGACTTATAGTCTCTGACATTTCTAAAGTAATTGAAACCTGAAACACGAGGATCAAAATTGTAATAAAGAGCACTACATATAAATGCATTGATGTAAGCCACGTTTGTTTACCTCCAGGCATCTTCTAGCTCCCTCTTCGTGGAAAAAAGTAAGAGTCCCACCAATCTGTAACATGAACTGTCATCAGAGGTCAAGACAATAGACCCAGCATAAGGTTGAGTGACAGTTACCCAATCGCTGAAATAATAAGTCGAGTCAGAGTTCTTGGGACAAAATCTGAGCAAAACTTGATTATCCAGCCTGATATTGTATGACCTTCCACGAGTAAACCCTTCTGCTGCAAAGAATGTTTGTTACATGTAAGTTTAACAATATAAAGTCAGAAATAATATTCACGCATAAGAATTTAATGTTTACATGCTGTAGGTTCAATAGTTTCAGGAGCTGAAGGGCCGACATCATCATCATCATTGGTAGGAAAGGAATTAGTATTTTGATTTTGCCGACTAGGAGAGATAGCTGCAGAATCATGTGCTGATAGAACATCTAGATGCAGAAGAGCAGAAATTCTCCCGCTCAGAAATTGTACCACAGACTCAAAGTAAACACTAACTGGAGAATATGTAACAATTTTCGTAATCGCTCAAATTCATCTGATGCACTTGCATAAACAAATACAACCATAGATAATTGAACAGACTGTTGTCATGCAAATTCTTCAAAAAGCTAACACACCTGCACTTGAATCCTGCAAGACCTCGGCGACTGATAGACGGGGAGGTGCCATGTGCGAAGAGAAACTAGGACGACCTCCTTCAAGGTATGGACCATCTTTGACTGAAGAGTGTGCCACAGATGACTGCCGTGATAATGAACTACCAAAACTCTTCTGGATAGGATCTCTCATGTTGAAGGACGAAACAGATGAATTATCATCCCTGGAACTTTCATAGCCATCCTCGGGTCCGTCATATAGATCATTTGCTCTGACCTGCATAATAACAAACGCATCCAACGCATTAGAATCGACAACCGTCTTATTATACTGCGCTCTTTTGACAATAGGCATCTTTGTAAATAATAAAAGCTGTTATATACAGCTTACCCAATCAGAGTCACTGTCAATCTCTTTCCAATACAAATCCATTTGGATGGTAGTCGCTGGGACGATACCTGACATAACACAGAAACCATGTTCTATGAAAAACTAAATTATACATAACCAAATAAGTAAACGGCAAGCATTTCACAGTGAATAATTAATAATACATGCCGAACGTGATTGAAGCACATTGATAAAGTTCTTAAAATTATTAACTTCTTACTTACCCTCACTCCAGCCGCCATCTGTTTGTAAGCCATTCAATTTCTGGGTCACCCATATTTGTAAGGGAACTCGAGCTTCCTGGAAATAATCATAAGAAAGAAAGTGTTGTTAACTAGAGTAACCATTGATGAGATTCCTGGATGGATCAATGTTTTCTTTTACTTCCGGGTTCAGAATCTAAAATAATGGCGCAAAATTACAGTGAAAATACTAGAAGAACAAACATATCTTTTAAGACAAGAAATGCAACAAAACGGACCGAACCAACTATCAAAATCAACAGTGTTAATTTGCAAATGTTTGCAAGGATAAATAAATTTATCGGTGGAAGCAGCCGTACACTTGCAGATAACCTTCCTATAACAACACTCCAAAGACAAAAAATCAGAACACTGTTTCATAGAAGAAGCGCATCATGTAAATTATGTGTAAGCTAATCTCTAAATTAAAAAATCCCCCAGAAGTTGAATAAAGGGTCATCCACAACTATGATGTAGCGAATGACGATGACCTATCATTTTGCTTTTGCAAACTGCTTGAAATTGATAAGCCACTGCAACAGCATGAAAGAGGAGCCAATACAAGAGATAATGGCCCATTTTAAATGGGCAAAATAGTATGTGATGTGACTGCTCATTTACAAACTCTCTAATCAGTTACGGAACTCATAGATTTATCAAAGATGTCTGGAAGCGGGATGCTAGATTGAGGAGGCTAACCAGTTCAGTGATATCTTCTTTTGATTCTCGGCGAGTATTTTCATTCTCCAATATCAGCCATTTCCAAGATAGTGTGCTTCTAACATGGTAAAGATAACGGATTGTAGCACCTTTGAATGATGGTGGTATAACAGATGGCAATGAAGTCCGCACAACGTCTGCATAATTAATGAGATAACAGCATATCAAAAGTTTGTAGGAACAACTGTGAATAAAGCGGATCATCAAGAAAATATAGGAATTCATGGACGAGGAAATGTTATAGTTAATATATATATATATAAGCAGTAAATATATGCAATAAAGCCATCAGTCACGATTAAGTTTCAGTAATTAACATAAATGCACCTGCTTACACACTGCTAAGTATTGACCTATTCCGAGATCAATTAATTATTAAAGTGACTTCAGTTGCATTGCACATTTTTTTGAGGAAAGATATTTTTGTTCCAAGTCCAACACCAGCATGGAATGACAAATACTTGGCATGGTTGAGGCACTAAGTTGGTGAAACCTTCTCCCGAATCATTAATTTGCGTAACAGCCTCACGAGCATCTAAGAGACTACAAACAATAGGGTCACCTGGACTTGTTCTTACAATAGTTTATCTAATATGAAACATGCTAACTGTGATGGACATTCAATGTGTCCTGATTGGCTCTTACTGATACCTGTTTGAGCTTTCGCAAATAGACAGACAAATAGGCAAGTGGAAGCTCATGTATCTTTCTTACATGTTTTAGTTACTCCAGAAGAAACAATCTGATTCGACACCAAGGATGGAGCAGAGCCATCCATAAACAGGTGCTCGCCTGCAAGAGTTACATAAAATCAAGAAGGATAACAATGGAACGAACCAATAAGATACTTCTTGCCAGAGTCATGCCACGGCTGCAAGTTTACTAATAGCTCTCTCTCATTGCAGACAAAAGCTAAGAATATCATATAAGAGAAAGAAAAAGAATGTAAAAAACCCTCTCCCTTGTTCTTTTCTTACTTTGAAAATAGAGGTTTAAGAAATGTATGGATAGTCTAATAAAAAAATGAACTGTTTGGATAGGACGGATAATGGTATATTTTCGATCTTACTTGAGAGTCTGGTGTGGACCCTCATCCTAAATTGTCTAATATCTCTTACAAATTATCGAGTATGAATCATACAAGGAATTGATTAGAATCACTAAATATTAAGAGACAGACTAAAGTAAAATATCCTTTAGAAGCAGTAAAAACTGTAATATAGCTCTTTTTGCAAACCATAAACTAACCGAGCATCTTCTAATGTACTTAAAACCCCCCAAACTCCACTAGCATCAACTATGAATGACAAAATGTATAAGAACTCGGACTTCCTAAAAGGCCAATGGATCATCCAATCAACTCAATAAAAGCGAAAACATTGAGAAAATAGGAGCAATTTAGAGTATGAACCTCGACGCTGCTTAGAACCAGGCAAGGGATTGTGCGTGGTGAACCAATGGACATCCAGCTTCTGAATTCCTTTCAACTCGAAACCAAGCCGTTCAACGAGAAGAGACGATCCATCAGACGCTTGGTTACTGATCTCAATAGTGACCTCCACAGTCTCACCCGGCCTGTACAAATCCTTATCCGTTTTCAAAATCAGCGACGGCAGAGGGTGCGTTTTGTTATCCACCTCGATCTTGCGAGGTTCCCTTAATCCGAAAAACGAGAAATTTCGAGTAACGGCTGGCAGCGGCATTTTGGTGTTTCATGAAAGCGATTTCAGAACATCCATATGCGACGAAAGTCCAGCCATGATCTGATATTCAGATATAAGAGAGAGAGAGAGAATATCGAACTGCTCATTATTTCTTCTGTGTTTTGTCCGCTTCGTAGTCGGGGCATGACCCGATACATTCACTAGTTTTCTTCTTTCTTTCTTTTTGAGTTTCACATGGCACATATTTTTTTTTTGATAAAGACATGGCACATATATTTGAGTTCATCATATCTACTTTGAGGGCGAAGAGAGTGCTCGTTGGGCATTCCCCCGGTGATGTTGTTCTCTCGAGTTCAAGTCCCTGCAGATACTAATCCCTCCTCCCCTTAGGGAAAAAATCAAAAAAAAAAACATATCTACTTTGTTTTTTTATGTGGATTTTTACATCTTTGTACAATGTTAATATTTTTCTAAGCATATCGCCAAGTACATCTTATAACCATTGAAGCATAAGTCATGCGGCGTCTTTGACTCATCCACTTTCTGAAGCAAATCTTCGAGCAGTTGTCTTCCTCACCAAATATTGGTGGGAATGGTGCATTTATGGGGTTGAACTCATGACCACTTGGTTACAAAGCCAAGGGTTGAGCCAACTCCACTAGAACCCCACATGCAACATATCTACTTTGTTACCATCAAAACAAAACAAAAATATATTTGTTATGATATTATGACATTATGAATGCACACTCAGCCTTTGATTGTCTAAACCTTTGGTTAGGCTCATTTAGATCACCTCATAATACCCCTTGTTATTTATGTTAAAAAGACATGCCCTTTCATCTATCTCATGTAATCCTTTAAATAGGTGTCTATGTTACAAAGGATGAAGAAGGAGAATACAATTTTCATACACATATCTATCATCTCTTGTTTCTTCCCATTATATACAACACGTTATCAGCACGAGTTGCTCAAAGGTAGTGATCATCCCTCCCTAATCATCCCTCCCTAATCATCCCTTCTATTCTTGTTCACAATGCAATGATGGCAACCTTGAGTCCTCTTTGTAGAGAATCTCAAAATAGCCTAGCATTCGAAAACTCAATAATCTTCTTCTTGTAATTGCTTCTATATTCACATGATGTATGAATGTGTAGTATATGATTTTGATTCCCCCGAAGTGGAATCATATACATGTATCACTTGAAGTGGATACATGTATAGTTTATGTTTTATTTTATTCCCCCGAAGTGGAGTCATATACATGTATCACTTGAAGTGGATACATGTATAGTTTGTGTTTTATTTTATTCACCCGAAGTGGAATCATATACATGTATCACCTGAAGTAGATACATGTATAATATGTGATTTGCTTTCTTTTATGAAGTAGAATCATATATATACATGCATCACCTGAAGTGGATACATGTATAGTACATGTTTTTCGATTCCCTCGAAGTGGAGTCATGTACATATATCACCCGAAGTGGATACATATATATTATTTTTCTTCTTTATCTTCATCCCCTGAAGATGATGTTTCATTTCACTCCTTGAAGAGAGTAGCAATCACTTCTTGTTATAAGTGATAAAACATCAAGCATATGTTTGTTAGTGTGATTATATTATATCATCTCTTGAAGTAGATGATTATAATCTAGATAAAATCACTTCCTGTTGTAAGTGATAAAGTACTATTTTATTTATTTATATATGTTATTGTTGTTATTTATGCACATTCTTAAATTCATCTATTTATTTACTTTTATAATGGTACATTTTTATTCATAAATCATATGTTTAATCCCCTGAAGCGGATTCACATACATCACACACACTTAATCCCCTGAAGAGGATAAATACACATCATATATATATTTATCCTAATGAGTTAATTAAAATCATCTCCCGAAGAGAATGAATATGTGTAAAATATATTTACTCCTAGAAGAGAGTAATGTACCATTTTCTCAAAGTGAAAGAAAAATAATGGTCCAAGAAATTGTTTTTATTTAGATCATAACTCTTCCGAAGTAGTAGATGATTATAAGATCACTTCCCGTTGTAAGTGATAAATCCATGAAATTTCTCATCAAATGTGTTGGATATGTGTGATCAATACTAAGTGATTTAATTATTTTGATTTCATACTTCAACTTTTCTATACATGTCAACGTTGCAAGACTTTAGTTCACTGCCCTAATGTTTCCTGAAGAAACTATCTTACATGGGAGAATTAATGCTTGAACAATATTTATCAAGCAATAACTTGAGAGATTCTGTAAAACAAAACTCCAGCGCATCCCAGCATGAGTGTGCTTAATTTGTCATCATCTTCACGAGAGCCTGAAGCTTAAAACTTTACAGTCAATGACCCCTCATACTCTGTAAGAGCTTAAATGATTATTTTAATCATTAGAGGATGGTCATTGTACCTCGTGCAATATATGAATGGATGCACTTGAGGATATGAGTTTTTAATTAGGTCTCAGATTATAATTTTGAACTATATTGTATTGTTTCAATCTTGAAACTATGTGAAGAGACTAATGAAGATAGAGATAAATTAGAGAAAAGATTATTCGTCTCTCATGTTATCAACCTTGTACTCTAGCAGTAGTACATGGGAACATGATTATTTTTCATGTTCGTAGTTACTTTTTAAATTCAGTGTTAATGATATAGATCTAATTTCCGTAACTGAAGTTATTTTATTTATTACAAATTTGTCATGAGTTAAATTATATTTCAACTGATTATATATTTTGCTTATATTTCTTTATAGAATGAATCAATCTTGTACTCCAGCAGTAGTACATGTTCTAACGGAATTATCAATCGTGGGGAGTTATGTCTAATTGATAGTGCCACTACTCATACTATATTGAAAAACCCAAAGTTTAAATAGTATCTCTGGAATGAGTAGTATTATAGAAGATTCCGGAAGAGCTTCTATCTTATTACCCGAAGGATCGAGAATAAACATTAAAGATGCATTGTATTCCAGTGTATCACAAAGGAACTTACTCAGTTTCAAAGATATTCGTATAAATGATTTTCATGTAGAACCCATGTGTGAAGATGGTAATGAACACCTACTTCTTATATCTTATATGACTGGTCGGAAGCAAGTCGTAGAGAAAATGAGAGCACATGCATCTGGTTTATATGGCACAAAAATCTACCCCATTGAAGTGTATAAAGTCACTAACCTGAAGTTAGTTGATAAAGAATTATTTTCTTTGTGGCATGATAGACTCGGTCATCCTGGTGAATCAATGATCCGGAAAATCATTGAAAGTTCACACGGACACCCACTTAAGGACCTGAAGATCCTCCCAAGGGGTGACCTGACATGCACGGCTTGTTCACTTGGCATACTTATAACAAGGCCGCCTGAAACAAAAGTAAACGCAGAATTCTCTTATGTTTCTTGAAAGAATTCAAGGTGACATGTGTGGACCAATAACACCGCCGTGTGGACCATTTAGATGCTTTAACACGATGGTCACATGTAAGCCTACTCTCAATACAAAATGTTTCTTTTGCAAGGCTTTTAGCCCAAATAATCAAGTTAAGGGCTCATTATCCTGATCAACCGATCAAAAGAATCAGGCTAGATAATGCATGAGAATTTACATCAAAGTATTTCAATGATTATTGTACATCAATTTGCATAGTGGTTGAACATCCAGTACCTCATGTTCATACACAAAACGGCATAGCAGAGTCGTTGATAAAGCGATTGCAATTAATAGCAAGGCCATTGTTAATGAAGTTGAAATTACCCTCCTCTGCTTGGGAACATGCGATTTTGCATGCAGAGGCTTTAATTAGACTTCGACCAATTGCTCATAATCAGTATTCTCTAATGCAACTTATCTCTGGAAGAGAGCCTGATATTTCATATTTGAAAATTTTTGGTTGTGTGGTGTATGTCCCTATTTCTCCCCCATAACGAATTAAAATGGGGCCACAAAGTAGGTTGGGAATATATGTGGGGTTTGAGTCCCCATCAATTATCAAATATCTAGAGCCATTAACTGGCGATGTATTTCGAGCTCGATATTCTGATTGTCATTTTGATGAATCAAAATTCTCAACTTTAAGGGGAGAAGAAAAGGAGATTAATAAGGAGGTTGTGTGGAATACACCTTCTTTGTCGTTCTTAGATCAAAGAACAAATGAAAGTGAACTTGAAGTTCAACAAATTTTACACTTACAAAATGTAGCAAATAGGATATCAGATGCGTTTACTGATGCCAAGAAAGTGACGAAGTCACATATACCTATTGAAAATGCACCAGCTCGTCTGGAGATTCCTCTAGTAACTCCAAACAAAAATATTGCAAGTGATTCTCAAATACATCGGAAGCGTGGGAGACCATTAGGGTCTAAGGATACAGTTCCCCAGAAGAGAAAAGAACACGCAAGATGTAAAATAGATGTCGAGACGTCAAATAAGAACATTAATAAAGTAAAGACTCTTGAAGAGCCATTATCTAAGGAATTTGAGAATAAAGACAAAGATATTGATGACAATTTTGAAATGTCAATTAACTATGCCAACACTAGTGTAGGTTGGTTTCGAGATGATATAGATCTCAACGATATCTTTGCTTCTTTTTTCTCCAGGTATGAGGAGTGTCATAAACATATAAGGATCCTTCATACACATTGAAGGAGGAAGATTGTAGACAACTATTATAACAGGCCACACAGAATATTGTTTTGCAAACCCATTATTAAAAGGGCAAAAGCCATCTGTGGCTAGACCAAGTCTGACATTACGAACCTCTTCCGCAAAAGATGGATGCATACGATCAAAAATTTTCCACTCTTCTCCATTAGATGGATGAGTCAACTCCCCTTGTCGTGTGTTTCTTGTTTTATACCACTTCATATGTTTAGCTGTATGAGATGACATAAACAACCTTTGCAGTCTAGGAACAAGAGGAAAGTGTCGAAGAATCTTTTGAGAAATATTTTTTTCGTCCTTTCTAGTTTTATCTTTGTATCGACCTACACCGCATATATCACATTGTAGTTTATCACTATCAGATCCATAAAACAGCATGCAATCATTTTCACATGCATCAATCTTCCAATATCCCAAGTTTAATTATTTTACCATCTTTTTCACCTCATAGTAGGATTTTGGTAGTGTATGACCTTCTGGCAAAATATTTCCAATGAGTTCAAGCAACTCATCAAAGCCCCTTTTCACTACACCCATAGCTATTTTTGAAATGAAGAAGCTTGGTAATAATATCGAGTCTGGTGAATTTTGTATTGGTTGGATAGATTGGTGTTGTAGCATCTTCTAATACCTTGTAAAAGCGAGACGCGTCCCCTTGAGGTTGTTCCTCTCTGTCACTAGATAGTCCTGTAGCATCCATTAACATTTCAACAGCATCATAAATATTTTCATCACCAGACACTTGTTGATGAGATTCTGATTGTTCTATCTCTTCTTCCACTTGTTCATATTGTTCACCATGAAATCTCCAAACTTCATAGCCCTCTAAAAATCCATAACGATACAAATCGTATTTGACGTCATCAAGAACCTTCCAGTGCATATTCTTGCACTTTACACAGGGACATCTTATCATACCTTTTGAATCCATTGATTTTTCGTTTTTGCAAAGTTTAAAAACTCAGCAACACCTGTTCGGAATTCATAAGTTATGCCTGTGCCATTTGCAAAGAGCCTACGATACATCCAACCACGAATTGTTGACATCTGAAATAAACATAAAAAATTTACGATAAAGTCAACCATCCATCTGTAAAAACTCTGTATGCAGAAAACATGAATGACATATGACGTTAAGTAAAAAAAGAAACTACACCGCATTTTTTTTACTGTGTCAGGTGCACTGAAATGCCAGTACACAATGTAGCCCAGTTATATGAGAATCGACACGGAATTTAAGCATCCAATCATCCACTAAAATGACTATTTTCACTAATAAGTTGTATCTTGCTAAGTTGCGAAAACTTGATACCAACATAAACTATACACTCAAATAAAATAAGCATAGAAATACAATTTCAATCACCCCATACACACATGCTCTGAAACTCATCATACATTTAAATTTCAACCATCAAAATAAAGACATCTTATTAATTGTTATACCTTGAAGTGATGTTACTCTCGTTCAAGAAAGTAGAAGAGAAATATGAATCTGATTCGTCGTCTAACCTTAGAGGACTTCCTAATCGAATGGTTTTTGATGACCAAGAGGCTAGACCCTTCTGACTTTTTTGCAGAGCTCCACTGACGTCGTTGTGCAACTATGACGTACAATCATCACGAGATGAATGCGACCGAAGAATAAAATTGATTATACGATCTGCCAATCCGGAAGAGCCCCAATATTCAAGTGGTTGATTTCAAGTCAGCTATGCATATTGGAGATAATTGATCGAAGCTGGGAATAATAGAAGCTCAGTTTGGCTGAGAAGGTCGATCAAGACAAGATGATGATCCTTGGCAGCTTCTCATATGAAGGCACGGACGTTCCGACTTCTCGTTCAAAATCGAACGAACCTAAAAAAGAGAAAGCGAGTGATTTTTCTATTTTTAAATAAATTTGTTTAGTTGGGTTTATGTTAACAGTGAGTTGGAAAGTAGATTATTACTATAATTTTGATTGAAAAAATAAAAGGAAAATCAACTTTTCATTCAAAATCGAAGTAACAAACCTCAAAAAAGAGAAATCGAAGGATTTTTTATTTTTTAATAAATTTGTTTTGTTGAGTTTCGAAGTTGGAAGTAAAATATTACTATAAGTTTAATTGAAAAAAATAAAAGAAAAATCAACTTCTCGATTAGAATCGAAGTAACAAACCTAGAAAAAGGGAAATTGAATGCTTTTTAAATTTTTTTAATCAATTTGTTTTGTTGGGTTTCTATTAAGTGTTAACAGTGAATTTGGAAGTAAAATATTGCTATAATTTTCATTGAAAAATATAAAAGGAAAATCAACATGAAGTCATGAATTTTTTTATTTACTTTGATGAAAATAGTTTAATTTTAAAGCTCCAAATCTATATTTCTCACGTAATATATGTAGATTATAACATAAAAATAACCAACAAATTTATTTCCAACCAAAATTTGTAGGTTTTATATATAATATCAGCAACATATTTGTCCGTTGAATTTAATTTGTAGGTACACATTAATTTCAACGGATTTATTTTCAACTAAATTTTGAAGGTTTTAAATACATATTATCAACAATACGAATTCCGTTGAGTTTAATTTGTAGCTTATATTATACACATTTCAACGGATTTATTTCTAACAAAAAATTGTAGGTTTTATATATATTATCAACAACATATTTTTCCGCTGAATTTAATTTGTAGGTTATAACACATTAATATCAACGGATTTATTTTCAACCAAATTTTGAAGGTTTTAAATACATATTATCAACAATACATATTCCGTTGAATTTAATTTGTAGCTTATAACACATCAATTTCAACGGATTTATTTCCAACCAAATATTGTAGGTTTTATATATATTATCAACAACATATTTTTCCGTTGAATTTAATTTGTAGGTTATAACCTATTAATTTCAACGGATTTATTTTCCACAAAATTTTGAAGGTTTTATATATATTATCAACAAAAAAATACAGTATGTTGCTTTTAAACCGTAGATTATAAGACATTTTCTTGTAGTGAATAGAAGAATGCCGACATCGAGACGACTGGGAGAGCTGGAAAGAAGCAATCCAAGCAGAGTTAAACTCTTTGAATAAACGTGGTGTTTTAGGACCTGTAGCTCCAACACCCGAATGTGTGAAACCAGTTGGCTATAAGTGGGTGTTCGTACGAAAACGTAACGAGCGTAATGAAATTGGTAAGATACAAAGCTAGACTGGTTGCACAAGGTTTTACACAGAAACCTGGAGTTGACTATTTGGAAACGTATTCACCTGTAGTGGATGCAACAACTCTAAGGTTTCTAGTTGCTTTGGTCGTTGTTGAATGGCTCAAAATACAACTCATGGCCGGATGTGGTAACTGCATACCTATATGGGTTATTAGATAAAGATGTATATATATATATATGAAAATCCCAGAATGATTAAAAATTCCTGAAGCATTACAAGCAAAGCCTAGTCATATGTACTCCATCAAATTGAAAAGATCATTGTATGGGCAAAAACAATCTGGTCGAATGTGGTATAATCGCCTCAGCGAATATTTACTAGCGCAAGGGTTTATTAATAACCAAATATATCCATGTGTTTTTATAAAACGTACAGAATCGGGTTATGTAATCATAGCTGTGTACGTCGATGATTTAAATATATTGGAACTCCAGAAGAGATCCAATTGGCAGCAAACTATTTGAAAAGCAGGGAATTTGAGATGAAAGATCTAGGAACTACTAAAGTTTTGTCTCGGCCTGCAGTTTGAGCATACAAATAATAGAATCTTTATCCATCAATCAAATTACACCGAGAAGGTTCTAAAGCGTTTTAATATGGATAAAGCACATCCATTAAGTACACCGATGGTAGTAAAATCACTCAACATCGAAAAGGACCTTTTCGTCCTCGGTCAAACGATGAAGAGATTTTAGGTCCGGAAGTACCTTATCTTAGTGCAATTGGGGCTTTAATGTACCTTGCTAATAATACCCGACCAGACATATCATTTGCAGTTAATTTACTTGCAAGATATAGTTCATCGCCCACTAAAAGACATTGGAGCGGTGTTAAGCAAATCCTACGTTATTTACGTGGAACAAGTGATATGGGTTTATTTTTCAAAGGAACAAATGGAGTACAAAATGGTGAATTGGTTGGTTATGCTGATGCGGGTTATTTGTCTGACCCACACAAAGCTATCTCACAAATGAGATACTTATTCATGTATGGAGGAACTGCCATTTCATGGCGTTCGACAAAATAGACATTGGTAGCCACATCATCAAACCATGCAGAACTGATTGCATTATACGAAGCTAGACGAGAATGTGTTTGGCTTAGATCATTTATCAACCATGTCAAAACCTCTTGTGGATTAGTATCAGGCAAACAAAGCCCGACAGTAATATATGAGGATAATGCTGCTTGCATCGCCCAAATCAAAGAGGGATACATTAAAGGTGATAGAACAAAGCACATATCTCCTAAATTCTTCTCCACTCACGAGCTTCAAGTGGAAGGGAAGATCAACGTTTGCCAAATATAATCCAGTAAAATTTGGTAGACTTGTTCACTAAGTCATTACCGACATGAGTTTTTAAGAAACTTGTAAATGACATTGGGATGTGCAGTCTTAAGGACTTGTCGGTTTGAGGGAGAGTTCATAACGGTACTCTTTTTCCTTAACTTGGTTTTTATCCCTTTTTGGATTTTTTCAGGTCAAGATTTTAACGAGGCAGTTCATAGAATAAGGAGTGTACATTCAAGGGGGAGTGTTATGATATTATGACATTATGAATGTACTCTCAACCTTTGGTTAGACTCATTTGATCACCTCATAATACCCCTTGTTATTTATGTTAAAAGGCCATGCCCTTTCATCTATCTCATGCAATCCTATAAATATGTGTCTATGTTACGAAGGATGAAGAAGGAGAATACAATTTTCATACACATTTCTATCATCTCTTATTTCTTCCCATTATATTACAACAATATTTACTTTGGTCTGTTTTTAAAGAAATCCATATATAAAATACTGGTTAGTTTTTATAAAAATTCAATACCCCACGTACCGATTTCTTAGAAAATTGTATACATAGTTTCCTTCTTCACGAGTAGATCACGTGACTCGTGAGTCTGTCCAAAATACTCGCTCTACGTGTATAAATTAAAACCAGCAAGCGAGAGGTACTGATTTGTTACAAAAATGGAACAAATCAAACCCCGTGTTCAAAGATGATAAATGATGATTTCCGATCGGCGGAGGCTAAGGAGCGGTCCCAAACCCCAATATAGTTGGATTGATTGAGGCAAAGAAGAGAAAGACGGATTGAGATGCAAATAATGATTCCTAAATTGCTTTACAGTAGATGGAGTTGGACTTGCAGTGGAAGGTAGTAGTTGAGGTCACGGTTAGAAACTATTCCCACTGAGGATGTAGAATTAAGAATCAAGTTCAGATTGACGGTTTTCTACGGTAATCCTAATAGGAGCTACAGAGTGATAAGTTGAAGGCTTCTTGAAATGTTGATAATGGATTGGAAAAGCCCTTGTATAAGACTATTATCCAGGGGTGAATTCAGGATTTGAAAGTTACCAGGGCTTGACGCAAAAAATTTTTTTATGGTACTAGCTTTTGAGCACCATTCTACTGTTACAAATCACGCAAGTCCAAAGTCTGATACTTTCGCCAACCAGTATCGGTGGTATGTCAAACTTGAAGCTTCTGAAGCTTGTGCTAAGGCAGGTGTAAATTTGGCGTGGATCAGTCATACGTTTAGGTGCCCGGGAACTCCTTGCATTACCTGAGTCAGCAACATATTTCGCTGAATGGATCTCTGTATTGCTGTTACTTCCATTCCCTCCCGTGTTGTTCCTTGCTTTCCATACACTTAACCCTTAAAATAAAATAACATTTTTTTGTCAAATTTTGCAAATCAGGTAGAAAGGAAACACGAGGGGTACTAATCATGTGCTTTAAGATCTCATATTTATGTGCAAGGCTCTGGGGTACCATTAAAAAATACTGGAGAAAATTCATGAATATATAATGACTATGCACAATAAGAACTACTTCCATTGGAAGAATCGTAAAATGTTCCATATAATATAAATATTTCATACATGTAATAAGAAATATCTGAAGAAAAACTAAGCCAATCTTTGACGAAAACTTAAGTTTATTAGCTCACTACATTTCTTACGTTTCTAGACTTCTCTTTGGCCACCAACATAACATCAGCATAGATTGAAAAAGTTAACAAGCAGACACAGACTACCTTTCAATGAAGTTAGGGAGGATACCTCTTGCAGGCATACTCTTGTTAGGTGGTTTTGATGTCTATATATCCATACTTTTAGAAACCTATAGGCATTAAAACAGAAGACATAAGTTTCCCCAGCTACCACTGCACTATTTTGACATGCAAAACGGGTCAATTACTCACCCCAAAAAAGGGGCAACCATATAAAGCTTGAGACCAGTTACACTAGGAGAAATGATTTCATTGCTAGCTGGCTGAAGTCAATGCCAAGCTATCTCCTACGGTTGACACCAGGCAGAAAATGAGTCCACGGTAACAGATCTATGAAAAGAATTAACACAAATCCATCAATTGAGAAAAATCCTAACGCCACTAACACAAACCTAACGCCAAAACATTACAACTATCATCAGAAAAATCCTAATGATTTGTGTGAAGGGCTGCATTTAAAACATTACATTTTCTTATCGATTTTAACAGGGATATATAAGATCATTTCAACTATCATCATAAATTGAAATCAATCTTTATTGGAGTGTACCCGGGAGATAATGCAAATGTAAAATGGATTGACAACAAACAGATCAAACTATCAATGGAAAGCAATAAGCATGACAGCTTTACATCTTGTAAGGTTCTGGAATACAGAAGACAAGTGACCCTTTGACCTATCATTTCGAGTATGTATCTTAAGCCAAGATGAACAAAAGATTAACTAACCGCTCGCTCGCTGCTTCTCCCCAGTCCCCAAATCGCTCGCTCGCTGCTTCTCCCCAGTTCTCCAGTTAGAGATCGGAAGTTGTCTAGTTCGCTCGCTGCTTCTCCCCAGTACCCAAATCGCAATTGCATTCTCTTTACAGTGAAAGTGAAACCTAAAAAAAAAATTAGGCCAAATCTACCCGGGCTGCAGTCCGAGCAGCCCACCAGCTGCATTCGCCACTGCTATTATCCAATATCAAGTGAGCGTAGTTTTTGTGATAGTTTGATAAACTAGTCTAGTAGCTATCATGTCACCAATATATCATAGTCATTTGTGAAAGATTCTAGGTTGTGGTGACCTAGTGGAGGGCGGTGGCATGACAGCTAGGATAGGCTAGGCTTATAACGGCTCGGATCGGCTACTTCGCTCGGGTCGTTACATATGGTATTCAGAGCCGAACCCCGCAGTAGGTGACCGTGAGCGGTCTCCGAATGGAGGGACGATCATGTGGTGTCTCTATCGTACTTGATAAGCTAGCCTACTAACTATCATATAACGATGTGTTTAGTTGGGAAGGTAGAGCCCTGAATGCTAGAGCAAGATTTAATAAGGTATTAGGAAAATAATGGACGGAGGAGTCTACAGTCACCAAAAAATTTACTTGCATATAAAATTTTATATATTGTCTTAAAATTTTTGAACAAATATCTATATTTGGACACTATTTTAGTAAGTTTAACCTCTGAATTTCATCTTGGAGTAAACATAAAAGTTATAGAACATTCAATTAACTTGCTACCCATATAAAGAACATCTTAAACGGACATCGGATGACGCCTCTATGAGCTTTCACAGGTTGGCTCGGACCCCCTCGATTTCGGCTAATTTCAATCAATCATCCATCTTTGGTGACTATTTTTATCAGCTTAACCACCAAATTTCATCTATAAGTAAACATGAAAGTTGTAGAGCATTCAATTAGATTTCTATACATATATGGATCATCTTCAACGGACACCGGATGACGCCTCTATGAGCTTTAGAAGATTGGCTCAGACCCCCTCAATTTCGGCAAATTTCAATTAATCATCTATCTTTGATCGTTGTTTTTATCGGCTTAACCTCCGAATTCCATCTTGAGTTAAACAAGAAAGTTATAGAACATTCAATTAGCTTTCAATCCATATGTAGATCATCTTCAAAGGACATCAGATGACACCTTTATGAGCTTCAAAAGGTTGGCTGATCATTAGCGGACCTTGTTATTGTTGTTCGGAAAAAAATCGCCGGATCATTAGCGGACCTTTTTGTTGCCTGGTCCGACTTATATCCTTGTTGTTCGAAAAAAAATTTGGGACCCCCTCAGACAAAGCTCTGGATCCGCCACTGGTGGGGGATGTCTGACAAGCGTATTTTTAACCCTTTATAGTGTCAAGTTATGAGTTTTAGGGGTCCTAGTTGCAGTCAAACAAAATTTATAACCTTGGTAAGCCAAGGGTCGATCCAAGGAACAACGTGTGTGAATACTAGCTAACAAGTGACCTATTTAGCTATTCCGATTAACAGTGAAAGGTTTTGGTGTGATGAAAATAGCATAAATTAAATGTAGAAAGATAAAGGTTTGAACTTGATCAGAGAAAGAATTCCAGAATCGTACTTCACCCATGCCAACCCTACTAATCAGGCGATCATGTCACGTAAATTATTCAATCTATCGAATATGAAATAAACCGAAATAACACTAGACAAGCCGCCCATCCATGGATCATTGTCTAGATTAATCTTAATCGTTGAACGCCACCCATCCACAGATTATCAACAATCTTGATTATTAAACTTAGGGTTTTTCATACGAAAGTCGACTTTCCTATTAATTCATGTACTACCATTGTAGCTACCATGACCTAACATCAATTTCATGCAATCCGGTTAATACCTAGGACCCATCCATCTTTCAGTAATTAACCTAAATACGTTCTAGCATGCAAACATCCCATTCAATGTAAAACTTGCAAGAACGATAAAATTAAGCACAATGAAATTGAATATTCGAATCGCATAAATGAAAACGTTTAATTGATCACATGAAGAGTTGGGTACATAGCACGGGATTCGTAGGATCCCAGAATAAGAAGACTTCACTATTCATGATAAGTTAACCACAAATAGTGTATGAATAGAAATTAAGGACGAGATCACCGTAGTGACGATGAAGCTCGTTGAATCCTCAATCTCTCGTGATGTTCTGTCTTCTCACCCAAGTTAGCGTTCTTCGATCTTAATTCAAGCGTCTTTAAAACACTCTGGTCGTTTCTCTTTTATAGCCCTGAAATCGATCAATTCCCAAAAAGGCCCATAAACTTCCAAAAATCGTTTTTAGAAACTGTCTCCGACGGGGCCATGACACTCGTGACATTCAAGTGTGTCACTGTTCCGTAATGGAATATTAAAGAACTTAGAGGGCTACTTGTATTTTGGAATAGTTTGACCAGTATAAAATAAGAGATTTAATCAAGAAATTAGACAATGAATGAATTAATCAGTCTTTCTAAATCTCTTATTTCCTATATCGGTCCCTTCCTCTATTCCCCAACCCTAATCTTCTCTTCTCATCTCCTGTTCATCACTGTTATTATCCCGTTGCAATATCAGTATTGCATCATTGGTGTTTTCACTGAGAGTTATCATCCATGGCAACCTATTACAACTCGTATTACGACTCAAACACAACGGAGATTCTAGCTGCGTACAAGGCCAGATCTGAGGAATTTGACAGGAAATTTGACCGATGGATGAGCCTGCTTGAGGATAAGCTACGTGGTCTACAAACAGCAAATTCACATCCATTGAAAGAGGTCATCGACTCAACTCCATCATCGAAGTTTCCTCAAGTACAAAGCAGTGTCGTCGGACTAGAATCGGAATCACTTGCAGTCGGCTTCGATGCAATGGTTGAATCAGTGGGATCGGCTTCGGTGGAGAATGATTTGGCTTCGATCGATGTTACAGACAAACCAGATTCGGCTATTGCAACCGGCGTATTTGAGGATGGTGATTTGGATGTTTCAACTTTCGATTCAACTCAAACGGAGGCTTATTTGTCTCCGGTTTATGTGGACAGATCAGACGATGCTGATCAAGTAAGGCTAGATTTGGTTTTGCTTTCAGATTCAGCTTTAGTAGAAATTATGCCTAAATCTAAGCAGACTTTGATGAGTGCGAAAACTGATATGGCAGTATTTGATTATAAGCCCAAGCATATGACAGTGAATGAGAGTGAGGAGTCACTTTTGGCTTTGATTAATTCAGAAAATTTATGCTTGAAACATGTTCGACAAAATGCATCTGAGTACATCCTCCCTGTTGAAATACAATCGTCTTTACTTTGTCGGCTACAACTGTGGAAAGGGATTAAGGGCGTTCAAAGGTGTTTATATGTCAAGCTTATTGATGGAAATTTTGTGTATGACAAAGGAAAGAGTCACGTGTATGCCAATGAATGGCAGGAAGCTGGTGTAGAAGGGAAGATGAAGGTGAGTATGGATGCAGTGACATATAATTCGGTATTGGCGGAATTGAATAAGTATGAGATGTTGAGTTACTCATTACCAAATCGAAAACCTCCTAGGTTACCTCCTGCAAATGTTTTGAAGATTGACGTGTTCGATGACGATGTGGCTGAGTTAGAGAAAGGTGAGGATAATTTGTTAGAAAGTATGGCAATATTAGATTCACATATGTTAAGTGTTGGCCAGATTGTTGTACAATATGGGGATCACGCTGAATTTATTCAGGTGAGGTTGAAGCCACCTAGGGATATACTATTGTGTGGGCCTGCTGATGAGACAAATCGAATTAATATCATTCATGTTGGCATTTGTTTGCCGTCGCTTGTGTATGTTTCTCCGGAAAAGAGACCAAGTTATGATCTCAACAAAAAGGCAAAGGCAGTGAACACATCGGTTCATGTGTCAGCTAGCATGGCTAATGTCCCTTTCATTCTCAATCTGGATTGTCATCACTACATCTACAGCTCTCAAGCTTTAAGAGACGGAATGTGTTGTTTTGTGATTGCGCGACGTGGGGATTGTGTTTGTTATGTTCAGTTTCCTCAGAGGTTTGAAGGCATTGACCCATCCGATGGCTATGCTAATCAAAACACAGTGTCTTTTAATGTCAACATGCTAGCCCTTGATGGACTCCAAGGTCCCTTTTATGTTGAAACTGGATGTCTTTTCAGCAGCGATGCACTGTATAGCTTTGACTCACCTCGAGCAAAAGAAGGCAACCCTACATGCTGCAGTTGTTGTTTTGTTCACCTTAAGAAAAATGTTGCAGTTAGACACTTCGCGAAAGTGAACAGAGCTTTGAGAATAGGAGATTCTAAGGATGAAGGGATGAACCTATCCTTGCTCCCAAAGAAGTTTGGCAACTCGATTGTTCTTATTGATTCCATTCCAGTAGCAGGTATGTAAAGATCATTATCTTGGCGATCATCTACTTGGTTCACTTCTTGCTGCTGTTCTTAAAGTGTTCCTTAAGGTTGTTGCATGCATTGAAATCCTCTTCACCTTGACATCTACTATATGCGGTGAGGATGCAGTTGATAAATACAGTTTGGATATTAACTTGACTCTGTATACGAATGGGGCAGCCTGCATAACCAATACGCAGGAGGCCTTTGATGCAAGTTGTGACAAATTGGCATCAATGGAGAATTGGCTTTCTGGTCGCTTGGCCAAGGTTTGGATCATGTAGGTGAAACGGTTGTTGATGCATTTTTCATTTTTGAAAAGGGTGGTGTGAGTTGGATTGAGTTTATGAATGGATCTATGAAGTGGCGGGGGCGTGTTTCGGCTTCCTTAGCACTTGGTAACTTGTTGAAAGCTTTTGCCTTGAGCAGTGAGAAGGCCGGTTTTTGTGTAGACCTTGGATTTGGATGTGATGAGGAAGCAGTGCGTAAGCTTTCATATATGAACCATACCATATGGAGTTGTCAACTGTATTTTTGCCTTTTAGTTCCTGAAGATGCAGCTGATATGCGAAAACTGATGGAGCTGATGTCTTGTTTCCATTGCTTTCTCAGTGAATGCATTTCTTGGTGGTGGAATTATCTTCAAGTACAGAATAATTTGGAACCTTGGAAGCCATTAAATCAGCCAGATCAGTGTCGAGAAATTGAAGGAGGAATGGGAACTTTTTTGTGTGCCATAAAAATTTTGCACAGGGCTTAGGTTCAGTTGGCATTCATGTGTCTATTTTGAATGATAACAATAGTCAGATTGATGATAATGTTGACTATGAGATACTTCAACTGGAATTAGAGATGGCTAGAAGACAAAAGCTTGAGGTTATATTTAAAAAGCAAAAGATGAACAGTGGACCTCAGGTCTTTATCGACAGTGGAGCTGATTTTGATTTTTCTGAAGCGCTTGAAGGCGCAACTAAGGTTGAGCTTGTTAATGGAAAGGAAAACGTAAGTAACCTACAGGGTGCTTACAGGTATGCTGTTCGACGTGGCATAAATTTCATAAAAGATTGGTACTGTCTTGAAACAAACAACTCAGTTGGACAATGTGAAAGTCACTTGAGTTTCACTTCCTCAAGACTATATCGTGTGATCCATGACATCCACGAGGATTACAAGAGACTTTCAGCACTTTCGGAATTTATTGAAGAAAGGATATACATAACAGAGTCATTTGAGGATGGCAGTGGCTCACTAAGGGATCAGTCAACGCCTATATATGTTTCAAAGATGAGTCTGAAGTACTTGGTGATGCTAGCGTTTAAAAGTGCATTTCTTGCTTCTGGTTTTAGCTTGGATGAACTTGTTTCTTTGATGTGCTTCATCATCAAAATTTTCCTGTTTTCGTTGCCAAGACCACCGGAGATGGATGACCTTGAGGACAAGGTCGATTTTAAGAGGGTGGGAATGTTCCGCAATGGAATATTAAGGAACTTAGAGGGCTACTTGTATTTTGGAATAGTTTGACAAGTATAAAATAAGAGATGTAATCAAGATATTAGACAATGAATGAATTAATCAGTCTTTCTAAATCTCTTATCTCCTCTCTCGGTCCCTTCCTCTATTCCCCAACCCTAATCTTCTCTTCTCATCTCCTGTTCATCACTGTTATTATCCCGTTGCATTATCAGTATTGCATCAGTCACGGCTGACACAGACTAAGAGAAAGTGCACTGGGAGATAAGGGGGTGTGACACCCGTGACGTTGTGTTTTGTCACGGCTGTCACGGCCATGAAAAACGGCAGAGACTTCGGGTGGATTTGTCATAGTCTTAACTTCCGCATTTGATCTTGGCGTAAACTACAAAATTGTAGACCTTTGAAATAGTTTTCCAACAAGCTTTGAATAAATCAATTTGGACACCATATGCGATCTGTGCGTGCAAAATAAGTCGGAAAGGTCAATCTGCCATGTTTTACCCAAATCTCTTCTAAATGCTTTGTTTTGCTTCAGATCAATCCAAAAGTCTTAAATATGTGATATTTAACCTGAAACACTAGAAAAGAGATCAAATGACAATAAAATGTCAGGAAAACAAACATAATCCATCATCGAATGAAGTGAATAATAGGTCCAGAATTCGACCGATCAATAGACTCCACACTTAGGATTTGTTCATCCCGAACAAACATTAAGTTCAAGTCAATAAACTACAGAATAGTTACCCACTCAATTATCATGTGATAAATCCTAGCTAAAATGTGAAACATAAAGATAACTCACTGTCGTGGAGGAAATGAATGCATTTAGTATATGCATCAAGCCTTTAAACCTCTAGGCTGCCCTAGTAGGACGCGTATAGTCTCGTGAAGGTTTTCAGGAATGGGACTACCTACAAATCCCATGTACAACTAACTAACATGTATGCATGAAATGATGCTCAACGAGTCATAGTAAAGTCATGTCATACATTGGATTCATCGTGTTACCTCGACTTCAAGTCAAACATCTTCATCAAAATTGTCAGACAATCATAGACTAAACGAGTTATGCATTCACACGGTCAGTACACACGGCTAGCAAGCGACTCATCACATGTTCTAAATAGTTCTATAACAACGCAATAAGAACAAGAATAGTTACACAAAACATGCTCGCCATTCACCTATGCTATCTAGGGATAGTCCATGGACTCTTGGCGCAAAGCTCATTCTCAAGTGCCAAGGACTAAGCAATGACCTGTAAGAGAAGAAGAGCCTGACTTAAGAGTTTTCTGAAAAATAGTACGAAAATCACATCAAAATTTCAGTGCAAGCGCGAGGATCGTCCCTTAGTTTCTGGTACATGAATTCTCAAGACAAGTCATGATAGCACGCAATGAAAAGGTGGAAATACACTACACCAAGCAAAAGGGGGCAGAAATTCTCTTTTTTTTCTTTCTTTTTTTCATACACAAGGGGTGACTTTTCTCACTTTGCCCTTAGTATTATTTTTCTGCAAAAACAACTATGCTTAGGGTCAATTTTTCACCCTCTTTTGAAAATTCAGAACTTTGTTCTTGATTGGGAGCCTATTTTTTGCCCCTCTTTTGACTATTTGTTTTTTCTAACTCCACACTTAAAACTTGACGTAGTGTATAAATAATGGCGGGTGCATACAAATCACAAGAAGTATAGAGAAACACATACTAGTACTAAGGTCACCTAAAAAAAGAGATGCAATTTAAGTTTTTGACATTTTGTACCGGTGCCTACTAATATCAAGTCTCAAACATGCTTCAAGAAATACGTAAACATGTGATAGGCAAAGGCTAGCAACGATACTGACACGAGAGAATACACACATGAATAAAACTATTTCAAGTCCTAGACTTCGAATCCAAAAGAATGACAATCAATCGAGGAGTTTCGTAGAAAATGAGGATTTCAATCGCAATACATAGACTGTTGAGCATATGCAAGAGTGAATGTGATATGCGATGTGTGTGACTATGCGCTACCCACTCCACACTTAAAAATGAGCTTAGTCCCTAAGCGAAGAAATAAAAGATAAGAAAAGGCGCATAGGAACTTCCCTCGTGTGTGATGGTGTGATATCCATGGAGATTAAGCGATGCCCGGGGAGTGAAATGCAACTCATGAGCTGGTAGATGTATAGATAAAAATATAGAGATTCCCAAGTGATAGATTAGCATCGAAAATTGTGGAGAAACAAGGCAAGTGATAGGGTTTTGATTTGAATTTTTGGGGAAGATGAAACTGATGTGGCCGTGACAGCCGTGACATTCGAGAATGTTATGAGTGTCACGGCACCCCCAAGAATCTACTGAGATATAAGTCTGTCGTGACAGCCGTGACAGCTCTATTGTGTCATGGGAGTCACGGCTCCTTCGAAAACTCTCTACCTTTTCTGCATGCCATGACAATTGTGACAGATACATTGTGTCACGGGTGTCACGGCACCAATAAACCCCAGTGGGTATTTGATGTTCCAGAACCCTTTTTGCTGGTCTGAGCGTGACACACTCCACACTTAGATTCCTGCAATGAGCACACACACAAAGCATAAAATGCAAACAAAAAATGCAAGGAAATAATACTTACAGCGCGGGTTACTCCCCGAAGAGGCCTAGTTTAATATCTTGGCTAGACATAGCGAGGGAGGTAGGACTAGAAGCATTCTCGGGAAGTCCCTTGCTGAGATCCCTTCCCGAGAAGTAGGTCATCATCAATACCGTCAGGTGGTTCCGGGTGCTTCAGGACGTGGTAATGTGTAAGGCGATGCCCGTTGACTACCATTGATTTTCCTCCCTAAATGCTAAGCTCCACGTGGTCGTCTGGGTATGCTCTCTCCACTGTGTATGGACCACTCCACTTGGTGCGCAGCTTCCCAGAAAATAATCTAAGGCGTGAGTTGTAGAGAAGAACTCGCTCGCCTCGACTGAATTTTCTGCGCACTGGTCGCTTATCACTCCAGGTCTTCGTCCACCCCTTATGAATATCTCCGGTGTCAAGAAGAGGTTTCAGCTTTACCTTGCAAGGTTCTTTACCGGAGCCGGTGGTCTGTTCAGCTTCAGCTGCTCCCTCTATGCTCATTGCGCATATATTCATCGGTATCGGGCAGCCTGGTATAACTCTATAAGGCTCAATAGAAGTCAATGTAATAGGGTCATCAACATCAATAGAGTCCTGATCGGTCAAGTTCTTGACCCATTATTCACCTCATTCGATGATGGATTAGGTTTGTTTTCCGAACACTTTGTTATCATTTAATCTCTTTTCCTAGTGTTTCAGGTTCGAATTACACGATGACTCGATATGGGCCTGAATGCATGAAAAGATGAAGAAAATCAGTCAAAATTCAGCATAAGGGACACAGGCCCGTGACGAACCTCTCAGTCATGGGCGTTACGGGCAGATCGAGCAAGCTCAGGAGATGCTGAAATCAAAGTCCATCAACCGCCCGTGACGAACCTCCTGGTCACGGGCGTTACGGGCAGCTCGAGCAAACTCAGGAGAGGTGAGGATTTTGGCCGCCCGTGACGAGACGATTTGGCCCGTGACGAAGCCGGGTCACGGGACCGTCAATAAATCTCGACTGATTTCCAAATTTGACTTTTGGGCTTATTTTGGAAATACTGAGTACTTTTCTATAAATAGAGGGCTCGACCAGATCTAAAAGTGTGCTTTTTTTTAAGAGAAGAAACCCTAACTTGGGAGAGAAGACAGAATTCATCGTGAGGATTAACGAGCTTCATCGTTTACGGTTTACTCGTCCCTTACTTTCATTATACACTGTTTTAGGTTTAATTACCATGAACAGTGAGTAGTCCTCTTTATTCCGAGGATCCCGTGCTATGTAACCCTAACTCTTCATGTGATCAATTAAAGTTTATGTTTATGCAATTCGATTATTCAATTTCAATGTGTGCTTAATATTATCGTTCTATGCATGTATTTACATCAAAGGGTATGTTTGCATCGGTAGAACGTATTTAGGTTATATGCCGAAAGGTGGATGGGCCCTAGGGATTAACCGGAATGCATAAAATTGATTTTAGGTCATGTTACATGATTTGATAGGAAAATCATTATTTTAATAAATCAAAATCGTTGATAATCCGTGGATGGGCGGCGTTCAACGATGGAGATTGATCTAGACAATGATCCGTGGATGGGCGGCTTGTCTAGTGTTATTTCGGTTTTATTCCATATTCGATAGCATAAATATTTAACTTGCCATGATTGCATGATTAGTGGGTTAGCACGGGTGAAGTAGGATTCTGGGATTCTCCCTCTGAATAAAAACACAACATTTATTTTCCGCAATTTAAATTCTGCAATTTACAAACAACAAAAACCTCTTTTCAATCGGAATAGCTAAATAGGTCACTTGTTAACTAGTACTCGCACGCATTGCTCCTAGGATCGACCCTTGGCTTACCAAGGATTATAAATTTTGTTTGACTGCAATTTGACCCCTAAAACTAATACTTTGACAACTATAAAGGGTTAAAAATACGCCTGTCAAAATGGCGCCGTTGCCGGGGAGCAGCGTTTAGTGTGATATTAGATTAACGTGTGTAGTTTAGACTATTCCACCTCGTTTATTATCTGATTTTTCTGCCTTGATCTTTTCACTCGCGGCAATTCTTGGCTCTTGCAGGTACCAGCTAGTTCATGCCAAAGAAAACACCCCAACGGAAGAAGCAGATTCAGATTTCAGACGAGGACACCCCGGACCGACGAAGAAACAATCGTCAGGCCCAGAACGAAGCACGGCAGCTACGAGCACTGAACCGCAACTTCGCAGCTATAGAGATGAATCAGAACAACCCGGCTCTACTGAATGGAGTGGCCGGGGATGGCCAGCGACAACCACTGCAACCGCCAGTGCGCAGGACACTTGGGGACTACATTGCTCCACGTGTCACAGGATTCCAATCTGCAATTGCACCGCCTGGGATTGAAAACAACACTTGGGAGCTAAAAACCGGACTCATCCAGATGGTGCAGAATAATCAGTTCTCAGGAAGGATTAATGAAGACCCTCATCAGCACCTAAAGCGGTTTGTCCAGATGTGCAACACAGTAAAGACTAACGGTGTCCCTCCAGAATCCTACTATCTTAGGCTGTTTCTGTTCTCCTTGTCTGACAAGGCTAGTAGGTGGCTCGACAGTCATGCAGGAGGGACTTTCACCACATGGAATAAGCTGGCCGAAGCCTTTCTCCAGCAGTACTTCCCACCATCGAAGACAGCTCATTTCAGGAACAAAATCATATCATTCCACTCTATTGATGGCGAGACTGTGTACGACGCTTGGGAGAGGTACAAGGAGCTAACAAGGATGTGCCCGCACCACAACCTAGAGGAATGGCAGATTATTGACACCTTTTATCAGGGAATTGATCAGGGGATGCGTACATTGATCAATCAAGTAGCAGGTGGGGGACTAAACCAAGTCCCGCTAGAAGACACCTATGAGATTATAGAGAGGGCAGCTCAAGACTACCACCTCTGGACGAGTGATCGAGGTAACCCTAGAGACAGGAAGGGCGTGCAGGATTTATGCCAAGCTGAGAGCACTAATGACATCGCTCGGTTAGCTGATACAATGAAGATACTTGCCACCGAGATCCAGAGCATGAAGCTAGCAAACAGCATGAAGTCCTCAGACGTCGCTCACGTTGGCGTATATTGTCAGATTTGCGGCTCCCCTTCTCACTACGCAGATGGCTGTCCAGTAATCGGATCAGATAATCAAGGTAGAAACCAGGAGGATGCTAATTATGTTGGGTAGAATAATCAAGGGATTGGTTTCGGCTACGGTTCAGCAACTAATAGGTGGGAAAACCAGAACAGGAACAATCCTAACCTCTCCTATAAGCCACAGAATCAGGCGGCACCGGGATTCCCTTACAGGCAGCAACAAGACAATGCTCCCTACCAGCCAAGGAATCATTACAACAATCAGACCCAACAGCAGCAAAATCAGAATTCTGGGAGCTATAATAATCGAGATCATCCACAGCGAGATCCGAATTCAGAATCGACGTCAAACATGGAAGCCATGCTAGCCAGCTTCATTGCCGAACAGCGAAACACGTCTGCTGATCAACACAGAATGTTCGAGGAACAGCGAAAGGCATCCGAGCAAACCGCCACTGAGGTAAGAAACCTACAAAAGACGGTCGAGAGGTGGTAGTCTTGAGGTGGCTCAGCAGGCAAATTCAGCACCGAGAGAGCTTGGGAAACTCCCTTCAAAACCAGAGCACCATCACAGGGAATCCGTGAATGCCATCACTCTCCGAGGAGGAAAACATATTGAAATGGTGCCAGCTCAAGCCACTCGTACTCCAGCTGCAAAATCAGCACTTGATTCTACGCCTGCCGAAGGGGAAACGTCGAAGGAAGCTGAAAACCGAGCTAAAAATTATGCGCCAACTGTTGAACCAGCTCCCTATATGCCACCGGTCCCATTCCCTCAGCGACTCAAGGGTGCAAGAAGAGATAAAGAATTCATGCAGTTCGTCGATAAAGTTCGTACTCTCTACATCACGATGCCCTTCACCGATGCAATCACGCAAATCCCAACTTATGCCCAATTCATGAAGGAGATTATGAGTGGGAAAAGAAAGATTGACGGGACCGAGGATGTGGCCCTGAGCGAGGAATGTAGTGCAGCCACACACCAGCCCATGCCACCCAAACTTCAAGACTCAGGGAGTTTTTATATCCCTTGTGATATTGGTGGTATTATTGTTCGTCGTGCTCTGTGTGATCTAGGTGCTAGTGTGTCTATCATGCCATATTCTATGTATGCTAAACTGAAATTGGGTGATCTATGTCCTACTAATGTTACTATCCGACTGGCGGATCGTTCTTGTAGACTCCCGAGAGGGATTCTGAAGGATGTTCCAGTCAAGGTGAAGAACCTGTATTTTCCTGCTGATTTCATAGTGTTGGACATCTCTGAGGACGTAGATATCCCAATTATTCTTGGTAGACCATTTCTATACACAGCTAAGGCAGTCATTGACATGGATAGAGGGTCCTTAGCTTTGCGAATAGGGAAACAGAGAGTCGTTTTTGATTTACCTGACATGTCTAAGAATCTTAGTCTATTTGCCGACTGTGATAAACTGGACTGTACTGATGTTGATGATCCTATTTCGCTAACCTCTATCGAGCCTTGCAGAGTTTTACAGGGCTGCCCCATCCCAATGAACATTTGTGCAGTGAGCACAGAGGGAGTAGCTGATGCTGAACAGACTATCGTTTCAGGTACGGAACCTTGCGAGGGAGAGCCGCAACCGCTATATGCACATGGCATGGGTGAACTTCTTGACCCGGGTGATGTCTTTAAGGAGAGGAAGAAGGCCTATTATGATAAGCGAAAGGTGCGCACAAAATTCAGAAGAGGCAAGCGGATTCTTCTCTACAAATCACGCCTTAAATTATTCCCTGAGAAGCTGCGCACCGAGTGGAGTGGTACCTACACAATGGCAAGATCATATTTAGATGACCGCGTAAAGCTTGGTACCAAAGGAGGGAAGTCAGTGGCGGTCGACAGGCTACGCCTTAATCATTTTCACACCCTAAAGCACCGGGAGCCACCTGACGACATTGATGATGACATGCTTCTCGGGAAGGGATCTCAGCAAGGGACTTCCCGAGAATGCTCCTAGCCCTACCTCCTTACCTGTGTCTCGCCAAGACGTTAAACTAGGTCTCTTCGGGGAGTAACCCGCGCTGTAAGTTTTCTTTCACTGCTTTTGCATTGTATGTTATGTGTGTGACCATTGCAGGACTATTCAAAAAGATCTTCATCGCCGAAGGCGATCGCGAAACAGGGTTTGAAAAGTCAGGTTTTATCTGGTCCACCCGTTCAGCCCGTGACCAAAGGACTCGTCACGGGCGTTACGGGCTTTCGTGCCAAGTCAGAAGGTTTACTTATTTTGGTAGCCCGTTCAGCCCGTTACCAAAGGCTCGTCACGGGTGTCACGGGCACTTGCCACTTATATCAGTTCGGGGAGAGAGAAAAAAATAAAAAAAATTCGAAGTGTTTTCTCCCGACTTGAATCCGAAATCGACGATCACCGTTCGTGTCATTATTCACTGCTTTCTTCTTATTCGATGTTTGAGTTATTCCATTATTGTTGTTCATCTTTACTCACATCGTTCATTTTTCTATTCATCTCGCGATTATCGATGCTAACTTATACCTTGTGCAGCTCTATATTTTTATTCTCACTCTACCAGCTCACAGGTCGTATCTCACTCACCAGTCATCGTTTAATCTCTCTGACTTTCGCGCCACCACGCACGAGTGAAGTTCCTATGCACTTTCTCACTATCTTATTTTATATATTTTTTCGCTTAGGGACTAAGCTCGATTTTAAGTGTGGAGTGGGTAGCGCATAGTCACATGCATTGTATATCATATTCACTAATTGTACATGCTCAACTGTCCATGTATTGCGATTGAAATCCTCATTTTCTACGATACTCCTTGACTGATTGACATTCTTTTGGATTCAAAATCTAGGACTTGAAATAGTTTTACTCGTACGTGCGTTCTCTTGAGTCAGTATCATTGCTAACCCTCGCCTATCACATGTTCTACGTATTTCTTGAAGCATGTTTAAGACTTGATACTAGTAGGCACCGTTTCAAAATTTTCAAAAGCTTAAAATTGCATATCTTTTTCTTGGTGACCTTAGTACTAGTATATGATTCTCTACCCTTGTCGTGATTTGCATGCACCCGCCTTTATTCATACACTATGTCGAGTTTTAAGTGTGGAGTTAGACAATTGACCTTCAAGTTTTCCCCTCAAAAGCAAAGTTCTAAAATTCTGGAAAATGGGTGCAACATTGGCCCCGAGCATAGTTGTTTATGAAAGATAAAGTCAGTTTGAAAAAAAAATTTCAGAAATATATATATGCTTTTGTTGATTCTGCGAAAGCAGAAAATACCAAGGACCCGATGAGAAAAGTCACCCCTGGTATCTGGAAAACACTCTTGAAACAATTTCTGCTCCCTTCTGCTTGGCGTAGTGTAAATCCACCTTTTCACTGCGTGCAAATCATAGCATATCTTGAGAATTCATATACTATAGTCTAAGGGACGATCCTCGTGCTTGCACTGAAATTTCCTATGCAATTTTTCGTTCTATTTTTCAGAAAAATTATTAAGCCAGGCTCCTCTTCTCTTACGGTTCATTGCCTAGTCCTTGGCACTTGAGAATGAGCTTTGCGCCAAGAGCCCGTGGACTATCCCTAGATAGCATAGGGGAATGGCGAGCATGTTTTGTGCAACTCTTCATACTTATCCCGTTGCTATAGAACTATTTAGAACTTGTGATGAGGCGTTTGTTAGTCGTGTGTACTGACCGTTTGAATGCACAACTCGTTTAATCTATGATTGTCTGAAACTTTGATGAAGATGTTTGTCTTGAAGTTGAGGTAACACGATGAATCCGAAGTATGACATGACTTTACTATGACTTGTTGAGCACCATTTCATGCATACATGCTAGTTAGTTGTACAGGGGATTTGTAGGTAGTCCCATTCCTGAAAACCTTCACGAGACTATACGCGTCCTACTAGGGCAGCCTATAGGTTTAAAGGCTTGATGCATACGCTAAATGCATTCGCGTCCTCTACGACAGTGAGTTATCTTTTTATTTCTGTTCTATGTAGGATTGATCACATGTCACTTGAGTAGGTAGTTCAAACCCTCTAAGTCTGGTTGAGCCCCATGTTGACTTGCATTTTTCTGCCTCTTGTTCTAACTTTGTTCGGGACGAACAAATCCTAAGTGTGGAGTGTTTTGATCGGTCAAGTTCTTGACCCATTATTCACCTCATTCGATGATGGATTAGGTTTGTTTTCCGAACACTTTGTTATCATTTAATCTCTTTTCCTAGTGTTTCAGGTTCGAATTACACGATGACTCGATATGGGCCTGAATGCACGAAAAGATGAAGAAAATCAGTCAAAATTCAGCATAAGGGCCACAGGCCCGTGACGAACCTCTCAGTCACGGGCGTTACGGGCAGATCGAGCAAGCTCAGGAGATGCTGAAATCAAAGTCCATCAACCGCCCGTGACGAACCTCCTGGTCACGGGCGTTACGGGCAGCTCGAGCAAACTCAGGAGAGGCGAGGATTTTGGCCGCCCGTGACGAGACGATTTGGCCCGTGACGAAGCCGGGTCACGGGACCGTCAATAAATCTTGACTGATTTCCAAATTCGACTTTTGGGCTTATTTTGGAAATACTGAGTACTTTTCTATAAATAGAGGGCTCGACCAGATCTAAAAGTGTGCTTTTTTTAAGAGAAGAAACCCTAACTTGGGAGAGAAGACAGAATTCATCGTGAGGATTAACGAGCTTCATCGTTTACGGTTTACTCGTCCCTTACTTTCATTATACACTATTTTAGGTTTAATTACCATGAACAGTGAGTAGTCCTCTTTATTCCGGGATCCTACGGATCCCGTGCTATGTAACCCTAACTCTTCATGTGATCAATTAAAGTTTATGTTAATGCAATTCGATTATTCAATTTCAATGTGTGCTTAATATTATCGTTCTATGCATGTATTTACATCAAAGGGTATGTTTGCATCGGTAGAACGTATTTAGGTTACATGCCGAAAGGTGGATGGGCCCTAGGGATTAACCAGAATGCATGAAATTGATATTAGGTCATGTTACATGATTTGATAGGAAAACCATTATTTTAATAAATCAAAATCGTTGATAATCCGTGGATGGGCGGCGTTCAACGATGGAGATTGATCTAGACAATGATCCGTGGATGGGCGGCTTGTCTAGTGTTATTTCGGTTTTATTCCATATTCGATAGCATAAATATTTAACTTGCCATGATTGCATGATTAGTGGGTTAGCACGGGTGAAGTAGGATTCTGGGATTCTCCCTCTGAATAAATACACAACATTTATTTTCCGCAATTTAAATTCTGCAATTTACAAACAACAAAAACCTCTTTTCAATCGGAATAGCTAAATAGGTCACTTGTTAACTAGTACTCGCACGCATTGCTCCTAGGATCGACCCTTGGCTTACCAAGGATTATAAATTTTGTTTGACTGCAATTTGACCTCTAAAACTAATACTTTGACAACTATAAAGGGTTAAAAATACGCCTGTCAAGTCCAGTACATCACAGTCAACTAACAGACTAGGACTCTTAGACATGTCGGGTAAATTAAAAACAATTCTTTCACTACCTACTCGCAAGGCTAAGGAACCTCTATCCATGTCAATGACTGCCTTGGCCGTGTAAAGAAATGGCCTACCAAGAATAATTGGGATAACTATGTCCTCAGAGATGTCCAGCACTATAAAATCAACTAGAATGTAAATGTGCTTCACCTTGACGGGTACATCCTTTAGAATCCCTCTCGGGAGTCTACAAGAACGATCCGCATGGTGAATAGTGACATTGGCAGGACAAAGATCACCCAAATTCAATTTAGCATAAAAAGAATATGGCATGATAAACACACTAGCACCTAGATCACATAAAGCACGATAAACAGTAATACCACCAATATCACAAGGGATAGAAAAACTCCCTGAGTCTTTAAGTTTGGGCGGCATGGGCTGGTGCATGGCAGCACTGTACTCCTCGCTCAGGGCCTTAGTCTCGGTCTCGTCAATTTTTCTTTTCCCAGTCAGAATCTCCTTCATAAATTTGGCAAAAGTAGGAATCTGAGTGATTGCTTCAGTGAGTGGCAGCGTGATGTATAGAGTGCGAATCTTATCCACAAACTGCTTGAATTCTTTATCCCTCCTTGCACCCACAAGCCGCTGAGGGAATGGAACTGGAGGTCTATAAGGAGCTGGCTCCACTGTCTGCGCAGAATTTTTAGCTCGGTTTTCAGCTTCCTCTAACTTTTCCTCTTCTGCAGGTGTGGGACCATGTACTGATTTTGTAGCTGGAGATCGAGTGGCTTGAGATGGCACCATTTCAATATGTTTTCCTCCTCGGAGCGTGATGGCATTCACTGATTCCCTAAGATTCGGATCTGGTTTTGATGGGAGTTTCCCATGCTTCCTGCTTGCCGAGCTTGCTTGCTGAGCTATCTGATTTTCCAACATTCTGCCATGAATAGCGAGTTGCTCTACAGTCCTTCGCAGGTCTCTTACCTCGCTGGCAGTTTGCTCAGATGCCTTTCGCTGATCCTCAGACGGTCTTCACTGATCATTAGATGTCTTTTGTTGTTTGGCTATGAAGCTACCTAGCATGGCTTCTATGTTTGATGTCGACCCAGAGTTCTGAGCTTGTTGTGGCTGAGTTGGATTGTTATAGCTTCCTGAATTCTGATTTTGTTGTTGTTGAGCTTGGTTATTGTACTGATTCCTCGGTTGGTAGGGAGCATTGTCTTGCTGCTGTCTGTAAGGGAATCCTGGTGCTACCTGATTCTGTGGCTTATAAAAGAGGTTAGGATTGTTCCTGTTCTGGTTGTCCCACCTATTCATGCCCGAACTGGAGGAGAAACCGTTTCCTTGATTGTATTGCCCTACATAATTGACATCTTCCTGGTTTCCGTCGTTATTATCTTGTCCCATCACCAGACAGCTATCTGCGAAATGAGGAGTCTCTCTTCAGATTTTTGATTTCAGCTGCTAGCATCTTCACTGTGTTGGTTAGCTCGGCTATATCATTGGTGCTATCAGCGAGGTAGAGATCTTGCACACCCTTCCTGTCCCTAGGATTACCTCGATCACTCGTCCAGAGGTGGTAATCTTGAGCTGCTTTCTCTATGATATCATAGGTCTCTTCCAGTGGAACTCCATTAAGTCCTCCACCAGCTGATTGATTTATCAAGGTACGCATCCCCTGGTTGATTCCCTGATAAAAAGTGTCTACGATCTACCATAACTCTAGGTTGTGGTGAGGGCACAGCCTCATCAGTTCTTTGTACCTCTCCCAAGCCTCGTAGAGAGTCTCACCATCCGTAGAGTGGAACGAGATGATCTTGTTCCTGAAATGTGCTGTCTTTGATGGTGGGAAGTACTATTGTAGAAAAGCTTCAGCCAATTTATCTCATGTAGTGAAGTTGCCATCTGCATGACTGTCTAGCCACCTACTGGCCTTGTCAGAGAGTGAGAATGGGAATAGCCTCAGGTAGGAAGACTCTAGAGGAACACCATTAGTCTTCACCGTGTTGCACATCAAAACAAAACACTTAAGGTACTGGTGAGGGTCTTCATTCATCCTCCCCGAAAACTGATTATTTTGCACCATCTGAATGAGTCCCATTTTGCGTTCCCAGGTGTTGTTGGCTATACCAGGTGATGCAATAGCAAATTGGAATCCTGAGATTCGTGGAGCAGTGTAGTCTCCAAGAGTCCTGTGCACTGGCTGCTGCGCGGGATGCTGTTAGTCATCTTCAACCAGCTCATTCAGCAATGTTGGATTTTGATTCATATTAAGTGCTGCGAATCCGTCATTCTGTGCCCGGAGTTGTCGAGCTTCGTTGTGGACTTGGTGAAGAATTCTTCGTTGGTCCGGTGAGTCCTCGTCTGATGCCTGAACCTTCTTCTTCTGCCTGGGTGTTTTTATTGGCATGTACTAAATAGTACCAGCAAAAAGACAAGGGAAGAGTGAATGTAGCAAGAAAAAGCAGTCAGAGATGAGCAACGAAAAAGAAAAGGGAATAGTCTAAACTACACACGTTAAATCTAATATCACACTAAACGATGTTCCCCGGCAATGGCGCCATTTTGACAAGCATATTTTTAACCCTTTATAGTGTCAAGTTATGAGTTTTAGGGGTCTAGTTGCAGTCAAACAAAATTTATAACCTTGGTAAGCCAAGGGTCGATCCAAGGAACAACGTGTGTGAATACTAGCTAACAAGTGACCTATTTAGCTATTTTGATTAACAGTGAAAGGTTTTGGTGTGATGAAAATAGCATAAATTAAATGCAGAAAAATAAAGGTTTGAACTTGATCAGAGAAAGAATTCCAGAATCATACTTCACTCATGCCAACCCTACTAATCATGCGATCATGTCATGTAAATTATTCATGCTATCGAATATGGAAATAAACCGAAATAACACTAGACAAGCCGCCCATCCACGGATCATTGTCTAGACAAATCTCAATCGTTGAACGCCGCCCATCCACGGATTATCAACGATCTCGATTATTAAACTTAGGGTTTTTTAGACAAAAGTCGACTGTCCTATTAATTCATGTACTACCATTGTAGCTACCATGACCTATCATCAATTTCATGCAATCCGGTTAATACCTAGGACCCATCCATCTTTCGGCAATTAACCTAAATACGTTCTAGCATGCAAACATCACATTCAATGTAAAACTTGCAAGAACGATAAAATTAAGCACAATAAAAATAAAAATGTTTAATTGATCACATGAAGAGTTGGGTACATAGCACGAGATCCGTAGGATCCCAGAATAAGAAGACTACTCACTATTCATGATAAGTTAACCACAAATAGTGTATGAATAGAAATTAAGGACGAGATAACCGTAGTGACGATGAAGCTCGTTAAATCCTCAATCTCTCGCGATGTTCTATCTTCTATCTCAAGTTAGGGTTCTTCGATCTTAATTTAAGCGTCCTTAAAACACTCTGGTCGTTTCTCTTTTATAGCACAGAAATCGATCAATTCCCAAAAAAGCCCAGAAACTTCCAAAAATCATTTTTAGAAATTGTCTCCGACGGGGCTGTGACACCCGTGACATTCAAGTGTGTCACGGCTGTCACGGACTAAGCAAAAGTGCACTGGGAGATAAGGGGGCCGTGACACCCGTGACGTTGTGTTTTGTCACGGCTGTCACGGCCATGCAAAACGGCAGAGACTTCGGGCGAATTTTTCATAGTCTTAACTTCCGAATTTGATCTTGACGTAAACTACAAAGTTGTAGCCCTTTGACTTAGCTTTCCAACAAGCTTTGAATCAATCAAATTGGACACCATATGCGATCTGTACGTGCAAAATAAGTCGGAAAGGTCAATCTGCCATCTTTTTACCTAAATCTCTTCTAAATGCTTTGTTTTGCTTCAGATCAATCCAAAAGTCTTAAATATGTGATATTTAACCTGAAACACTAGAAAAGAGATCAAATGACAATAAAATGTCAGGAAAACAAACGTAATCCATCATCGAATGAAGTGAATAATAGGTCAAGAATTCGACCGATCAATGTCTATCATTGTATTTCCCTGGGTCGTCTGAGAATGCTTCCAACAAAAAAACAACTTGGATAACAATTGAATCACGAAGTCGCTTCGCTTTCCTAATTCAATATTTCACCCAGACAGGGGTTTTCTGAAATACTTGAATTGAGATAATACAAGAACGCTTGTACAGGAATAATGAAACGGTGAGTTGATAAAACAATCGAACGAAATCGATCACAAATTGAAGGAGCTTTCATAAATCCGATCCAGAATAGTTTTTTGCTTCTGTCTCATTTTCTTTTCATCAAACACGATACCCAGATAATGTCCATTTGAATCAACGGTTTTCGATCGTAGAATATGCTCAAATGAGTCCAACACAACTTTTCCTTCACACCTCTACTATGCTTGAAATTCAGATGCAAGCTAAGTATGGGGTAATTCATGGCTTATTACACAAGAAAAAATCTCTTCTCCTGTTAAAGAAATGGGGGCATCACATGATTTCACTTCCCCATTAAACTTAGAGGCCGCATACCTCCACGGATGCTCTCTATCAAGCCACCTGCAGTGGCCTTGGTAGGACATTCTCCCAGCTAAATATTGAGCATCAATGTCATCTAAACACATAGGACAAGCTTTGTATCCTTTACACTTTTGGCCTCCCAACATTTCCAAACCCGAAAAATCATTGATTGTCCAGAGAACTGCAGCTTTCATGTTGAATGACGATCCAACATGTCAATCATACGTGACTAATCCGATTTCCCACAACACAGTTAATTCATCTATCAAAGGTTACATGAATACATTCAAGCACTTTCTCGGAGATTTGAGACCCGAAATCAACATGGCAAGAATTGAATTCTTTCTTCATGCACAAAGAAGGTGGCAAATTATAAGGCATCACTACAATTGGCCAAGTGATATGAGAAATAGCACCGTCTCCAAAGGGATTAAAACCATCTGTAATCCGAGCCGAACATTTCTATTGTCTCTTAAAAAATTAGGGAACTATTTATCGAAGTCATGCCAAGCTTCACTATCTGTTGGATATCTAATGAGACCTTCCTCCACCTTTCCTTCTCCGTTCCACCTCATCTCCTTAGCTATATGAGGTGACATATAAAGTCGTTGTGACCTCGGAGTGATGGGAAAGTACCGTACCACTTTTTGGGAATTTTGCTATCACCATCATGGTGTACGTATCTTGGCTCGTCACACACTGGACAATGTTCAAGGTCCTTGTGTTGTTTACAGTATAGAATACAACCATATTCACATGCGTGAATGATCACATATCACATTCCCATATTCTTTAATAGTCTCTTAACTTCACGATCGAACCACGATAATTGTTTCTGCTCGGAAGGAATTGTTTAGTGAGCTTCAAATGATCGTTAAAGCTTTTCTCGGACCATCCATTATCGACTTTAACTCTCATTGCCCTTAAAATGGTGTCCAGAACAGTGTTATCACTCACCACATATATAGGAGCTTGTGCTTCTCCGCTAGGAGTCTTTGATACTTATCATATGCATCCTTGCCAAAAGAATCATTTTCAATGCCCCCATGTGGATCTCAAAGAGGGAAAGTGTCGTTAAGAATATCGATTACAGGATTGAAATAATAATCATCGCCTTCAACCATCCTACTACTACTCTTTTCAGAGACATATTATCGGCGTTGAGTGCATAATGATGATGAAGCCTGATGAGTCATATTTATACGACTCGTCGAGTCAACTAATCCCATCTATTTCGACACTTTTATATGCGAACAGTTACCTTTTAGTATGGTTTTGCATTTCAGGTGTTTCGGAAGCTCTAGGAGGAAACGTGCATAAAAGACGGCATTTTATGCAGAAAACATCACAATGGCAGATCAGACCTTTGGACATTCGGCGGAGCGCTGGGAATGGACCGTTGATCAGAAAAATACGAGCTACATGGCGTTGCGTAGCTGACTCAATTCCCTACAACTCTCTAGTTCACACCGAGAGCATTCGAAGTGATTTGGAAGGTCAAATCGAGAGCCGAATTCAAACCAGATGCGCAGAATGGATGAACAGTCTCCGAGAGGATCGCGGACACTGTTCATACCCCCGGACGATAATATGAACATTACCCGCGGCGCTAAAATGTGCATGGTCCGCGGAGATGACGTCAGCGACGCGTTTTGATGACGTCAGCAAGTCCGAGAATTGGAAATTTCAGCCCAAAACAGACTTGGAAACCCTATGTCTTGCTATAAATAAGATATTTTGGGTTAGGGTTTTCATCATCCATCATTCGAGACGGCTCTGGAGGAGAAGATGAATCTTTTGACGAGAGAAGCGATTTTTCTACTTTTCATCATGCATTGTGTTTCAATCATGTGTAGCTAAATTTCTCTATTCGGTTTAGGGTTTAGTATATTGTGACGATGTTTTGAGACTCTTTTCACTTAATGCTATTTTATGTTCTACTAGTTCTTGTGCATATTTATCCCGGACTGAATTGTGAAGCTAAGTGGAGACTTGCAATGGTAAAGCTTAGCCGAGCAATTCAACCCCTTATTTTGCTGCTTGTTTGATACTGAAACGTTAGGACAAGTAGTTGCACTTAATCTAGCATAACCTGAAACGGAGTGTTAGGTTTACTAGAACTAGAAGTCTATAACCTGAAACGGAGTAGATTGTGGTGTAAGTGCTTGAAACGGACTTACTTTAGGTTATAACCTGAAATGGAGTAACCACACTTAAGAACATCAGATCAGATTATTAGAAGTCGATGATAAACTAAGTCACAGTAGAAAAGCCCTAGACCGAATGTTTTCTCATATTGAATCACAACCTTTTCTTTATTTGCGCCTTTAACAATCTGCTCACCCCCAATTGTCTTTCTTTTCAGCCACAGAACAACAAGTAACCTCACCAGCTCCCTTGGGTTTGACCCTTGCTTGCCACTACACTAGTTTCTCGCAAGGAAAATATAAATTTAAATTTGCAGGTCAAACGACGCCTGTCAATTTTTGGCGTCGTTGCCGGTGAGCTGCGCTTCGGTGAAGTTGTTCTTTCCGTTTTCTTTATTTTTTTCTTCTGTTTTTTCTTTTTTGTTTTGTTTTATGGTTCGCTATGTCTTCTTATTATAGTAGAGAACCTTGGAACGATGAAGACAATGAGAACGATGGATGCGAGGGCAGCAAGGTTGCGTTTTGGATGATGCGGCATCTTCCCCAATTTGGAGGTGCCATCGGAGAAGACCCCGTGAGACATGTGCAAACGTTTCACTCCATCTGCGGCCGCATCAAGCCTAAAGACGAGTCATTAGAGAGGTTTAAGCTAATATATTTTAAGTTTTCTTTAACTGACTCCGCAATATCTTGGTATTATTCATCAGGTGCAGAATATGAAAGCAATTATTTGGATCTGCGAGCCCAATTTCTAAAGGAGTTTTCTCCGCCATCCCTTCGATTTGAAGTCTGCGAGAAACTTCGTACCCTTGGGCAATTCCAGGGCGAAACCTTCTATGAGTACTATGTGCGCTTCGATACCCTTCAGGGAAGCCGTACACACCATGGATTCAAAGATTTATTTCTTCTTCAGAGATTTCTTGAGGGGATGATGCCACTTGAGCGTAATATGCTTGATGCTGCAGCAGGAGGGTCGGTAATGGATTTAAACATGTATGATCTCTGGGACCTGATAGACGATATGGCAGAGAGATCAAGACCAAGACGAGGTCTGATGCAGAAAACGGATGATAAGGCGCAGACGGTGGAAGCTGATTCAGTACAGATCGTGCCCGACATCATATGCAACACCTCCATCACCACCATAATGTCGCAGATAGTGCCTAATCTGGAAGAGAACATCAGCACATTGGCCATGATAGACGAACCAGAGGCAGAAAACAGAGAAGATGTGGCGAACTCAGAGGGGATCGCGGATGATGTGCAGATTAACGTCATCCGCGGACAGATAAACTGCTCCGTACCCGCGGAGATAAGCTACAAAGAATCCGCGGAGGACCAGACAGCCGCGGACGAAGAAGACTTTGGCCGTCCGTGGATGGAACACTTAAAGTGTTCTTCACCCGCGATACACACTGATGCACAATCACGAACTGACCCTTTTCCCTCGTTTTCTGTGCAGGTGATAGCTCATAAAGAGAAGATGATCTACCAGAATGAGCTAGGTGGCGAGTTGGAGGCGAGGCATGAGCAGAATAACCTAACGATGGAGCGCCCAGTTGCAGCGAGTCGAGCAGCACCCCCCGAAAAGTGTAAGGACCCAGGTTCTTTCACATTCACTCGTGATATCGACTCGTATGTTTTGCAGATGGTAGATGCTAGAGATGACGATCCTCCAGCCCCTATTTTGGGATGACCATTCCTCACTGCCACAAAGACGAAGATTGACATGGGAACATGCTTGATGTCGCTTGTGTTTGATGGCAAGGTATTGAACTTCCAAATTGACGAAGATGCCAAACATTCATACATAAAGAAGCAACCAAGACATGGCATGTTTGAATGGAAACCAGGATGGGGAAACACTAGAGCACGACTCGATGGACCAGTAGCTATGATCAATGTGTCCTCGCAGACTGAGGAGGATGTGAAGGTGAACCCGCCTGATCGATTGAGAGCAGATCCGAGCACACCACTACATGAGGATTTCGGGCAGATTGAAGGAGTAGCTAAGGCAAAATTTGACCTCACACGTCCATGGGATCCTAACTTGTGATCTCTAAAGAGGTAACGTCGAGCCAACGACATAAAACAAAGGCGCTCGCAGGGAGGCAGCCCGGCAAATTTTTGAGTTTTGAGTTTTTATTTTTCATTTTATGTTTGTTTGAGTCTTTATTTGTGTTGTCACATTGCCTCTGGGAAAGAAATTTATTTTGTGCAGGAAGTTGGTGTTCTTCGCAGACCAGGTCGCGAGTGGTGAACAGATTACAGTCCGCGGATGAAGAATAGATTACGGTTGACCGAGGAACTTAAACTGGTCGTGACCCGCGGAGTGCGTTGACTCGAACCCGGACCCATTCAGATTCAGACTAGGGGAGTCCTGCTATTCTCTATTTCTTTTTATTTCTTTCCCTTTTTGTTGTGTCTGCATTTGTTTGTTTGTCTTTGAACTAAAGTCGTGCCGTGAGGACACGGCTTGGTTCAAAAGTGTGGGGTGGGAGAGTCAGTTGTGTCATCACGTTTATTTTCCTTGCATATGCACTGTGTCAGCACGTTTCATTTTAAAAAAAATTGAAAGTATGAAATTTCTCTCTATTTCCTGGATATGCGGTATTGAATTTTGATGATGTGAAATAGATGAGCTGATTAGATGCATTTCTCTTGCGAAATTTGAATTATGTGACTACATGTGAATTTAACCCAGTACGTGTCCTTCTGAGTTGAGATAAATAGGGATGTGGAGTTTATAGAAATGTCCTAGAGAGACTTGACGAAGCATTCAAAGGACCGGATTCGAACTATATGGTTATATGGATTTCGTGGAGGCTAGCACTTCGAGACGACATGGTTCAGAGTTGCTCCGCCACTGCAGCGTTTATGTAGGAAGGCGGGACGGAGACGTAACAAACCGTCCAATCTCTAGTCCGAAGTAACTGGGAAAATAGGTGGTGGGCCCCACCTTGACTCGCGTCAAAAAGGTCGAGGATAAGAAAGAGCGGGGAGGTATTTCCATATGCTTGAGGGCGATGATTGGACCTCCTTCAAAAGAAAAGAAGAAATGACAAGCTGTTCACAATAAGGGAGCAAAGCTCAAGAAAAAAATCAGCCAAATTGTGAAAGTTCTACACTCAACAAAAGTGAAGTATAAATTGTTACATCAAGAGCCAAAGGCCAAGAAAATCACTACAAAATCTGTCCAACAAAAAGAAGAGGAGGAAGAGGAAAAGCTCAGAAAACCTTGAAGCTCGAATGAATCACGTGCAAGAAAAAGCAATGAAGTATAACCATATAGTTAGAATTCGGGACAGAGAGTGCAGATCATGGGTCTAAAGAGGACTATCTCCCACTCATCCGAATTGATTTGGATTTCAGCTCTAAGGTAACACGTATCAAGTTAATTCCATGTTAAGCATGATGATTTTAGTAGCGATTGAGTTATGCATAGAAAAGTGAGTCTAGACTAGCAACTCATATTCATGTAGCATTATTCAGGACGTCGAAGAAATTGTGGTATTGCATTTATTTTCCTTCTATGACTTAGTTCTTGTTCGGGACGAACAAGTTTAAGTGTGGGGTGGTTTGATGAGTCATATTTATACGACTCGTCGAGTCAACTGATCCCATCTATTTCGACACTTTTATATGTGAACGTTACCTTTTTGTATGGTTTTGCATTTCAAGTGTTTCGGAAGCTCTAGGAGGAAACGTGCATAAAAGACGGCATTTTATGCCGAAAACATCACAATGGCAGATAAGACCATTGGACGTTCGGGGGAGCGCTGGGAATGGACCGTTGATTAGAAAAATACGACCTACATGGCGTTGCGTAGCTGACTCAATTCCCTACAACTCTCTAGTTCACACCGAGAGCATTCGAGGTCATTTGGAAGGTCAAATCGAGAGCTGAAGTCAAACAGATGCGCAGAATGGATGAACAGTCTCCAGAGGATCGCGGACACTGTTCACTTTATGAACAGTACCCGCGGACGATAATATGAACATTACCCGCGGCGCTAAAATGTGCATGGTCCGCGGAGATGACGTCAGCGACGCGTTTTGATGACATCAGCGAGTCCGAGAATTGGAAATTTCAGCCCAAAACAGACTTGGAAACCCTATGTCTTGCTATAAATAAGATATTTTGGGTTAGGGTTTTCATCATCCATCATTCGAGACGGCTCTGGAGGAGAAGAAGAATCTTTTGACGAGAGAAGCGATTTTTCTACTTTTCATCATGCATTGTGTTTCAATCATGTGTAGCTAAATTTCTCTATTCGGTTTAGGGTTTAGTATATTGTGACGATGTTTTGAGACTCTTTTCACTTAATGTTATTTTATGTTCTACTAGTTCTTGTGCATATTTATCCTGGACTGAATTGTGAAGCTAAGTGGAGACTTGCAATGGTAAAGCTTAGCCGAGTAATTCAGCCCCTTATTTTGCTGCTTGTTTGATACTGAAACGTTAGGACAAGTAGTTGCACTTAATTTAGCATAACCTGAAACGGAGTGTTAGGTTTAATAGAACTAGAAGTCTATAACCTGAAACGGAGTAGATTGTGGTGTAAGTGCTTGAAACAGCCTTACTTTAGGTTATAACCTGAAACGGAGTAACCACACTTAAGAACATCAGATCAGATTATTAGAAGTCGATGATAAACTAAGTCACAGTAGAAAAGCCCTAGACCGAATGTTTTCTCATATTGAATCACTACATTTTCTTTATTCGCACCTTTAACAATCTGCTCACCCCCAATTGTCTTTCTTTTCAGCCACAGAACAACAAGTAACCTCACTAGCTCCCTTGGGTTCGACCCTTGCTTGCCACTACACTAGTTTCTCGCAAGGAAAATATAAATATAAATTTGCAGGTCAAACGACGCCTGTCAAAGCCTCTTGCGTTTCGTCTCCGTTGGAGGTCCAAGATATGTACTCTCGCATTATACCACTTCGAAATAAATGAACTTGGAATTCATTCAATGATAACTTCTCATGGTGCAACCGACAACGCCTACATGGACACGGATGAGTAGTTGTCCAAGGTTTTTTTTTGCTTTACAAACTCTATGAAGGCCATAATCCCTTCGGAAAACCGCGAATCACATTTGTCCCACAAATGCATCTAACTCTTATCCATGCTTTCCTATCTATAAATGGAGCAAATGTTGTATAAATAATTAATTTAGCCAAAGACCAATCAAAACATAAACAATTTATGAACAAACAGCCACAAAAAACCCCCAAACAAATCATAAAATCCGAGCTTTGCTGCTGCTATATGCAATCCCACAGCCACAAAAACCATCTTTTTATCTAAGCAAATAAGCCACACAGTCACCTTCGATCTACACACCCCATATTTAACATCTACCTAGCTAGCTCTACACATTAAATCAAAACAACCACAAAGGCCAATGATTTATGCTTCACCCAGCCAACACAGCTAGCTCAAAGCACACAAGTCTGAAAAAAGTTTCCAAACAAAATGGAACATTTTTTCAATCAAGCAAAAATAAAGTAGATTAAAGGATGATTTTTACCTTCCAAAATGTGTGGATTTGGTGAAGATATCACCAACAAATATTGGACCCAGACTGTAGCTTTTTTCTCCAATAAATGGGGTTCCAACAGTTCAAATTCAGGGGATGCAGGGGTATAATTCGATTTGCAGGCCGGGTGTACTAGGTTGTTCTGTTTTGCATTAAATATTTCACTTTTATGCGACATTGTTTGCAAAGAATATCACCCAAACATGGAATGGTAAGTCGCCATCTTAAATACGTATTCAATGTCACACAAAACGGGTGGGTGAAGGTTAGGCGCTGATGTGGAAATCATATTTTCTATATAACGGGACTTACATAGAATTGTCGTGTATTTGTATGTCGCATGAAACCTTTTAAGAGACATAAATGTATAGTCACTTAATCCGCTGTCGGATTAACCTGTTAATGGGACAGGAAAATTGTGTCGCTTACACATTATGTCACTTTAAATTTATTAACCGACATAAAATAAAGTGTTGAAAACAATTGTCGCATTAAACTCGTATTGCGACAAACATATTTTGTGAGGTTGTCTAAATTTTGAATGCAACAATCTACAAAATTTATCCCGTAGGGTGTATTCTGGTGTAGTGTATGTAATGGAGTTTTGCATTTTTTTTTTAATGGGAGAGGCCTAGATGCGAGACTGAATGCAATAATAATTTCTCTGGTGCCTAAATGTAAGGAGGTAGTGAGAGTTAAAGATTTTAGGCCTATGTGTGTATGCAATACAATTGTGAAAAGTCATCTCGAAAGTTTTGGCAAGTAGAGAAGTCAATAACTGCTTCCCAAGCCCCAAGGTAATATCTCAACCCCAAAGTGCGACTTATTATTGATAACATTCTAATAGCCCATGAAAATAGTCATTTTATTAAGACAACAGAGAATAAACGAGAGAAAATCTTTTCGCTTAAATTGGATATGAGGCTTATGAGATAGGGTAGAGTGTAATTTATACATACTTAGATTTGATCTTTTCTATTAAATGGGTTTATTTAGTTATGCAAATAGTGAAAATGGTCACTTATAAGACAAAATTCAATGTTTTGTGGACGTACATTATACCTAGTCGAGGTTTGAGACACAGAAATCCTATATCCTTTTACTTATTATTTGCACGGAATGATTGTTTAGGTATATGGATTGAAAAAGGGGAGTTCAATATTAGTGATTTTAAGATTGCTCAAGAAGCATCGAGGCAAAGAGATTAGCTTAGTGGAAGGGCGTCCTCCTGCACCCAAAGTGGTCAGGGTTCAAGTCCTCACCAGCTCAAAATGAGCAGATACTAACTTTAACCCACTAACCCCCATAAAAAAAAAGATTGCTCAAGAAGCATCGATGATTTCTCACCTATTGTTTTTTTTTTTGATAGTGTGATTCTTTTGAGAGTTAGTATGAATAACATTTATGATAAAGATAGTTTTATGGAAATATGAGAGTTTGTCGAGTGAAAAGGTGAACGTTAAAAAATCTGAAATTATTTGTAGCCTTAATGTTGAACAAGATCTTAGAATTTTCCAAAAAAAAAAAAAGATCATAGAACAGTTAGTGGCCTATTAGTATTAGGGGACGGCCGTTAATGAAGTAGCCGAACATTGTAAGTATTTGGACTAACCATTACGTGTTGGATTAAACAAAAACGAAACATGCAAGTTTATTGAGGAAAGAGTCGAAAGACTAGAAATATAAATTGCAATCCTATGCGGAGAAAGAAGTGTAAACTAAAAGTACCAGTGTTATTAAAATCGGACCGGACCAATCGATTTGACCGGTTGAATCGGGAATCGGTCACCGGATCGGTTCGGTTCTGTGATTGGATCGGAAATGCATCGACTCGGTCAAAATCGGTTAAGACCCGATCGGTTGAACCGGTTGATCCGGTGGATTGACCCGATTGACCCATTTTTTCATTAAAACGTGATTTGATCGGTTCAATCAGTTCGATTTGGTCTGAAAAAATATATATTTATTTTGAATTGGACAAGACTCGAATCTAGTCTTCTTCTATAATTATCCCCTCTTATTCCACCAAGCTAAACATGATTCTTGTTTTATTATTTGTTTCAATAATGTATAATCAATTATCAAATCTATAAAATTTATTACTTACTATCAATTTAGCTAGAATTTCAATTAGTCTTAGAAATCCCTTATTGTTGTGACTTACAAATTAAGATTAAATTGTATTATTGATTTGTACTTTATTAAATTCTAAATTTGTTATGGTATGTTATTGTAAGTAATATTTATTCAAGTCATAAATATGTTAAATTATAATATCATATATAAGTATTTTATTTTTATTAATCAATTTGTACGGGTCAAACCGGTTCGACCCGATTGAACCACTGATCCATTGACCCAGTGACTTGACCGATTCGATCACCGGTCCAGTTTTAATAACACTGAAAAGTACTATTAAGGCCATTCCTAGCTAGTTCTGTGTGACAAGCTACTTACGAGCAAGCGACACTCATTTGTGCATGAAAAAACATCTGTTATATAGTTTTAATTTTAAGTTCCAGCAGCAGCAACTTTAATTTTTTTGATAGAGCCTAGCAGCAGTTTTTGTTTTTATTAGGCCAACAAACCATTCAGGCAATAGAAAAACTTACATAATTAGACAATAAAGATAAATAAAAGCAAATGTTTCAAATTGCTTCAGATCCATTTCTCCAATCCTTCTGCATGGACCGGAAGTCTGCAGCGGCGAAAGCTTTTCGCGTAAGAAGATGAAAAATCCATTCTTGCAGGCATCATGATTATGGCAAATACCCCGACCAAGGCTAGCTCCACGGCGCCTTAACCAACCTGCATTATATGCCCATTACAAGGTCCTTGACACCTGTCTCAAGGACAACCTCCTTCAACCTCCACTTGCCAAAAAGCAAACATCGAAGGAATAAAACTAGTCGGGACGAACCTGACAAAGAGAACAAAACCACCCAAAAAGCTAAACAACCAGTCATGACAAACTTGACATACAAAGCTCCCATAAACAGAGAAACATAAACACATCCGGAAAACATACATATACACTATCGGATACCCAAAAATGACTACATGAAGCGCCACAATCAGCAAAAAGACCCCACCTTGTCTCCATAGCCAACGCCCCAACTGCCCTAACTTTCGCCGAAATCCTCCCCACCAACCACTGACACCGCTGCAGCAACAAACCCTCCCCCAACTCTACCATCCTCCCCCAAAACTCCATCCCATGTCGCAGCCGCCATTCCATGCGCACCCTCAACCACCGCCTCAAGAGCCGCTGACAGTGACAACCTTAGCAAAGAAAGGAAGATGAGACATGAATTCACAAGGGATAGAAAAGCGAGGGGAGAGGCGGAGGTGATTGTGGTTCAACTGAAACGTTATCGGCACGGTAAATTGTCAGCTTATGGGCTTATTGAACTCCTTTTAAACGCTTTGCAGCCTGATTTAGAAATGCTATAATCAAGAGGAGCGCATCCATCAAAAAAAAAAGAGGAGTGCAAATAATAATTTAACAAACTGTGCTTATCATTCCAACGTGAATCACAACAAAGCACCAGTGGTCTAGTGGTAGAATAGTACCCTGCCACGGTACAGACCCGGGTTCGATTCCCGGCTGGTGCATTATCGTGTAGATCAATGATGAAATGTGCATTGTATGTGACGTGGGTTCGTCACAGTTATCTGATTACAGATTAAGCCGGTGCATCTGAGCTCTACGTTATTTTTACTTTTTTTTATTACAAAAATTAGTAAAATAAAAACATATTCAAAGCGAAGACCCTAAAGCTGTTACATCTGTGCCGTCATCGGATCTCTGGCGTGCGTTCGGACGAACATGGTGAGTTTCGCATCCATCGTTTCCATCTTCGTTTAAAATTTGTTTTCCTCGACTTCCTGCAACGAACAAAGATAGTTGATTAAGCATCTAGATTTCATTCGCATTTGTTGGTTTCACGACTTGTGTAATCTAGGGTTTTGTTTTAGGGTTTGATTGATCTAATATCATTGGTTCCAGTTTGGCTAATTGTGACTAGAATCATGTAGCTGGAATAAAAGTTATTTTCTTTTCTGATGAATTCGTTTATTGTTTGTCTAGGGTTGCCTGATTGTATTGATTTTCGATGCTGAATAACATTTTGGTGCTTCCGTAGGGTATGAATGGAAATCGATATCATCAAAGTGATTTTCATGGCTTAGGGTGATGACAGTACTAGAAGGTTACTGATTTTTGGGGACCAACCATGTATCAAACTTTTATATACTAAAGGAATAGGTAGTGTCATTAGACGCTGCATATATCATTTGTAGTTTGCTGTACTGTATGTTTCCATGAATTCTTAGTTTTGGAGTTCAAGCAGAACTGAGACTCAGTTATCAGCTGACAGTTTTACTACTACCAGAGCTATTGTTTGAAATATATGAAGGTTGTGTTAAAGCTCTATTCTTTCTTGTGACAGCATTGCAACTAGTGTTCATCTGAGTAGCTTGTTCAGACTTCCCCATATCACTCACCATGCAAGCAGTCTTGAGCTGTTAGCTTTAGCTATTGTCTCCTCGTTCACATGTTTTTTGACATTTAGTTTGCTGTTTTGTGTTCCTACTCCTTTGTCATCTTCTTTTTTTTTTTCATATTTATACATTTATTCATCTCATACTAAGTGACTTATTGTTGCGTTGAAACTGAAGCTTGTCTAATCCTTAAATGGACTATAACGTCAATCAATGCTAAGAATTCTTTTAGCTGAATTGACAATCAGTATGCAAATTTCTTTCAGGCTACACCTTTATTTGCCGGACTTGCAGTTGCTGGTGCTGCCCTTCTTGGTAAATACGGCATTGAAGCATATCAAGCATTCAAAGCCAGACCACCAACGGCTAAACTTCGCAGGTTTTATGAAGGTGGATTCCAACCTCAAATGACAAGAAGAGAAGCTGCTCAAATTCTTGGAGTCAGGTAAGATCAAGCACATATTTTGATACACGTAGGCCTTTGACATGGAGTATGTCCTTTTTATGTATGGTGACCGAGTTATGCGGTGTTTTGTGCTGCTTTCGTTCGAGGAACCATTCATTTTTACAGTCATATGGATCTTAAGACTTTTCATTATCTGAAACTATGTGTGTCTACTGTCTAGTCGGATCTGGTATAGATCGCATTTTGAGCTAGAGCATCTTTAATGTGCTAGACTTGATAGTGAAAAGTAGCACTAACATAACATCATGGCCCCTTGAAGATGTAAATTAGTGAGATTGTTGTATCAATATCATGACCATGTGAAATGTGTTTTCTGCTTGATTTTTGTTTTCTGCTTGTATCATTGGGGGTTCTGCTCTTCACGTCAGTTCAGTTTCAGAGTTTGTCTGATTGAATAAAAAATGTGATCAACAGGGACAGTACTGCTGCAGACAAAATCAAAGAGGCACACCGAAAGGTGATGCATGCAAACCATCCGGATGCAGGCGGTAGCGATTATCTTGCATCTAAAATCAACGAAGCAAAAGATTTGTTACTGGGGAAAACCAAAGGCGGTGGCTCTGCCTTTTAAACAAACCTAACAGCATTGCCTTTACAATAGATCGAGGATCATGTCAGCATCACTATCACTTTTGTTGCAAATCTTCGTCTTAATAGTTAAACTAAAGATTCAGAGGCGTGTATGCAGTTCCGTTCTTGGGGAACGGCAATATGCTCCGTGGAGTGTGGCATATACTGTGTTATTTGTTCTTGGGAGTCTAATTATAAATGCTGCTTGCCGAACCTGAAGACTCTGTGTGTACCATGTAGGTCGGACAGTGTTTTCCTGGAATTTTATTATGTTCTACTACTCGGGATGGCACTTATTCAATGAAAAAACTGCTGCACTTTTGCTTTCGGTCCACTTATTGCTGATCCGGCATGATCATGGTCATATTTCTATTCCTGTTTCATCAGGACTTCTTATGATGTATGGTAAGCATGTAAGCAAATTTGTGATCTGAAGCAATCATTATCAGCAACCCCAGTTACTGCTGAACTATTTTTTTTGTTTTTTTCCGAAACAGACACCTTCAAACTTTGTTTGCTGAATTCTGTGAATATATAGCACTTTGAGTAGGTTTATTGACATTTTTCTGTTCAGATGTTGATTCAGCGTCTAACCAAGAACTTAGCGGCTTGATGAAAATCGCACTCCTTGAATTTGAGAAACGAATCCATCGGGAGGCTAATCGACTACCAGCAACGCTGCGAGATCGATCGGAGGCGGAAGATGAAGATCGGAAATCAGGGAGAAAGCTTAGAGTTTATTGAATTCAAAAAGAGTCAAGTGTTACAGAACTCGAGCGCAAGGAGAAGGAATATAAGCCAGGCGAAGACGACATCGTTTTGTCCCAAACGCAGACTTACACGCTGAGAGAAAACGACGACGTTGCCTAACGGAAAACCCCTCCTGCATAACAGACTCGACTGAAATGAAACACAGAACAAAAAACACAAGAAACCCTTGCACTAAAACTCCCCTTTTCTACTTCAATACCCCCCCTCAAGCGGTAGAATGAAGAAAGTTCGAGATGCCAAGCTTGGAGCAGAGATATTGCAGTTGCTCCCTTGTCAACGGCTTGGTAAACATATCGGCCGGTTGTTCACTAGTGCTGATATGAAGTGGCAGAATGAACTTGGAGATGACATGTGACCGAACAAGATGACAGTCCAACTCCACATGTTTTGTGCGCTCATGGAAGACAGGATTGTGAGCTAAATGAAGAGCTGCCTTATTGTCACAATGGAGGTGTATGGCAGATGTCACAGGGATTCCCATATCAGCAATCAATCTGGCCAGCCAAACCAATTCGCAACAAACAGCTGCCATAAACCGATACTCAGACTCGGCTGAAGACCTCGACACCACCGGCTGTTTCTTAGTTTTCCAGGAAATAATGCAGGGACCTAGCATAACACAGTGACCTGTGATGGAACGTCTTGTTAAGGGGCATGCCGCCCAATCGGCGTCACAAAAACCTTTCAGCTGAAGATCTGATATGGCCGGGAACAAGATGCCCTGAGCAGGGGCTGCTTTGACAAAGCGAAGAAGACGCAGTGCTGCAGTCAGATGATCTTCCGTAGGATGTTGCATAAATTGGCTCAAAATGTGTACAGAGTATGCCAGATCAGGTCTGGTAATTGTAAGATAAATGAGTTTCCCAACTAGTCTTCTGTATTGAAGAGGATCACTGATAACAGGTGCTGTGGACAAGCTCAAGTTATGTTTCAATCTGATTGGGGTCTTTGCAGGTTTGCAATCTGTGAGATTGTGGTCTTCCAACAGCTCTAAAGCATATTTTCTTTGATGTAGAAAAATACCATCTGTAGACCTTGCTACCTCAAGTCCAAGAAAGTACTTCAAAGGACCTAAGTCTTTTATCTTGAACTTTTGATGAATAAACTGTTTAACCTTGCTGATCAGTTTCTCAGAGTTACCAGTGATGAGAACATCATCCACATAAACCAATAGGATCAAAAAAATGTCACCTGTGACCAATGTAAACAAGGAATAATCATTGAGACTTGGTTTGAACCCAAATTCAATAAGAGAATCACTGAACTTGGCAAACCATTGCCTACTAGCTTGCTTGAGCCCATACAAACTCTTGGTCAATTTGCACACTTTACCAGCAGCCTTTTCTTTCTTGTAGAACCCTGGAGGTAATTTCATGTACACCTCTTCCTCAAGTGTGCCATGGAGGAAGGCATTGTCAACATCAAGCTGATGCAAAGGCCAATTTTTCGCTGCTGTAATGGCTAACAAACACCGAACAGTGGTCATTTTTGCCACAGGTGCAAAAGTTTCGTGATAGTCCAGTCCTTCGACTTGAGTGAAGCCCCTAGCCACTAATCTGGCTTTGAACCTCTCAATGCTTCCATCTGCTAAATACTTGATCTTATAGATCCACTTGCAATCCACTACAGTTTTATCTTTGGGCAGATCTGCCAATACCCAAGTATTGTTCCCTTCAAGTGCTGTAATTTCCTTGTGCATGGCCTCCATCCACTTAGCATCCTTACTGGCCTGTGTATAATAAGTGGGTTCTTTGACACTGGAAATTTGCAAAGCAAATGTTGCATGATGAGGAGTACATTTTGAATATGACACAAAATTTTCCAACTGATGAGGGGAGCTCCCTGTAGAAACTGTATTACATATGAAATCCTTAGTCCATGCTGGCCTTTTTGAAACTCTTGTTGATTTCCTCTGAGGGACAATAACTGGTGGCTCAGTGATAGGAACATTGGAATTTCCAACTGGAAACTCTTCAGTGACTGGTGAAGTCATACTATCAGAGTCGTGAGTATGCTGAATGTCATAGAACACAGGGTCATCGGGATTTTCTGTGTCATAAACCAACTGATCATCACATAATTGGGATTCTGCTAATAACTCATCATCATTAAATTGTGTATAACCAGCATCAGGGATCATCAGAGGTGAAACAGTCATGAAACCATCAGTATTAATCTGAGGAGAATTCCTTTTAAAAGGAAAGATGTGTTCTCTAAAGATCACATGCCTGCTGATCAGAATTTGTTGGGTAGACAAAAAAAAGCATTTATAACCTTTCTGCCCAACAGGGTACCCCAAAAATATGCACTCTAGTGCTCTTGGATCAAACTTATCCCTTGTGTGAACTGTTGTGCTAACATATCATGAACAACCAAATACCCTCAAATGATCAATATGAGGTTTTTCACCAAATAACATCTCCCATGGGCTCTTACCTTTCAAAACTGGTGTGGGAAGCCTGTTTATAATGTGTGTGGCAGTAAGAACACTATCTCCCCAAAAATGTTTTGGCAAACCAGCTTCAAACATGAGAGCTCTAGCCACTTCCAAGATATGCCTATGTTTTCTTTCCGCAGTTCCATTTTGTTGAGGTGTATAGGGGCAACTACTCTGCTGAATGCAACCCTTTGACTGTAAAAATGAAGTGAGCTTATGGTTGAAAAACTCTCCTCCATTGTCAGACCTGAACTTCTTAATAACCTTCCCAAACTGAGTGGCAACCATGTGAAACATATCAATGATGACATTAGTAGTTTCAGACTTATGTGTCATCAGAAATGTCCATACAGCCCTGGTGTAATCATCAACAATAGTCAAGAAATACCTAGCATTTGAAATAGTAGGAACACGGAAAGGTCCCCAAACATCACTGTGTAATAGCTCAAATGGGGCACTTGTATTCTGATTGCTCAAAGGAAAAGGCAATCTTGTCTGTTTAGCCAAAGGACAGACATTGCACTGAAATTTAAAATTCTTACAATGCACACTAGGTGTCTTATTTTTCAACAACTGACTTACAATGTCCACTGGTGCGTGACCCAACCTATTGTGCCAAATTTCTACCTCCTGAAACTGTGGTTGTATCACAAGACTATTAGCATTATATGTCTTGAAGTGAGACTTTAACTGCTTAGTGCTATATAATGCTCCACTGGGTCTACCAGTCTCTAGGATCATCCTGGACTGATGGTCCTGAATAACACAATTGCTGTCAGTAAACAAGACTTTGTAATTGGAATCTGCAACAAGTCTATAGACTGAGATCAAGTTTACTTGAAATTCTGGAACCAGCAGGACATTAAACAGAGAAATTCCATTCTGCAGATAACAATCTCCTTTGGTTTTAATCTCAAAACACTCACCATTGGGCAAAGTAACCTTATGATTGTCTTTCAATTCACGAATATTATGTAACAAATTTGCATCATATGTGAAGTGGCTAGTAGCACCACTATCAATCAACCAATCACCATTGATCATAAACTCAGGACAAGAATTTGCTATACCTGCCATGTGAGTATGAACCATATTGACTTGGTCATTGGTCTTATCATTCAAGCCATTTCCCTTGAATAAAGCCAAGATCTGTTCCAGCTGTTCATTAGTGAATTGCTTCGCTACACTTTCTCCTAGACTGTTGTTGTTACCAGCACTATTAGCTGAATTTGCAGAGTATCTCCCACCAGAATTTGAACAGCCATTGGTATTTGTATTCCTGTTTTGCTTGTAATTTTGAGGATATCCAACTAGTTTGTAACAGTTTTCTTTCAAGTGACCAGACATTTGGCAGTGTGAACAAAACATTCTAGGCCTGCCTCTGCCAAAACTGCCTCTGCCAGCATCTCTACCTCTCATCTGATTATTTGAAACTGCATTATATTGCCTTGACTGCCCACTTTGGTTGGAATCAGCTTGACTGTTGTTAGCCTGATCAGTTTGAACAGATAAAGCAGAAGCCTCGATTTTACCAATCTGCCTTGCTTTCCTTGAAGCCTCTTCCGATAAAGCCAATCCAAACACAACACTAAATTTAGGTACTTCACTCATAGCAAATACATGTGTTCTTACTGAGGCATAATCATCATTTAATCCCATTAAAAATTTTATCAATCTATCAGCTTTGCAATCATCATCATTTCTCTTGCAGCAGGAGCATTTACCAGCATTAGGACATTTATTGACCTTAAGGCCATCCAGTTCTTGCCACAAGGATTCCAGTTTCCTCTTATACATAGCAACGGTTAAATCTCCTTGAACCAGGTTTCCAAGCTCACGTTGTAACTCAGACTGTCTAGCTAAGTTCGTGCCTGCATAGCTGGATTCTAGAATCTCCCAAGCAGTTGCGGCATCCTTAGCATGCAGAATCTCTCCAATAATTTTCTCAGACACAGAATTAATCAACCACGACATCACAACATCATTACATCGCTGCCATCTGGCAGCCATGACAACATCAATCGGCTTTGGATATTTTCCTTCTACAAATCCTAGCTTATATCTGCCAGACAAAGCTATTTCCATCGATCTTTTCCATGTTGCATAATTCTCCTGACCGACTAGTACTTTACTTACGATTGAACTACCAGTCAACTCATTATTATGCACAAAATATGGATCATCACCGGCGAAAACTGCGCCACTATTACCATCACTCGGATTCAAAGTAGTCGTTCTACCACCGTTCGCACTCGAATTCACCTCAGAATCAGCCATACTTAACAACACAGCAACAGCCGAACAAACTCAGCAAAAGAAGAACGAAAATCGAAATCAACGCACCTGAATCGACGCCTGCTCTGATACCATGAGAAACGAATCCATCGGGAGGCTAATCGACTACCAGCAACGCTGCGAGATCGATCGGAGGCGGAAGATGAAGATCGGAAATCAGGGAGAAAGCTTAGAGTTTATTGAATTCAAAAAATGTCAAGTGTTACAGAACTCGAGCGCAAGGAGAAGGAATATAAGCCAGGCGAAGACGACATCGTTTTGTCCCAAACGCAGACTTACACGCTGAGAGAAAACGACGACGTTGCCTAACGGAAAACCCCTCCTGCATAACAGACTCGACTGAAATGAAACACAGAACAAAAAACACAAGAAACCCTTGCACTAAAACTCCCCTTTTCTACTTCAATAGAATTGTTGTTTTTAAATGAAATGCTAATTCTAGTAGTAGTTTGGTTTTGCCCAGACATGCTATGTACTTTTTTCTTCTTCTTTCAGTTAAGCCTTACAAGACAAACATGCCCGCAAAACAGACTGGAAACAACAAACAGAGCAATAAGACGAGGAAATACATTCTTGATTGTTTGGAGTCAAGTCTGCTGGGGACTAGAGATTAAGAGTCTTTAGTTTATTTAATGTGGCATTGAACCTCTCTCAATTTTGCCATATTTGTAGACCCGGCAAACAAACCCTACTAAACCTTTCAACCCGTCCTTTAAAATCCGTCTGTTAGCCCGCCCTTTTAATAAAAGGTTGACAAACCCTTGTCCATTAAGAACCCTTTTATAAACGGATTTAAGGGTTTTTACCTGGATAACCCTCCAACCCTTTAAGAACCCTTTTAACTAATATTAATAATAAACATAAAAAAAAGAAAAAATTTCAAAAACATCGCTTGTACTACCGGTCTATTTCAAATCAAGTACCGGACTTTCTTAATTTTCAATTTACATACTTTTGGACTAAAATGTAAATATAAACTAATGACGTTAGTTAAAACGGTTATGATTATTTTCAAAAATGAAAAAAGTCAACTTTTAACCCATTCATTTCACACATTCGGTCTACACAGATTCGATTTTAATCTCTCTTTTTTCTAATTTCAATCTTTTGAATCAAGTGAAAGTAGGCCAGCCCGCAATTTTTTCCATGTGGACATATGTGCTTAAAATTTACAAACAAACAAATAAAAGATATAGAACATATCGGATTTAAAATTTATTTAATTTTTCATTTAATGAGTTAAAAGGGTTACAAATGCTTAACTAGGTCAAAAGGATTAGAGTTAAAAGAGATATGAGGGTTTAAAATGTCTAAAATGGTTAAAAGAGTCCAAAGGATTAAAAGGGCTCTTAAAGGGTTAGAAGGGTTTAACTCTTAAACCCTCTACCCATTAAGAATCCGTCAATTTAACCCTTTAAGCTAAAAGGATTTTAAAGGGTTCAATCCTATTAACCCTTATCCATTAAGAATCCGTCCATTAACCCGTCCGCCCGCCCTATTTGCCACCTCTACATATTTGTATGACAAAATAATTAAAATGGTTGCATAGTTACTAATTTACAAATGGTAGACGATAAACACTTCTCGTGGCCGTTGAATCGCAGGTTAATGGCAAAAATACTGTATATCAGTTTCGCATGAAGGAATTTATATCTTGAAAAGGTGTGGATAATTAAATATTGGTAAATGGCTCCTATGATATGTCGATGGGTGAAAGTCAGTAGAAATCACATGCAGACTTCTATGTGAGGAGGTTAACCAATCTTCAGACTCATTGCAAAGCCCATAATTTTTTTTGAGGGATGACAAATAGTACAAGAGTTGGACAATGCCGAAATACTGATTCAATACATCACCTAAAATCAAACTGAAGCACAACCACTAACGGCGTCGCATCCCATACACTCAGAGCCACTGCAGCTAAAGCTGCACGAAAACACCACCAGACAGGTGGGAGGACACCGCCAATCAGGCGGGAGAACACCACCAACAAAGGTGGGAGGACACCACCACATGGTGGAAGACACCGGACCGAACCGACCGGAAAACCTAACATAACTAAACTACATACTAAACACAACAAAAAAACAACTACCCTAAAACTACACCTAAACGAAACAAATAACTAAAACATTACAAAACTGTACAAAACCGACATCGAAGCTGAACCGCCAACAAGTCCACCGCCATCATTCCACCCCACAACCCGCCGGCAAGCCCGACAAATGCAGAGCTGAGTTACCAAGATCCATGGCCAAAACGGCCCACCTGTCGCTTCTCTAGAGACGGATCACCAGCTCCCAAACCAAAGAGACGCCACCAGGAAAACCCTCCACGAGCCTGAAGAAAAGACCGGCCATCCACCAACACCCGGCCTCCACCCCGCTACCCAGCAAAGCCCATAGTTGAAAATGATAGTATAACATTGTTATTTAAGACATTAATTTACAAATTATTAATTTTATCGGTCCTTTACAAATATACCCATGAGGATTAGACTAGAGTTTTTTTTATTTTTGCCCTATTTTGAAACCCAAATTTCAATTTTGCCATGTTTTGAATTCAAATATCGATTTTGCCCTGTTTTTAATAAAATCGGTTTGGGGAACCGATTTGGCTCATTTTTGATAAAAACCGGTTTCTCCGAAACCGATTTACTGACTGTGCACCTGTGTGCAGTGACGGAGGCATGTTAGGGGCATATTAGGCAACTGCCCAACATGAATTTCACAAAAAAATTGCAGGGATATGGATCTGCCACAACTCCGTCAATCGGCAATCATCAATTTTGGGGTTTTCCTGGAATGAATTGGATAGTGAATCTGATTTCAGTAGGGATGTCGACGGAGGGGCAGTCGGGTTCTAATCATGGGCAGCAAGAACTAGGTCGGTTGTGTATTCGATTGGTCTCGCCATCTCAGATTGCTCATCTCCATCTTCAGAATCATAGATTGTATTTCTCCCACGCTCTCACGCCTCCTACTTCGTCCGATTATTGTTTCTGGAGAAGTTGGGGTTCTAATTTAGAAACAGAACCACTTCTTTTTTCTTTTTCTTTTTTGGTATAGAAACCATTTTTTTGGGTGTATTCGATTAGTTCTCATTAGAAATAGAAACCACTTTTTTTGGTTTTTAGTATAATAGGTGTCTTTTTACTGATAAGTAGGATTTGTGATTATTTAATTTATAATTGAAGATGTCCAAAAGTCTATAAGAGCGTAACCAAATAATAAAATATTTATAGACTACTTAAACCATTTAAAACATGAATCTTGGTGGTATGGAAGATGAAAATGCCTCATATTATTTTGTCTTAGAGTAATTTAAACGATTCAAATTAGAAGTTGTGAAGCAGTATTTTCTGTATTAAGTGCATTCTTTTTGACATGGAATGAAGATTATAAGAAACATTGTTTAATTTTTACTGTATTATATTGTTCCAACCAGGGACGGTTCCAAGGGGGGGCCTGGGGGGTCCCAGGACCCCTCTTGATTTTTGCAAAAAATTCTTGACCTTGGCAAGAATTGAACCTTAGACGCCAAACTCTAAGCCATCGTTATGTACCAACCTATACCAACTCTACTATGAACCTTTTATGTCTAAACTCAACTAATAGTAAATATGATTCTGAGGTTGATCTGTTGATTTATATTTTAATTAAGTATGTTTTACTATTAAATCATACTCTACTTCATATTTATTGACTTTTTTTCCATCACTAAGATATAAAGAATATTTATTGATTAAAATTAACTCAAGTAATATACATTTTATTATTAATAATTAAAATATATTTTATATTTAATTTCTTTTACACTATCAGCAAAAAAAAAATTTTCAGGACCCCCCTATCAAAAGCCGCTGGATCCGTCACTGGTTCCAACTAACCGCTTTCTCACTTTCTTTCAACTATTAGCACTACTCAAAAAAATTCACATAAGATGGTGATTTATTAACAAAGTATTATTATTATTTAGAATTTCTTATTTTGGAGAAAAAAGAATAAAAAAATTCTTAAAAGTATGTTAAGATTTCTTTATATATGATTAATATTTTTGGCACGAGGATTAAGCTCCCGTTAAGTTTTATCCCTAAGAAAATTTCAATCATATTATGTTCGATGCCGCCCTAGTAAGTTTTAGATCCTGGCTCCGTCCCTGCCTGCGTGGCATTAGGTCATACGTGGACCCAAATAAATGCAATTCTAGCCACGTGGCAAACCAGGGCGGGGGAAATCGATTTCATGTCAAAATTATTGAGATCCGGTTTGCGGTGAACTGGTTTTGTATAATTGCTTGGCTTTTCAAACCTGCCATGCTTTTCAGAATATGTAGGCTTTTCAGGTCGAGGGCGGAGTCGGATCAAACGGTTTGATGAATCGGAGTAACAAGGGTGGAGTCGGATCGAGCCTAACACAATCAACGGAGTCGAATCTGACTAACACGGGCGCGTAGGAGGGGAGAGAGTCGGTGGGAGAAAAGAAAAGAGAAACCCTAATTTTGTTTTGCAGGAAATCGATTTCCGTCGAATCGGTTTTACACGTGACCAGAAATGTATTTCGTTTGGTCGGATAAAATAATGTCACACATGTGCACAGTCAGCAAACCGGTTTGGGAGAAACCAATTTTTATCGAAAATGAGCCAAACCGGGTTCCTCAAATCGGTTTTATTAAAAACATGGCAAAATCGATAATTGAGTTTGAAACGGGGAAAAAACGAGATTTGAATTTCAAAACAAGCAAAAATAAAATAAATGGAAAAGTACAAATTGGTGCCCTGAACTACTATTTTTTTCCAATTGAAGGTCTAAACTATCAATTTTTCCAATCAAGAGCAAAATAAAAAATAAATTGATCAATTTTTGAACACCAAGCACCGTGGATTCACTGTGATTAAATTACAATCCCAATTAGGGGTCGGCATTTGACTTTAGGGTCCAAATGGCCATAGGGTGACCCGAATTCTACCCGACCCTAAGAGTTACCCGGTGTCTACCCTGCCCACTAAGCATAAGGCAGGATATGGGTCAAAGAAAATTCTACCCTTCTACCATGCCCTCTCACCCTACCCTCCTACCCGACCCTCTCACCCTACCCTCTTACCCTAAATTTTGCCCAATTTAAATAAGTCACTATAAAAATATGAAAATTTCTACCATTTTACCCTAAATTCTACCCTTCTACACTGCCCTATTTTGTCTAGGGTAAGGGTCATTATTAGGCCATTAAAATTAAATAAGTGAAATATGAAAATTTCAATAGTAACCCTTACCTTGCCCGTAGGGTAGACCCTGCCCGACCCTATCTACCCGGTGATTACTCTGCTCACGGGTCGCCCATAGGGTACTTATAAATTTCCAGACTCGACCCTTACCCTGCCCGTACTGTTCATAGGGTACCAAAAATAAGCCCACCCTTACCCTGCCCATTAGGGTAAGGGTACCCCTTACCCTGCCCATTGCCGACTCCTAACTCCAATCATGTGAATCCTGTTTATAACGACTTAATAAAAGAGTATATTGGTGTTAAAGAAGAAAGATCGATTTAATACGTTAAGAGTTTATGATGAGATCATCGGGTTATATTCAACATGGTTCACATGATTGAGTTTACAATTTAATCACGGTGAAGTTACTGTGATCAATGTTTGAAAATAGATCAATTTATTTTTTATTTTGTGTTTGATTAGAAAAATTGATAGTTTGAATTTTGAATTGGAAAAAAGATATAGTTCAAGGCATCAAGGTTTACTTTTTCCTAAAATAAAAAACTCATTAGAATAAGAAATCATTCAACATTTTCATGCGCCTGCGCGTGAGTTAAAAGAGCGTGTGTTAACGTACTTGTAAAGGCCCTCTTCAGTTCACTCTCCAGTCTCCACTGACAAAACTCCAAAAACATTAGAAGCGGTGCAGAAGCAGAACAGAGCCAGAGATAAGACCGTGTTGGAAATCGAGCACGAAGGCGATAAGTAAGTTGCTGATACCGAGGCAACAAACCAACCAACAGTCTCCATCAACCTCTCTCTCTCTCTCAATTCATTTTCTAGGGCTTCTCTTCTTCTTTTTCAACATTTCAATTCCAGTCCTAACCGCCGCCGCCTGTGCCATCCACCTCGTCGTCCAACCAAGCTACAGAAAGAAGCTCTTCCGGTAAGGACAATGCCGGACTGTGGCTTTTCGTTACGTGCTCTGTTTCTGCGTATGTAATCTAGCTGCTTGACAAATACACTACTCTGTTTTTTTTAAGCTTGTGTTTCTTAGCTTTGTAAATTTCCAGATCTATCAATCTCAGCTAGTGTCTAACCTGATAAATCTGTGATGTTTGAATTGGCATGATATCCAAGTGTTTACTCAAATTTTGACTTGCTAGACATACTCTAAACCCTAATTAAATGTCATATTGTCCCTAAAATGCATCAAAGTTCAATCCATGTGTGTTTTTTTCGCTATTGAGTGAATTAAAGAAAAGGGTAGGAGACACTAACAATTTAATGTTGTTTGATATTTAATGATGTTCCTGTGTCGTCCACTTTATTAGTTTCCTTGATTTATGGGCATTGGTTGGTAGAGGGCTAACTGCTGCTTCTGCTTATGGAGTTTCTTAGAAGCCATGTTTCTCTCGGTTTGATTTGCTTACGTATCTAAGTTCGTTCAGCATTGTACATCAGAAGACCGTTGTGTTTTGTGATTTTCTCAACCAATGAAAATTTTGTAGGTGAAGTGGGTCGAGGAGCAATTTGATTTAAGGATGCAGACCCACAAATCAAAGTGAGTCCCATGATTCTCTTGTTATTTTGTGTTAAATAATGACTTTCTTGTTACTACTTTCAGGTGGGTTCGAATCGTTCGTGTGGGTGAATTTTTTGTAATCGACTATACGCTTATAGTCTTTGTAATTGGTAGAATAGTGACATGTTTAGACAATATTACAAGGATAGAAAATGACTTTGGTTTTTTAATTGGTGGATCTGATCGACAGCCTGCTTAAGTTCCACACACGCGTAATGCTAAAGTCAAGCCTATACAACTGCTTCCACGAACCATGATGAAGCTTATAAATAACTTATCGTATACTCACCTATATAAGCCCCTAGTTTACTTCTTTCGCTCAAGCTCTCTGTCTGAAATGAAGATGCAACAATTTCATGTTGTTATCTGAAATTGTTTTTTTTGTTTGTCATCAATTGTTGCAAATGATGGTTGCATTACTGCGATGCATATCTTGATTGTGTTTATGTTAATAACAGAGCTACCCCTATAGAAGTTCCCTCAAGGACGTCACCGAAAACTCCAAGAACTGCTCGGCAGATTAAGACCCCTGGATCGGGTACTGAGCCAGTTTCTTCATCACCAAACAAAGCTAATAGGGCAAACAAAGACCATAGTCCTAAAATCATTGAGCGGAAGACAACTCAAAGTCCCATATCAGAGGTCAGATTTTTCTGTTTTTGTATTTATGTGTAGCTTGTACTTGCCATCTTCTTCGACATTGCTGTTTCTGTACAGTAAACAATGTTTCAGATCTTGTGATCTCCTTCATTCATAGAAAGCTCAACCCCATTTCAATTATATTTGTGATCCAGATCTCTTTACTGATGGATTTCAATGTGTTCTCATTGGCAGCTAAAGTTTGAAATTCATTGAAAACTAAGTGTGCCAAGTTAGACTTTTGTGTTCACTATTCACACTTCGCATTTACTCTCGTATCACATATAGGTTTTGGTAGAGCCTATCACCTTTTTTGGATCTTGGGACCACATTCGTATTCTAATTTCAGCGGCCCTTAAACCATTTTTCTGGGAGAAACTACAGGAGTCATCCTGTCAGAATTATTTTTTCCCATTTTAGAGTTTTAGAAACCTGTTTTTATAGACAACATTTATGTAGATTTGCTTTAAATGTGACTATAGGCATGTGATAGAACAATGCCACCTACTAATATATCTTAATGTGAGTTTATTATCATAATTGCGTCTTTATTTCTTGTTTGTGAGCAGAAGAAGCGTCAAAGCAAATCACCTGATTTGGAGTCTCAGATTATTCAGCTCCAAGAGGATCTGAAGCAGGCAAAGGACAAGATGATATCATCAGAGTTGTTGAAGGAGCAAGCCGAACTAGAGGCTGAGGAGGCTAAAAAACAACTTTCAACCATGACAACAAAGATGGAAGAGACAGAAAAGCAGCTAATGGAAATTTCTGATGTGGAGAAGTCTCGAGTGCAGGAGCTTTGCAAAATCACTCAAGACCATGATAGTGAATGGGAATCTGAACTTGATGATTCTGCACAGAAGCAGCACGCTTGGGGCTCAGCTGAAGCTTCTTCTGCACTGGATGAAACCCATACGCTCAAGAAACAGCTTGATGTTGAAGCTCAGTCCGATGCCGGACCTGAACAGTTCAGTCCTGCAGGTTCTGCTCATGATACATTCCATAGTCTTCGGTCAGAGCACGAGAAAACAGTTGCGACTGTTGAGAAACTGGAAGTTGAGCTCAGTGATTGCAAGAAATCAGAAGCTTCGGCGCTAGAAAAACTAAACAACACTAAGAGTCAATTGGAAGCAGCTATTGAAGAAAACAAATCTCTCAAGCTTGGTAATTTTGACACCTTAAAAGATTTCAACACAGTTGCTTCAGAGTTGGAAGAGTCGAAGGCGAAAGTGAAGGCTCTAGAGACACTTGTAATCAATCTTCAGTCAGAGGCGATTATTTCTAGTGATGGGGAAAATGGTACGGTTGAAGGTTCAGCGGCTGATTATCAAGAAAATGGAGAAAGCCGGGGAATAGAGCAACTCAATTTGGAAATTATGAATCTTAAATATGAAGACTGTAAATTGAGGGCAGCATTAGAAGCAGCCGAGATGAGGTATCATGAATTGAGACTTCAGAACACATTGGATATAAGAAGTGCTTATGAACAAGTGGAAAGTGCACAATTGGACTCGAAGTCAAAAGTGGCTGAACTGGAAGCTGAACTTCGAAAGGCAAATTCTGATATAAAAGAACTGCAGGCAGAACTGGTAGACCGTGAAACTAGATTGCAAACTTATGCTGAAAAAGAGTTGATGAGTGATGCAGAAATTGAACAGAGAAGGCAGCTAGAGTTTCAATTCACGGCACTGCAGGAGACCTTGTTAAAGAAGGAAAATTTACTGCAAGCTATTGAGAAGGAAAATGAGATTCTAAAACGGGAGGTACGAAAATGGCAAATGGAGAAGATCAAGGCAACTGATGGATCTGATGCTGACACTGTTGCCGAGGCAAGAGCAGCTGAACAGAAAGCCGTAAGCAAGTTTGAGTATCTTACTGAAGAATCTGATAAAAACAGCAAAAGAACAGCGCGTGTGATTGAGCAGCTGGACGCTGCACAGGCTGCAAATGCAGAACTGGAATCTGAGCTAAGGAAACTGAAAGTCCAATCTGATCAGTGGAGGAAAGCGGCAGAGGCAGCAGCAGCAATGCTCACCTCAGGAAACAACGGGAAGTATATCGACAGAACTGGGTCTCTAGACAGCAGCTATCACACTCTTGGTGGAAGGATCGGTTCTCCATTCTCGGATGATCTGAATGACGAGTCAGCGAAAAAGAAGAACGGAAACATGTTGAAGAAAATAGGCGTCTTGTGGAAGAAAGGTCAGAACCAGAAGTAAACCGAACAAGAAAGGTCAGAACCAGAAGTAAACCGAACAAGAAAGGTTTGAACTTTGAACTCGGCTGTACTTGATTACTATCGGACATAGATCACTTTAGTTTGTGTATGGTTGTTTTTATTAGGGCTCAATTCAGCTGGAGGCCAAAGAAGAGCTGCTTCTGCTGCTGCTGCTGATGCTGCATGGGTTGTTGATGAACTGGATTCAGTCCTCTTGGGCAAATGCTGTGTAGTGGGTATCAATGTATTTCCTTTGTAGGGATTGTGGTAGACCTTGTAGCCTTGAATGTAATCATCATACCCATGTAAACTCTTCGCTGAAAAAACTGTAACACTTTCAAGCTCTTTATGTTAGGCCATATTACATTTATTATTCAACTTTTTTTTTGATAGAGCATTTGTTTTTGTTATTCAACTTAAGATAAAGGATTCCGGGCAAATAGATTTTTTTATGCATAGAAACAGTTCCGGATTTAATCATTTGAATTTTGAACAGATAAAATTAAATTCTGCGTCATATGGTTGGTTTTTCGATGACGAATTATTGACTACTTTGACGAACTATGTCGTAATGTTGGTTTCTCGGCGACGATTTGTAAGTCAATTTTGACGAATTTATATTTTGCACTAAAGATTAGATTTGCACTTATCTTTTACGTCAGAGCATATACACCCATTCATTTTGAAGAGGTGCTATGGAGGAAGTGGTACATTTTGAGAGGAGGTGCTACATTTAAGCTTGGTTTTGCCTTGCACCTCCTCTCACAAATGCTCACATCCTCTTCAAAATGAATGGGTGTACATGCTCTCAACTTCATCAAGCTCTGGTTTTTCATTTCCCACAACTTAAACCTTATGGACCAGTATAGTCATCATTACGGGGGAGCGCTCGGTTGAGAATCCTTAAAAATTCGAGAACTTGAGAATTCAAATCTCACCATTAGATCATGATGCATCTTTGAATCTTCATGCGACACATGTCTAAGAAGCAAAGTCCAAAAATATGTATTTGATTTTGCATTAAATGCATTTTGGAAAATGCACATAGGACAGTGTCACCACCAAAATGCATCGTATATTTTGGAAGGTGAAAATTGGAGTCTCAAGTTCTTGAAATTTTTTTATTAAATACACTATATTCAACTAACAACACGAGGATGTGGTGTAGCCCAGTTAGTGGCAAACTCACCCGACTCCTCATGCCGCGTGAGCTCGAACCCTCCTTAACCCACTAATTCTAACTACTAACCAATGTATAAAAAAAAAACTAACAACACATTGCATTTAATGAAGGGGTAAAATGTAATTTTCTTCTTAATTACTACTACAATACAAATGAACTTTCATTTTAGAACACCTAATCAGATGAAACATTGGGCTTTTTTTTTTGATAAATGATGAAACATTGGGCTTGGAGATCCAATAATCAGCAGCTGGACCAGGCCGAGAGTCCGTTTCACCCATTTATAAAATTCTAGGGTTCCTCCACCGTCTCAAATCCTTGCATCTCTTTTCGACCGAGGAGCCTCCATCGCACTTACCGGCGAGCAGCGGCTTCAACAAACAATCAATCATGGGGTAAGATCCACAAACCATTTCGATTTCGATATCGTCGTTGGACATAGCGTTATTGAACCTTTTGATTTGATGTTTAGGACACTTCTAATTAGATAATTATCTGTTGGTCAATCCAATTGAAGTATAAATTGATTAGTAGAGATTCTGTTACCAGGTTTTGTAGTTTGAAACCAATTTTTAGTTAATGAATACTTAAGAATATTCAGCTATGCCAATGAAGTGTGTTATATAGATACGATTTGTTAGTCCGGATAGGATACTCATATAAAATATGAACAGAAAGACACGTGGTATGGGAGCTGGGCGCAAGCTCAAGTCTCACAGGAGAAACCAAAGGTGGGCCGACAAGCAGTATAAGAAGTCTCATCTTGGAAACGAGTGGAAGAAGCCTTTTGCCGGATCATCTCACGCTAAGGGAATTGTCCTTGAGAAGATGTAAGAGATTGAGTGCATCTGTCACTGGTATTTTCATGAGGTTTAACTTATGGATATAACATGCAACCCTCATTTATATGTATGTATATTTTGTTGTGCAGTGGTATTGAGGCCAAGCAGCCTAACTCTGCTATTCGTAAATGCGCTAGAGTTCAACTGATCAAGAATGGAAAGAAGATTGCTGCCTTTGTTCCTAATGATGGTTGCTTGAACTATATCGAGGAAAATGTAAGGATTTCATCAACATTCTTAATTTTCCAGTATCACAATACTCAGTTCTTAAAACACCTATGTTCAACTCCCTGGCATTGAAATTCAGGATGAAGTGTTGATTGCTGGATTTGGGCGTAAGGGACATGCTGTGGGAGATATTCCCGGAGTTAGGTTCAAGGTGGTGAAAGTTTCTGGTGTGTCACTTCTTGCTCTATTCAAGGAGAAGAAGGAGAAGCCCAGGTCTTAAGAAATGGGAAACCTGAAGTTGATGATGTTTTAATTTTGAGTTTTGATGAATCGATTGCAGAACCAATTTGGCTTTGTATTAATATCAGTTTACTTTATTACGCTTTCTCATAATTTAGCCCAGCATTTGTTAAGATTCTACGGAGGAGCTGATGAGCAAAAGTAACAATACCGAAGAAAAGGACTCTGAAATGGTTGTAAGCAATAGTGATTACTTGCTCGGCCTGGACAAGAGTCGAAACATGAGAGGAAGAAGAAACAAATAGTTTCAATAAATAATTTTTTTGAAGAAATTGAAATATTGAAAAGTAACCTAGTTTTTATTTTCAATGTTAGTTTGGACAAGTAATTGACCAAGTAAGAGAAGGAAAATGAAATAGCAATTCTGGAACAAAGAAGTGATATGATAATCATTAGTAGCAGCATAGTTGTACATGACAAAAAGAATAACTAAATTCACTTTTCATCATTGTTCAATGTTGTTGTACCTATCGATATTCACCTGAGAGCACTACTTTAGCTGCACAGCTTCGGCAAAACTGCGGTCTCATTGCTTTGGACATGAAGATCCATGACATAATTTACAGCACCAAAAATACACACATCAACCAATCTGAAAGAGCCAACCAGAAAGTATCATGTGCAGCCCCATTATATGATACAAGAATTTCCTTTCACAGCCAACTGGTTTATACTCCGCTTCAGATGTCACTTCTCTGTAACAGTTGGGCTTTCTAGTATCCGAAAGTTGCTTAACAATTATGCTGCACTTATCAGGAAAGCATTAGGGTTACATCAGCAGCAAAGTGTTGTTGGGGAAGAATAGAGCCAGTTAAAGTAGTAGCAAATTTAGAGGAATACTATAGACTACCTAAAGTGAATACTTAAAGTTAAACCTCAGCTGTGTGACACAACATCACTGTCCTGATCTTGGAAACTTCCTACTGCAGGGTCAACAGATGTGGCATCAGTGTCGCACGACGATGCCAATACCGTTTTCTGGACCAACCAAATAAAATGAACTTAAGAGTTGTTTGCAAGTAATCGTCAACCCCAGCCAACTACTAATTATGCCATACATGCGCCTTAGATTTTACACATACAAAGCTGGCACTGACCTATTGTTTAAGTTCATGTTGTGTTACATTAAGAGTTACTACAAACAGTTACCCTGCTAGAAGCCAAGTCCAGAAAGTATCAGGTTCACAACCTGCAAGCTTTGGATATAGATACATGCAAGACCAGAGTTGCAACACCATTTTGAAGTAAAACTATGTTATATACGACAATGCATTGCCGATGCCACATGAGCCCAATACGTAAAGGCTGATAATGTTCGAAGACAAGTAGAAATTACCAACTTACAATAAGCTCAAAGTCTGGGCTGGACAAATTGACAGTCAGATTCCTCATTAGTAACAGAACCTGCACAACAAGATAAACTTGTCAAAATTTGAAGGTAGGAATAGCCAGAGCATGAAATAACTCAGCTAGGGAGCATGCAACTTATACACTTGGAATATGTTCGGAAGAAGGGAAGGGATGGGGGAATAAAAAAAACTTGCAGGCACAAGAATTATATTGCAGATGCACTCTTGAGTTAATCCTATACAATATACATATCTTTAAAGATATGTTCGTCAAAGATTGTAGAAAATAAAAATTTCAATCAGAAGAAAAGATTGTACAAATTTAAACCATAGTAAAATTAGACGAATAGCTTACAGTTTCAAAATTTATAGGATCCATCTCCTTGAGTTTCTGCACATGCCCTTTGGTTTCTGGATCGAAGACGCTCCCAATAAAGCTATATACTTCAGCAAAATCTGGTACACCTGGATGGAAAAGAGAACAATTAGGAACTGAAGAAAGATAGACGGGTGGTTAGCAAAATGATGTGTGATACTGGTAATAACCCTTGCAAAAAAAAAGTCAGTATGCGGAAAGAAGCAGAACATTTGATACAGAAAAATTGTTTACAAACAAATTAAGAGTCAAAAAAATCACAGGCTGATGCATTTATGTTTCCTTACCATGAACATTTGGAGCTTGTTTCCCTTGATTGGGCACCTCACAACTTGGAAGACTTCTTGAGCTTTCACTAGCACTACTATTACCGATCATTGCAAATTCCTTGGATCCAGCATCAACTGAATAAGAAATGATATAAAGCAATAAGTGTTCAGAAAATCACTAGATTATATAGTTTTAGATTCAAGCTAACTGATGTATGCATGCCTTCAACTCCATGAAAATCAGTAAATTCATCTTGAGATGGCACGATGCCACTTGATCCAGAGTTTATAAGCATGGGTGTATCATCCCATAGAGGATATCCAGATGGAAGGTTATCGAAAGAAAATGAATAGACCCTAGGTGCTTGTTGTGGCACTAGAACTGCCAATTGAAATAGATAGATTGTCAACATACCAATAATATCACTCTGATCTAGAACAGTCTTTAAGGCGCATCTATTCATAAAATAAACCAACATACCATCTTTAGATGCCTTCTGTGGGTAAGGATGGGAAGATTTTCGCTTGGGCCGAGGTGGTGGTACATGTGCCATTGTTCCATTCTTTTGGACCTTCAAAAAGTACTTCTGCGCATGGCTTCGGATCTGCAGAAGTAACGCAGGGAGTCCTGCTTTATGAGACAAATGTACTAGTTGATCAAATGAAACACGTGTTAGGCCTAGTTTCCTACTACGAACTAGCTATTTAGTGGACAGTGACAGCAAACCTGCATAACCATCATATATATATATTGTACCTGAATAACGGTCTTAGTACCCACAAAGTCTTCAATTTTCTTCCAGTCACGATCAAACCTGGATTTTTCACAGCATCCAGATCAGCTCAGTCGAAAACTAAGCCCCACATACAGAACTAGTCACTTACAGACTAGTTCAATTTTCATAATTTCCCTTGACATCAAAGGTACTGAAAAAAAACACGATAGATTATGCGATAAGACACTTAAATATGAGATAATGGCATAATGCAGTAAAACCACCTAAGCAGTCTCACAAGATGGAAAAGCATTAAAACATATATGTTTCAGTGCCATCGAGGGAAACACTAGCACTCTATTCCATCATATCCCTAAGAGCCACAGAACCACTTCCTGTGAATCTGTGTACCAAGATCATCACTTCACTCCCAAAATAATTATCTAGAACCAAAAAGGACTAACTTATCCAAATTATTTAAACAAAACGCATTGATCACTCCCAACACTCAGCTCAGAGCTGGAATAAACCAGTAACAGACTGCATCAATCTAATGCAAATCCTGCCAAAATCTCTAAAGCATAAGCCACTTAATAAAATATGAAAAAGTACACGAATCTGATCGATTAAAAATAGCAAAATAAAAGCCAGTCCGACGGTTTGAGTAAGAAGAAATACAGTTGAAGAGCTTCGAGAAACTTGTCGTGCTCTTCATCAGTCCAGCTCTCTCTGGACTTGGTGATCGTGTACGGCTTTCTCACCTTCTTCTCCATCGCATCAGTCGCCGTAGAACTCGCCATTTCCGTCCACACACGCAAAAAGCCCTAAATTTCTGCTACGAAGCAAATCGCGGCAAGAGAGAAGTTAGAGAGAGAAAAAATTGCTGGCTGAAATTCGATCTGGAGAGTGAATCGAATTTGTGGAGAGAAATACTCGACCATCTTCGTCCATTCATTCAGCCACGCCTCTGGCGCATTTCAAAGTCGTGTGCAGCACATGCACACACTGGTTCAGTAATCCTATCGTCTCAACCGTTGGATTTTTAGATTACATTAATCGCTGCAATTAAATTGGTTGATATATGTTAGAGGCGCGATGTAAGGAAATGAGCCGGCCATGACGTGTTCGTGCCAGAAAAGTAGATATTGGGACCCAATAACTGATTGCTACGTGCGACTCTGTCATGACCACAAGTTTTACGTTTTTTTATTTTTATACATGGGTTAGTGCAGTTAGTGCAGTTAGTGTTAGTGTTAGTGTTAGTGAGGATTCGAACCCAAACACCACAAGGTGTTGAGCGGGCATGTCACCACCGGACTAAATTCCTATCCTCACTACAAGTTTTACGTTGAGAAGTAAAAAATTGGTCTGACAAGTGACATGGCGCAGACACATCATGGACTATTCGATACGATTAATCCAACGGCTTGAGTTTCATAGCTATCTGTCTAATGGGCCCACCTTCATAAGCCACCTCTTAATCTTTCACCTGGTTGTGGTTAGGGTCGACAATAGGCAAGGTAGGTCGGCTCTGCACTTAATTAGGGTTTAGGGTCGAATATATGACGTTTTAGAAGGACTTTCGAAAAAATTAGGGCCGGGCTCGCTCAAAATGTCTACCCTAGGGACATCCTTAGGGTCGATTAGTGAAAATGCTTTTAGGACCGAACCGAGCCGGCCTTATATTTGTATCCATGTAATTACCGGTGTTACGAATTTTATTCTTTAAGTCTACGAATTTTGATTTTTAAGTTTTACTATTTTTATATTATGAATCTTGTTTTTGAAGTCTACGAATTTTGATTCTTTAAGTTTTATTTACATTACAAATTTTGTTCCTTAAACTATGAATTTTGATTACTTTTCATTTCTCACCAAATTTGTTACATTTCATATGATCTTTTCCTCTGGTGATATTATTAACGTGTGTAAATTTAATAAAAGTAACTAATAAAACTATGTTACCTTTCTTTGTTATCAGACTGTTATGCAGTTGACCCAGTCAAGATTCGGTTGACCCGCCCGATTGAACCGATTGACCCGATCAAGACCCGATTTTTCATTAAAACGGTGATTGTTGTTTTATTATTTTTTCAATAATGTATATTCATTTATCAAATCTATAAAATTTATTGCTTATTATCAATTTAATTATAAATTCAATTAGTCTTAGAAATCCCTTATTACTTGTAAATTAAGACTAAAATTGTTATTGTTGTTCTATTATTGATTTGTACTTTATTAAATTCTAAATTTGTTATTATATATTTTTGTAATCCAATTATAAACATGTAATATTTATTCAAATCATAAATATATTATATTATAATATTATATATATATATATATAATTTTTAATATGTGCGAATTAATCCGGATCAATCCCATTACACTGATCGATCACGGTGGGTTTTAATAACAGTGCTATTTTTAATATCCTAATGGAGACGGAGTCGGGTGAGTGCTTGAGAATGGAACACTTGGCATCTTATCTGATAGGTGGAAGAATCTAAGGTCGATGGATCTTCTTCCTCATTACTATTTGCGGCTCTGAGTGAGTGAAAGAAATATCAAAGAATGAAAATCGAGTTACGAAGAGCAGCTTCGTACGCTATTTGGCCGGAATTGAGCAGACTCGGACGCCTGAATGCTCCCCTGATCCATCAGTTTTCCGTCATCAGACCTACTTGCTCTAGAAAGGAGAATCCCGATCCGCAAAGCAACAGCGACGGGAAAGGTTACTGTTTGACCGATTTTTGAGACGTCGATCATTCTGTGTAACATTTGATGGATTTTGAATTCAATAAATTTGTGCTGGTCAATCTTACAGAGAAACTGATTATGTTAGGTTTCTGAATTGATGTATTTTCCAGCATCTTGGAGTTGGAGTCTATGCAACCTGCTTTTCACAAAATGCCAGTGTTAATGTTATCTTCTTTTTTTTTTTGATAAGGAGTGTTTGTTATCTGATGTGCTGAATGGTATAGTTAGAATCAAACCATTGACTAAGTCAGAGAATAGTTATAGTGAGGAACTGACCTGTTTTACTAGATGAAGTGCTGATGTTGTAATTCTAATTAGCTTCAATATGAATAGAGAGTCCTCATTGATGGGTTATATGTGTTCAGATTTCAGTGACAACACAAATTTCACTGTGATATATTTTAATCTATATATTTGTGTAATTGATTTCTCGTAATTGAACTCATCAGTTTCTTACCAGTAACTGTACTTTTGCTAATTTGGTGTTGTTGATCAGTGATTACGCTTTAGAAATTGCTAAAAAATTGATGTTAGATGTAGTGCGTTGTTTTTCATTTTGTTTAGGTGCACGTGATATATCCTAAAACAATTTTATTAGTTTCAAAACGTTGGTGTGCTTGATTTATGAAAAATTTTACATCTTCATCTTCATATCCATCTTATAAATGTTGGTGACATCATAAGAGATTCGAAGAACCGGTAGACCCCTATAAATGGTGGTAGGAAAGGGGTTAGGAGGTAGACCGCTGAGGTCTGAAGGTAAATTGTCTGGATCATAGCGCCATCTGTATTACTCGTTTCTATGTGAAGTAGCCTCAATAATTTCAGGTGCTTGTGCTAATTCCTGAAACCACTTTCAGTTTTAATGAAAGTTGAGCATGACTAATTCGTTTTTTAGTTCTTTGAGCATAAAAAATAAATTAAGATCAGAATTCTAGTGCAAGCAAATGTTTGACCACATTTGCTGTATACCATCTTCTGAACAAACTCCATGTTGGTCAATGGTCACATAACGTATTTTTATTATGTTACCCTTCTAAGAAGGAAAGGTCATGTTTTGTTCCACGAAATACACACTTCTTAAAACATAGTTTAGGTCATGAACAATCTTTACTCAGTTTGAAATAATAATTTTTTGTTTAACTCTCAGGGGATAAATCATCGCAGGACTGGGACAAGGCGTGGGCAAACTTCAAGAAGCAAGGAAAAAAGTCTTTGTTCTCAGGCTTTTCCCCAAACAAGTATGTTAGCTGGAACCCCAAGCGATCAGAATACCCCTTATCTGAGGAGGTTGACCCCATTAAGAAAACGGAAAGGTCCAACCTTGTTCTATGGACCAGTCCAAGGTTCACTTTAGGGGGAGCAATTGTAATTGTTTCATTACTTCTGATATACACTCTTCTATCACCAGTCAAATAACTCACCTGAGAGCATCATCTCTGGCATAGAATCAGCTGATTTGAAACCCTCACCATGTATATGGTTAGAAAAAATAAAGTTGGGTATGTACATTACTTTCAAATGAATTCATTATTATTCTTCTCCAGATTTTTAAATTTTTTTGAGCTAGGTGCATGTTAAGGAAATGTGCTCCTACATTAAGTAGCTTATGTTTTTTATTTATTAAAAAGTGTGGCATACAAAGACCTGGAAACAGCAGCACAACCCCAGAATCAGACTAACACATAATCTAAGACTTTTGAACCTGGGAAAGTACCGAAACTAGACCAACAACAGCAACACAATTAACCAACAAGCACATAACAGACCATCCAACAACATGAGTGATTCGTGCGTAATTAGTCAATCCATCTGCTGCTTTATTCTTTTCGCGCATGATATGCTCTAATGTCCTGTCTATGCCAAACTGGCCCAAACAGAAGAAGTGGCTCGACAGCCAACTTCAAAGCAACAAACAAGCTCTGACCAAAGACTTTCATAAAGTAACACGGCAAATCTGGATCATGCTAGTCTAGTCGTCTGAATTCGAACTACTTCTTGCCAAGATAAACACTCCAGCTCTAGAAAAGGCATAATAGAGGACTTAAAGCAAGGAAATACCATCTAGCTAAGAGCAGTACTGATCAGTCGATATTTCGACTAATTATTCGCTACATTCAATGGAGGATAACGCTTGTTCTCCGGACAATTGTCCATATTTGATGTCTTTCTCTAGTGTTTCAGGACAATAACGCATATCGTCGCTCCTTGGGTTTAAGATACGGAAAGAACGAAAAGATCGATCGAAAAAGGCCAAAAAAAAGACTCTGCGCCAGCAACAGCCCGTGACAACCGTGACACATTAGACAGTCATGGGTGTCACGGTACCTATTTTCCCCAGAGAGATACAAGGCAGGCCGTGACAAGCTGTGACAACCGTGACACCTTGACCTGTCACGGGTGTCACGAGGCCCCAATTTCCCAGAGACTTTCCGTAGCAGCCGTTACAACCGTGACACCTTGGACTGTTACGGGTGTCACGGCATGCATATTTCCCCGAGAGTTTCAGCTCAACCCGTGACAGCCGTGGCACACTCGGCTGTCACGGCACCGTCGGCAGGCAGATCTTCAAGTTGTTTCCAAAAAATTTTTTTTGGGCTTTCAGCCTTTGATGGACCATAATTGTATGAATCATAAACACAGTTAAACCCACCAAATTAGACTATTTGTCTATTTAACTTTTGCTTGTTAGTTCCGATATTTATCTACAGGGTATTTTGAAGTCTAGAGAGAATACAGGCTGAGGAGTTTTAAAGCTGAAAATGAATTACGAGTCATTCCAGGTCACGACCAAAATCTGACTTTCAAGAACCTGACATGGAATCACTCAAAACAAGTCCAACCGAAGGGCAACCAGAGTCAGTCCGGAGCTGAAAGTAGCCGATGACTTTTGGGAAAAAGATCACAAAACACACTCACCCACTCCCTTGCCACCTATGGCCGGCGGCTAAGCTCTCCACCTCCCCCCTTCCTCCATGTGGCCGGCGGCTTTTGGAGTGATGAGTCACCTCCGATGGCTTTCTTCTCCTCCATGGATTCCATTCCAAGTGTCTTCATCCTCCTCCACAAACCACACCTCCCTTAGCCTATAAATACCATGCCTTCTCCTTTGTAAAATACATTCCAAAAATCACAAATCACTTATCTCTCTAGATTGAGACTGATGGACCATAATTGTATGAATCATAAATACAGTTAAACCCACCAAATTAGACTGTTTGTCTATTTAACTTTTGCTTGTTAGTTCCGATATTTATCTACAGGGTATTTTGGAGTCTAGAGAGAATACAGGCTAAGGAGGAGTTTTAAAGCTGAAAATGAATTACGAGTCATTCCAGGTCACGACCAAAATCTGACTTTCAAGAACCTGACATGGAATCACTCAAAACAAGTCCAACCGAAGGGCAACCAGAGTCAGTCCGGAGCTGAAAGTAGCCGATGGCTTTTGAGAAAAAGATCACAAAACACACTCACCCACTCCCTTGCCACCTATGGCCGACGGTTAAGCTCTCCACCTCTCCCCTTCCTCCATGTGGCCGGCGGCTTTTGGAGTGATGAGTCACCTCCGATGGCTTTCTCCTCCTCCATGGATTCCATGCCAAGTGTCTTCATCCTCCTCCACAAACCACACCTCCCTTAGCCTATAAATACCATGCCTTCTCCTTTGTAAAATACATTACAAAAATCACAAATCACTTATCTCTCTAGATTGAGAGCACAATCATGTAATCACTTTACTGTGGAATCGAAGCTTTAGCACTTTCAATGGTTTTTGTAAGTACTCTCTTCTTTACTTTACTGTCTTTCAAAAACCTTTACTTTTCAACGCACTTAGCTATGATGTACTGTTCCATGAATATTCGTAGCTAAACTCTTCATTTGGTTGAAAGGGTGTACTTGTATCATACAATGTTTTAGACCCTTTTCTTAGTGCCTCTTTGTGTTCAAAACTTGTTCTATGTGCCACATATTAGGTTAGAACTTCCAAGGTTGAGTGGATGCTTGAAATGGCAAAACTCTTCCGTGGGGTTCGTGAACATACTCGGGTAAGTGGATGCTTGAAATGGCAAAGCTTATCTGAGGAGTTCGACCTCTTTAAAACACCATTTGGATTGATCGGAAATGATTGATCAAATGGATGCACATAGGCTAGTATACCTTGAAACGGGGTGCTAGTCTAAATAGAACAAGTGCTCTATGACCTTGAAATGGGCTAGACAGTGTGGAAAATCAAGTGCTTGAAATGGCCTTGATACACTTTTGAACACTTAGTATGATCATTAGAGGTCAATGATAAACGAAAATATGATACAAGGCCCCTAAAACCGAATCTTTCCTTTTATTGCAATATCAACTGTCACTTTACCTTTCAATACTAAAAACCAAAACCAACCCCCCAACTGCTTAATTTAATCTCTCCTTTTCGAAAGAACAACTATTCACCTGACTCCCTTGGGTTCGACCCGTACTTACCACTTACTACCAAAAATAGTTAAGTCACGAGTATCGGAGATATAAATTTATTTTGCACAGAGAACATCGCACCTTAACGACAGTGCAGTGGGCTCTGTCAGCCTTTTTGGACGAGCTATAAAAGGAAACACGACCAGATTAGACAGGTGTACATTTTGGAGTAAAAAACTCTAACTTGGGAGAAGAGAGAGTTCATCGCGAGATTGAGGATCAACGAGCTACAACGTCTACGGTTAACTCGTCCTTAATTTCTATTCATACGCTATTTGTGGTTAATTACCATGAGTAGTGAGTAGTCTCTTAATTCTGGGATCTTACGGATCCCGTGCTATGTACCCAACTCTTCATGTGAATGTTTTTCATTAATGCAAATCGAATATTCAATTTCATCGTGCTTAATTTATCGTTCTATACAAGTATTTACATCAAAGGGTATTTTTGTATGCTAGAACGTATTTAGATACCGAAAGACGGATGAGTCCTAGGGATTAACCGGATTGTATGAAATTGTATGAAAACTTTTAGTTAAATAAATCGAGATCGTTGATAATCCGTGGATGGGCGGCGTTCAACGATTTAGATTAATCTAGATAATGATCCGTGGATGTGCGGCTTATCTATTGTTATTTTGGTTTATTTCGATATTCGATAGCATGATGAATTACGTGATAATGATTGCATAATTAGTTGGGTTAGCACGGGTGAAGTATGGTCCTGGAATTCTTTCTCTGATTAAGTACAACCCTTTTATTTTCTGCTTGTTTAATGTCTGTTATTTTCGTGACAACAAAACCTTTACTAATTCGGAATAGCTAAATAAGTCATTTGTTAGCTAGTATTCACACACACTGTTCCTTGGATCGACCCTTGGCTTACCAAGGTTATAAATTTTGTTTGACTACGATTTGACCCCTAAAACATATAATTTGACAACTATAAAGGGTTAAAAATACGCTTGTCAAAATGGCGCCGTTGCCGGGGAACATCGTTTAGTGTGATATTAGATTTAATGTGTGTAGTTTAGACTATTCCACCTTGTTTGTTATCCGATTTTTCTGCCTTAATCTCTTCGCTCACGGTGATTCTTGGCTCTTGCAGGTACTAGCTAGTTCATGCCAAAGAAAACACCCAGACGGAAGAAGCAGATTCAGGTTTCAGACGAGGACACACCGGACCAACGAAGCAATATTCGCAGGGTCCAGAACAAAGCTCGGTAGCTACGAGCACTGAACCAAAACTTCGAAGCAATGGCTATGAATCAAAACAACCCACCTTTTCTGAATGGAGTAGTCGAAGATGACCAGTTGCGCCCAGTGCAGCTACCGATGCGCAGGACTCTTGGGGATTACACTGCTCCACGTGTCACGAGATTTCAGTCCGCCATTGCACCACCGGGCATCGCCAACAATACCCGGGAGCTCAAAACAGGTCTCATTCAAATGGTGCAGAATAATCAGTTTTCAGGGAGAATGAATGAGGACCTCACCAACATCTCAAGCGTTTTATCCATATGTGCAACACAGTGAAGACGAATGGGGTGCCCCCAGAATCTTACTGCCTCAGGCTATTCCCATTCTCTTTATCTGACAAGGCTAGTAGATGGCTGGACAGCCATGCTGAGGGTACTTTTACCACCTAGGATAAGTTGGCCGAAGCTTTCCTCCAACAGTACTTCCCACCATCAAAGACAGCTCATTTCCGGAACAAGATCTTCTCGTTCCGCTCTATAGATGGTGAGACTCTATACGACGCTTGGGAGAGGTACAAGGATGTGCCCCCATCACAATCTAGAGCTGTGGCAGATAATGGACACTGCTCGTGAACAGTAACTCCGACATGAACAGTGATTCCGGCGTGAATAGTAATTCCGGTGTGAATAGTGATTTCGGGCCGTGAACAGTACTTCGGAAAAAGAAAGTCCAAGCCCTAAATCCAGCAGCCGGCCCAATTTACATGTGATATTAGGGTTTTCAAGAAGATCAAGTAGCTTGCTCATCAAGCAAAGATTTAGGGTTTTCAAATCCCTATATAAGGAGGTGCAATGCAAGGCATAATCCATCCCATTCATCACTTAGCCGTGTGCCCTAGACCTAACTTGGTCCGCCGCCCATCTCCTCCATCAGCCACCGTGAGCTCCTTCTTGCACAGCCGGTCTTCATTCCTTACTCCTCCTTGCTTCCGCCACTTCTCAGCCTTGCACGGCCAGCTTGTTCTTCATTCGGTTTTAGTGAGAATCCTTGTTTCCTTTTATTTATTGTATTGTTATTCCATGGCTATGTGTAACTAATCCGATTATTCGGGTTAGGGTTAAATAATTGTGACTATTGTTTTGAGATTCTGATCTTACTTATTATTATTGCATTCTATTTAGTTCTTGTGCAAATTATCAGTTTGAATTATTAGGTTAAGGGGAGATCCGAAAGGGTACAACTTAACCTAGTGATTCTTACTATCCATTCACTGCTTATTTGATACCGACCCAGTTAGAATAAGTAGTTGCACGAAACCTAATATAACCAGACCAGGAGTATTAGGTTTGCTAGAATTAAAACGGTTATAACCAGACCAGGAGTAACCCTAAGAAGCAAGAATAAACATTTAGAAATCAAGGATAAACGTAGTCACAATTGAATAAAACCCTAACCTGAATATCTTCTCTGATTGATAAAACCCCCTCTTATTTTCGTGCCTTGCTTTTGTTCACTAACCTTTACTCTCACATTAGTTTCTTGTCTTTCTCCATTACAGAACAAAGTAGTAGCTATCTAGCTCCCATTGGGTTCGACCCTTGCTTGCCATTGTGCTAACCCACAGTTCATCGCGAGGAAATTATAAATTGTTTTTGCACAGGTACGACGACAGCCTGTTCACGTGGATAAGTCAATCAATCGGTGGCTGAGGTTGAACTGGCTGGGGAGGATGTCAGGCGGTGGAACGGTCGAAGTGGCATTAAGTAACTTATGTTAGCTACCCACATTTGCTTGCTTCTTTAATAAACATCCAATAATGCTAAAATGAATATATATATATATAGAAGTGCGCTCAAATGAGGCAGCAAAATTAGAATGAAACTGTGAGGCACGATCTCGTGCGTCCATCTAACCCCCCCGTGCATTTCTGGTGCGCCACGTGTCCCAATTAGTAAACCCACTAACTTTTGAAAAGTCAACAATTGCGGCTTGCCACGTGGCTTCGCCACGTGCGTCCGATAAAAAAAACAGACGGCCGAGATCGTGCCTCATAGTTTCATTCTACCAACGGTGCCTCAACCGAGTGCTCCCCTATATATATATATATATATATATATATATATATAGATGGACGTTCAAATGTTATGTGCTTCTTATTGTGTTATGTGTTATGTCGATTCTGATTGGTTAATGAAAAACAAGGAACCAATCAGAAGCGAGGAACACCGTAACTACGGTGCATCCTCACCCACACAACCCCCCATGCTTTGGAGGTGCACCGTAAGCCCCGTGTTCCTCGCTTCTGATTGGTTCCTTCTTTTCATCAACCAATCAAAATCGATATAACACTTTAAAAACATAACACTCTAAAGACATATAACATTTGAACGCCCCCTATATATATAGGCTTACGGTGCACCTCCAAAGCATGGGGGGTTGTGTGGGTGAGGGTGCACCGTAGTTACGGTGTTCCTCGCTTCTGATTGGTTCCTTATTTTTCATTAACCAATCAGAATCGACATAACACATAACACAATAAGAAGCACATAACATTTGAACGTCCATATATATATATATAGGATTTGGATCACGTACAAAGTGATTTTTAGAGTACAAAGTACAAAGTAATTAAAACGGTTTGATCTAAATTTTTGATGGCTGAGATCTAATTAATTAAAATCAGATTTACATATTAACTAATATATATCAGGGTTTTAATGGTAACTAAACACCAATGATTAACGCTGTTAAGCTCTGTTAACTTTTAATATATCGTATATTTTTCAAATCAAAATCAATCCATTCACTAAAGATTCGCGTTTGTATGATTTTACTTTCTCACACATTTGAAAAATCATCGATCGACGAAGACAGTGAAGACGCAGCCGGCTGTGGCGGAGGCTAGGTCGCTGGCGACGGTGAAGACTCGTAGGGATTCAGATAGATCTGGCCCATTTTCCATCAACGCGATTTGCGATGGCAATGGATCCGGAACGGTGAGATCTGAGATCTGAGATTTGAGCCGTCGGCTTCTCATATGCGATGTCGCGGCAAAGGCGGCGGCGCCTGTTGAAACCCTCACTCTGCTTCCTTTTTCTGTCAAAAAAATAAAACTTTGCTTCCTTTTAAAGACTGCTAATGTAAACGAGTGTTAGAGCATTCCCCACCATGATCTTTTTTATCATAGAAAAATACCATAAGAGATGATTAAAAAAATTATGCACCCCCACCATGATCTTTTTGATCATAGATTTAATCATCTCATGATAAAGTGTAAAAAAGATCATCTCAAGATCAAAAATTAAATTTGATCATGAGACATGAACCAATCGCAACGCGACACGTGTCATGTGTAAGAAACTGTTCAGTTTTTATTTTGATCTTGCAACGAATATATCTTCTAAATTACAAAGTAAAAAAAATCAAAATAAATACCAATATTCATAATTTTTTGAGCTCTATAAAACGAGATACACATTGATATATTTTTATTAATCTTAATATTTATGAGCTATAATTTATGTAGTGATGAGAGAGAATGATGATGAACTTTTTATTTGATCATGAGTGTGATGCATGTAATTGATTTAGTCATGATGGATGATTAGATGAGAGAGAAAAAGGATGAGAGAGATGGATAACATGATTTTTTTGATCATGATTGGATGCTCTTAAAGAGTTTTATATTGACAAGCAAGCGGCCTTTACCAGTCATTTACAATCAAAATAGTGGCTGCTATTTACTAAATGACTTTATTATATGGAACTAATTCCAGCATGTAGGCAGCAACCCCAAGTTTGTACATATCATGGTCATCATTGTTGTGGCAATTGTAATACAAAGCCTTTTTGTCAAATGCAACACCTTGACCTTGGTTGATGTCTCCTTAACAGGCTTCTGATGGACACATGAAGAAGCTACAAAGCAACTATATATAAATGTTGGTGTGCTTGATTTATGAAACTCTTGTAAATCTGCATACCCTTGTTATAAATGTTGGTGACATCCTAAGAGATTCGAAGAACTGGGAGACCCCTATAAATGGTGGTAGGAGATCATATAGACCCTCGAGGTCTGAAGAAGGTAAATTGTCTGGATCATAGCGACATTTGTATTACTCGTTTTCTATGTGAAGTAGCCTCATTTCTAAGTCAAGTGCTTGTGCTAATTCCTGAAACCACTTTCAGTTTTTGATGAAAGCTGAGCATGACTAATTTGTTTTTTAATGCTTTGAGCATTAAGAATAAATTAAGATGGGAATTGTAGTGCAAGCCAATGTCTGGCTACATTTGCTGTATATCATCTTCTGAACAGAGCTCTGCTATATATGTATATGTTCAACTTGGGGAGCTTCTCTGCTGCTTATATTGTCTCTCCACTCGTCTTTCCTGCTTAATCGTGTGTTTTTGTTTGTCTTTTTCATTCGGAGATGTCTAGTGGCGGTTCGAATGACATCAAACCAGATGAGAAAAGCGGCAAGCGTGCTCCTCTTCCCTATGTAGCACAGACACGGACACGGGACACGGACACGGCAAGACATGTGGACACGCCAAACTCAAAATATATAAGAAGTGGACACGACACGACGACATAAATTATATAAAAATATAATTATAATTAACCATGCGTAATTCTTTTAAAATTAAAAACAAATATTCAAACATTAAAGTCACACAAATGCATAAAAAACTCATAATGCGTTTTCTTGACTATCTTCAAAGAACACACGCGAGGTTGAGCCAGACGTGTCGGCCGATTGGTTCAATTTTTTTAGAAATCGGTTTAATTGCAAGTGTCGGCCGATCCACCTTAGGGTATGCTCAAATGTTAACACCCTCTTAGGGTGTTAACCTATTAACTCAATCTCCACCTTTAGATCATTTGATCTAAAGGTGCACAATCAATATGAAAAAGTGAAAGTTGTTTGGGTAAAAGACAAAAGTGCAAAATCAAATCTGCACTTTAGATCAAATGATCTAAAGATGCAGATTGAGTTAATAGGTTAACACTTTTAGAGTGGTTAACATTTGAACGCACCCCTATATATATATAGAGGAGCGCTAAAATATTACACCCTCTTAGGGTGTTATGTGTTACTTCATTTAAAGCCTTTAGATCAAATGATCTAAATGTGCATAATCAATCTAAAAAGTGAAAGTTATTTGTCTTTTAGCACTTTATGCTTTTACTATTTATACTTTTGTATTTTACCTGAAAGACAAAAGTACAAACTGACAAAAAAGTACTTTTTGAATAAATCTACACCTTTAGATCTAAATGTGAACAATTAAGTAACACATAACACCCTAAGAGGGTGTAACATTTGAGCGCGCCCCTATATATATATAGGGGCGTGCTTAAATGTTACCCCTTCTTAGAGTGTTACTCTATTACTCTCCTCTGATTGGTTGGATGAGTTTCATCCAGCCAATGAGGACGCGCCACCTCAAAAGCACGGGGCCCATTGGACATGTGAGTGGAGGATTTGGGTAGTGGGTTGTGGGCCCCACACAAATTTTGTGAGTGGGTAATAGGTAACACTCTAAGGAGGGGGTAATCTTTGAGCGCTCCTATATATATATATATATATATAGAAGAGCGTTCAAATGAGGCAGGCAAAATAAGAATGAGGTAGTGTGAGGCACCATCTCAGCCATCCATCAACCCCCCGTGCATTTGTGGCGCGCCACGTGGTGCAAATAGTAAAACCCACTACTTGTTTCAAAAGCAGTGTGAACGCATTTGGCGGCTCGTGCCACGTGGCTTCGCCACGTGCGTCCGATCAACTTCATGGAAGGCCGAGATCGTGTCTCACTGCCTCATTCTTACAGCCTGCCTCAACCGAACGCCTCCTATATATATATATAATATATGGGCGCTCAAGTGTTATGGGTTGTTAAAGTGTTATGTGTTACTTTATTGTGCACCTTTAGATCATTTGATCTAAAGGTCCAGATTTCATTTTGTACTTTTGTCTTTTAGGTAAAAGATAAAAGTGCAAAATGACAAACAACTTTGCCATTTTTTGACTTTTTGAGATTGATTTTGCACCTTTAGATCATTTGATCTAAAGGCTACAAATGAAGTAACACATAACACCATAAAACACACATAACATTTGAGCACTCCTATATATATATATATAGAGGAGCGATCAATTGAGGCAATCAAATTAGAATGAGACAAGTGAGGCACGATCTCAACCACACATCTGACCCCCCGTGCATTTGTGGCGCACCACGTGTCCAAATAGTAAACCCACTACCAACAGTGGTGTGAACGCAAAATGGCGGCTGTGAACGTGGCTTCGCCACATGTCACAATGAGTGGCTCAGATCGTGCCTCACGTGCCTCATTCTACCAACCCTGCCATAAACCGAGTGCTCTCATATATATATATATATATATATATATAAATAGGGGCGCGCTCAAATGAGAACCACTCTTAGGCTAAGAACATGAGAAGCACTCTTAGGCTAAGAACATGAGAACCACTCTAAGCCACTCATTTTGTTGAAATGAGTAGTCCATAATGCGCCACCTCAAAAGCACGGGCCCATTTGGACATGTGAGTTGCATGTGCTTGGGAAAATGGCTTATGTGGCGCCATTTGATTGGTTGGATGGTTATCATTTGAGCGCATCTCTATATATCCATATATATAGGGGAGCGTTCGGCGGCATCAGGGGTGGTAGAATGAGGCAGGTGAGGCACGATCTGAGTCATTGATGAAGTTGATCGGAAGCACGTGGCGAAGCCACGTGGCACGAGCCGCCATTTGCGTTCACACTACGAAAGTAGTGGGTTTTACTATTTGCCATGTGGCGCGCTCACAATGCACTGGGGGGGGGGGGGTTGATGGATGGCTGAGATCGTGCCTCACCTGCCTCATTCTATCGAAGGTTGCCTTATTTGATCGCCTCTATATATATATATAGAGGAGCGCTCAAATGAGGCAGGCAAAATAAGAATGAGGTAGTGAGGCACAACGTGAGCCAATCATCTAACCCCCCGTGCAATTGTGGCGCGCCATGTGGCAAGATGCATTTACACTACTTTGTAGTGTGAACGCAAATGGCGGCTCGTGCCACATGGATTCGGTTCGTGCCACGTGGCTTCGCCACGTGCGTCCGATCAACTCCATCAACGACTCAGATCGTGCCTCACTGCCTCATTCTACCATATAGGGGAGCACTCGGTTGAAGCAGGGTTGTAAGAATGAGGCAGTGAGGCACAACGTGAGCCAATCATTCTGATGAGGTGGCATTGGAAAAGTATTTGTTGGTGGGAATTTATGAAGGGGTAATTTGGGAATTTCATAAGTCAGCTGCTTTTTGGCTTGGATCTGATTTCTCTCACCTCCTTCCTGTTCAAACGAACGAAATCCAGAAAAATCCTTGCCGTTTGGCCAGAACCCACTCGATTTCTTATCTCCAGCAACGAAAATGATTTTTGTGTCCTCAAAACCCTGGCCGTTTTCCATGGAATCTAGTCAGCGCTTTCACGACTCCCAAATAGCTGACTTCTCTTCTCCATCAGTGTCATCCTCTTCCAACGTTTCCGTCGTATTTTTAGATCTATAGATTTGGGTATTGCAGTTGATCGATTTTGTCGTTTCTGGCATCTTCGGCGGAGTGGTAGTTAGCTCTACCCAGACCGAGTTTGTTTTTGTTGATTTCTTTCCCAGACCCACCTCGAATTCGATTTTGTTGATTTCTGCATTTCTTTGTTATTGAACAATAATCCAAATATCTGACTTTGTCCCGCTCGCTCGCATCCAGATCCAGTGAAACTCATCGCCGGCGATGGGTAATTTATTTGGTAACCCTAGATCGATTTCCTCCTCCGACAGAAGAGATGGGCATTTTCAGAGTAAGCTCACAATTGTCATCTTTTTGTCTTATTTAATTTGATGCAACTTTTAGTTTATTTAGGTTGCTTTTGCTGTGTTTAATAGCTTTTTATGAGTAGCCGAATTCCTCTCCATGTTTATGTGAAATTTATAGGCCGTGTACTAGTCCAGCTCAAATTTGATTTGAACAATTTTTGGATCATGATCTCTGATGTAGTCTATCTGAGTTCTGAAATAGAGAACTCAACTATCTGTTGTTTGAACATTTTTTTATTTTTTTCTTATGTTGATTTGCAGATGGAGGGACGACTAAGGATGAAATGGAGAAGCGGATCTTCTGGTTGTATCGGACAACATGATGCGCTTATTGTTGGACTTGGTGTGCTCGGTAGGCTAGTAGCTGAAGAATGGAAGAAGGTTACTTATGGGCTATTTCTTACACCTCTTTTGTTAATCAGAAAAATTGATGCAGAGTTGTCAAACAGGAAAATGTGCAAACTTGTTTCTACTTCCGGCTTACCTATAATAGCACAACAAATGAATGTATCCCTAGAATTTACTAGTTCATCTTGTTTCTACTTCCGACTATTTGCATGATTTACATTTTTTGATAGCTAGTGCGCTTCATTTTTAGAAATATGATAGCCAGGAGGCTTTTATTTGTAGAAATATGATTTAGAGACTAGTAAATCTGTGTTTAAGAGGAGGTCTGAAAATGTATGTTATTCTAATCTATTTTTTCGTTGATTATCTGTTTGATCTGGTTTTATGCTTTATTTGTTCAAAAACAAAATCCGCAGCAAAATGAAAAGCGACGAGGAGTTTAAGGAGACGAGGCAAGTACATGTCGACTATGACAAAGGCGTTCAAAATCTGCCCCATTGCTGGAATAGATGGTAACTTTCAGTTTTACGCTTTAATTTATGATTTAATTTGTGCGTTAGAGTTTGAGGGATTGGCAGAATCGCGATACTCGCCGTTATGATGGTTTCTGAAATTATTAATGGTCTGATCTTGCGTTGTTGATTTGGTATACAGGTCGGAGTCCATGGGACACTATTGGAAGATATGGCATGAGGAACTTCATGTTGGATAAGAAGTCGGAAACATTAATGAGCATTGGCAATGATGGAGCATCTGCTGCTTGCGAAGCTGAGAAGGATACTGACAATTGGCATATTACTTCTTATTGGCCTTAGCTTTCTTGTACCATTTTTAGTTGATATTTGTGGTTCAACAACAGTCCTTTGTGGTTTAAATTGGCTTGTATTTTGTCAAAACATGTCAGCAATGGTACTTGTAGTGTTTTTATGTGTACATGATGTTTATCTGCAACGGTACTTGTCTGTGTTAAAACTTGTACTAATTATATATCATTTGTAATTTGTACTATAACGAAGATGTCGAAAAAGATGACAACGAATGTGCAACAAATTTGTCAAGTTTAATGTCATGTTTGAGCAGGTTGTTAACATATTTTGTATGGAATGTATGGTGGTGTCTATGTGTTGGGCGGTCAATGAAGATGGCATGGGCCATTTGACACTTGCTCATAATCCTTATATGATTAAGGATACCAAGGGTGTGTTCAGCTGATGATGGGTGCTGCGTCACTCGGAGGTATATTGTCTGTTCTTTTTGGAAACTAGGTTATGTAACTACATAAAATCAGAACATGTGTTAGTAACGAAGGTGCATTCGTTATAGTAAACGAGCGTGCATTCAATTGTTTTATTAAAAAATGAGCGTGCATTCAAAGAAAACATGTGTTAGTAACAAAGGTGCATTCGTGTGTACTGGTGTGCATTCCAAAAGGAAGGTGCAGATGTGTTATCAACAAGGGTGTATTGAGATATCAAAACGAAGATGCTGATGTGTTATCAACAAGGGTGTAATGACATATGAAATAAAGAAATTGATTGCAATTTATTCTGAAACGAATGTGTAGATGTGTTACCAACAAGGGTGTAATGACATATGAAATAAAGAAATTGATTGCGATTTATTCGGAAACGAAGGTGCAGATGTCTTACCAACAAGGGTGTAATGACATATCAAATAAAGAAATTGAATGCAATTTATTCGGAATGAATGTGCAGATGTGTTATCAACAAGGGTGTAATGACATATAAAATAAAGAAATTGATTGCAATTTATTTTGAAACGAAGGTGCAGATGTGTTACTAACAAGGGTGTAATGACATATCAAATAAAGAAATTGATTGCAATTTATTCTGAAACGAATGTGCAAATGTGTTATCAACAATGGTGTAATGACATATAAAATAAAAAAATTGATTGCAATTTATTCTGAAACGAAAGTGCAGATGTATTATCAACAAGGGTGTAATGACATATCAAATAAAGAAATTGATTGCAATTTATTGTGAAAGGAAGGTGCAGATGTGTTACCAACAAGGGTGTAATGACATATCAAATAAAAAAATTGATTGCAATTTATTCTGAAACGAAGGTGCAGATGTGTTATCAACAAGGGTGTAATGACATATCAAATAAAGAAATTGATTGCAATCTATTCTGAAACGAATATGCAGATGTGTTATCAACAAGCATGTAATGACGTATGAAATAAAGAAATTGATTACAATTTATTCTGAAATGAAAGTGCAGATGTGTTATCAACAAGGGTGTAATGACATATCAAATAAAGAAGTTGATTGCAATTTATTCTGAAACGAATGTGCAGATGTGTTATCAACAAGGGTGTATTGAGATATCAAATCGAAAAGTGTAGATGTGTTATCAACAAGGGTGTAATGACATATCAAATAAAGAAATTTATTGCAATTTATTCTGAAACGAAGGTGCAGATGTGTTATCAACAAGGGTGTAATAACATATCAAATAAAGAAATTGAATACAATTTATTCTGAAACGAATGCAGATGTGTTACCAACAATGGTGTAATGACATATCAAATAAAGAAATTGATTGCAATTTATTCTGAAACTAATGACAGATGTGTTATCAACAAGGGTGTAATGACAAATCAAATAAAGAAATTGATTTCAATTTATTCTGAAACGAAGGTACAGATGTGTTACCAACAAGGGTGTAATGACATATCAAATAAAGAAATTGAATGCAATTTATTCTGAAACGAATGTACAGATGTGTTACCAACAAGGGTGTAATCAAATAAAGAAATTGAATGCAATTTATTCTGAAACAAATGTGCAGATGTGTTATCAACAAGGGTGTAGTGACGTATGAAATAAAGAAATTGATTGCAATTTATTCTGAAATGAATGTGCAGATGTGTTACCAACAAGGGTGTAATGACAAATGAAATAAAAAAATTGATTGCACTTTACTCCGAAACGAATGTGTAAATGTGTTATCAACAAGGATGTAATGACGTATAAAATAAAGATGAAAAGAATTTAAACGAAGATGTTCAATAATAGATGATACATCCAAGATGTTTAATAATAGATGAAAATTTGGGTAATGCATTTACTTACATTCAACTAAAACTAAAAAATTATTTGATTGCGGAATGCTGCTAAAAAATGGACAGCAATACAACATACAAGGCTCAAAGCCCTTACAAACCTGCCACTACAACATAACAACAGCCTAGCGAAAACATACAGAAGACTACAAATATTCCCCTTTGCTGATAGTGACCATTACTCATCAGCTTCAAATCAAAAGTACTTCTCCACCTAGCCATCCACTCTTTCCTTCTTATCCCAACCCTTTAGCACTAACAAAATTACCCCCAAGCGGTTTCTCCCAAACGGTTCCTTCTCCTCGACTACCAAACCTGATTCCCTTGTGACTCGTTCCTAAAAATTATAAAATGTTATGGTTAGTTAGGAACTGAATAAGCCGTACTCATTTCTGTGCATCTGCTGAATTCATGCAGAAAGGAAAGTCATGTATAAATACTAAATAGACATTTAAACATAAAAAAGCGAACGGTAAAAGATGAGAATTTGATCCAAATGAGGAACCTTTTAGTAAGCTTCTTGCAAGCCTCCTAGGACCACCGACCTAACAGCTCAGCTACAGCCTAGCTTTTCTCAGCCAGTCAGTCCAATTCAATCTCGACTAAAACGAGATATAAAATGGCTACTAGTCATCACGAACATTTCCAATCAAAATCAATTAAATTCAAATCAGTCAAACCCTAAATCAAATATCTGATCTTCTAACCCACAACAATCACCATATCACATTCACAACCTAATTTCGAAAATCCAAACACCATGAACTTCAAAGCTTTTCAAGCAAAATCAGATCAAGAAAACACAGAGATTAGCAACATTGATACCTCTCCCGGCCAGAAATATGCCATACAACTCTAACTTATATTTTCATCAAAATTCAATGAAAAATAAAACAAACATGAACTACCATTAGGATTCTAACCGCCATCACTCGACAACAACGCCGTCGTCGCATCGTCTGCTGCGATAATTACAATTGCTCTCGACGATAAGTTCTTCTTTACCTTCAGCGTAACACCAGCAACGAGTGAACCTCCTAATTGTCAATAAGCCGTCTACTATGTGCGATGATTTGGGCTTCAACAACTTCGCTAGTGCCACAAAGCAAACATCTTTTACACCATTCCGGATGACTTGGACTTCATCTTCATCTTTAATCAATTATTTCCCTTAACACAAATCCAAAATTCAGATTTCAAAACAAAAATCAACATCAAAGAGTACAAATTTTGAAACACGCAGTCAATAATACAAGAACAGTCAATAATCTAAACATCTACAACCTGGTATTAGTTGCTATTTTACTCAAGGCAAAAGAAATACACAAAACAACATTGTATGAACCCTAATTTTAAAGCTAAGTGCATAGGCATTTAAAAATAAAACGTACAAGACAATACATAAAATGTATTTGAAAAGCATAAGGCTAGTACCAAAGCTGATCATGTCCGACATGCTTCACACTAATATGTAACTAGTTAGAAAATTGAAACGCAGAAGAAGATAAACCAAACCCATATCAATCCGCGACAACAACCGTCCATGCTCAATCCGCCTTCGGCGTTTAGTTTTGCAGTCCGTTACCCTAGTGCAAAAACAAATAGACAACAATAAGTACTCAATCAACAACATAAACTGACAACAAACCAACTGTATTGTATACTCTATTTGTTTAATTTGTGTGGTATCTGGCAACATATGCTGAAAATGAGCAAGTACCAATACACTTCCTTCCATATCCAAAATATAATTTCAAGATTTGCAGCATACACGATTTGAAAATTACCAAATGACTACGATTTAAGTACAAAAATTTAAGCACCAAAACATAATCTTCAATAATCATCATCAACAGAGAACAAAAACTGTCAATAATTTTAGTCTCATTAGCTATAGTTAAAGACAAGCATATAATCATAGGAAGCCTAATTTATCTGTTCTTGGCACATTAGTAGACACCTGCCATCCTGCAAGGCATCAAATGAATGAATTGATGAGTACCTGATCGAGAAAAAGAGAGCAGAACAGAGACAAAAAAATTGGGTTTTGAAAATAAGATGAGAGGAATTGCTTCGAGATGAAGAATCGTTTGCTGTGAATGGAATACGTATATACATACAATACAGTGAAGTAGATGGAGAGAATAATAAATAAGACCCTACTTGTCACCAAGCACAGATTGAAAAATTTAATTTCGCAGCCGACTTTGATGGCTTTTTTACCGCATACTGGCGGAAACCCTAAATACTACCAATAAATTCATATCGTAACTAGATCTAATGAATTGAGATATGAAATCGAATGCTGACTTGGGGAAAGACACAAACCTTATTTTTACTCTTCGATTTGAGTTTCTGGAAGACGATAGTTTTGTCGGTGAAAGCGTCGGGAGCGATGGCGAGGAAGTTGGATCCACTCATCGAACTCAGTAGGCACCAACGTGGTGGCAGATGCGGCAGTAAACCTCAACCGCGGATGAATCAGGATAGATAAAGATGAGCGTAGATTTTGGAGTAACCTGGGTTTCTCTAAAGAGAGAGAAAGAGAAGCACATGAATGGCTGAGAGATTGAAGAATGAAATGTCTAATTTACCCTTTGAAGTACATTTCTAATTTGTTTAGTGAAAATAAAATGTTAAGAAAATGGAAAAGATAGTGGGGCTAGTGTCATGTTTCCATTGGAAGGATGAAGATGATGTGTCTGAATGAGTAACTGAGATGTTGCCTCACATGCCTCATTTTTAGGAGGCCTGCCTCATTTGAACGCTCCTCTATATAGGGGGCGTTCGGCTGAGGCAGGGGTATAAGAATGAGGCATAGAGGCACGATCTCGGCCGTCTGTGGAGTTGATCGGACGCACGTGGCGAAGCCACGAGGCACGACCCGCCAAACGCGTTCAAACTGCTTTACTATTTGCATAGTGTTTTACTATTCATTGCCACGTGGCGCGCCCACAATGCACGGGGGGTTAATGGATGGCTGAGATCGTGCCTCACACTACCTCACATCTGGGAGGCTTGCCTCATTTGAACGCTCCTATATATATAGGGGAGCGTTCGGTGACATCATGGTTGTAAGAATGCGGCAAGTGAGGCACGATCTGAGTCGTTGATGGAGTTAATCGGAGTACTGTTGGTAGTGGGTTTTACTATTTGCCACATGGTGCACCACCATTTGCGTTCACACTACTGTTGGTAGTGGGTTTTACTACTTGCCATGTGGCGCGCCCACAATGCACGGGGGGGGGGGGGGGGGGGGGTTGATGGATGGCTGAGATCGTGCCTCACTTGCCTCATTCTACCAAGCCTTGCCTCATTTGATCGCTTCTATATATATAGAGTTGCGCTGAAATGTTACCCCTCTCTTAGAGTGTATCCCTATTACTCCATTCTGATTGGTTGGATGAGTTTCATCCAACCAATCAGAATCCGCCACCTCTCCCACTACCATACACATCCACTCACCATGTCCAATGGACCCCGTGCTTTGTGAGGTGTCACACCCATTCAACCAATTATATTGAAGTAATAGGGTAACACTATAAGAAAGGGTAACAGTTGAGCGCTCCTTTATATACATATATATATACGCTCCTCTAGAGGAGCGCTCAAATGTTAACCACTTCTTAGAGTGTTAACCTATTAACTCATTGTGATTGGTAAGATGAATTTCATCCAACCAATCACAATGAGCCACGTGTCCCACTCATTTGATCTAAAGATACAAATTAGACCTCACGAACTCACTCTAAGAGTGGTCCTCATTTGAGCGCTCCTATATATATAGGAGCGTTCAAATGAGGCAGTCAAATTAGAATGAGGCAGTGAGGCATCATCTCATCCTTTCACTCATTTTGATCATGCACTCATATGTTGACAACTGGCTCACTAACTTTTCCTTTTTTATTTTCAGTTTATATAAAATTAAGTCATATTTTGAGTAGAAGGGCAAATTAGACCTTTTCAAATCCTCTCTCTCCTGACCCTCGTATGCGATGACAACTTTACTGAGGATGGCGAAGATCCGAATCCGGCTAAACAGATCTGGATTTGGCTAAACTCGCAGCAGCTCGCCATCATCTCATCTCTCTTTCATCCGCTCCCAGATCTAAAACACAACGTCTCCCAGGCTGAAGGGTTTCTTTTGTGATGTTTGGTTTACGCAATTACTTCGACGGTGGAGCCACATGGAGCAGCGATTGGAGGAAGAACAGCTAGCTTCCAAAAAAGCTCGCGCCACGACTGCTGAAGTGGCCCAGAAACGATAACGAAGTGGATCCAAAAATAGATGATGGAATGGACTATTTGATCGGTTATTTGATCTGGGTTTTTGTTGTATGGGCGATTTGTTGAAATTTCTGTGGATGGATGATGAGTGGAAGTAAGTAATTTGTTGCGTTGGTGTGGATTTAGAATTTGGAATTTGGAATAAGGGTGTTTGATGGGTTTGAGGAATTGCTTCTTTTGTTGCTAGATGGTTTGATTGGTATGGAAGTTTGAGTCTTTGAGAGTTGCTTTTCTTGTTGTTGTAGGCAAGAGCAGTTTGAGTCTTTTGTTGTAGGCAAGAGCAGTTTGAGTCTTTTGTTGTAGGCAAGATTGTTTTCGTTATCATCTGCTTTAGTTGTTAGTTTGATTTGAATGCAGTACTTGTTGATATGATTAGCATCACCGTGATGGTGTTGGCTGAAGTCGCTGCCTTAGTATTAACTGTTAAGGGAATTGTGAGTTCATTATGTTCGGTATTTTTGCTCAATGAAATATGTCCATGAAATACACTCTTTCGCATATTATTTCCACAGACAATATGAATTTTAAGTGGTAATTTTTAATCTATTTTTTTGAGAGCATACATATTTCTTTGAACTGTGTGAAATAATTTGTTGTTGTGTTTATGATGTCGGAAATGTTTATAATCTATTTTTTTCAATGATTTGTGTAACACAGTTTTGTCGGCACTATCAGGGCTTCAAGTGACAAAGGGGTTATTAACCCATTTGCCCCTCTTTCAAACTCAAAACACCCATTTGCCCCTTTTGAAACTCAAATAACCAGAATGGCCCTTTTTTTATATTCTTGGTTCCCCAAAAACCGGGAATGTCAATTTGTAATATTCTTGGTTTCCCCAAAACCGGGAATATCAATTTTTAATATTCTCGGTTTCCCTCAAACCGAGAATATATCAAAACATGCCCCTTTGTTCGTCCACGCATGCCCTAAACCCATCCACGTAATTCTTATTTATGTTCCCGGTATGAGGGAATCCGAGAATATTAAAAAATTGACATTCCTGGTTTTGGAGGAACCAATAATATAAAAAAGGGCATTCCGGTTATTTGAGTTTCAAAAGGGGCAAATGGGTGTTTTGAGTTTGAAAGAGGGGCAAATGGGTTAATAACACGTGACAGAGAGGAAACTTACTGATGGTAATTCCCAAGATCAATGTCAATGAACTCTTGCTTGTCTGTGAGTGCTTAGTTGATCTTGTTGTTATTTCCAGTCCCAAGATCAATCATCATTTGCTTGTCTTTAACAACACTTGTAAAAAATACCAATCATTTGGGCCCTTAATCTATCAGTGTCTTTGATTTTATCTTGGAAATTTTGTTTGATTTGCTGAAGCCATCTTGATAGTGTATTAATATTCCAGACTTAAGAACATATGAGTACTGTTTTATGGAAGTTATTTGGGCTGTGATTGGAGCTGATGGTTTCTAGTGGTCATGAATCAACTCCATGCCTTGTTTTTACAGCTAAGTTGGCAAGTGATGTTGTGTATGATTCGGCAGGTCAGGTCTTATGATTGCTTCATTATATGAATGTAGTTCTAATGGGATTTGCATGTTATCTCTGTCTTGAGATATATTATAGATTACATCTCAATCCTCATTTTCATGATCAATGCAGTTATTAACAATCTCTGCATGGTGTGGAAGCTGCCGGAGATGTAGGCATTGTCGGCACCACTACTAGATGCAGCAACAGCAGCAAGGAGATATGCATACCTCATTACTTTCGGCAGTTCTCAGCCCTTACAGGAGATAATGGGTTGAAACATGTCTAAAAGGAATGATTTGTATTTTTGATAAAGGTTTAGTTTTTTATATAAATTGTATGGATTGAGAGATGTTGAGATCTGTGTGTAAGAAAGTATTTGTTATATTGTGGATTCTTGGCTCAGTGAAGGGGTTGTATCAAAAAATCATATATCATTGAATATTGTATTTGTATGAAAATGTATGTAAGGTAAAACTATAGTGACGTATGTACCTTTTTTGTATTGTCTAATGCACATTTATTTGCTTTATAAAATTTCATTCATCATCTGATGCACATTCATTTCAATTTGTATCAATATTATGTTCCTTCGTTCAGGTATGCACTTTCGTTTATAACCAAGCTGCACCTTCGTTTATGTCATTACACCCTAGTTGATAACACATCTGCACTTTCGTTTCGGAATGCACACCCATATGCACCTTCATTTTGATATGTCAATACACCCTTGTTGATAACACATCTGCACATTCGTTTCAGAATGCACACCCATTTGCACCTTCGTTTTGATAGGTCAATACACCCTTATTGATAACACATCTGCTCCTTCGTTTTGGAATGCACCATCGTTCATAACTCATATGCACCTTCATTCCAATCAATCAATTAACCCATCTGCACCTTCGTTCCACTCAATCAATTAAACAATCAATTTCAATATTACAATTGTAAATATGAGAAATCAAGTAATAATAATAAAATTACTTAATAATAATTTCTTTACTCACCCAATCAATCAATTAATGATACTTTTTCAATGAGGGTGTAATGACATATCAATATTATTACTTAATAATAATTTCGTTTTGATATGTCATTACACCCTTGTTGATAACACATCTGCACTTTCGTTTCGGAATACACTCTTGTTGATAACCCATATGCACCTTCGTTCCAATCAATCAATTAAGACATCTGCACCTTCGTTCCACTCAATCAATTAAACAATCAATTTTAATATTAAAATTGTAAATATGAGAAATTAAGTAATAATAATAAAATTACTTAATAATAATTTCTTTACTCATCCAATCATTCAATTAATGATGCTTTTTCAATGAGGGTGTAATGACAAATCAATATTATTACTTAATAATAATTTTATTTTGATATGTCATTACACCCTTGTTGATAACACATCTGCACCTTCGTTTCGGAATGCATTCTCGTTGATAACTGATATGCACCTTCGTTCCAATCAATCAATTAACACATCTGCACCTTTGTTCCACTCAATCAATTAAACAATCAATTTCAATATTAAATTTGCACCTTCGTTCCACTCAATCAATTAAACAATCAATTTCAATATTAAAATTGTAAATATGAGAAATCAAGTAATAATAATAAATTATCATCACCGCACGCTCGTTTAAAAAACACAAATAAATGCACATTCATTTTTCAATAACACAATTGAATGCACGCTCGTTTACAATCCCGAATGCACCTTCGTTACTAACACAATGTCCTAGTTGAATGCATGCTCGTTTCTTAATAATACAATTGAAAGCACGCTCGTTTACAATCACGAATGCACCTTCGTTACTAACACATGTTTTGACAAATTGATTCATTGTCAAAAACATTCATTACAAATTATCGTAAACTACACATTGTCATCAAATTTCAACTTGCTTCTATCGCATCTGCCTCGTGGCATAGCAGCGCGGACCACAACAGCGCGCACAACTTGTCCTTTCTTGATCTTTCCTTCTTGATCTTTCTGCGAGGCTGGGCTTCTTTCACAGATGCAACTATCTGCATGATAAGAGTAGCAGATAACCAACTGAACTTTTTTTTGGGATAGAAGATAACTAATTGAACTTGATATCAACAAACAGGGGAAATAAATAGGAAAACACCTCAAAATTTATGTATCAACAAGCAATAAGACATATGAAAATTAACGTGGAAATTTTAGTACTTGTGCCCATAAAAATTAACATGATGAGCACAACAAATACATGAATACAAAAAAACAAATCTGATGGTCATGAAAACATGAAAATTAACATGTCAAAGCAGATTAACTAACATAAATCGGATCTGATGCTCATGAAACCGTAAACAAATTATAGTATTTGAAAACAACCTTTTCTGAAAAAACATGAAAACAACCTTTTCTGAAAAAACATGAAAACTAACATTGATATGTCTTGCGGAAGGAATTGAACTGCAAATTTAACAACTATGCATCAAGCTATTGATCAATTGAATGACAGGTATCACTTTGACGATATGATTAATATGCAAAGAATAACTGATGAGCACAACAAGACTACATGTGCATAACATCGAACATCTACAGTGCACCGTTTCTCTACCTATGGAAGATTTCATCTCAATTGCATCAGATTTTCTCATAACAAGGTGATCGAGTGTAAATATATCGGAAGATATTTGAATAAGAATCCAAACACTTATGCTAAGTCACGATTAATCAAAACATTTGTAATGACTCGGGTGAACCGAGGTCGAACCCAAAAGATAGGTGATTAAACTAATGGTGCTAACATGAAGATTAGAATGTCTATTGTTTGGGGGGGGGGGTCTATTTTTTCAATCCAAAGGGAGATTAAACTTGCAAAAGGGTTAACTTCCAATTAAAAGATGACTAGGGATTACTTCACCACCTAGACAATTATTATGACAATGGAATGATATACCAACGATGAAATCACATGCACACGTATAGAATTTAGCTCATGCAACATTAATACTAAGTTCAACTCGCGCTACAACCTAATATCAAGAGGTTACATCTCGCATAGCACCTAACACCCGCGCTCTGTTGGTACTATAGAACATGAATTTCTAGCCTCACACTCGCGCTCTATTGGCTAAACAAACATGTTCTTGTTAAATCCAAGCAATTCTCATTAGGTTAATGAATTATCCAACTAACTCAAAAGTCCTAATGCTTCTTCATTTAGTTCATTGAAGTCATGTTGATCAACGTGAGCTACATCAAACACGAGATCAAGCAAAGTTCCCATTGAGGACATTTCACAAACACCTTATGGGTAACTTGAAACATTAAGTTCAAATGAAGGAGATTCATGTGCAAACTCATTCATCAATGGCATATATAGTATTCACAATGTCACACACATGTCTAGGGGATCCATAATCCCCAATCAAGGTCACTACTCACTCATAGTGAGGTTACAATAAAAAACAAATGAAAGAGATGGAGTTTAGGAATCTAAAACCAATATGAGATTGAAGAGTATGAGAATCCTTGTTGTTGATCTTCTTCTTCACTCAATCCACCTTGGAATTCGTGCTGGATGCTCCTCAAAATCAGTGCAAAAATCCCCCAAAAAGTCCTCTTTTGTTGAGATTAAAAGTTTCTATTTATAGCCAAAGTTAGGGTTTCCGGCACTGTAGCTCCAGTCGGTCGACTGGCGGGAGCTGGTTTTCCCAGTCGGTCGACTGGCGGGAGCTGGTTTTCCCAGTCGGTCGACTGGCGCTGAAGAAATGACTGATAAGGGATTTGCCAATCGGTCGACTGGCTGGTTGAGTCGACCGACTCGATTGAGACGCCTGGAGGTCCATCTGAGAAGTTCCCCAACTCGACCGACTAGAGGTGGCGAGTTGACCGACTTGAGCTTTTGAGCTGTCCAAGCTTCATGTCAGTCGGTCGACTGGCTGGTTGAGTCGACCGACTCGATGGAGATGCTTGAGGAGCTCACTGGGACGTCTTGCAACTCGACCGACTGGTGCAGGGGAAGTTCCCAGTCGGTCGACTGGGGCTCCTTTATGCCCAAACTAGCTCAAATCTTTGAATTTTCCCGAATTCTCGTGTTAAGATCCTGAGCTCAATGGATGGTTGCTCCAAGCCTGAAATGCAATAATAATGGTCAAATGGCATCGAAATAGCATTGGGAATGGACCAAAACTTTTTGTAAATGGGTATGTAAATGAGTCGAGAATTCAACTCATCGTAAGGGGACATGGATAGCTAGCATAACAATAGGTGACAAATCCTACCAGATGCATCAACACACTAATTTCAAAAGAAAACGTCAGAAATTAGAAGTTAATCCTTATCAAATGCAACCTATACATCTGGCTAGGGTGGTTCATGATGATGATCTGGGCAGTGAAGTTGGATGCATTAAATCCAAGTAAACTAAGTAAACACACAAACCAGACCTCAAAACCCAGATCTAACTACACCTTAAAAAAGTAAATATTGGACTGGCAAAAACCTTAGATTTAAAATTATCGAAGTCGAGCCACGACTTCTGGACCCATCTTCATCCTGCTCATCGGACTTGCTTACGCTGCTTGCGGCTGACGCGGTTGAGGAGCCGACGGTTGTAATCTTGCATCTCACCCTCCCGGATCCATCGTCATCTTCGTCTGCTCGCTAGCTGCGCTTCGTACGAGCTTCAAAAGGTGAGATAAACGCAGAGGTCGATCGGTCGGACGGCCAAGAAACAGAGGCCGGTCAGTCAGAATCGAAATCAAAGATGAGAATTGGGTTTCTCAAAACTCAAAAGAGCGAAAAGAAAATAGGTGGAGAGAGAAGCTGAGGATGTGACACAATTTTGGGAAACACAATTATGCATCAAAAGTCTAAATTACCCCTTCATAAATTCCCACTAATAAATATTTTTTTATTGTCACATCATCATAATGATTGGCTCAGATCGTGTCTCACTGCCTCATTTTACCAACCCTGCCTCAACGGAGTGCTCCCCTAGATAGATATATATATAAATAGATGGGAGCACTCGGTTTAGGCAGGGTTGGTAGAATGAGGTAGTGAGGCAAAATCCGAGTTGTTGATCGACTCGATCGGACGCACGTGGCTAAGCCACGTGTCAAGAGCCGACATTTGCGTTCACACTACAAAGTAATGTGAACGCGTTTGGACACATGGCGCGCCTTAGATGCACGGGGGGTTAGATGGACGGCCGAGATCGTGCCTCACTGCCTCATTCTACCGAGACCTGCCTCATTTGATCGCTCTTTTATAGATATATATAGCAAAAAGTAAAAAGCAAAAAATTATTCTCTGCCACATCATCACTACATCATCAAAATGAGTGGCTCACAACGTGCCTCATTCTAATAACCCTGCGTCAACTGAGTGCTCTTATAGGGGCGTGCTCAAATGTTATGCCTCCTTAGAGTGTTGTGTTACTTCAATCTTATCCGTAGGATGAGATTCATCCAAGCATCTAGGAGACGCCACCTCACAAAGCACGGGGCCCATTTGGGCATGTGAGTGGAGGAGATGTGTGAGTGGGAGAGGTGGCGCGTTCTGATTGGTTGGAGGTGTAAAATTTGAGCGCTCTTATATATATATATGGCTGAGATTGAAGTAACACATAACACTCTAAGAACGGGGTAACATTTGAGCGCTTATATATATATATATAGGGGCGCGCTCAAATGTTACACCCTCTTAGAGTGTTATGTGTTACTCCAATCTGATTGGTCCAACTCACCCAACTCACCCAACTCACCCAATGAGGAAACGCCACCTCACAAAGTACGGGGCCCATTGGACATATGAGTGGATGAGTTTGGTAGTGGGAGTTTGGTGAGTTGGACCAATCAAATTCAAGATAACACATAACACTCTAAGAAACTATAACATTTGAGTGCTTCTCTCTCTCTCTATATATATATCTATATAGAGAAGCGATCAAATGAGGCAAGCTTCGGTAGAATGAGGCACGTGAGGCACAATCTCGACCGTCCATCTAACCCCCCGTGCATTGTGGGCGTGCCACGTGTCCAAATAGTAAAACCCAATACTTCGTAGTGTGAACGCGTTTGGCGGCTCGTGCCACGTGGCTTCGCCACGTGCCTTCGCCACGTGCCTTCGCCACGTGCCTTCGATTAGCTCCATCAACGACTCAAATTGTGCCTCACCTGCCTCATTCTATCGAGGCTGATGTCGCCGAACGCTCCCCTATATATATATAGATATATATATATATAGAGGAGCGCTCAAATGAGGTCTCTTCTTAGGCTAATGTCTTAAGGTCTCATCTCAACCATTAGATCAAATGATCTAACAATCCTCCTTTATCCAAAAAGTGAAAGTTGTTTGTCTTTTTGCACTTTTTGTTTTTACTATTTGCACTTTTGGCTTTTACCTAAAAGACAAAAGTGCAAATTGACAAAAAACACTTTTTGAACAAATCTACACCTTTAGATCATTTGATCTAAAGGTGCAAATTGGACCTCACGACCTCACTCTAAGAGTGGATCTCATTTGAGCGCGCCCCTTTATATAGATCTCCTCTATAGGGGAGCACTCGGTTGAGGCAGAGTTGGTAGAATGAGGCAGTAAGGCACGATCTTGGCCACTCATCTCAGCCGTCAAACGCACGTGGCGCCACTTGTCCCACTCACTTGAACGCGTTCACACTACAAAGTGAGTGGGACACGTGGCGCGCTCACAAAGCACGGGGTAGATGTGTGGCTCAGATCGTGCCTCACTGTTGGACCCTTGTGTTTTGATGATAACAAACACTTAACTAATAATCCACTTGAGTGTGCAGAAATCACTGTCTGACAGGTAAGCTCACTGGGCATCTCTGAGAGAGAGCAGAGCTGCGAGAGAGATGCGCTCTGTGTGAGAGGTACACCGACATACGAACCAGATCGGATCTGGGAAAAGATACACAAAGATATATATCGAAGATACTAGAGTATATGCGTGTAATATTTGATTAAGACTATTAATGCAAATATATACACGGGGAGATGTCAAGTATATGCGAAGAGAAGATTGACGCCAGATTTGGCAAGTACATATGTGACAGGGTTAAGATATGGAAATATCTTAACCATATCATATCTGCGAGATAACAATCGGATCTCTGATGGAGATATGCATTGCCGACTTGAAGACACTATAAAAGGATGAGAAGTCTTCAAAGAAAAGTTTGGCTTTGGTGATAGCGATCGGAGATTGAAGAGTGTTCAAATCCGGAGCTGACAAGGTGCTGCTGTGTGCGGACAAGGCGATCGTATTAGTTGACTCTTCGAATTGAGTAGTTTTATTAGTTGTCACTGTGTGAGACAAGTGTAACAAACTGCAAGCATATTCCTTTGTCAATAATATGGATCTTGAAGCCCTTCTGGAACTGTCCAGAAGGCAAGTGGTTTTTATCCTGCTGCAAAGATTGCAGTAAGGTTTCCACTCTAAATCGTGAGCATTTACATTCCGTCTTATATTTCCTGTACGAAAGTAAATTTCCGCTGCCATCTGTCTGAGGGATACCACTCTGGGATCTCCCTCATATAGTTGGCTAACCTAACGATCCATCAATTGGTATCAGAGCCGGGAAGCTCTAGATTGTGTTAGCCTTTGCAGGAAATCATGTCTAACGGAAGCGATTCGTTCTGGAAGCCGCCGGTGCTCAGTCCGGGAGAGTATGACTGGTGGAAGGATCAGTTCGAAGCCCATGTCTGTTCCCTGGATGGGAAGCTGTGGCGCGTGTTTGAAAAGGGTAACTTCCCTATTCTGGATGTGACAGATCCTAACAAGCCGAAAGAGAAGGAGAAAGACGAGTACACAGATGATGACTACAAAGCTCTCCAGCAGAATGCCAGGGCTAAAAAGGTTCTTAACATGGCCCTCTCACCAGGAGATCAAGTTAAGATGGCTGTGTATAAAACTGCAAAGGAGCAGTGGGATGGACTCGCTAGACTGTACGAGGGAAACCAGGACATTAAACGCAACAGAATCCTAGCTGCCACAAAGGATTACGAAACTGTCGAACAGCGAAAGGACGAATCTCTGGATGACTTCTACACCAGATTTCAAATCATCGTCGCACAGCAGAACTCCCTGGATGAGGTACTCCCACAGTGGAAGGTAACTCATCAGTTCATGTAAGCTCTCAGCTCAAAATGGGACACAGTTACTACTGCACTCCAAGCTCAGAAGGGGATCAAAGACATCACTCTGGAAGAGCTCGTGGCGAATCTGCAAAGCCAAGCTGGAATAGCAGAGAGGAAAATAGCCAGAAGACAAGCTGGAAAATCTCAAGCTATAGCATTAAAAGTTGAGAAGGCTCTGGACATCGCCCAAGTAAACCTGTCATCTAAGAGTGAGGACGAGGAGATAGCTCTTCTCTCAAGGGCCTTCAAGATGGCAAACACAAGCAGAACACAGAACAGAGGTGTCTCTGGTGGAGGATGAAATAATCAACGGTGGAACAAAGGATCTGCCTCAGAGGAAGGCAAGACAAAGGCAGGAGCAAAGGAAGAAAGAACCTGCTATCACTGTCAGAAAAAGGGACATCTTGCTAAAGACTGCTACAGTAAGAAGAAGGGTGAACTACCTGCCTCAAAGGAAGCTCATGCCATGTTTGCTGCCTGGAGTGACTCCGACGAGGAACAAAGTGACAAGAAGCAAGCTAAGGAGCCATGTCTGATGGTGAACTCCGCAAACAGTGAGGTAAATGAATCTGACTCCTTTATAGATCAAGTTTTTAGTGAATCTGACTTGGCAGAAACTATTGCCGAATTACTAAAGAAGATCACAAGCCTTAAGGAACAGATTGAAATCATGAAAGATGAACACGAAGAGGACATGGAAAACAATCGTCTCTGGTCAACTGATGGACCATAATTGTATGAATCATAAACACAGTTAAACCCACCAAATTAGACTCTTTGTCTATTTAACTTTTGCTTGTTAGTTCTGATATTTATCTACAGGGTATTTTGGAGTCTAGAGAGAATACAGGCTAAGGAGGAGTTTTTAAGCTGAAAATATATTACGAGTCATTCCAAGGTCACGACCAGATGCCGACTGAAGAAATCTCATGATCCTGACATGGAATCACTCAAAACAAATCCAACCGAAGAGCAACCAGAGTCAGTCCGGAGCTGAAATGGACCGATGGCTTTTGTGAAAGCTCACAAAAATCAGAAAACCACCTCCACCTTACCTTATGACCGGCGGCTTTTGGGCATTTGGTGAGTCATGGGGGGGCGGCTCCTCCCCCTCATGACTCATCACCGGCGGCTTTGAGAGGCTCCATGGCTTCTTGCCATGTGTTCTCATCCTCACCACGTCCTCCTCCTCTCCTTGGCCTATAAATACAAGCTTCCCTCCTTTGTAATCTTCATCCACAAATCATTCCACCACAACACAATCACTTATCTCTCTAGATTTTGGCATTTTTGTAAGCTTTTGTTTGAAATCTATAATACTCTTGTTGGTTCTTGAGTATTCTAGTAGTTTTTGAGTTTACTCCTGTTGGTTCTTGAGTATTCTCCTTTACTTACTGTCTTTCAAAAACCCTCGAGTACTTAGCTATGGTATTTACCTCTATGGATATTCGTAGCTAAACTCTTCATTCGGTTGAAGGGGCGTACTTGTATCATAAAATGTTTTAGGCCATACTCTTAGTGCCTCTTCTTTGTATTCAAAACTTGTTCTATGTGCCACATATCAGGTCAGAACTTCCAAGGTTTAGTGGATGCTTGAAATGGCAAAACTCTTCCGTGGGGTTTGTGAACATACTCGGGTAAGTGGATGCTTGAAATGGCAAAGCTTATCTGAGGAGTTCGACCTCTCTAAAACACCATTTGGATTGATCGGAAATGATTGTTCAAATGGATGCACATAGGCTAGTATACCTTGAAATGGGGTGCTAGTCCAAATAGAACAAGTGATCTACGACCTTGAAATGGGCTAGACAGTGTGGCAAATCGAGCGCTTGAAATGGCCTTGATACACGTTTGAATACTTAGTAGGATCACTAAAGGTCAATGATAAACAGGCTATGATACAAGGCCCCCGAAACCGAATGCTTTCCTTAGATTAAAACACCACCTGCATTTACTTTCAATTTTAGTATAAACCGCAATATCAACTGCTGACGTTCCGCAAGACTTGCCGATCACACAACAACCGCTGTAAGTCTTCTCTTTTATTTTCAGTATTTACTTTTCTGTCATTTACTTTTCCGCACTAAAAACCAAAACCAACCAAAAAAACACTTACTTTTCCGCACTAAAACCTCAATCAACCTAAAACACGCTCACTCCCTGTACGATCCCTCAAAGAACAACTTATCCCCCTAATTCCCTTGGGTTCGACCCCTACTTACCACTTGCTACCCAGTAGTAAAGTCACGAGTAGCGGAGATATAAATTTATTTTGCACAGAGAACACCGCACCTAAACGACAGTGCGGTGGCTCCGTCAAAATTGGCGCCGTTGCCGGGGAATTAGTTACCTAATCGGATAAGTTCTTTGAATCAATACTCGCTTCAAAACAACCATGTCTCGTGAAGAAAGCCACCATGACTACCAAGATGACGACGAGATAAACCTGTACGATCGAAATGATGAGGTGCCACTTCCATTTGTGGACGATCCGGAACAACTCATCAGAAACAGAAGAGCTCGTGATAGGGAGGCCATCAGAAGAAACCAAGAACCACCCGAGGACCGAAATGTAGCTGGTCCTGTACAACCCCCTAGATATCCACCGCCCCCTCAACCTCGACAAATGCCAAGACAAGAACCTGTCTACAATAACTACTATGGGGATGTCAACTACCAAGCACCTACTATGGGAGAACTCAATGCCCCAGAATTCGAAACCCAGCCGTGGTGCATTTACGAAGGCCCTGAACTGGAAAATATCGTCATCAACACTTCGGTGGCCCACAACTTGCCAAAATTCTCAGGAACACATGGAGAATCAGCAATGACTCACCTCCAGCGCTTACATGGTATTTGCCAAAACTTAAAACCGAATGGCGTGAACGTAGACGACTTTAAGTTAAAGGCGTTCTACTTTTCCCTCATTGACGCGGCAAACGACTGGTTCCTTTAATTGCCTTCCGGTAGCATCAGAACATGGGCTCAGATGCAAAAGAAATTCCTGGACAAATATTACCCGGCAGAAAAGGCAATGCAAGTAAGGAGGCAACTACAAGACATCAAGCAAGGGCCCAGTGAAACCATGTACGATTACCTGGAAAAGTTCAACCGCCTGGAGAGAAGCTGCTGTACCCTTGGACTGCCCGAGAAACTCATCATCGAGTACCTCATTGATGGATTAAGACCCTTAGACAAAAGGCTCCTGGATGCCTCAGCTGGAGGATCCATGATGAATCTATCATTAAGTGGCATAAGGGATCTCATCACCAATGTTACTGAAAATGCCCGATTTAGAGAAGAGACAACTCGGCAGGAAGAATTTTCCCGAACAAGGAATGTGGCACAAGTTGAAACACCGATGAACTCTATGCCAGAAGAGATGAAACAGTTAAAGGAGATGATGATTCAGATCCTACGAAGGCAGCCAGTTCCGGTAAAACCTTGCGAGTTTTGTGGTTCTACGGACCACAAAACTGACGCATGCCCGACATTAGTAGAAGAGGAACCGGCAGAAGTGAATGCAGTGGGAGGATACCAAGGATACAACAACAATAGCAACGACAGAGCTGGACAAATAAGACAGTATGGTCAAGCAACCAACCTGAGCTGGCATAACAACAACTATCCTCAGAAGGAAACGCAACCAGCTGTCCCTCAACTAGCTCAGTCATTCTACCAACCCCCCACCGATAGTATAACTAATCGGCTGTAATTTAGCGGAAATATTCAATAAGAATATCGAATACTTATGCTAGTCACGATTAATCAAAACAATTTATAATGACTCGGGAAACCCAAGGTCGTACCCAAAAGATAGGTGATTAAACTAATGGTGCTAAAGATTCAATTTAGAACGTTTGTGGTTTGGGGGGGGGGTTTGTTCCTCGTAAGAGGTTGATAGCAAGTTTTTACTATCCAAAGGAGATCTTAAACAATGAAACAAGTAAACAATCGATTAAAAGATGACTAGGGATTACTTCCCCACCTAGACAATTATTGTGACAATGATATTGGATGCCAATGATGAATTTACATGCACATGAGTAGAATTTAGCCATGCAACATTCAAGCTAAGTTCAACTCGCGCTACAACTTAGAATGAAGGGGTTACATCTCGCATAGGACCTCACACTCGCGCTCTATTGGCCCTATAGAACATGCATGTCTAGTCTCACACTCGCGCTCTATTGACTAGATAAACACATTCTTGTTAAGTTCAAGCCATTCTCATTAGAATTTAGGTGTCGCCATGTAACACAAAGACTCTAATGCTTCTTCATTCATTTCATTGAAGTCATATTGATCAACGTGAGCTACATCAAACATGAGATCAAGCTAAGTTCCCATTGAGGACATTTCACAAACACCTTATGGGCAACTATAAACATTTAGTTCAAATGAAGAAGATCCATGTGCAAACTCATTCAACATTAGCATCAATGGTATTTACATCATCACAAATGTGTCTAGGGGATCCATAATCCCCAATCAAAGTCACTACTCACTCATAGTGAGTTAACAAACAAAGGCAAATAAAGGAGATGGAGTTTAGGAGTCTAAAACCAATATGAGATTGAAGAGTATGAGAATCCTTGTTGTTGATCTTCTTCTTCACTTAAACCACTTCGAAATCCGTGCTAGATGCTCCTCAAAATCAGTGCAAAAGTCCCTTGAAAATCCCCCAAAAAGTCCTCTTTTGTTTTCATCTCAAACTTTCTATTTATAGCCAAAAGTAGGGTTTCTGGAACTGTAGCATATCTCAACCGGGCGGTTCAATTTGTGAAGGATTTTCAACCGGCCGGTTCGATCAGGGGAAAGCTTGCTTGGACTTTCTGAGCATTTGAACCAGGCGGTTCAATTCGTGAAGGGATTTCAGCCGGCCGGTTCGGATCCTCAGAGCCTCTTAACTTCCGAATCTGATCCTGGTGTAAACTACAAAGTTGTAGTCCTTTGAATAAGCTTTCCAACAAGCTTTGAATCGACCAAATCGAACATCGTATGAGCCCTGGGCGTCCAAAACAAGGTGCAAAGGTCAATATTGCTCGGTTTGGCCCCGAAACACCATATTTTGCTCCGAAACTGCTCGGTTTTGCTCCAAAATGCTACTCACTTGTGTTCTCAGCTTAAACTCTGTAATTTGCCTAAAATGAACCACAAAGCATCAAATAGCAAGTGAAATTGTAATAAAATGATCAAAACAATAAGCATAGAAATCGCCTAAAATGCATATGTTTCAGCGCTATCAAATCACCCCACACTTAACGTTTGATCGTCCCGAGCAAACTAATCACAGATATCAACAACAATAATGCATTTTTATCACTCATGATCGGTTCAAAGAATCTCCATATGGTCACGAAAACTAATTAAAACACTAAGGAACAAATTCTACTTCTAACTAACCACTTTCGTGGGTAACACGAGTGCATTTAGCGAATGCACCAAGCCTTTAAACCCCTAGGCTACCCTAGTGGAGGAGTTGTAGTCTCCTGAGAGTTTTCAGACACGGGAATACTCACAAATCCCACAAAGAGAACAATCATCCAATTAGGCATTTTAAACTCACAATTTTCAAAGTACTAGGCAAGGTGTTTTTCATGAAGTTCAAAATGTATTCAACTAGATATGTGCATTTCAATCACTACATGAGTACTCTTCGAATCATTATGGAAATTCATGAATTAGGGCATTCAAGCAAATCAAAGCAAAGACTAATAAATCTTTAATCAAGGATTCTAGTCGTTTTCTATATTAGTGACTTCAAGAAGACAATCTAATCGTTGCAAAGAAATCTTGTTGGATCACTCACCAATGCTAGCATGGAGGCTAGTCCATTGGCTTGTGAGCTTTGAACTCATTCTCAAGCCTAGGACGCAAAGGTCGCTTAGTCATAAGAGAAGAGGAGTTTCAACATTACAGTTTTTGTAGATACTTGCAAGTCATATCATGCCTAAGTATAAAAGAATACGAGGTTCGTCCCTTAGTGGATTCTTGCTAGTAAGTATCAATTGTCTTATTGGTTTTCATGCTAGAGAATGGCGGGATAGCCAATTGTCAAGTCTAAGTGCTTCTTATTTTTTTTCTATTTTTTTTAAATGGCCTTTGGACTACAAATGCTTTCGAGGGGGGACTTACCTCCTTAACCCCCGGCATTTGTATATTTTGATCAAACCTTCTCTTGTACTTTGAGAAAGTTTTTAGTCCGGGCTTTGCCCTCTTTTGACCATAAGAATAAAGCATATATATTTTTTTTGTTGGGGCCCATTTTTTGCCCTCTTTTGACCCCACACTTAGAACTTTGACAAAGGACTAAGTGTTTAAAACGGAGCATGACAAACCAACGAGATAAAATCCACTAGATAAGCAAGGTCACTAAGGTCACCTAAAGGCAATCATGGCATGCAAGGGTTTTGGAGTTATAAATCATTTCGATTTTATGCTTTCAAAGATCAACTCTTTAGTCTCAACGAGAAAAAGCTTAGAATAAATGATAAAGAAGTGCTAGTAGATGCTTTGATCCTCAAGAATGAAAATCAACAATCCAATCCATTAGTCATCTAAAGGATCAATCAAGTGAAATCATGCACGACTAGTTGAATTTGGAATGAAATTTTTCAAAAATGTAGCCTTGCCTAGACTTTTTATTTCCATTAATAATTTGAAATTTTTGGATGAATTGTGCAGTAATGTGAATGTTTTCCCTTAAACACACAAGTTGATTGGATTTCACACATGAAAGCACGTCAAGCAAGCACAACCATCTCGTATAGTCAAAACATGGGCACCCCACACTTATGCCCTATCAAGGCATCTAGTTAACCAAGCACATGTTAAGAAATCATCAAATATAGGCATTCACACATGCATAGTTCATATCCTCAAATTTTTGCACGAATCAAATAGAAATCCAATCAAAATAGAGATTCTTAAAGATCGGGAGAGAAAACACTCACAAGCCTAGTTTAACGTCTTGGCTAAGACGGAGCCAATTCTCCTCTTAAGGGATAGGAAGCACGCTTGAGGAGTCTTTTGCTAAGATCCCTCCTCAAGCGGGGCCTTGCACTTGATCGTGTCAAACCACCTTCAAATCCCATTTGAATTTCCTCCCATCAAGCCTACAATGGACTTTCCCTTGGGAGCATGACCCCTTCAAGTATGAAAATCCCTTAAAAATCAAGGGGCCATGGGAGCTTTTTTCAAATAATCTTTGAAAGTATGGCAAGAAGCTCCAAAACTTGTCTCGAGACTTCATAATGAAGAAAGGGTCTTCAAAATTTGTCTCGAGCTTGATGGGTACACCCTCCTTTAATTTTTTTATGATGTCCTTGGGTGCCCATTCCTCAATATCCCTTAGTAGACTTGTGTCTTCCTGCAAGCGAGGTTGGTCTTTAGTCTCTTCCATGAAAACCTCAACAAAGTCTCTATACCCTTGAAGTTCTTGTGGCTCAATATCCTCTTCCTTTAATCCATCCTCAACAAGAATTTGGGATTCATATTTCGGCTTCATCAATAAAAGGTATTTCCTCTATGTAAGAGACATCATCATTGAAGAATTCCTCATCGGAGAGCGCCAAATAGACGCCGAGCTCTTGTGTGTTCTCATCTAAATGATCTTGAGATGTGCTAGTGGTGAAGGATGCTTTACTTTTGCATTCCATCTCTTCTTCGTTACAAGATTCACCATCTCTTTGGTTGTAATGAGTTGCGGTGCCGGCTCTCCAAAATTCATCCTCCCTTTCTTTGTCCCATTCTTCCCTTGAGACATTAGATTCAAGGACTTCTTCTTCGGGTACCTCTTCTTCCTCATCCAAGTTTTCGTTTTCCATTGCTTGTTGCCCCAATTCGCTTTCCAAAACTTGGTGTTGAGCATCCATCTCCCTCAATTTAGCATTTTCTCTTTTTAACTCATGGTTTTGAGCCTCCAATATTTTCAATTGAGCGTCCATCTTCTCTTGGTTTTCAAGGAATGTGGCAAACATGGCATCAAAATCGGAGGGCTCATTTGACGGTTGAGGAGGTTGAGGGTATGGAGGGTAGGAGTGTTCAATTTCAAAACATTGACTATCATTCTAATTTTGAGTGTAGGTAGGTGATGGATTCCAAGAGTTTTCCCAATAGCCGTTTGGTTGCTCCTCTTCTTGGTCATCCCCATCCAAATTATAACGATTAGTTTGATAGTCATGCTCTTGGTAATTCCAATATGGTTGCTCCTCCTCTTGATAATATCCCTCATTAGAAGAGTCTTGTTGGCTTTGATTGTTCATCCAATAGTCTTCACAATGGGCATTTGGTTGATCATCTTCATAATAATCTTCATTGTCTTCATACTTCCTTTTGTCAACCCAAGCCTTAACCATACTCATCATGCTATCCACTTTCTTTTCCAAATCACTAATTTGATCTTTTATCGCATAATTGGAAAAATCTTCATAATAATCTTCATCGTGCATGACTTGTTGGTCATAGTGATCCATCCTCGCAAAACAAGATTAACGAAGTTAGTAAGGGATATGAGAAAAAAAAAGAATATACAAGTAAAAGAGAAAGAAAAATATTTACAAGAAAAGACAAACTCAAAAAACTATTAGCACCTAGTTAATTAACCTATCCCCGGCAACGGCACCATTTGATCGACTGTAATTTAGCGGAAATATTCAATAAGAATATCGAATACTTATGCTAGTCACGATTAATCAAAACAATTTATAATGACTCGGGAAACCCAAGGTCGTACCCAAAAGATAGGTGATTAAACTAATGGTGCTAAAGATTCAATTTAGAACGTTTGTGGTTTTGGGGGGGGGGGGGTTTGTTCCTCGTAAGAGGTTGATAGCAAGTTTTTACTATCCAAAGGAGATCTTAAACAATGAAACAAGTAAACAATCGATTAAAAGATGACTAGGGATTACTTCCCCACCTAGACAATTATTGTGACAATGATATTGGATGCCAATGATGAATTTACATGCACATGAGTAGAATTTAGCCATGCAACATTCAAGCTAAGTTCAACTCGCGCTACAACTTAGAATGAAGGGGTTACATCTCGCATAGGACCTCACACTCGCGCTCTATTGGCCCTATAGAACATGCATGTCTAGTCTCACACTCGCGCTCTATTGACTAGATAAACACATTCTTGTTAAGTTCAAGCCATTCTCATTAGAATTTAGGTGTCGCCATGTAACACAAAGACTCTAATGCTTCTTCATTCATTTCATTGAAGTCATATTGATCAACGTGAGCTACATCAAACATGAGATCAAGCTAAGTTCCCATTGAGGACATTTCACAAACACCTTATGGGCAACTATAAACATTTAGTTCAAATGAAGAAGATCCATGTGCAAACTCATTCAACATTAGCATCAATGGTATTTACATCATCACAAATGTGTCTAGGGGATCCATAATCCCCAATCAAAGTCACTACTCACTCATAGTGAGTTAACAAACAAAGGCATATAAAGGAGATGGAGTTTAGGAGTCTAAAACCAATATGAGATTGAAGAGTATGAGAATCCTTGTTGTTGATCTTATTCTTCACTTAAACCACTTCGAAATCCGTGCTAGATGCTCCTCAAAATCAGTGCAAAAGTCCCTTGAAAATCCCCCAAAAAGTCCTCTTTTGTTTTCATCTCAAACTTTCTATTTATAGCCAAAAGTAGGGTTTCTGGAACTGTAGCATATCTCAACCGGGCGGTTCAATTTGTGAAGGATTTTCAACCGGCCGGTTCGATCAGGGGAAAGCTTGCTTGGACTTTCTGAGCATTTGAACCGGGCGGTTCAATTCGTGAAGGGATTTCAGCCGGCCGGTTCGGGTCCTCAGAGCCTCTTAACTTCCGAATCTGATCCTGGTGTAAACTACAAAGTTGTAGTCCTTTGAATAAGCTTTCCAACAAGCTTTGAATCGACCAAATCGAACATCGTATGAGCCCTGGGCGTCCAAAACAAGGTGCAAAGGTCAATATTGCTCGGTTTGGCCCCGAAACACCATATTTTGCTCCGAAACTGCTCGGTTTTGCTCCAAAATGCTACTCACTTGTGTTCTCAGCTTAAACTCTGTAATTTGCCTAAAATGAACCACAAAGCATCAAATAGCAAGTGAAATCGTAATAAAATGATCAAAACAATAAGCATAGAGGTCGCCTAAAATGCATATGTTTCAGCGCTATCAAATCACCCCACACTTAACGTTTGATCGTCCCGAGCAAACTAATCATAGAGATCAACAACAATAATGCATTTTTATCACTCATGATCGGTTCAAAGAATCTCCATATGGTCACGAAAACTAACTAAAACACTAAGGAACAAATTCTACTTCTAACTAACCACTTTCGTAGGTAACACGAGTGCATTTAGCGAATGCACCAAGCCTTTAAACCCCTAGGCTACCCTAGTGGAGGAGTTGTAGTCTCCTGAGAGTTTTCAGACACGGGAATACTCACAAATCCCACCAAGAGAACAATCATCCAATTAGGCATTTTAAACTCACAATTTTCAAAGTACTAGGCAAGGTGTTTTTCATGAAGTTCAAAATGTATTCAACTAGATATGTGCATTTCAATCACTACATGAGTCCTCTTCGAATCATTATGGAAATTCATGAATTAGGGCATTCAAGCAAATCAAAGCAAAGACTAATAAATCTTTAATCAAGGATTCTAGTCGTTTTCTATATTAGTGACTTCAAGAAGACAATCTAATCGTAGCAAAGAAATCTTGTTGGATCACTCACCAATGCTAGCAAGGAGGCTAGTCCATTGGCTTGTGAGCTTTGAACTCATTCTCAAGCCTAGGACGCAAAGGTCGCTTAGTCATAAAAGAAGAGGAGTTTCAACATTACAGTTTTTGTAGATACTTGCAAGTCATATCATGCCTAAGTATAAAAGAATATGAGGTTCATCCCTTAGTGGATTCTTGCTAGTAAGTATCAATTGTCTTATTGGTTTTCATGCTAGAGAATGGCGGGATAGCCAATTGTCAAGTCTAAGTGCTTTTTATTTTTTTTTTCTATTTTTTTTAAAATGGCGTTTGGACTACAAATGCTTTCGAGGGGGGACTTACCTCCCTAACCCCGGCATTTGTATATTTTGATCAAAACTTCTCTTGTACTTTGAGAAAGTTTTTAGTCCGGGCTTTGCCCTCTTTTGACCATAAGAATAAAGCATATATATTTTTTTTGTTGGGGCCCATTTTTCGCCCTCTTTTGACCCCACACTTAGAACTTTGACAAAGGGCTAAGTGTTTAAAACGGAGCATGACAAACCAACGAGATAAAATCCACTAGATAAGCAAGGTCACTAAGGTCACCTAAAGGCAATCATGGCATGCAAGGGTTTTGGAGTTATAAATCATTTCGATTGTATGCTTTTAAAGATCAACTCTTTAGTCTCAACGAGAAAAAGCTTAGAATAAATGATAAAGAAGTGCTAGTAGATGCTTTGATCCTCAAGAATGAAAATCAACAATCCAATCCATTAGTCATCTAAAGGATCAATCAAGTGAAATCATGCACGACTAGTTGAATTTGGAATGAAATTTTTCAAAAATGTAGCCTTGCCTAGACTTTTTGTTTCCATTAATAATTTGAAATTTTTGGATGAATTGTGCAGTAATGTGAATGTTTTCCCTTAAACACACAAGTTGATTGGATTTCACACATGAAAGCACGTCAAGCAAGCACAACCATCTCGTATAGTCAAAACATGGGCACCCCACACTTATGCCCTATCAAGGCATCTAGTTAACCAAGCACATGTTAAGAAATCATCAAATATAGGCATTCACACATGCATAGTTCATATCCTCAAATTTTTGCACTAATCAAATAGAAATCCAATCAAAATAGATATTCTTAAAGATCGGGAGAGAAAACACTCACAAGCCTAGTTTAACGTCTTGGCTAAGACGGAGCCAATTCTCCTCTTAAGAGATAGGAAGCACGCTTGAGGAGTCTTTTGCTAAGATCCCTCCTCAAGCGGGGCCTTGCACTTGATCGTGTCAAACCACCTTCAAATACCATTTGAATTTCCTCCCATCAAGCCTACAATGGACTTTCCTTTGGGAGCATGACCCCTTCAAGTATGAAAATCCCTTAAAAATCAAGGGGCCATGGGAGCTTTTTTCAAATAATCTTTGAAAGTATGGCAAGAAGCTCCAAAACTTGTCTCGAGACTTCATAATGAAGAAAGGGTCTTCAAAATTTGTCTCGAGCTTGATGGGTACACCCTCCTTTAATTTTTTTATGATGTCCTTGGGTGCCCATTCCTCAATATCCCTTAGTAGACTTGTGTCTTCCTGCAAGCGAGGTTGGTCTTTAGTCTCTTCCATGAAAACCTCAACAAAGTCTCTATACCCTTGAAGTTCTTGTGGCTCAATATCCTCTTCCTTTAATCCATCCTCAACAAGAATTTGGGATTCATATTTCGGCTTCATCAATAAAAGGTATTTCCTCTATGTAAGAGACATCATCATTGAAGAATTCCTCATCGGAGAGCGCCAAATAGACGCCGAGCTCTTGTGTGTTCTCATCTAAATGATCTTGAGATGTGCTAGTGGTGAAGGATGCTTTACTTTTGCATTCCATCTCTTCTTCGTTACAAGATTCACCATCTCTTTGGTTGTAATGAGTTGCGGTGCCGGCTCTCCAAAATTCATCCTCCCTTTCTTGGTCCCATTCTTCCCTTGAGACATTAGATTCAAGGACTTCTTCTTCGGGTACCTCTTCTTCCTCATCCAAGTTTTCGTTTTCCATTGCTTGTTGCCCCAATTCGCTTTCCAAAACTTGGTGTTGAGCATCCATCTCCCTCAATTTAGCATTTTCTCTTTTTAACTCATGGTTTTGAGCCTCCAATATTTTCAATTGAGCGTCCATCTTCTCTTGGTTTTCAAGGAATGTGGCAAACATGGCATCAAAATCGGAGGGCTCATTTGACGGTTGAGGAGGTTGAGGGTATGGAGGGTAGGAGTGTTCAATTTCAAAACATTGACTATCATTCCTATTTTGAGTGTAGGTAGGTGATGGATTCCAAGAGTTTTCCCAATAGCCGTTTGGTTGCTCCTCTTCTTGGTCATCCCCATCCAAATTATAACGATTAGTTTGATAGTCATGCTCTTGGTAATTCCAATATGGTTGCTCCTCCTCTTGATAATATCCCTCATTAGAAGAGACTTGTTGGCTTTGATAGTTCATCCAATAGTCTTCACAATGGGCATTTGGTTGATCATCTTCATAATAATCTTCATTGTCTTCGTACTTCCTTTTGTCAACCCAAGCCTTAACCATACTCATCATGCTATCCACTTTCTTTTCCAAATCACTAATTCGATCTTTTATCTCATAATTGGAAAAATCTTCATAATAATCTTCATCGTGCATGACTTGTTGGTCATAGTGATCCATCCTCGCAAAACAAGATTAACGAAGTTTGTAAGGGATATGAGAGAAAAAAAAGAATATACAAGTAAAATAGAAAGAAAAATATTTACAAGAATAGACAAACTAAAAAAATCTATTAGCACCTAGTTAATTAACCTATCCCCGGCAACGGCGCCATTTGATCGGTTGTAATTTAGCGGAAATATTCAATAAGAATATCGAATACTTATTCTAGTCACGATTAATCAAAACAATTTATAATGACTCGGGAAACCCAAGGTCGTACCCAAAAGATAGGTGTTAAACTAATGGTGCTAAAGATTCAATTTAGAACGTTTGTGGTTTGGGGGAGGGGTTTGTTCCTCGTAAGAGGTTGATAGCAAGTTTTTACTATCCAAAGGAGATCTTAAACAATGAAACAAGTAAACAATCGATTAAAAGATGACTAGGGATTACTTCCCCACCTAGACAATTATTGTGACAATGATATTGGATGCCAATGATGAATTTACATGCACATGAGTAGAATTTAGCCATGCAACATTCAAGCTAAGTTCAACTCGCGCTACAACTTAGAATGAAGGGGTTACATCTCGCATAGGACCTCACACTCGCGCTCTATTGGCCCTATAGAACATGCATGTCTAGTCTCACACTCGCGCTCTATTGACTAGATAAACACATTCTTGTTAAGTTCAAGCCAATCTCATTAGAATTTAGGTGTCGCCATGTAACACAAACACTCTAATGCTTCTTCATTCATTTCATTGAAGTCATATTGATCAACGTGAGCTACATCAAACATGAGATCAAGCTAAGTTCCCATTGAGGACATTTCACAAACACCTTATGGGCAACTATAAACATTTAGTTCAAATGAAGAAGATCCATGTGCAAACTCATTCAACATTAGCATAAATGGTATTTACATCATCACAAATGTGTCTAGGGGATCCATAATCCCCAATCAAAGTCACTACTCACTCATAGTGAGTTAACAAACAAAGGCAAATAAAGGAGATGGAGTTTAGGCGTCTAAAACCAATATGAGATTGAAGAGTATGAGAATCCTTGTTGTTGATCTTCTTCTTCACTTAAACCACTTCGAAATCTGTGCTAGATGCTCCTCAAAATCAGTGCAAAAGTCCCTTGAAAATCCCCCAAAAAGTCCTCTTTTGTTTTCATCTCAAACTTTCTATTTATAGCCAAAAGTAGGGTTTCCGGAACCGTAGCATATCTCAACCGGGCGGTTCAATTTGTGAAGGATTTTCAACCGGCCGGTTCGATCAGGGGAAAGCTTGCTTGGACTTTCTGAGCATTTGAACCGGGTGGTTCAATTCATGAAGGGATTTCAGCCGGCCAGTTCGGGTCCTCAGAACCTCTTAACATCCGAATCTGATCTTGGTGTAAACTACAAAGTTGTAGTCCTTTGAATAAGCTTTCCAACAAGCTTTGAATCGACCAAATCGAACGACGTATGAGCCCTGGGCGTCCAAAACAAGGTGCAAAGGTCAATATTGCTGTGTTTGGCCCCGAAACACCATATTTTGCTCCGAAACTGCTCGGTTTTGCTCCAAAATGCTACTCACTTGTGTTCTCAGCTTAAACTCTGTAATTTGCCTAAAATGAACCACAAAGCATCAAATAGCAAGTGAAATCGTAATAAAATGATCAAAACAATAAGCATAGAGGTCGCCTAAAATGCATATGTTTCAGCGCTATCAATAACCAGAACGCTCCATCAGCAGGCCAATATCAACAAAGAGGACCAAATCAGTACCAAGCCGGCCCGAACAATCAGCAAGAACCAACCAAGTCACTCGATGACACGATGAAGGAGTGAACAGGCTGTCGTCGTACCTGTGCAAAAACAATTTATAATTTCCTCGCGATGAACTGTGGGTTAGCACAATGGCAAGCAAGGGTCGAACCCAAGGGAGCTAGATAGCTACTACTTTGTTCTGTAATGGAGAAAGACAAGAAACTAATGTGAGAGTAAAGGTTAGTGAACAAAAGCAAGGCACGAAAATAAGAGGGGGTTTTATCAATCAGAGAAGATATTCAGGTTAGGGTTTTATTCAATTGTGACTACGTTTATCCTTGATTTCTAAATGTTTATTCTTGCTTCTTAGGGTTACTCCTGGTCTGGTTATAACCGTTTTAATTCTAGCAAACCTAATACTCCTGGTCTGGTTATATTAGGTTTCGTGCAACTACTTATTCTAACTGGGCGGTATCAAATAAGCAGTGAATGGATAGTAAGAATCACTAGGTTAAGTTGTACCCTTTCGGATCTCCCCTTAACCTAATAATTCAAACTGATAATTTGCACAAGAACTAAATAGAATGCAATAATAATAAGTAAGATCAGAATCTCAAAACAATAGTCACAATTATTTAACCCTAACCCGAATAATCGGATTAGTTACACATAGCCATGGAATAACAATACAATAAATAAAAGGAAACAAGGATTCTCACTAAAACCGAATGAAGAACAAGCTGGCCGTGCAAGGCTGAGAAGTGGCGGAAGCAAGGAGGAGTAAGGAATGAAGACCGGCTGTGCAAGGAGGAGCTCACGGCGGCTGATGGAGGAGATGGGCGGCGGACCAAGTTAGGCCTAGGGCACACGGCTAAGTGATGAATGGGATGGATTATGCCTTGCATTGCACCTCCTTATATAGGGATTTGAAAACCCTAAATCTTTGCTTGATGAGCAAGCTACTTGATCTTCTTGAAAACCCTAATATCACATGTAAATTGGGCCGGCTGCTGGATTTAAGGCTTGGACTTTCTTTTTCCGAAGTTACTGTTCACGGCCCGAATTCACTATTCACGCTGGAATTACAATTCACGCCGGAATCACTGTTCACGCCGGAATCACTGTTCGCGCCGGAATCACTGTTCACGACGCTCCTCTGGCCTTGATCTTCAATTGCGATGTTTTGGGCATGAAATGCCGTCTTTTAAGCGCGATTCCTCCTAGAGCTTCCAAATCACCTGAAATGCAAAACAACACTAAAAAGTAACTGTTCGCATAATAAAGTGCTGGAATTGGTGGGATTTGATGACTCGATGAGTCGTATAAATACGGCTCATCAAACCACCCCACACTTAAACTTGTTCGTCCCGAACAAGAACTATGTCATAAGAGGAATGAATAATGTAAACACCACAATGCTTCGGTCATCCTAGACGTGCTACATGGACATGAATCGATTACTCTAGATCTCGCCTGTTATGCATGCTTGCTACTAATATCTTTGTGCGAAAACATGGGTTAAAGATACATGTTACCTTTGGGTCGAGATGCAAATCAATTCGGATGTATCTGAAGATAGCCCTGTTTAGACCCATGAACCCTCATTCTCGGACTCGAACTCGCTGCTATATGGTTATGTCTCGCTGCTTTTTCTTGCACGTGATAGATTCGGGCTCAAGTACTGGAGTGCTTTTCGGCCAGCTATAGCGTCATCTGATTTGGCATTCTCGATGACGCTTTTCACATGTGGGACGTGTGGACTATCACAATGGTGGTGGAATTTTTCTTTGTGGTGCAGATTGTGACTTGCTCAAACCTACTTGCTCTCACTCATCATCGTCCTTTTGACTCGGGTCAAGCCAAGGGTCGCTTGTCTATTTTCCTGGCTACTTGGACTAGAGTTTGGACGGTGTGAAGTATTCCCGTCCCAACCAACCGCAAAGGTGCCGCAGTGGCGGAGCAGACTCGTACTATGTTGCCTCGAAGTGCTAGCCTCCACAAGCTCCACATAACCATATATCCTGAGTCCGGTCTTTGAATGATCTGTCAAGTCTCTCTAGGGCATTGCTATCAACTCCACATCCCTGTTTATCTCAACTAGCAAAGGCTCGCAAAATTTTAAGATCACATGTTAGTCGCACAAATCAATTTTCACCAAAGACATGCATGTAATCGGCTCTATCTATTTCACCTAATCATTATCCAATACTGCAAGTCTAGGAAATAGTGAAGTATCATGTACAAAAATTTTAAAAATGACTCGAAACGTGCTGACTCTGTGCAGGGTGCAGTAAATAAACGTGCTAACTCGATAACTGACTCTCCCACCCCACACTTTTGAAATGAGCCGTGTCCTCACGGCACGACTCAAGTCAAGACACACAATGCATGCAATAAAACAAAGGGAAATAAGAATAGAGTAAGGACAGGCACTTCCCTCGTGCGTGCGTGGCAATGAGAGATGGCTGATAATTCTCCTGTGAGTCCTCGAAGAGCACCATTGGAGCTTGTATCGCAGTGTGAGTTTGTTGCACACCGAAAGGTCTGCGTCAATGACATTAAGACGAATAAAAGATTCCCAGGATGTTGGAGGAGTCACAGCGGTCTCGCTTAAAACCCAACCTCCTTAGACTCGTAAGTCTTTGTGACAGAATCTTTAAACGCTCATGTTTCTCGACGCAACTTATTCGAGGTGTGAACTACTCATGCTAGATACAGTCTGTTGCTAACATCTCTGATACGTTCGCCTCTGTCCCTGCATGAAGATCATTTTCTTTCCCAAGTACAATGTGACAATAATGACTCATAAATAAACATAGTAAATAAATAAACTGAAATGTAAAGACATGCAAACCGTGCAGGGCTGCCTCCCTGTGAGCGCCTTTGTTTAACGTCGTTGGCTCGACAGTACCTCCTGTAGGGATCACAAGTTAGGATCCCATGGGCGTGTGAGGTCATACTTTTGCTCAGCAACTCCTTCAGTTCATCCATACTGCTCATCCAGCTGTTCACTCGGTTCTGCTCTCCAATAATCAGGCGGTTTCTTCTTCACATATCCCCGAGAAGGTGAGTGTGTCTTGGCCATAGCTGTTGGCCTGGTAGTCTGTATAGCCTGCTCTGGTGGGTCTGGAACTAGAGTGTCATACTCTGATGTGTGCACAATGTCTGGCGGTTTCCTTGCGCATGGACGGTTTGCATCCTCATAGACATAAAAATCAGCTTCCTTACCACCGAATGATAATGAGAGTAAGCCTATGCCCATGTCAATCCTGGTCTGGGTGGTGTGGAGGAATGGTCGTCCCAAAATCAGCCCTGGTGGTTCGCCTTTCCTGGATTTTTCCATCTGCAAGACATAGAAATCTGCAGGCACAGTAATATCTCCTACTCGGAGGGTTAGATCTTCAAGCAATCCAGTAGGGCGTACACAAGACTTATCCCCTAATTCTATAGATAGCCTAGGCGGTTTCAGTGGGCCAAGACCAAGCGAGCAATACAAAGAATAAGACATAACATTGATAGCGGCACCCAAATCTATTAAACAGTGAGGTATTTGGGTCTTACCGATACCACAGGTAACCGTGAAGGCCCCTGGGTCCTTACTCTTTCCTGAAGGTGTCTTCTGGCTCGCAGTGGGTGAGTGCATTATCATTTGGTCGTTCTGTGTAGGCCTGACCACCAATCTCAGCTCTAGTTCAGCTTTCTCAGTCATCTGGCTTTCTGGAGCAACTACCTGCATAGCATAAGAGAAACCGTGAATGTCGGCGTCCTTGGCTGTAAGGGCCGATTCTTCCTTTGTTGGTTCGGTGGTCTCCTCGAATGCTGCATCCACATTTATCACCTTTACCAGGCTGACGTTTCCTCTCGGGTTCTCAACTGTCTGTGAGGGAAGTCGTCCTGCATTTAGAGTGGCTGCGAGGCATGTGACTGTTGCAGTGAGCTGGGATATCTGTTTCTTTATCTCTTCAATGTCACTCTTGGTCGAGGCTGCCAGCTCTTCTACTACTTTTTCTATGGGTTTGTCGTGGTTGCTCGGGCCTGACTGAATGTTGTTCGGCCCTCTCTGCTGATACTGACTTGGAGCATTCTGTTGATACTGTCCGGACGCATTCTGTCGGAACTGATGATGAGGATGCTGGTAAGGCTGCTGGGTCTGCTGAGGTGCATTCTGTCGTGCTGGCTGGGCCTGATTCTGCTGGTTGTTGTTCCTCCAGGGCTGTCCAGTGGCTCCTTGGTTGGGCGCTGCTGCATTAAACTGTCTGACTGGCCCTGGCTGATTGCCATAATTTTGATAGTTGCCTACTGCATTGATCTCAGCTTGGTCATCTTCCACTATAGTAGGGCACTCGTCTGTTTTGTGATCTGTGGATGCACAAAACTCGCATGGTTTGACCTGTACTGGCTGCCTTCGAACGACATGCTTCATCAGCTCCCTCATCTCTTTGAGTTCTGTGACCATGGCACTGATAGAGGGCTCCACTCGTGATACATTCCGAGTTCTGGCATAGTCATCCTCCTTTGTAGCTTCATCCTGGAATCGCTCACTCTCTGCTACTGATATGATCATCTGTTTGACTTTGGCAGGGCTGAGGTTCATCAGGTTGCCTCCAGCTGAGGCATCTAGGAGCTTTCTATCTAATCTGCTGATTCCATCTAGCAAGTACTCCACCAGTAGCTTCTCCGGAAGCTCAAGGTTACAACAGCTTTTCTCCAAGGCAAGGAACTTCTCTACGTACACGGATAAGGTCTCATTGGGTCCTTGCTTGAGCTCTTGCAACTGTCTACGGACCTTCATGGCTCGTCCAGCTGGGTAGTATTTCGAAAGGAACTGGCGCTGCATCTCTTCCCATGTATAGATGCTGTCTGCGAGCAAGGATAAGAACCAGTCTGTAGCGGACTCAGTGAGTGAGAAGTAGAACGCCTTAAGCTTGAAATCATCCACTGAAGCTCCAAAGGGTCTATAATTGTGGCAACTGCCATGGTAACGCTTCAGATGCCCTGTAGCTGATTCTCCCTTGGATCCTGCGAATTTGGGAAGGTGATGGACGATTGAGGTGCTGATAGTGATGTCCTCGAGTTCTGGTCCTTCATAGATTGGCCATGTCTGGTCTTTGAAGTCTGGAACCAAGAGCTCTCCCATAGATGGCTCCTCATCGTGATAGTAGGCTTCCTCTTCGTATACCGGCTGTCTGAGTCGCCTGAGGGGCGGTTGGGGCTGAACCTGATACTGAATCTGTTGTCTTACTGGGGCCTGTTGTCGGACTTGTTGCTGGCCCTGGACTGGATTTCGAACTGGTTGTCTACCCTGAACTGGATTTTGGACTGGTTGTCTAGCTGCAACCTGTTGTCGGACTGGGGCTTGTTGTTGTCGAGCTGGGACCTGCCCTTGGATCGGTCCTCCTCTTTGTGGATCTGCAGCTGCCCCTTGGTTCTGATTTTGTCTAGCTGCATCTCTTTGTGCCCTTCTCTGATCACGGAATAGCTGCTCCGGATTATCATAGATTACTTGTTGTACTTCCTCGTTGTTGTCGATTTCTGGGCGGTTTTGGTTTTGGTTTTGGTTTTCGAGAGGTAATTCGAACTGGTCTTCTTCTTGGTCACTGAGGTTGTCATCTTCATATGGGACGTTTTCAGCAACTCTACTACCTGCGTGAGACATGTTGCAAGAAATAGCAAGCACCGGTCTAGCAAACACCGAAATAGCAAAGACAGACTAGCAACAAAGGGTCCCCAGGAGATTGGAGGGGTCACAGCGGTCCCACTTAAAACCCAAAATCCTTAGACTCGTAAGTCTTGGTGACAGAACCCTCTGAGAGCTAGAAATTGGAAATCGAAAAGAATTGAAAACAGAAATCGAACAGTTGAATGGGGAATCACCGAAATAAGCAGCTTTCGAAATAAACAAAAAACAAAGAAAAATAAACGAAAAAGAAAAGAGAACAAAAGTTCACCGTGCGTAGCTCCCCGGCAACGGCGCCATTTTGAACAGGCTGTCGTCGTACCTGTGCAAAAACAATTTATAATTTCCTCGCGATGAACTGTGGGTTAGCACAATGGCAAGCAAGGGTCGAACCCAAGGGAGCTAGATAGCTACTACTTTGTTCTGTAATGGAGAAAGACAAGAAACTAATGTGAGAGTAAAGGTTAGTGAACAAAAGCAAGGCACGAAAATAAGAGGGGGTTTTATCAATCAGAGAAGATATTCAGGTTAGGGTTTTATTCAATTGTGACTACGTTTATCCTTGATTTCTAAATGTTTATTCTTGCTTCTTAGGGTTACTCCTGGTCTGGTTATAACCGTTTTAATTCTAGCAAACCTAATACTCCAGGTCTGGTTATATTAGGTTTCGTGCAACTACTTATTCTAACTGGGTCGGTATCAAATAAGCAGTGAATGGATAGTAAGAATCACTAGGTTAAGTTGTACCCTTTCGGATCTCCCCGTAACCTAATAATTCAAACTGATAATTTGCACAAGAACTAAATAGAATGCAATAATAATAAGTAAGATCAGAATCTCAAAACAATAGTCACAATTATTTAACCCTAACCCGAATAATCGGATTAGTTACACATAGCCATGGAATAACAATACAATAAATAAAAGGAAACAAGGATTCTCACTAAAACCGAATGAAGAACAAGCTGGCCGTGCAAGGCTGAGAAGTGGCGGAAGCAAGGAGGAGTAAGGAATGAAGACCGGCTGTGCAAGGAGGAGCTCACGGCGGCTGATGGAGGAGATGGGCGGCGGACCAAGTTAGGCCTAGGGCACACGGCTAAGTGATGAATGGGATGGATTATGCCTTGCATTGCACCTCCTTATATAGGGATTTGAAAACCCTAAATCTTTGCTTGATGAGCAAGCTACTTGATCTTCTTGAAAACCCTAATATCACATGTAAATTGGGCCGGCTGCTGGATTTAGGGCTTGGACTTTCTTTTTCCGAAGTTACTGTTCACGGCCCGAATTCACTATTCACACCGGAATTACTATTCACGCCGGAATCACTGTTCACGCCGGGATCACTGTTCACGAGCAGAAAAACACTGTTCATGACGCTCCTCTGGCCTTGATCTTCAATTGCGATGTTTTGGGCATGAAATGCCGTCTTTTAAGCGCGATTCCTCCTAGAGCTTCCAAATCACCTGAAATGCAAAACAACACTAAAAAGTAACTGTTCGCATAATAAAGTGCTGGAATTGGTGGGATTTGATGACTCGATGAGTCATATAAATACGGCTCATCAAGGAGCTCGCAGGAAGCATAAATCAATTGGGTACTTCGCTACACCAATACCAAGCGAAAACTGACGGGGCAATTTCAGAATTAACCAAACAAATGTCCCTGCTCGCCACCGCAATGTCAACACTCACTAATGAACCTGGCATACTTCCTTCACAAACCATCCAAAACCCAAAGGCGAATTTTAGCATGATAAAGAGGTCAAACGAAAAGGCGACATTGAGAGAAGTAGCACGATCCCCAACTTACAAACTTACAAATAAGCACTTCACCCGCAGGCGTCGTCCTGATTGGAATCAAGAGGAAGACCGACCCAATGATGGCAAAACATGGGTCACGCATGCTGACAATGGGCGGTATGCATTCACCATTTACATAACACCACCACCGATCATACACTCTGACATACCAGCATCAGGATGGGATGACAATGACAATTTAAAGTGGGACTCCCCAATTAATATTTATGCTTCAAGGCAAAATATTTTCCTAGAAAATCAGGAGTTTAAGGGGCCCGATTATACAAATCCTAAGCCAAGGAATGGGCAGAATGGCCCGACAGAAAGAGCCCTCACTTCAGATCATGAGTCACAACCGGAAAGAAATAAAGACCCAGGGGCCTTCACAGTCACCTGCGGTATTGGTGAAACACAGATTCATAAGTGCTTAGTCGATCTAGGGGCTGCTGTAACCACCATGCCTTCCTCCTTATATTACTTATTAGGACTTGGTCCATTAAAACCGCAGAGGTCAAATATCGAGCTAGGAGATAAATCGTGCATCCGTCCGGTTGGAGTGCTAGAAGATGTATTACTCCATGTGGGAGAGCTCGTCGTTGCTGCAGACATTTATGTAATACAAACGGGAGAGACCAGTGAAGACGACCCCCCAACAATAATATTGGGATGACTATTCCTCTACGCTACTAAAGCAAGGATCGATGTGGGTGACGGAGCCCACCGCACTGTCGTTAAGGTGCGGTGTTCTCTGTGCAAAAGCAAATTTATATTCCGCTACTCGTGACCTTACTATTGGGTAGCAAGTGGTAAGTAGGGGTCGAACCCAAGGGAATTAGGGGGATAAGCTATTCTTTGAGGGAATTGTACAGCGAGGGAGCGTGTTTTAGGTTGATTGAGGTTTTAGTGCGGAAAAGTAAGTGATTGGTTGGTTGGTTTTGGTTTTTAGTGCGGAAAAGTAAATGACAGAAAAGTAAATACTGAAAATAAAAGTAGAAGACTTACAGTGGGTGATGCGTGATTGGTAAGTCCTCCGGAAGGTGAGCAGTTGATAGAGCAGTTTATACTAAGAAAGTAAATGCAGGTGGTGTTTTAATCTAAGGAAAGCATTCGGTTTCGGGGGCTTTGTATCATAGCCTGTTTATCATTGACCTTTAGTGATCCTTCTAAGTATTCAAACGTGTATCAAGGCCATTCCAAGCACTCGATTTGCCACACTGTCTAGCCCATTCCAAGGTCGTAGAGCACTTGTTCTACTTAGACTAATACCCCATTCCAAGGTATATTAGCCTGTGTGCATCCATTTGACCAGTCATTCCCGACCAACCAAATGGTGTTTTAGAGAGGTCAAACTCCTCAGATAAGTTTTGCCATTCCAAGCATCCACTTATCCGAGTATGTTTACGAACACCACGGAAGAGCTTTGCCATTCCAAGCATCCACTCAACCTTGGAAGTTCTAACCTATTATATGGCACATAGAACAAGTTTTGAATACAAAGAAGAGGCACTAAAATATGGCCTAAAACATTTTATGATACAAGTACACCCCTTCAACCGAATGAAGAGTTTAGCTACGAATATCCATAGAGGTGGATACCATAGCTAAGTACTTACGGTTTTTGAAAGATAGTAAGTAATGGAAAGGGGTGAGTACTTCAAGAACCGACAAGAGTACTCGAGAATAAAGAAAAGCTTGAGTACTCAAGAACCAACAGGAGTACTCAAGACCGAACTATAATACTCAAGAACCAACAAGAGTATTATAGATTGAAAACCAAACTTTACAAAGTGCCAAACTTAGAGAGAGAAGTGTTTTTTTGGATTTGAGGATTGTGGATGGATACAAATGAGAGGGGAAGGCTTGTATTTATAGCCATGGGAGGAGAAGTTGTGTGGAGGAGGAGGAGACACTTGGCAAGCTCTCCATGGCTCACAAAATCCGCCGGTCTACATGGGAGGGGAGGGGAGGAGCCACCGGTGGCCGGTCATGAGGGGGAGAAGCCACCCCCATGACTCATCATACTCCCCAAAGCCGCCGGTCACCATGGAGGGGAGAGTGAGTTTTGTGAGGTTTTGTGACGTTTTCACAAAACTATCGGTGTATTTCAGCTCCGGACTGACTTTGGTTGTTCCTCGGTTGGATTTGTATTGAGTGATTCCACGTCAGGATCTTGAGATTTCTTCATTCAGCGTCTGATCGTGACCTTGGACTGACTCGTAATATATTTTCAGCGTAAAATCCTCTCCTTAGCGTGTATTCTCTCTAGTCTCTAAAATACCCTGCAGATAAATATCGGAACGAACAAGCAAAAGTTAAATAGACAAACAGTCTAATTTGGTGGGTTTTACTGTGTTTATGATTCGTATAATTATGGTCCATCAGTGGGCAAGGGCTCATTATCGCTTAAGTTTGGTGGCAAAATTGCAAATTTCTACATTGATAATGGCCGCACGGATACAAAGAAACCGCCAGACATTATAGCTATCTCAGATCTCGGTACACAGATTTCTGACCTGCCAAAAGAGACCGAAGGAGTAACAAGACCAGCAGCTATGGTCAAAGGACCCTCGCCTTCTCAGAAACAATGGAAAGAAAAAACACCAAAACCATGGAGTTCTGACCCAAGCAAGAAATCAGGAAGAGTCAAAGCAATAATCAACACATGAACAGTGGTGAAATACGACCTGAGCCACCCATGGGATCCAAACCAATGATCCCCATGCGTCGAGCCAACGACGTTAAACAAAGGCACTGGTCGGGAGGTAAACCGACACCTATCTTACTTTCTGTCAATTTTATTTTTTGTCATTTAGCTTTTTGCTCTCACCCACTTGGTGCATAGAATGAAATGACTATTTAGGAATCGGATTTGGGCGCAACATTAAGCCAGCCAGGCCTATGCCAAGAGTTCAAGGCCCAAGCCGAACTCCCTCGATTATCCAGCCTCATGCCATGTCGTTCACTCGACACTCTAAAGGGAGTTCTGTTCTTCCCTTTTCCTTAATGTCATTTCCTTCTCATAAATAACTGCTTGCATGGCTTTTGAACTAAGTCATTTCTTAAAGAATGCCTTCGTTCAAAAGTGTGGGGTGAGAACCACCTGTGTACATAGTTAATAAACATGTTTTCTTTTTTCTTAATATTATCTTTTTGAAAATATGAACTTGAGAATGTGAAAAAGATAGATCATAATTCATGCATTTACCTTGTGAAAATTCAACTGTCTAAAAACTTAGGATGTAACTTCTCACTTGTCCCTTTGTGCTGAGATATACAAGGGATGTGGAGTTGACATAAACTGCCCTAGAGAGGCTTGGCAAGCAATCGAAGGACTGAATTTTGCTATATGGTTTACGAAGTCAGTGGAGGCTGCACTTCGGGTTTTCAGCTGAGTCAGAGTCATCTCCGCCATGCAGCGTTTATGCAGAAAAAAGGCGGGACGGGAATCAAACCGTCCTATCTCTAGTCAGAGTAGCCGGAAAAATAAATGAGCGACCCTCATTTTGACTCGCGCGAAACGGCGAGGATGAGAGAGAGCGGGGAGGTATTTCCATATGCTCGCGGGCGATGATTGGACCTCCCAAAAAGGCTTGAGAAAATGGACTAGCAAGCCACAAAAAGGCAAAAGCTCAAAGAGCTAATCAAAGGCCAAAGGCCAAAGTTGTGAAGGTTTTAACCGAACAAAAGTGAAGTACTCAAAGAGTCAAATCAAATGCCAAAGGCCGATTCACTACAAAAGCTGTCCCTCGCCAAAAAGAAATCAAAAAAGGCTCAACTCAGTGAAACCCGAACTGAATCACGTGCCAGAAAAGCTACAAGGAAACCATATAGCGCGAGTCAGTCCCGAGAATGTAGTCCAGGAGCCTGAAAAGGGCTATCTCCCGAAACATCCGAATTAATTTGCATCTCGGCGCGAAGGTACACGTATCAAGTTTCTTCTAAGTATTTATACGGTTTAATTTGGTAATAAGTAAGTAATGCATGAATTAGGATAAATCTAGTCCCATAGTCTCACTTTCATATTTTAAAAGTTTACTTAGATAGTGTGTGCCGCCCTTTAATAGCATTGTTCGGGACGAACAACTAAAAGTGTGGGGTGATCTGATGGACCATAATTGTATAAATCATAAACACAGTTAAACCCACCAAATTAGACTCTTTGTCTATTTAACTTTTGCTTGTTAGTTCTGATATTTATCTACAGGGTATTTTGGAGTCTAAAGAGAATACAGGCTAAGGAGGAGTTTTTAAGCTGAAAATATATTACGACCGATTGAAGAAATCTCATGATCCTGACATGGAATCACTCAAAACAAATCCAACCGAAGAGCAACCAGAGTCAGTCCGGAGCTGAAATGGACCAATGGCTTTTGTGAAAGCTCACAAAAATCACAAAACCATGTGTTCTTGCCATGTGTTCTCATCCCCCTCATGACTCATCACCGGCGGCTCCTCCCCCTCATGACTCATCACCGGCGGCTTTGAGAGGCTCCATGGCTTCTTTCCATGTGTTCTCATCCTCACCACATCCTCCTCCTCTCCTTGGCCTATAAATACAAGCTTCCCTCCTTTGTAATCTTCATCCACAAATCATTCCACCACAACACAATCACTTATCTCTCTAGATTTTGGCATTTTTGTAAGCTTTTGTTTGAAATCTATAATACTCTTATTGGTTCTTGAGTATTCTAGTAGTTTTTGAGTTTACTCCTGTTGGTTCTTGAGTATTCTCCTTTACTTACTGTCTTTCAAAAACCCTCGAGTACTTAGATATGGTATCCACCTCTATGGATATTCGTAGCTAAACACTTCATTCGGTTGAAGGGGTGTACTTGTATCATAAAATGTTTTAGGCCATACTCTTAGTGCCTCTTCTTTGTATTCAAAACTTGTTCTATGTGCCACATATTAGGTCAGAACTTCCAAGGTTGAGTGGATGCTTAAAATGGCAAAAATCTTCCGTGAGGTTCGTGAACATACTCGGGTAAGTGGATGCTTGAAATGGCAAAGCTTATCTGAGGAGTTCGACCTCTCTAAAACACCATTTGGATTGATCGGAAATGATTGTTCAAATGGATGCACATAGGCTAGTATACCTTGAAATGGGGTGCTAGTCCAAATAGAACAAGTGATCTACGACCTTGAAATGGGCTAGACAGTGTGCAAATCGAGCGCTTGAAATGGCCTTGATACACGTTTGAATACTTAGTAGGATCACTAAAGGTCAATGATAAACAGGCTATGATACAAGGCCCCCGAAACCGAATGCTTTCCTTAGATTAAAACACCACCTGCATTTACTTTCAATTTTAGTATAAACTGCAATATCAACTGCTGACGTTCCGCAAGACTTGCCGATTACGCAACAACCGCTGTAAGTCTTCTCTTTTATTTTCAATATTTACTTTTCTGTCATTTACTTTTCCGCACTAAAAACCAAAACCAACCAAAAAACCACTTACTTTTCCGCACTAAAACCTCAATCAACCTAAAACACGCTCACTCCCTGTACGATCCCTCAAAGAACAACTTATCCCCCTAATTCCCTTAACGACAGTGCGGTGGGCTCCGTCATCAACCAAGGCTATGCGACTTGAGAGAGAAATGAAAGAGCATATCTGCAAATGCCCTACCTGTGACCAAAGGGACGCACAAATTGTTGATCTAAGTGAGGGACTGAGGCGCATGAGAATTGACGACACCAGGATGGTAGGATCAATTTCAGAATCGGTCAGAATCCAGTTAGATAACGATGAACTTCGATAGACTGTTGCTGATCTCAGACAAAAGGAGACGGAGAGAAAGAAAGTCTGGCTCAGAGAACTAGAAGCCAAAAAGGTCGAGGCGGTAAGACAAGACTACCTAAGGAAATTTGCCAGACCTGGACTTGGGTATGCTGAAGCGATGAAAGAAACTGATGAAGAGGAAGAAAACAGAAGGACTGTCAAAGGGAAGGGACCAATGACAGAAATCGGAGAGAGCTCCCATCAGCAGAGAAAGTCGGAACCCACAAGACAGTCAGGAAGAGCAGCCTCATCTCCGAGGAAGAATCATCTCCATGAAAATGACTCTGGACCCTTCAAGGCTGGAAAAGCTTTTGAAATTTGGAAAAAGATGAGCTCCAACCGTCAACCTCTCTCGAGCGACCTTCAGACACATGGGAACAGGAGACCAGTGCCCTTAGAGAGACACAAGAAAACTGGCAGTTTTTACTACCGTGTCTGCTGGCACTGTGGCCACTTCGGCCATTATATAGCTGAGTGTGAGAAATGGAGAAATAAAAACGAGAAAAATTACAGCTATCAGAGAAAGGCCAGTACCGCTCATGTCCCTGGCAGAAGCGGCTCACCTCATAGAAGGAAAGACAGAACTGAATGGGCTCGTCCTCACCATGACACATCTATCTACGGACGACCCAGAACAACCCCCAGGAGAAGAATCAATCTCACTGATGACAACGACTCTCGTCCCTGGAAGCCTTCTTCTGCTATTAAAACTATCCCAAAGCCCAGTAAGCCCAAGCTTGTCTGGGTTCGTAAAAACTGATTTCTCTTTTGTAGGGTGGAGTGAGGAGCAAGCCATGGTATCTGGACAGTGGATGCTCCAAACACATGACAGGAGATCCAAGTTGGTTCGTCTCACTCCAAGCCTATTCCGGAGACAACATTATCTTCGGAAACAACAGCTCAGGTAAGGTAGTAGCTACAGGAGAGGTAAGAATTTCAGAAACCATTAAAGTTTGACATGTAAGTCTGGTTGAAAATCTGAGGTACAACTTATTGAGTATATCACAATTGTGTCAACATGGAAGAAATCAAGTGATATTTAACTCTAATGACTGTATTGTGAAGTGCATTGAGACCGGGAAAATAATTCTTCGAGGTGTCCGGGAGAATCAGATTTATACAGTGGACCCAGAATTCGTCCCAGACGGGGAGTTGTGTCTATCAAGTATCACTGACGACACACTGATGTGGCACAAGAGATTTGGTCATGCAAGCACGAGGCTGATTCATAAGCTCCATCAAAATGAATTGGTGGTTGGATTACCAAAGGTGGAAAGCTCGTTCGATCAGATATGCAGCGCCTGTGCCACAGGCAAATAGGTACGCACTTCGTTTAAGTCAAAACAATCAGTGAGTACTTCAGGTCCTCTGGACATGATTCACATGGATCTATGCGGTCCAGTCAACGTCGTCAGCCGTGGAGGAAACAGGTATATATTAGTCATCGTGGATGACTATTCCAGGTATACATGGACCATCTTTCTGAGTTCTAAAGATGAAACGTACTCAGAATTTGTGTCATGGCTGAAGCTAATTGAAAACAAATTGAGTAAGAAATTAGTATCTATTCGTACTGACAATGGAACCGAGTTTCGGAATTCCCAGTTCATCTCTCTGTGCAAGACAGCCGGAATAGATCACAACTTCTCAGCACCACGAACTCCTCAGCAAAACGGTGTGGTAGAGAGAAAGAACAGAACACTAGAAGACATGTCTAGGACAATGCTGATTGCCAGTGGTGTTCCAAAGGGGTTCTGGGCTGAGGTAGTGCACGCTGCCAGCTACATACTGAACCGAGCATCTCTACGATTTCTAATAGGAAAAACACCTTATGAGCTTCCGAGGGGAAGAAAGCCCAACATTGCTCATTTGAAAGTGTTTGGTTGCAGGTGCTACGTACACAACAATGGGAAAGAAAATCTGGGAAAGTTCGATCCAAGAAGCGATGAGGGTGTGTTCGTAGGGACCCAAGCCATAGCAGAGCATATAAAGTTTATAACCTGAGATTGGAACTGGTGGAGGAGAGCATTCACGTAAACTTTGATGAGCGCGCCATGACTGGACACCTCGTGAAGGATCCCTCCTCACAGGATGATGAAGAACTCCAGCTTACTGATAGGTCTGATCCCGACTGGGAACCTGCCCAAAACGAGACTAAAGAGCCAGCTACAGAGGTCGTTCAGGCTGCTCCTCAAGAACCTGCTGAGCCAGCCGAAGCTCCACAAACAGAGATACTAGCTGAAGGGCAGGCTCCAGAAACCCAAGTGATAGAGGTCAACGCAGACCCCCCCCAATGAAGAAGTAATTACGAATAACCCTCCTCCGGCAGGGACTGCGGGTGAACCCAGAACCACAAGTAGCGGAAGAATTACTCAGCCCCCAACCTGGACAAGGGACTACCAGTGCTACTCATCGCAGAATCAGGTAAGTTTGGACGAACTGTGTCATTTCTGTGGATTTGCATCTTTCGTCTCTCATACAGAACCAAAGACGATTGCGGATGCGCTGAAGGATCCAGAATGGGTCAATGCCATGCAAGAGGAACTGCATCAGTTCGAAAGAAATAAAGTGTGGCGACTGGTTCCTAGGCCTGAAGACAAGAATGTGATAGGAACAAAGTGGGTCTTCAGAAACAAGATGGACGACAAGGGAGTTGTTGTAAGAAACAAAGCCCGCCTTGTTGTCAAAGGGTACAACTAACAAGAGGGGATAGACTACGATGAGACATTCGCCCCAGTCGCAAGGTTAGAAGCAATCAGACTATTAATTGCTTATTCGACTTACCATGGTTTTACTCTGTAGCAGATGGATGTGAAAACAGCCTTCTTGAATGGCGTTCTGAAGGAAGAAGTGTATGTCAGCCAGACACCAGGATTCGAGGATCATTCTCACCCTGATCATGTCCACATCCTTGACAAGGCTCTAAACGGGCTGAAGCAAGCACCCCGCGCCTGGTATGAGAGACTGTCACAGTTTCTGCTGTCCCACAGATACGTTCGAGGAGAGGTGGACAAAACACTTTTCCTTCTAAAGGAAGGAAAAGACACTCTGGTTGTTCAGGTATATGTTGATGATATCATTTTCGGTTCAACTAATCCTAAACTTGTCAAAAAGTTTACAGATTTGATGTCGAGTGAATTCGAGATGAGCATGGTAGGGGAGCTCAAGTACTTTCTTGGACTTCAAGTTGCTCAAGGAGAGGATGGTACCCGAATCCATCAGCAGAAGTATGTAAAGGAGATTCTGAAGAAGTTTGGGATGGAATCTGCCAAGGCGTGTGGCACACCGATGTTCCCAAATGACACCCTGGCAAAGGATGAGTCCTCACCTCGGGTGGATCCAACTCTCTACAAGGGAATGATTGGTTCGTTGTTATATCTCACTGCTAGTAGACCTGATATCTTATTCAGCGTTTGTCTATGTGCAAGGTTTCAGGATGATCCCAGGGAAACCCACGTGAAAGCAGTAAAGAGGATATTGAGATACCTAAAGGGAACAGATGACTTATGCATGTTCTATCCAAGAGGAGGTGAATTACGTCTGGAAGCATACACCGACGCAGACTATGCTGGATGTAAGATAGACAGGAAGTCCACGTCAGGGATGGCTCAATATCTTGGACCATGTCTCGTCTCCTAGGCCTCAAAGAAGCAATCCTCAATTGTGCTGTCCACCGTTGAGGCGGAATACATCGCCGCTGCTGCATGCTGTGCACAGCTGCTGTGGATCAGGCAACATCTAAGCGACTACGATGTTATTACTAATTGTGCTAAAATTCTGTGTGATAACACTAGTGCTATTAACATCTCTAAAAATCCAGTGCAATTCTCACGTACCAAGCACATAGAAATTCGGTATCATTTCCTACGTGACTGTGTAGAAAAGGGTACAATTGAGATGGAATACTGCAGAACTGAGGAATAGATTGCAGATATATTCAGAAAAGCTTTGCACAGAGAACCCTACGAGAAGCTGAGGCTCGAACTAGGTATGGTTTCTCTCCCTTAAAAGCTATGCTCTATTGTTGCTCCCTCAGTGATTGGCTAGACTAGATGCATATGAGTCACGTCTGATGGATAGATTAACATGGATGTTCTGTGCTAGTGAAAAAGTAAGTTGTGTTCATAACGTAGCCATACATGCTTGCTATGTGACTGATGACTGCATTAGGGACCGAAAGACATGAAATTATGATTTCTTTCTGCCCAAAAGAGACCTCCATATTTGATCCCACAATATAATCCAAGGAGGTACTCTAGACCAACCCTAGCCTATCTTCGTGTGCAGCTCTCCTATGAGCCCGTCGAAATGTTCTTTTCCCAGAGTTCGGTCACATGAGGTACGAAGAAAATAAATTTTGCTTGAAAGTTCTTAATCTCTTTTCTTGATTGTGTGTGGTGTTATTTGTACCATTCGGGTAAAGTTGCACACCATGCCAAAACCTTGTGTACCCATGAGACAGTAAGACTGCGGTATCACCTTGAACGGATCACCTTTAGCTGGGAGACAATCTCAGTGTCAGTAATGAAGATGGGCAGATACATCCTCTGGTAAAGATGACTGAGCGTTGGGAAAAGGTAAAAGTGACTTGAAAGGTGAATAGTTTTTCTGCAGTGGGGAGTTGTCGCGTCGGTTGCTTTTATAAGGCGACACGCTTAAATTACAGAGGATACGTGTCGCTCCCCTGCCTGCTGGCGCATGCCTTTCGGTTTGATTTGGTTTTGGCAAGGGGTTAATGCGGAACCGTTTTTGGAAGGGAAGAAAAGATAGAGATTGCTAAAAATTGAAGGCGGTTTATTTATTGAAAGGAGGCGACATTTGGGGTTTTTATTGTCTCATAACCTCTAGGGTTTGCAGAGGATATCTAAAGCAAGCAGACTGAGCGTTCTGTCGCATCTCATCACTCTCAGACAACAGTTCTTCTCTCAAAGATTCAGAAGTTCCCCATGGCGTCTTCAAACCCTAAATCGAATCTCTCATCCGCCGAAACCGCAGACATGGCTGCTCAGTTGATCACAAGCGGCGTCAACCCTCTCAACCTGGAGGCTATTCTACAGTCGGTCACACCGTCTGGCTCTGGTCCGACCGGCTCTACAGTGGCTAAAGACGTGGTCCAATTTGAGGAGCGACTAGAAGCTCTGCGAGCGGATTCCTCCTCCCAGCGCCATGTTAAAAAGGAAACCTCGGTGGCTACCAGGTCGGCGGGCAAACGAGCAAGGAAACCCGCTCCCGCATCCGCCCAGAAAAGTTAGAGATCCGGCCGGTCCTCTGCTCCGCATGTTGAAGAGGTGGCCGAGTCGGATGATAGTGCCGAAGAGTCGGAGGAAGCAGGGAGAGGGTTTGCACTGGAGTTAGTGCTGGATGACGAGTGGCTGGCAACGAACAGGTTAGGAGAAATCGTTGAATTATTGGAGGCCCAAGGGTGGGGCGCCTTGTTCATGAAACCTGTTGTTGTTGATGAGAAATTGGTGAGGGAGTTTTATTCAAAAGTAAAGCTGGTTGAAAAGGAAGAAGGAAAAGGTAACTGGGAGATGTCGGCTGTAGTAGGCGGTGAGTGGTACTCCGTGAGTATGAGGGAGTTGGCCACAGTTCTGGGGGTGCCCAAAGGAGGGTATGCCACCTACTCAAAAGGTGCCTGGCCAGGTATTATGGCAAAGGCAGAAGTGTTTCAAAGGCTCGGGTTGGATGTCACAGCGAAGGGTCAGAGGGAGAACACTCACATGGACGTGCTCCCTAGAATCCTGCACAGAATCCTTGTATCGAACATCTCCCCCAGGAAGCACAAGCACAGTCTAGTAACCTTCCAGGATATGTTGTTGGTTGATCAAATCTTGCAGAAGCAGCAAGTGAACTTGGCCTTTCAGGTCATGAAGCATATGGAGAACAACAGCAACAATCCGTCTAATGGACTGCCCTTTTCGGGATTTGTGAAGGAGATATTGAAGTATTAGGAAGCTTACCACCCTGAGACCGAGAGAGTGCTTTCGTCTGCACTGTGTGAGGATCACATTACCATACTGGGTTTGGAGTTCTCTGCCGGAGTCGGATGGACAGTTCCTGCTGTTGTAGCAGTGGATGAGGATGAGGATGAGGAGGTCAAGGATGTGACTCCCATCAATGTTGCTGCTCCCGTCAGTGGTGACGAGGCAACCCCCTCTGAGAGCTTAAGTGAGGTGCTGGCGCTGCTGAAGGTGCTTCGTGCAGAGATGAAGGAGCTCAGGGGTGAGCTGAAGGAGGTCAAATCTGAGGTGATGGAGGCAAAGACTGAGCTGGTAGAGGTGAAGTCTGAATTGCAGCTCGTGAAGCAGAAGGTGGTTGACCTGGAGCTTGCAATAACTATTGACTCGGAGGCAATGTCCGTGGCTGTCAAAGATTTCTCAGGGCAAATGAAGGATCTTGCCGCAGAGATTGTGGACCATATGAAGGACTCGTTCACGATTGTGCCCTAGTCTGATCTGTCTCATGGAACCCCCCTCCTTGCTATCCCCACCCACATTAGCCCCCCCCCTCTTTTTGAACTTGTTTTTTTCTTAATTTCATGTTTAAATTCTCTATGCTTTTTGAACTCTCTGCCGCATGTATGGTGTCTGGATGACACGTTTCTAACTTGCAGGCATGAATGAAATGTTTTTCTTTCCATTACTCTGTGTCCTATTTGCATATCTTTTTGATGATGCCAAAAGGGGGAAGAACTATGTGCATACACTAAGGGGGAAAACCGGTATCGAAATTTAAGCGGATGTATATCTGAGGGGGAACTACGCTAGCTAGACCTTAAATAAAAATTTAGTGAAAAAATTCTGAAGTTGCTAGCTGTCCAAAGGGAATGTAGATGTGAGTTCGGTACCATCGCTGTGTGTGATTTCTTATCTGTGAAGAAGTGTTTGTCATCATAAAAAAGGGGGAATTTGTTGGACCCTTGTGTTTTGATGATAACAAACACTTAACTAATAATCCACTTGAGTGTGCAGAAATCACTGTCTGACAGGTAAGCTCACTGGGCATCTCTGAGAGAGAGCAGAGCTGCGAGAGAGATGCGCTCTGTGTGAGAGGTACACCGACATACGAACCAGATCGGATCTGGGAAAAGATACACGAAGATATATATCGAAGATACAAGAGTATATGCGTGTAATATTTGATTAAGACTATTAATGCAAATATATACACGGGGAGATGTCAAGTATATGCGAAGAGAAGATTGACGCCAGATTTGGCAAGTACATATGTGACAGGGTTAAGATATGGAAATATCTTAACCATATCATATCTGCGAGATAACAATCGGATCTCTGATGGAGATATGCATTGCCGACTTGAAGACACTATAAAAGGACGAGAAGTCTTCAAAGAAAAGTTCGGCTTTGGTGATAGCGATCGGAGATTGAAGAGTGTTCAAATTCGGAGCTGACAAGGTGCTGCTGTGTGCGGACAAGGCGATCGTATTAGTTGACTCTTCGAATTGAGTAGTTTTGTTAGTTGTCATTGTGTGAGACAAGTGTAACAAACTGCAAGCATATTCCTTTGTCAATAATACGGATCTTGAAGCCCTTCTGGAACTGTCTAGAAGGCAAGTGGTTTTTATCCTGCTGCAAAGGTTGCAGTAAGGTTTCCACTCTAAATCGTGAGCATTTACATTCCGTCTTATATTTCCTGTACGAAAGTAAGTTTCCGCTGCCATCTGTCTGAGGGATACCACTCTGGGATCTCCCTCATATAGTTGGCTAACCTAACGATCCATCACTCACTGCCTCATTCTAATTTTGCTGCCTCATTTGAACGCTCCTTCTCTATATATATATAGTTCAATTAATAAAAAGGTGTTTTAGTTAGATTTTGCAGTGCCTCCTCCTCCTGATCATATGTAATGGTAATTCTCACCTAATTAAATAAATGGAATTGACATCTCATTATATTCTCTCGGTTGGTATTTCTAATATAATGTTTCATTTCATGCTTCCATCTAATTCTCATGCATGATTTAGGAATGATGATTCATCCATCTTTTAAGGTTGACATCATTTTTACATGGTGCTCGTGGGACACAGTTATGGGTCCTGTTGGGGGTATCCATGTGTGTCCTCTCCATAAAAAAAATGGGGACATTATTCCTCTGTTTCACAAACTGTTCAAATTATGTACATTAGTAAATCCATGACTTTGAGTCATGAGCGCAGTCTTGACTTGAGTCAGCGTAGGCAGAGGAAGAGATAGAGATAAGTTAAGTTCACTTTGTGTGTATGGGTCGAAGGGAAGGCTTGTAAAATTCAATGTGTGATCGATCTACATGTTGTACAATTTCCACGCTCTTGTCAAGAGTTGAATTACCAAGGAATCTTACGAGATTCATAGGAGGAAATCGTGTCGGGTGATGTGTGCATCAGTTTCATCATATTTAGGCAGTTCATCTTTGTATATGATGGGTTACAAAAGGTGGCAACTCAGAGGAACGTACAGGCACATGCCATGAACAAGGTGCATGGGGAGGCCGCACCAGAAACACATGCATTATTCCGTAGAGGATCTCGCCACAAAGAAGCTTCTAGGCGTTATCCAGCTGGGGAATATTTGCTGCAGATTGCTCGTACGCCAGCTGGAGAGTAGCTGCTGCAGAATACGGTTATGCCACGCCAGCAAGGGTGGCGTCTCCCCCAAGTTTGATCAGAATATAAGATGTAAGCAAGGCACTGATTGTAAGGCAACAAATTAATAACAAATCCTGTCTCAATCTCTCTTCCCTTCTTCTCACGCTTTCTACACCATCATTTGGTGCTTTCATTGCACCATGCCCACCCACGCGGAATCAATCGCAATCCTAAATACCGGCATGGAATCTCTGGAGAAACGCATAGCTGCGATGGAGGACAACCGGACCACTGATATCCAACAGATGATGGCTGCCATCGAGCGTAGCCAACGCAGTGGAGGACATCAAGCTGGCAAACCAGTCCCAACATGACCACCGCACCGGAAAACAACCAGTTGTTCCAAACCCAGTACCACCACTGCACGAAACTCCAGCAGCCACAACATTCAGCAAATCTGGCATGTCACAGGAGCGCCTCAGCGACGACCATCATCCCCACACCTCCAACTACCATCATCCCGACACCTCAGACTGCCATCAACGGCCGTTACGCACACGTCGCGTCGACGTGCCCATCTTCACAGGTGCGGGAGCAACAGGTTGGCTGTTCCAACTCAACCGCTATTTTACAATGAACAACATAGCATTGAACCAGATGCTCGAGTCCGTACCTTTGTTCATGTCGGGCGATGCCTTACTTTGGTATCAGTGGGAGGCCACACGGAACAGATCATCACATGGGACCAACAGGGGTGTGACATCAAACGAAGGTTTGGCCCCAGTGAATACCATAATGCCGAGTTGGCCATCAACAGGCTGGTGCAAACGTCCTCAGTCCAAACATACATCCTTGAGTTCATCAACCTGTCCGCCAACGCCCCTCTCATGGTCGGTTTCAACCTTCTCACCCGCTTCATTGCAGGCCTCAAGGATGACATCCACCATGAACTGGTCATGCTCCGTCCCACTTCGTTGGAATAGGCCATGGGGTTAGCTCGTGTCACAGATGATAAGCTCCAATCCATTCGCCATTCTACTATCCGACGAGCCTACTCACGCTCCTCATATCGCCCAAACACTGACCACCCTTGCCCACAACATACACCATTACCAACCAAACGACTAACCCCGATAGAAATGGCAGCACGGCGCGAAAAGGGCCTCTACTTTAACTGCGATGAGAAATACCTCCCTGGCCACAACTATCAACCCAAGTTCCAGTGCCTCCTCATAGAAAACCCGGACGATGCTGATGGGTTTGAGCTCATCGACCACGAGCCAGTGGCACCTCAGGCGCAAACTGAGACTATGGATATAACCACGGCCACCGATCCTGCACCATGCATTACCTTTCACGCCCTTTAGGGTCAAGTAACACCTTGCACCCTTCATTTTCAGGCGACGATTCATGGCCAACCGGTCCTCGTGCTGGTTGACAACGGCTCCACACATAACTTTGTCCAAATGAGAGATGCTCGCTTCCTCAAGCTTCCGATCGAACCCTCTAACCACCTCAGCATCACAATTGGCAACGGAGACGAGATGCAATGCGAGAGTGTATGCCACGAAGTCCCAGTCCAGATTGAGGGCAACACCTTTCTGGTTGAAGCTCATCTGTTACCTGTCTTCGGGGCAGACTTGGTATTAGGCGCCCAATGGTTGGTAGACCTAGGCCCCACAACCTTTTGCTACAAAAACATGTGGATGACTCTTCAAAGAGATAATCAGCGCATACAACCTTTTGGCCTGAAGCCCTCGACCCACCTATCTCAAACAACCGTAGCACAAATGCAGAAAACAGCTCACCAGAAAGGTGCTATATGTTTTCTCCAGCTCTTTACCACTTGGGCACCGTCCACCTCTACACAGACTTCTCCTACACCAGTCCCCGAACTAACCCTACCCCAAAATCTTCCTCCCGATTTCCACAACAGCCTCACCTGCTTATTACAATCCTATTCCACAGTCTTCACTCCACCTCACGGCCTTCCACCCAACCGCTCCACTGATCACACTATTCCACTTATCTCTGGTACTAACCCTATTACTGTTCACCCTTATAGGTACCCGCATTATCAGAAAATGAAGATAGAAACAATGATTAAAACTATGCTCGATGACAGGATCATTCGCCCTAGCCACAGTCCATTCTCTTAACCTATTTTGCTAGTCAAGAAAAAAATGGATCATGGTAGTTTTGTGTGGATTATCGCGCACTGAACACCATCACCATCAAAGACAAGTTTCTGATCCCTACCATCGATGAGCTCTTGGACAAATTACATGATGCTACCCTATTCACCAAACACGACTTAAGGGCGAGTTATCACCAGTTGCGAATGAATGCAGCCGATGTGTACAAAATGGCATTCTGGACACACGAGGGTCATTACGAGTTCCTTGTAATGCCCTTCGGCCTTACAAATGCGCCAGCTAGCTTTCAGGCAGAGATGAATGCCATCTTCAAACCCTTACTTCAGCTATGCGTCCTAGTATTTTTTGATGACATACTAGTGTATAGTGCCACCCCAACCGACCATCTTAGCCACTTGAAGGAGGTACTCATGACCCTTAGTACACACTATTTTTCGCTAAACCATCTAAATGTGACATTGCTAGGCCGTCCTTGACATATTTGGGGCATGTAATCAGCCATGAAGGGGTGGCAGTGGATCCGGAGAAAATCACAGCCATTCAACAATGGCCTCAACCTCACACTATCAAACAACTTAGAGGATTTCTCAGCCTCACGGGGTATTATCGATGTTTTGTTCGTAATTATGCATCCATCGCAGCACCCCTTACCAATTTGCTAAAAAGGACGCTTACATTTGGTCACCTGCAGCAACCTTGGCATTCCAACAACTCAGACACGCCCTGACCACTACTCCTGTGCTGGTACTTCCTAATTTTACATTACCATTTCATGTTCACACCGATGCTTCCGGAACTGGTATTGGTGTCGTGCTCGCACAAGGAGGACGCCACGTCTCTTACTTTAGCAAGCAACTCAGTCCAAGGTTGCAGCATACCTCCGCTTACAATAGGGAACTTTGCGCCCTCGCCTCCGCGGTCAAGAAATGGAGGCAGTACCTCCTCAGTCACAGGTTCATTGTTGAGACGAACCATCAGCCCCTCAAAATGATCTTATCCTAGACAGTTCACACTCCGGAATAATAAGACTGGATCGTCAAATTACTCGGCTACGATTTTGAGGTCCAATTTCAGACGGGAAAGGATAATAAGCCAGCAGATGCTTTGTCACGATTGCATGAAGACATACACACAGACACACCCACCTGCATGGTGAGCTTGGCCATCACCAACCCTGAATATGGAATTCTCCCTTCTCTTTCTCTTCATAACACTTGATTTGTCTTCGGTCGATGTTACAGACAAATCCGATTCGCCTATTGCAACCGGTGTATTTGAGGATGTGATCGAGGTAGTTGTTCCTGAAGATTCAGACGATGATGCTCAAATACTGTTAGTTGAATCAGCTATTGAAGATATGGAAACGGCTGCAGTAGTAGTTGATAAACAAAATGATGATGATATTATTTCGGATTTATATCATGTTTTGACCGTGGATGAATCAGTGGTGGTAGGTGTCACTACCGGAGAGGTAACATCTAATATGTTAGCACTTAATAGATGCTTTTTAGTGTTGAAGGATGCTGAAATTAGGGAATGGAGCTTTAAAACTCAGTTTCATGCTATCAATGGTGCTTTACCACCATGCCTTCTAACCATTTGTGAAAATGACCCAGTGAGATTACTATCTGTTTTGTCTTTAAATTGGCTTTTGGTGGAAGCTGGTGTTCTGTTAATTCACTTAAGATTCGTGGAGTATTGGAACGACCTCTTGCGAAACCTCTAGATGACTCCTCGAAGGAGGTTTTGGAAGCTCATGATGGTGCGAGCAAGGGGAAATATACCATTGGACTTGGACAGGACTGCATGGCATTTTGCTCTGAGGTCAAAGATGTCATCTCCATGATCTTGACAGAAGTTTCCTCCTTGCTTGATAAATATGGAGTTGATCCCAAACAGATTGGGAGGCGGGAAGTGGGCAGTGAGACGGTGATCGACAAGAACAAGTCAATCAAGACTTTCTTGATGCAGATCTTTGAGGAAACAGGAAATACTTATATTGAAGAAGGACCAGCAAAACCTCCTGATTTTTTTTCTTCCAGCCAGCACCTTTATTAATATAGAGATCCAAAAAGCCTGGATCGTGGAAAATACAAGAAAAGCCCTCAAGCGCCAGAGGGAGTTATAAAATCTCCCCCTTAACAACGCTGAACAAGCTATATCAAAAAGGTTCCTGTACGAAACTAAAACAAACACCAACTAAACAAAACTGACAAAAACATTAAGAGATTCACAGTGCAATCTAAACCCAATAACATATTCATAACTCTGTTGAAAGAAAACATGACCCACAGGAGGCAGTGGCACAAGCAAGGAGGATTAATCCATAAAGAAAATTCCTGCTTGATTCTCATGGTGACAAATAGCTGTAGCAGCAACAGCAGCAGCACAGATAGAACATTTGTGCATATCATAGCATAAACATTGAGTGTCAATATCCTCCTTCCTACACCACAAAGGATACTTGAGAAAATCCCCTACCTACCCATGCTTAACAGAAATCGGGAGATCTTTCACAGAATTATAATGCACACAATGATCAAGGTTATCTGCATAAGACAAGGCAATTGCTGGATGGTTAAGAGAAGGCATAATCTGCTCCAAAATGCAATTTTTAACTTTTTCCCTAGCTTTCCTCTAGCATTGAAAGTACTTCCAAGGACCTGAGAAACAATTAGCCTGCATAAGATGGAAATCCTTATGAGAACAGAAAATATAGCTAATAGTCAGGCTTTGGTTGCACACATTCTCCAAAAGCTTTACTATAGATAAGAATATCTCATCTTCCTCAAACTGCATGGCCACAGCCTACTTAAAGACACCATTGTTGTCTCTAATAATGCTAGCCCCTCTATGATTGTTGAAAGCAATAGATAAAGAGAGACCTACCTTCCCCGGAAACCAATGAAGCCAAGATCCCTTAACCGAAAATTCAGGTTCCCTAACATGCAGCAACTCCAAGGATATTTTGCTAGACAGAGTTCTTTTGTAACCCTTCTTGATAAGATTGGCACATCCAGAAGCCCAGTTAATCAGATTCCTCTTAATTTTGGGGATCTCTTTGTCAAACATAATACAATTTCTATAATTCCAAATTTCCCAAATCGCACAGCAAGCCATAGTGAGAGCTAGACATTCAGTAAAATCATTGAGATTAATATCAGTGAACCAGTCCCTTTTAAGCCTGAACATACTGGAAGGAGGTCTCTTTCCAAAAATCATACTCAAGAATTTCCAAGTGTTTTTAGCCACGTCACTGTGAATACACAGGTGAATAGAAGACTCCTTATTATGTTGAAGACAGCATCTGCATTTAGACGTAATAGGAATCCCCAGATTAGAAATGGTTTCATCAGTGGGTAATCCTCTGCGCCAGAGCTTCCAAATGAGACCACTAAGCTTGGGAGGAATCTAGTTCTGCCACAAGTTGTCAAAGAGTTTACTCTTTGGCATGTTTCTTCTTTTGTAGTTATAAAAAGCCTTTGTAGTGAAATTTCCCCCTGGACTAACTCTCCAAGATAGCTTATCTAGGTAATCAGTAAGCTGAATATTATAAAGCACATCTCTACTGATCGCTGGGAACCACGAAGCGAATTTGATTCTTTTCCCCTCATCACTGATTATATCACGAACAGTCCATAACTTGGCAGCTTTAGGCGGATAAACATCCAACCATTCACAAAACTGCGAAATAGAAATATCACCTTTACCAATGGTCCAATAAGGCTCTCTTTTTAGACTCTCGACCAAAGGCATAACAGAAGACCAAATTCCTGGCTTCCTAGAGTTGTTGAGATACTTATTTCTACTAAACTTGGCCCAGCATGATTCATTGAGCAAGTACCTCCAAGCCACCTTACCCATCAAAGCATTTTTAACATCTTTTAGATTTCTGATACCCAGACCTCCTTCATTTTTGGGAAGACAAATATTATCCCAAGACACCCAATGGTGTTTCCCATCCCATATGAAATTAGCAAAAATTCTTTCCATGCTTTCAATGCAGGTTTTTGGCACTGGAATAATGGACAGAGTATGTATACTGATAGAACTCAGCACAGAGGAGATAAGAGTGGCTCTCCCACTAATGTTCAAAAAGTTCTTAGCCCACCCAGTGATTCTATTTCTGATGCTATCCTCCAAATATTTAAAATAGGAAATCCTTGTTCTGCCTGGATACAGAGGAGCACCAAGATATCTGGTAGGGGAGTACCCTTCAGAAAATTTTGTATTCTGAAGGATATATTTTCTTCTTTCAATACCAATAAGCTTTGAAAAGAACACTCTGCTTTTTTCGGAATTAATTTGTTGCCCTGAGAGCTCACAGAATCTGTTAATAATCATCATCAAGTTGTTGACTGATCTTGTATGCCCATTTGAGAAAATACGAAGATCATCAGCGTACATGAGATGATGGAAGAGATTCCAGCAGCCTTTAGTTTTGTAAGCCATGAGCTTCCCTTTTCTAACAGCTTCATTGATTAGTCTGCTAAGTTATTCCATGCCAAGGATAAAGAGGCTCGGAGAAAGAGGGTCCCCTTGCCAAACTCCTTTATTAGATTTAAAATAGCCATACGAAGATCCATTCCATAGCACTGAATACCAGCAATTGGAAATGTTTCTGTAGATCAAATCAATCCAATTCTCTGAAAATCCCATAGCAGCCATCATTTTAAGAATGAATCTCCAGGAAATTCTGTCATATGCCTTTGACATATCAATTTTCATCATAATATTCCCTCCAAAACTTTTGATGTTAATATCACGCACCATATCATGAGCCATCCAAATACAATCATGGATATTTCTCCCCTCCACAAAACCAGAATGTTCTTGACTAATCACCCTTTTTAGAATACTGGTAAGCCTACTATTAAGAATCCTTGAGAGAATTTTGTGAGTGAAATTACACAAACTGATAGGCCTAACTTGATCAAATTTGCCTGCATTATGAACTTTTGGAATTAAAACAATGCTGGTAGACGATATAATTTTAGGCAGTTGCAGGCCTTCAAAGAAAGCTCGGACAGCAGCCTGCAAATCATCTTTAAGTAAGAGGTAAAGAATTTTCCTGTAAAACCATCAGGACCGGGAGAGCTACTAGAATTCATGCTAAACACGTTGTGCTGAATCTCTTCTAGACTTGGCGTGGCCGAGAGACTGATATTATCTTCCTCAGAAATAACTTTTTGAACTAGATCAGCCACTTGAATGTCCCCTGAAGCAGAACACTCTCCAAACAGATCTTTAAAATAACTGGCTGCTCTTAGGCCAATAACATCTCCATCTTCTGTGATGGAACCATCTTCCAGATTTAGCTTGATCTTGTTTTGAGCCCTCCTTGCTTTAATAGAAGCATGAAAGAAACTTGAATTCCTATCTCCATCTTTATACCACGAAACTTTAGCTTTCTCTTCCAGCATTCCAAGTTGGAACCTCAATAAGTTGTTCCTGTTCTGCCTGACTTCAGCAATGCGGGAGCTAATGATATCACTCCAAGCATTCTGTAATTGGCATTCCAAGGAGTCAAGAAGCACCTGAGTTTCTTTAATCTTTCTGTTGACATCCCCAAAAACTTCCCAATTCCAAGAATTCAGATCTGCTCTGGTTTTTTTAGTTTCAGCCCAAAGTTCACAAGAGGGTTTTTATGCATCTGCCCTTCCCACGAATGTTTAACTTTATGAAGAAAATCTGGGTGCTGAGTTCACATTCCCATAAATTTGAAACTCCTCCTCCCCTTTTTCTTCTCATCAAAAAAGAGATTAATAGGGGACAATGATCAGAAGCAACTCTAGTAAGATGACTAATTTTAAGCCCAGGGAAGAAATTCAAAGCCAATCCATTGATCAAACATCTATCAATTCTTTCCCAAATTCTGCTACCCCCTCTTGATTATTAGACCAAGTGAAAGGGGATCCTTCATACCCAGCATCAGAAAGCCCAACATTGGCCATGGAATCATTAAACTGTCTAATGGATTTACCATTTTTTTTATTTCCACCCTTTTTCTCACTCCATGACGCAATGGAGTTAAAAATCCCCCATCACTAGCCAAGGGATGTCAATCTGCAAAGAAATTTCTCCAATATCCTCCCATAGTTGTTGTCTTAGATTGAGATCAATAAAAGCATAAATAAAACTGCACACCATCTTTATACCTTCCACTGTGATATGTTGGTCAGAATAAGCCAAAGAGGTTATCTTGAATTCTTCCTTCCACATAATCCAAATATGGGAGTTGGTCGGATGACAACTGAGGTAGGATTGAAATCCCAACTTCCTAGCAAGAATACTCAGCTCTTCAGGATCAGCCTTAGGTTCAAGAATACAGCATATGCCCAGATTATGACTTCTGATAATAAGGTTCAGATAGTCACAAGTAGCTTTATTGACAATACCTCTTGCATTCCAACATAAGATTTGTTTCTTCATCATTGACAATTGGAAGAGGGGGAATACTCACTGCCCTTGGTAAATTCTTGTTCCAAGGTATTCTTAAACTTATTGTTAGTGGCTTTGTTAAAGTTTGGTAGCCCCCCAGGATGGACTAAGACCCCAGCACTTCACTGAAATACATTTTGGTCTTGTCCTCATCCTTAAGTAACTTACCAGCCATTTCTTCTCTAGTCTCAGAAACATGAGTTATACTATCCTCACCCAATTCTTCCTGATGGTCATCACTTTTCCTTCCCAATTCTGTATCTTCATTATCCTCTCATTATGGGCATGTTCACCACTTAGGATATTATCTTTACTTGTAGCTTTGTTCACCTCAGTTATAAGATTTTCAATTCCCTTCGCTGGGTGATGAGCCGTATTTATACGACTCATCGAGTCATCAAATCCCACCAATTCCAGCACTTTATTATGCGAACAGTTACTTTTTAGTGTTGTTTTGCATTTCAGGTGATTTGGAAGCTCTAGGAGGAATCGCGCTTAAAAGACGGCATTTCATGCCCAAAACATCGCAATTGAAGATCAAGGCCAGAGGAGCATCGTGAACAGTGTTTTTCTGCTCGTGAACAGTAACTCCGACATGAATAGTGACTCCGGCGTGAACAGTAATTCCGGCGTGAATAGTGATTTCGGGACGTGAACAGTAACTTCGAAAAAAGAAAGTCCAAGCCCTAAATCCAGCAGCCGGCCCAATTTACATGTGATATTAGGGTTTTCAAGAAGATCAAGTAGCTTGCTCATCAAGCAAAGCTTTAGGGTTTTCAAATCCCTATATAAGGAGGTGCAATGCAAGGCATAATCCATCCCATTCATCACTTAGCCGTGTGCCCTAGACCTAACTTGGTCCGCCGCCCATCTCCTCCATCAGCCGCCGTGAGCTCCTCCTTGCACAGCCGGTCTTCATTCCTTACTCCTCCTTGCTTCCGCCACTTCTCAGCCTTGCACGGCCAGCTTGTTCTTCATTCGGTTTTAGTGAGAATCCTTGTTTCCTTTTATTTATTGTATTGTTATTCCATGGCTATGTGTAACTAATCCGATTATTCGGGTTAGGGTTAAATAATTGTGACTATTGTTTTGAGATTCTGATCTTACTTATTATTATTGCATTCTATTTAGTTCTTGTGCAAATTATCAGTTTGAATTATTAGGTTAAGGGGAGATCCGAAAGGGTACAACTTAACCTAGTGATTCTTACTATCCATTCACTGCTTATTTGATACCGACCCAGTTAGAATAAGTAGTTGCACGAAACCTAATATAACCAGACCAGGAGTATTAGGTTTGCTAGAATTAAAACGGTTATAACCAGACCAGGAGTAACCCTAAGAAGCAAGAATAAACATTTAGAAATCAAGGATAAACGTAGTCACAATTGAATAAAACCCTAACCTGAATATCTTCTCTGATTGATAAAACCCCCTTTTATTTTCGTGCCTTGCTTTTGTTCACTAACCTTTACTCTCACATTAGTTTCTTGTCTTTCTCCATTACAGAACAAAGTAGTAGCTATCTAGCTCCCTTGGGTTCGACCCTTGCTTGCCATTGTGCTAACCCACAGTTCATCGCGAGGAAATTATAAATTGTTTTTGCACAGGTACGACGACAGCCTGTTCACTGGGGTACACAAGTCGGTCACAGCATTGCCCTGCAGGCTGGCGTATCCAAATCTAACAGACTTCCTTTTAAGGAGTTTCATCCCTTTCATCTTAGCTTTATCAGCATTTCTCACGCTAGGAAAAGTATTGAGGTTGAAACTCAGTTGATTGCTACTCCCCTTGTTAGAGGATCCCTCCCCATCAGGTTCAGGAACATCACTTTCCTTTGGAGAATTCTCATGGTCACTGATCATTATCTGCTTCCCTGCATTTTCATTGGGATATAGCCCTGTAAATTTCCTTCTATTCTTTTTCTTTTCTACAATTTTCCACTCCTGTTCAGGTACAGCTTGGATATTACCCTCCACATTTCCTTTATTAAAAACCTGCTCCTTTGCACTAGTCAGCGCAACTTCTGTTTGGTCCCCAACAACATTGTTTTTACCAACAGTTCTCCTTTTCTCCTCAGTCTTGACAGCTTTCCTGCAACTAGCCAGCTCATGCCCATGGATTTTACATCTAGAGCAATATTTAAGTCCACCTTCAATGAGAATATCTTGAAAAAATCCTTTATTCTCAGGGAGATTAATCCATACTGAGTTGGGAACTGCCTTTGTAACATCCAGCTCCACACAAGCTCTTGCAAAGTTGAGAGAATTCATCTCCTTAGTTCTATCATCACAGTCAAGGAATAGGGCAAAGGATGACACAATAGACCTGAGGATAGCCCTGTCAAACATCTCCATTGGCAATCCAGGGAATCTAATCCACTTTGTGACTATTGTAGACTCCTTAGGATTGTAGTCCGGAGTCCATCGAAATAACCTAAACATTGTATGACCGACCCTCCTCAGGGGACTTGTCAGAACAGCATTCACATCCTTCTCAGAATCTAGGATGATAACAACATGCCTATCATCCCAATTACTAGAAATAGTAATCCTACCTTCAATCTTCCAGGACGTCAGGAACGTTTGCTTAACCACTTCAAATGGCGGACGCCCTATTTGAAATTTCGCTATTAGGGTGTGTGCCAGTCGCTGTGTTGCCGCCCGGTACTCAGCACTTGTGAAAGTGACCGCCGGGACACCTTCTTTGAGCCCATACTGTCGAGCTGCCAGTTGAATTTCAGGGAAGCGAGGGGATGACGTAGGTCTGGCAACGATTGAGGCAAAGGTCGCCTTTCTATTTCCTTCCGAGACCATCAAATTTGGATCGGGCGGAGGTCGCTGGGTGGAGGACGAGGCCATCGCCGAACACACCAAGTGATAGGGTTAGGGTTCGGAGATCAGAAGGTCGGGGGAGATCGGAGATCAGAGGATTGGGGGAGATCGGAGATCAGAGGATCGGGGGAGATCGGAGATCAAAGAATCGCAATCGCCTAAAAAAAACCTCCTGATGATGTTGTTTTACGTGATGCTGTCTACATGGTTGCTGAAAGGTTTGCAAAAGACATAGAAGATCTCTTCTATGAGCATGTTGTCAAGTTTCAGTTTGGCATGCTTCATCCCGCAAAAATAGGTGTGAATGATTATTGTGGAGAAACATTAGCATTACTGACGGAGCACATCGCACTGTCGTTAAGGTGCGATGTTCTCTGTGCAAAAATAAATTTATATTTCCGCTACTCGCGACTTCACTACTGGGTAGCAAGTGGTAAGTAGTGGTCGAACCCAAGGGAATTGGTGGATTAGTTGTTCTTTAATGAAGCTTATGCAGAAATTAAATGCGATTGGGATTGGGTTTGAGTGTGCTTTGAGAACTGAAAGTAAATTACAACAGTTGATAATGGACTGTAAGGAAAGGATTTGGTTTCAGGGGCCTTGTATCATATTCTCGTTTATCATTGACCTTTAATGATCCTACTAAGTATTCAAAAGTGTATCGAGGCCATTCCAAGCACTCGATTTGCCACACTGTCTAGTCCATTCCAAGACATAGAGCACTTGTTCTATTTAGACTAATACCCCATTCCAAGGTATATTAGCCTGTGTGCATCCATTTGATCAATCATTCCTGATCAACCAAATGGTGTTTAAAAGAGATCAAACTTCTCAGATAAGCTTTGCCATTCCAAGCATCCACTTATCCGAGTATGTTTACGAACACCACGGAAGAGTTTTGCCATTCCAAGCATCCACTCAACCTTGGAAGTTCTAACCTAATATATGGCACATAAAACAAGTTTTGAACACATAGAGGCACTAAGAGTATGGCCTAAAACATTCTATGACACAAGTACACCCCTTCAACCGAATAAAAGGTTTAGCTACGAATATTCATGGAATAGGACATCATAGCTAAGTGCGTTGAAAAGTAAAGTACTTTGAAAGACAGTAAAGTAAAAAAGAGAGTACTTACAAAAACCGTTGAAAGTGCTAAAGCTTCGATTCCAAAGTAAAGTGATTACATGATTGTGCTCTCAATCTAGAGAGATAAGTGATTTGTGATTTTGGAATGTGTAGAGAGATGAGCTCTCCACACTTTGGGATGCCTTACAAAGGGAAGGGAAAATGTCTATTTATAGGCTAAGGGGATGAAGAGATGTGGATGAGGAGGAGACACATGTCAAATGAAGGGTGGGGGACACAAAAGCCATCGGGAAGGATCTAGATCCATAACACATGGCATGAGATGGGGAGGGGAGGAGATTAGCCGCCCCATGTGGTGTTTCCATGGCAAAAAGCCGCCGGTCACATGGCAAGGGGGAGTGAATGTGAGTTTTGTGATCTCATCCACAAAAGCCATCGGTCCATTTCAGCTCCGGACTGACTCTGGTTGCTCTTCGGTTGGACTTGTTTTGAGTGATTCCACGTCCGGTTCTTGAAAGTCAGAATTTGGTCGTGACCTGGAATGACTCGTAATTCATTTTCAGCTTTAAAACTCCTTCTTAGCCTGTATTCTCTCTAGACTTTAAAATACCCTGTAGATAAATATCGGAACTAACAAGCAAAAGTTAAATAAACAAAGAGTCTAATTTGGTGGGTTTAACTGTGTTTATGATTCATACAATTATGGTCCATCAATTACTCAGTGCATTACAACCATGGAAAGGAAATATGACCGCTCACTGGTGTGTATACCCTATGTGTGTTGATGAAAATTTTGTTTATGACAAGGCAAGGGGTTACAAATACAACAAGGAATGGTCAGAAGTTACTGTGAAACGGAACTTGAAGGGGAAAATGAATGTGGTGATATATATTTTGGTATTGGGATATATGAGGGGGTTCATCCAAGTGTTCCCAGTTTTGGTCAAGTTTGTTACTGACATCAATTTCAGAATAGAAAATAAAACTTTTAAGCAAGCTATGCAAGGATTTTCTGAGAAAATTGTTGGCATGATGAAAAGTGAAAGGTCATTTGAGCCTCAACGAGGTCCCATAATTCTCGCCAAGATAAAGAGTGATTATGGAGCTCTAAGTAAGGGGTTGGGAGCCGCAGGATACACTAACTTGATCGGGACATCAAACATGGCTGCTGCTTTGAAGACTGACAGTGTGATGTCTCTGTTCCAACTATCCATTATGGAAATGCAATGCCTTGGACCCTCCATTACCTAAGATGCCCACTATCTCTACTGCTCTTGCACAAGAGCAACAAACAGAGTTAAGTGATCTTCTGACTGAGTTTGTTGGCATATTTGAGACGCATATACACCGGTGGGAATTTTAGGACGTCCTCAGCGGGATATGGAGGATGTCGGCGGTTCGTTTGCGTGCAGCGGTTTAGGGAGGACGTGCTACACGAGAACGTGTGAGCGGACGTTCTCTAATTCGGTTTTGGCTATCAATTTACGTGGGGAAGGGTCGTTGTTGCGTGAGCGTTTACGCCCGCGCTCTCAGAATTGCGCCTCTCAATCTATTTGATTCCTCACTGGATTCCCGTCGTCTGGTTCCTCAGGTGAACCTAGACTAACTATTTGGGGTTTAAATTTGTTAAAGTACAATTTCACTGGAGTCGTGCGGGTGTTGATTGTGGGTTTGAGTTGTGTGGGTGTTGATTTGGGAGTTAGCGTTAGGATTTAGGGTTTTTTTTAATTCGAGATATCACCATGGTCTTCTTATTAGAAAATTAGGGAGGAGATAAGGTTTGGTTTGATTGGGGTTATTTTTCCAATGTAATTACCATTAACCAAGAACTAGAAGCATTGGTGTTTCATTAGGTAGTTGTAATTGGGTTCGAATAAACTGGAGTTTTTGAGATTGATTCAGCAATTACTCATCAAAGTAAAACTCACCTTTATGAACATATAGGGGATGTCTTCTTTTGTTTGTTTTTCTGGTTCATACCGTTTTGATATCGGCAGGAACTCATGCATCTAAATTGTTATCCTTGACTTCTAACATACTGTTTTGATCGCTGCTGGATCCTCGCTTGTGATGCGAATCTTGATGAAATCTAAATGTGTTCTTGATTCGCAGAAAGGAATGGGTTGGACGGCGCAGTTGTTGGCAGTCGCTTGCTTATCCATAGCAGCGAAAATGGAGGAGACTGATACTCCATTCACTGTGAATTTGCAGGTTAGTTGTTGTCTCAATGTACTTTTATTTAAGCTTTAGTAAGAATTCCTTGTTTATATGTATTCATGGTTACAAATAATATATTTCCATATTTTTTGCTACTGGATTTTGTTGATCAGTTTATCTATATTTTTCCAGCTTTGTGTTAATATCATGCTGTTGTTCAGAGCACAAGTGATTTTCAACTATCGCCATTGATATCTGACAGTTGCTCTATTTGATATATTTTTCTTTTTGTCCCTTCTCATGCATGTTGTTTGAAATGTCATTCTCAACCTTCACATGAAGATATGCACTTGTCCTTATGCAATTGTCAGGTATCATATTTGGCTGTCTCAATTAGAATAAGCATCTTTTAAATAATGTCTGCTCGTGAACTTGTAATAGACATAGGTCCTGCTGTTGTTGATGGAGATAAGCCAACACCATGCTGCTGTTGAGAGTTGTCATTCAGTTGATGGAGATAAGCCAAGACCATGGCCATGCTCGACTTATCATGCTCAATATTGAGAGTTGTCATTCAGTATATAGTGTTGTAGATAATGCTATAAATACACACTCAAAGTTCATGTAGAAAACACCAATTTTCATTCTCTCATTCATATTTCAAGCACACATTATTTCTTCCTAAATGTCTTCATTTTGGTCCATGGCGGAAGATGTGCAATTGTGCATTTCCTATTATCGTCAATCCCTCGATCCGATATCTGGCAGCAGACAAAAGATCGATAAATTGTGGGAGAAAATCCATAACGATTTTCACCATAATTGGATTTCGGGTGGTAATCAACCAAGGGCGGAACCAAGGTCACAAGTGATACTAGCTTCTCGATTTGCAAAGTTGAAGCCCAACTTGATTTTCTGGAGTTCTTGTCTTGCATTTGCAAAAAGAAATCCGGATGTAATTTACAAGATGAGGTAGTGTTTTATTATATAATTTTTATATATAAATTATTCAATTACATTGTTTAATTATATTGGTTAATTTTGTGATGGATAGATAAGAAAAGCGCAAACTCTGTATGTTGCAAAGAAGAAGTTCATACACTTTCCATGTTGGGAAGAAGTGGAAAACCACCAAACATTTGGTACGACGGAAACAAGTACGCCACCAATGTACACCTATCATGCTAGTCCACTACCTGATGAATCACCTACAAATGAGGTACCCACACAAATGAGGTTTGATGATCAAACTTTCTCGACTCCGGACACGAACTCCGAAATTTCCTTGAGTCCTATTAGTCCGGCGGGTGTTAAGGCCGCCAATGAGGCAAAACGAAAAGGAAAACAAACTATGAGTTCGACAATCAAAAGGGATGCGGCATTAGAAAAAATGGCGAATAACCAAGAGGCATTTATGAACTGGCAAAAAAAGGAAGACCAAGATGATAAGGAAATGCAAAAACATGCTTTGAATTTGAGGTAATTAGAGGAGGAAAAACAAAAATTATGCAAATGAATACGGAAGTAATGACCCCAATGTCAAAGAGGTACTTCTCGAAGAGGAAAGCTGCCATTCTTCAAAGCTATGAAGAGGAAAATGTGGAAGATACTGCTGAAAAGTTTTCGAATTGTTACCGTCCACTTAACTTTGATGATTAAATTAACTCGCATTTTCAATGATGTTTCATTTATGTAATTTTACCATCCACTTTAACTTGATGATCCAATGGTCCAATTTTATACAACTTTGGTGGTTATCTAAAATCTAAGAGTATACACGTGTAACGTAACAATTCATCGAAAATCTTATCAAAAATCTCGACCAATAATTCACACAATAATTTGATATTTTAAAAAAATTAATTTTATTTTTAAATAAATAGTGCAAGGAGGTGCTAGACTTTGCACCGATGTATAAACAAGCCGTCTAGCATTTTCTGGTTGTATGAATAGTGCGAAGAAGTGCTAGCCGAGGAGGTGCTTCGGAGATAGCACCTCCTCGACGGGTGTATATGCTCTAAAGTTCTCCCTCCATCTCGTGCACATGACTACCATATCCCACTATTACCTGGGTCGGCACCAGTTAGTGTTCGACCATACCGCTATCCTCGGTTCCAGAAACAAGAGATGGAATGACCGATTGTGGAAATGTTGGCAGAGGGTGTGATTCGACCCAGCACAAGTCCATTTTCGTATCTAGTATTATTGGTTCGCAAAAAGGACGGCACATGGCATTTTTACGTAGATTATCGTGCCCTAAATACTATCACTGTGCGCGACAAGTTCCCCATTCCGACCGTCGATAAGTTGTTTGATGAACTAGTCGGTGCAAGGATATTTACAAAGCTTGACCTTCGTTCAGGGTATCACCAAATCCTCATGGCAGCCGAGGATATTCCCAAAACGGATTTTCGGACACGTGACAGACACTACGCGTTTGTTATCATGTCGTTCGGAATAACAAATGCCCCAGAATGACATGTTTCGATCCGTCCTCCGCAAGTATGTGCTGGTATTCATGGATGATATACTGATATATAGTCGCGACTGGCCCACCCATCTTATACACCTGCGAGCAGTTTTCACCACACTTATGACTCAAGGCTTCTTGGCAAAGCCATCCAAATGTGATATAGCTCAGGAACGTGTTCAATATTTGGGTCATTTTATTTCAGGCAATGGGATGGAAGTTGACCCGCAAAGGTATCAGCCATACTAAATTGGCCACAACCAAAAACTATCAAACAGTTAAGGGGATTTCTTGGGTTAACTGGGTATTACCGTCGCTTCATCATGAAATATGCCCATATTACAGCTCCCCTGACAATGCTCTTGCGCAAGGATGCATTCATTTGGTGTGATGAAGCCACTGCTGCTTTTGAACACCCCAAACACACCATGTCAGCCACCCCAACATTAGCTCTACCTGATATTTCATTGACTTTCACTGTGCAAACAGATGCATCCGGACTAGGGATGGGAGCTGTACGTGTTATCACAGAACAATCAACCTATTGCCTTTTATAGTCGCCAATTCACTCCGGCCTTACAAAGGACATCTACTTACAATCGGGAACTCGCCGCTGTAGTTATGGCTACGTAAAAGTGGCGCCAATACCTCCTTGGTGTCCATTTTATCATCCAAACCGACCACCGGCCCCTACGGACGATCTTGACACAAACTATACACACTCCGGAACAATAACGTTGGATGAGCAAGCTCATGGGGTATGACTTCGATGTAATTTTTTGTCCAGGTAAAGAGAATGCGCCTGCCGACGCACTGTCTCTCTTACCACAAGCATCTTGCATGGCACTGCAGGGCTCCTCCACACCGGTGTTTGGCCTCCTCAGAGCACTGCGTAACATATACATATCAGACCCAGAAACCAAACAGTTGCGCCAAACCATTGAGACATCACCTTAGACTCATCCACATCAAAAGCTAAAGGATGACCTTATTCTGTTCCGGAACCGCATTATGGTACCAGACAACCAAGCACTGAAGGATCTCATCTTATTCGAATACCATGACTCTGTGGTAGGAGGTCACGCGGGGATAAGCCACACCATTGCTCGGATAGCTGCCATATTCTATTGGAAGGGGTTGCGCAAGGCAGTAACGGACTATGTCTCGCAATGCCTAGTGTGCCACCAAGGTAAGCCACTTAATGTCGCATCTCCTAGCACCCTACAACCGCTTCCGATACCCGACCAAGTGTGGAAAGATGTATCTATCAATCTATGGATATGCACATTTCTGTGCGATGGCCAAGGGGTTCTCGGCTGAGACAGTAGCACAACGGTTCATCAGCGAGGTATGCCGGTTGCATGGGATACCGGCAACTATTGTTTCGGATCGAGACCCAATTTTCACGAGTCTGTTTTGGCAAGAGCTATTCCGACAACAGAGGATAGTTTTGTCGCACAGTTCAGCCTATCACTCGCAGTCCGACGGCCAAACTGAAGTGATAAATCGACTACTAGAAGACTTTCTCCGTTGCTACGTCGGAGATCGTCATACCGAATGGGTCGACCTTCTTCCTTGGGCTGAGCTCCATTACAACACAACCCACCACTCGGGACTGGCTGTGACACCATTTGAGGCTGTATATGGGCGTCAACCGCCTAACTTGATGGACTACACGATTGGTAAATCCCCTGTTGACGCCGTGGACAACATGTTAGCCACCCGAGCTGACCTCATTAAACGTCTCCGATCCGGACCAACCTTGCTCGAGCACAAAATAGGATAGTGCAACAGGCAAATAAACACCGCTCTGAAGTCGATTACAATGTAGGCAAGTGGGTCCTCATTCGCCTCCAACCATATCGACAGCACACTGCCAAATTGCATCGTGATAAAAAGTTGAGATACTTTGGACGCTTCAAAGTGACAGCCAAGATTGGTCCCGTGGCTTACCGATTGGCCCTCCCTCCTGATAGTCGTATTCATAATGTCTTCCATGCTTCTGTACTTAAACGCTACCGAGCGAAGAGGAGACCGCGAGTCCGCGACATTGCCCAGGCCCTAGTCCATTGGCGTGGCCATACCACGGAAGACGCCACCTGGGAAGACATTGAGGCACTCACACAGACATTTCCCGAACTCCATCTCGAGGTCAAGAATGTTTTTGAGGAGGGGCATAATGATGCGAGAGAAATGGAGACGACAAATAGAAATGAGACACCTGTCGAGCTGAGGGGTAATAGAAATCGTATGCGCGCCAAAAGACATGCAAGTGGAGAATATGAGCTAGACGAGCTCATCGGGCGTGATTCTGTTACCAACAAACTAGAGGACGCGTGACCCATTCAGGGATAGGAGGTACTGTACAGTGACGTCATTAGCACAGGAACTCTATATATGCTATATGAGACATGGAAAATATTGAAAAAGCCATTCTTTTCTATCTCTATCTCTCTCTCTCCTCTCATTCACTCACTCCCTAACAGTCTGCATCAGTAGGGCTCGTGGAATACGAGAGACCTTGGACATCCATGTTAAACCGGTTGACGAGGAAAGGTGATCGTCCATGGGAATAGAAAGGTTTCTCAATTTTTAGATCCAAACAAAAAGTATATGAAGGGCACGTCATTACTCCACATTTGGAACTAGTATAATAGTCACCAAAATGCATGACCCAAATACAAATCCATAGTTGTCAGGTCTAAATTTTAGGGGTCAAGTTGCAGTCAAAAGAACTTATATATCTTGTTAAGTCAAGGGTCGATCGACAAACAAACATGTTAAATTTCACCCAGAGAGGAAGCTTTGGAAAAGAAATGTTTTTTATGTCTCTTGTATTACGTTTATTCAAAGGTTACATATATATACATGACTAGATGCAGCCAAAATAGGAAATGCAATAACAACTAGTGTGAGAATGGAAAGGAAATAATCTTCTGAGGAGAAACTTGGGAAGAGAATCATGTCAACATAGTCACAGTGTCTTGAGTCACGACATCAAATCTTTCACTCCTCCTTAACCTGGCGCATGAAGGGTACAAATGCCCAACTTACCAACGAGAAATCAAAATTGTGTAGCTCCTAAAGCTTTAGTGAACAGATCCACAATTTGATGTTCCGTGGATATTTTGCGCGTTGTGATTTCTCGTGACTCACAAAACTCAAGAACATGTTGGTCGAATATACCAAAATAACGACCGATCCTAAGCAATCAAGAGTAGCTGGACCTACCAGATTGATGTGCAGGCTCTGATACCATGTAGAAGTACAAGGATCGGCGGAGAACGAAGACGGACGACGCCGGAGGAGGTCGGAGATCAGAGAGGAAGAAGAGGGAAAAATCAGCTTGTATTGAATTGAGAATTAAATCTGTTACAAACGTCTGTTTTATATAACAGACAAGTTACTAGAAAATACACAAGCGTCTGCACTATATATAAATACAACACAACCCTGAACTAAGCATAAAATACACAAGGACCCTGAGCCGGTCGGCTAACGAGAGACCAAAGTCTCAGCCGGTCGGCTGAGTATTGCTTAACTCCTCAACACTCAAGTCGAAGGAATAGACTTCCACGAAACATTTGCATATGTTGCTAAACTTGTAACAATGAGAAGCTTGCTTGTTGTTGCATCGAAAAAGAATTAGGCAAATCACCAACTAGACGTTGATAATGCGATTTTACATAGCGATTTGAAGGAGGACGTCTATATGAATATACCGCAAGGCTTTGCCAAAGTAGGTGAAACTGGAGTTTGCAAACTTCGAAAGTCTCTCTACGGACTTCGCCAATCCTCTAGAAATTGGTATCATAAACTCACTCAAGCACTGATCGATATCGGCTTCCGACAGTCACGAGTAGATCATTCCTTGTTCCTTAATAAAAGAGGAGATATTTATATTGCTACCTTTATCTACGTTGATGATTTGATATTAGTGGGAAATAGTGAGAAGAATAATATAAGTGTGAAAGAATATCTGCACAAGCTTTTTAGCATAGAAGTTGCGCGATCGAAAAGTGGAATCGTCCTTAGCCAAAGAAAGTACAGCTTGGATATTTTAGAAGAGAGCGGACTTCAGGGTAGCAGGCCTAGTGAAGTTCCTATGGAGCAAAATCTGCACTTAAATAATGAAGATGACAATCCATTTGTTGACAAACTTCCATATCGACAACTAATTGCAAGTCATTATGTTTTGTCGCCCATTTGCTCTCCATATCCATTTAATGTCTCAAGCTTTTATTTCTATCTACTCTAACACATATTTACAATCTAACTCCTTTTCGTAGGTGTTACGAGTGCATTTAGCATATGCACTATGCCTTTAAACCCTAGACTACCCTAGTGGACGAGTTATAGTCTCGTGAGAGTTTTCAGAGAAGGGAATACTCACAAATCCCAAATGCACTTATCCCATAAGAGTGAAAACAAGAGTGTTTAACAATTAATGCATGGATTTCTCAAAACCAACTTCACATCCCAAACTAGCACCACAATCACTATACCATCAAAAGAGTTTTCAAACCATCTAAGAACATATGAAGGTGCACATTTAAGGAAGTCAATACTAGAGCTATCAAGCGCGTAACCTAGGAGTCCATTCATTCAAGGCAAGGCATTTGAAACATGATTGATAGTTTGCACAAAAAGTGTCAATCGCTCACCTATGCTAGCTAGGGCTAGTCCATGGGCTAACGATATAAAACTCATTTCCAATTTTTAGACGCTAAAGTCATAATCCATAAGGAAAGAGGAGTTTGACAACAAGAGTTCTCAAAAACAAGCATAAACCAATCAATAGCTTACGTGAAATCACAAGGGTCGACCCAAAGCTCAACTTGCTAGCACACAATGCACGTGGTGAACTAACACATATAAGAGATGATGGGAGGACATAAAGTCAAGTTTAAGTGGGTTTTACTTGGCCTTTGGCCTACAAATGCTTTCGAGGGGGAACTTTTATTCCTAACCCCCGACATTTGTATCTTTTTGCAACAAAACTTCTCTAGTACTCAATAAAGTTTTTAGTCGGGGCTTTGCCCTCTTTCACCTCAAAATTTTTTGTCGGGGCCTATTTTTTGCCCTCTTTTGACTCCACACTTAAAACTTGGCAATATGCCCAATGTGAATATGGAATGTGTGAGAAACAACCACAAACAAAGCACTACGCAAGAGAACTAAAGTCACCTAAAAGCAACCGAGAGATTTAAGTTTTTCAAGAAGATTTTAAAGTGTGCTTGCTAAAAACTAAGTTCAAGGCATGCGCAAAAAATGCTTAGATTTCTAGATAGGCAAAAGATAGCAATGAATATTGATTCACAAGAATGTGCATTCATTAGAACTATTTCGGTTCTAGACTCTAAATCAAGTAAAAGTGAAATGTGAGCTAGATGTGACTTATAGAAGTGGAGAAGTGATAGTCACAAGCCTTAAGTAGTATAACACTAAAAAAGAATTGGGATAAAGCACATGAATGCAAGTGTCCATTCAAAAATGATATGCGTGGCATGATATGAGTGAACTATGCGACTACCCACTCCACACTTAAAATCTAGCTTAGTCCCTAAGCGCAAGTGACGGAGCCCACTGCACTGTCGTTAAGGTGCAATGTTCTCTGTACAAATAAATTTATATTTTTCCGCTACTCGCGACTTTACTACTGGGTAGCAAGTGGTAAGTAGGGGTCGAACCCAAGGGAGTCAGTGTGGATTAGTTATTCTTTAATGAAGCTTATGCAGAAATTAAATGCGATTGGGGTTGAGTTTGAGTGTGATTTGAGAACTGAAGGTAAATTACAATAATGGACGGTAAGGAAAGGATTCGGTTTTAGGGGCCTTGTATCATATTTGTTTATCATTGACCGCTAATGATCATACCAAGTGTTCGAAGATGAATCGAAGCTATTCCTAACACAAGACTTGCAACATTGGGTAGAACACTTGAAATGATCATGCTAAGTATTCAAAGATGTATCGAGGCTATTTCTAGCGCAAGACTTGCAACACCATTTAAAACACTTGTTCTACTTTAGACTAATTCCTTCTTTCGAAGTATCTTAGCCTTATGTGCATCCATTTGATCTTCTGTTACGATTTCCCAAAATAGTTTTTTAGATAAGTCGAACTCCTCAGATAAGTTTTGCTTGTTACAGCTTCCACTTACCGAGTATGTTCACGAATCCCCACGGAAGAGCTTTGCTTGTTACAGCTTCCACTCAACCTTGGAAATTCTGACTTGATATATGGCACATAGAACAAGTTTTGAATACAGAGATACTTTAAGAGTAGAGTCTAAAACATTTATAATACAAGTACACCCCTGCGACCGAGTACAAGCTTTTAGCTGCTTGTATTCATGTTAAGGAATACAAGCAAACTATTGTCTTGAACAAGGGTACCGAATAATAAAATAACTTTAAAGTAAAAACAAATAATACTTTAAAGTAATTTTATACCTTACAATAAGCGGAGGAGAGGAGCTCCTATGCAAGATCCAAGCGCCAAAAGTAGCTCCAAAATGAAGAACAATATTTATTGAAAGTGAAGAGAAGAGGGTTAAGCCCTCTATCTCTCTAAAACATTTGTGATTTGTGGTGGATGATACAAATGAGGAGGAGGGAGCCTCCTTTTATAGCCAAAGGAGAGGAGAATGGAGGGAGGAGATGGCTTCCATGTGTTTTTGATCCAAGGGAGGAGAAGGAGGAGATGAGGTTGTGGAGGAGGAGGAGACACTTGGCACCACCTTGTGGGGAGTTCATTTAGCCGCCACTTATGGATGAGGATGGAGGAGATGAGTCATCCTCATCCTTATCTTCCCCATAGCCGCCCTTCTAGAAGGAAAGAGGAGGTTTGTGTAGTTTTGTGCAATTTTCACAAAACCAACAGTCCAATTTCGCTCCGGTCTGACTTTGGTTGCTCCTCGATTGGATTTGCTTTGAGTAATTCAATGTCAGGATCTTGTGATTTCTGCATTCAGCGTCTGATCGTGACCTCGGACTGACTCGTTATATCTTTTCAGCGTAAAATCTTCTCCTTAGCGTGTTTTCTCTCTAGTGTCCAAAAGACCCTGTAGATAAATATCGGAACTAACAAGCAAAAGTTAAATAGACAAAGAGTCTAATTTGGTGGGTTTAACTGTGTTTATGATTCGTATAATTATGGTCCATCAGATCACCCCACACTTTTAGTTGTTCATCCCGAACAATGCTATTAAAGGGCGGCACACTAAGTAAGTTTGTTGAAATATGAAAATTAGACTGTGGGACTCGATTTATCCTAATTCATGCATTGCTTACTTATTACCAAATTGAACTGTGTAAATAAATAGAAGAAACTTGATACTTGTACCTCCGTGCTGAGATGCAAATTATTCTGGATGTTTCGGGAGATAGCCCTTTTTAGGCTCTTGGACTGCAACCTCGGGACCGTCTCGCACTATATGGTTTACTAGCAGCTTTCTCTAGCACGTGATTCGGTTCCGGTTTCACTGGTTTGAGTACTTTGATTTTTTTCTTTTGGCGAGGGACTACTTTTGTAGTGAATCGGCCTTTGGCCTTTGATTTGACTCTTTGAGTACTTCACTTTTTGTTTGGTTAAAACCTTCACAATTTTGGGCCTTTGGCCTCTTGATTTGCTTCTTTGAGCTTTTTGCGTCTTTGTGACTTGCTAGTCCATTTTCTCAAGCCTTTTTGAGAGGTCCAATCATCGCCCGCAAGTCTATGGAAATACCTCCCCGCTCCTCTCATCGTTGTTGTTTCGCGCGGGTCAAGATGAGGGTCGCTCATCTATTTTCTCGGCTACTTTGACTAGAGAGAGGACGGTCTGATTCCCGTCCTCGCCTTTTTTCTTTTTGCATAAACACTGCATGGCGGAGATGACTTCAATCTTCACTGAAACCCGAAGTGTAGCCTCCACTGACTTCGAAAACCATATAGTTTGATTTGATCCTTCGATTGCTTGCCAAGCCTCTCTAGGGCATTTCTATCAACTCCACATCCCTAGTTTATCTCAGCACAAAGAGACAAATGAGAAGTTACGTTCTAAGTTTTTAGACAGTTGAATTTTCACAAGGTAAATGAATGAATTTTAGATCTATCTTTTCACATTCTTAAGTTCATATTTTCAAAAAGATAATATTAAAAAAGAAAAACATGTTATGTACAAAGGTGGTTCTCACCCCACACTTTTGAACGAAGGCGTGCCTTTCAGCACGACGTAGTTCAAAAGTCATGCAAGCAAATATATACAGGAAAGGTGAGAATGAAAAAACTAAATGACATAATTTAAATGACTGAAAGTAAGATAGGTGTCGGGTTACCTCCCGACCAGTGCCTTTGTTTAACGTCGTTGGCTCGACGATACCTCATTCCTGGATCATAAGTAGGGATCCCATGGGTGCTTGTGGTCGAACTTCTTCTCGGTAGCTTTTTTGATTTGAGAGGGTGAGGCTTTATTGACCATAGCTGCTGGTCCGATGGGTCGTGCTTGCTTGTTACTCCTTCCGGGTTTCCATTCCTTCGGCCCATGTCTTTGCCGCTTCTTCATGTTTGAATAGTTGGCACTTTTGCGAGTTTGGAAGTTTGGTTTTGTGCCATTAAATGTAGGTGACATTAAGCATGCGCCTCTGCCATTCCTCTTCATTGTGGCAGTGATGGATGGTTGTCTTGGAATGAGTGAGTTTTCAGGCGGTTTTCCTTGGCTTGTGACGAGTGAGAGTTCCTTTGTCGGCTTTTTTGGCTCATGCTCCTCCTCTAACTCCCCGTGCACCTCATCATCATTGATTATATGATCTTCGGTGGCTATGGTCGGTATAAGACACGAAGGGTTAAGTTGGGGCACTTCAACAATGAGGACTGGTTCTGTTTCAGGTGCTCCGACAGTGAGGACCAGGTCTTTTTTGGACAGTTCGGCAACGAGGTCCGGGACTTCTGTTGGCTCGGTAGTTAGGACAGTGATTTCCTCGGATGGATTGGTGATAAGGACCGGGCCTGTTTTGGGCAGCTTGTTAATGAGGTCCCAGAGCTGGTTTGATGCTTCTTTTTGAGCCACCCATGATTCTTCATTCTCTGTCGGCTCCTCGGGTTCAGCCGTCTTTTCTATTGCCCATGATTCGGTTTCGGCCGTGAATTGGTGCATCGAGGCACTCAATTATTGTATGTCTACGGCCAATTGCTGGGTGCTAGCTGCCAGCTCGTTTTCTGCTGCCCATACTTCGGTTTGAGCCCTGATTTGGTGCATTATGTTGTCCAGTTCTTCGCTCCGCATGGCTTGATCTTGTCTTTGTCTTGACCTTGCGGCCAAATCATCTATTAAGTTCCAAAGATCATCCACGGTTAAGTCCATCACTGATCCTCCCGCTGCATCATTTAGCCAATTCCACTCTTGTGGCGTCATCCCACTGAGAAATTTTGTTTGAAGATCGAAGTCTGTGAATCCATGGTGCGGGCAGCTCGTCACAATGGAATCGAAGTACCATAAGTACTCGTCCAATGTTTCATCCCGGGATCGCTTTATGTTGTTGATCTTCTCGCGGACTTCAAGTTCGAAAGGTGGTGGGGAAAACTCCTCATTGTTCCAAGGTTCCATTCCGTAGTAGTAGGACTTAGTGAATTGCATGATAAAACAAAAAAAACAAAAAACAAAATAGAACAACTATTCCGATGCACAACTCCTCGGCAACGGCGCCAATTTGACGGAGCCCACTGCACTGTCTTTAAGGTGCAATGTTCTTTGTACAAATAAATTTATATTTTTCCGCTACTCGCGACTTTACTACTGGGTAGCAAGTGGTAAGTAGGGGTTGACCCCAAGGGAGTCAGTGTGGATTAGTTATTCTTTAATGAAGCTTATGCAGAAATTAAATGCGATTGGGGTTGAGTTTGAGTGTGATTTGAGAACTGAAGGTAAATTACAATAATGGACGGTAAGGAAAGGATTCGGTTTTAGGGGCCTTGTATCATAGTTGTTTATCATTGACCGCTAATGATCATACCAAGTGTTCGAAGATGAATCGAGGCTATTCCTAATACAAGACTTGCAACATTGCGTAGAACACTTGAAATGTCATGCTAAGTATTCAAAGATGAATCGAGGCTATTTCTACCGCAAGACTTGCAACACCATTTAAAACACTTGTTCTACTTTAGACTAATTCCTCCTTTCAAAGTATCTTAGCCGTATATGCATCCATTTGATCTTCTGTTACGATTTCTCAAAATGGTTTTTTAGATAAGTCGAACTCCTCAGATAAGTTTTGCTTGTTACAGCTTCCACTTACCGAGTATGTTCACGAATCCCCACGGAAGAGCTTTGCTTGTTACAGCTTCCACTCAACCTTGGAAATTCTGACTTGATATATGGCACATAGAACAAGTTTTGAATACAGAGATACTCTAAGAGTAGATTCTAAAACATTTATAATACAAGTACACCCCTGCGACCGAGTATTGAACAAGGGTACCGAATAATAAAATAACTTTAAAGTAAAAACAAATAATACTTTAAAGTAATTTTATACCTTACAATAAGCGGAGGAGAGGAGCTCCTATGCAAGATCCAAGCGCCAAAAGTAGCTCCAAAATGAAGAACAATATTTATTGAAAGTGAAGAGAAGAGGGTTAAGCCCTCTATCTCTCTAAAACATTTGTGATTTGTGGTGGATGATACAAATGAGGAGGAGGGAGCCTCCTTTTATAGCCAAAGGAGAGGAGAATGGAGGGAGGAGATGGCTTTCATGTGTTTTTGATCCAAGGGAGGAGAAGGAGGAGATGAGGTTGTGGAGGAGGAGGAGACACTTGGCACCACCTTGTGGGGAGTTCATTTAGCCGCCACTTATGGATGAGGATGGAGGAGATGATTCATCCTCATCCTTATCTTCCCCATAGCCGCCCCTTCTAGAAGGAAAGAGGAGGTTTGTGTTGTTTTGTGCAATTTTCACAAAACCAACAGTCCAATTTCGCTCCGGTCTGACTTTGGTTGCTCCTCGGTTGGATTTGCTTTGAGTAATTTAATGTCAGGATCTTGTGATTTCTGCATTCAGTGTCTAATCGTGACCTCGGACTGACTCGTAATATCTTTTCAGCGTAAAATCCTCTCCTTAGCGTGTTTTCTCTCTAGTGTCCAAAATACCCTGTAGATAAATATCGGAACTAACAAGCAAAAGTTAAATAGACAAAGAGTCTAATTTGGTGGGTTTAACTATGTTTATGATTCGTATAATTATGGTCCATCAGCAAGCAATAAGGAAAATGAGATATAAGGCGCCGCTCATTTGTAGATGTGCCTCGCCAATAGAAAATACGTCATTGTGCTAAACTTTATCATACATGGTGCAAATAACTTCCTTGATGGCAAGAACATATGAGAGGTTAAAAGCAACAAGTGACATACAAGGTCATGCAAAACTCAAGTATGAGCAAGAGAGCATCACAAGTCACATGATAACATCATGGCATAAGTTTCATAGAATTCAAATAAGGAAAGTAATCTACATCCTCCATAATGTGCACAAGGTGCCTTAAGTGCCAATAAAGTGTGGAACTAGAGTCATAGCATGGTATAACAAAATAGGTTCACTCTAGTAAACTCCCATAAGCACATGAGCATTAAAGGGCGACATCATCATTCATAGATAAAATAAAGGTGAGGTGGAGGGGCTTGGCGATGTGAAGTGGAATTGGAGTGAGTAGAACTCACTCCACACTTAAAATTTGACCCACTAATCATAAATTTCACATTCCATATTTAAAGCCTAAGCCACTCAAAATCATGCCAAACATTTAAACATAAAGAACAAGAATGAACAACTTACAAACCGGGTTACCTCCCGCGAGGGCCTAGTTTTTCCAGTCTTGGCAAAGACGTAGCAAAGCGCCCCATAGAATCACTCGTGAGACGTCCTTTGCTAGGATCCCTTCTCACGGGGCCTTGGATTTGGCGTGCCAATCCACCTTCAAATCCCATTTGAATTTCTTCTTGAAATCTACTTGTCTTAGTCAAGACGAGTTCCAGATGGTGTTCGAACTGCGTCTCGAACACTTGTTGGACAGTTTCAGATTGTGTTCAAACAGATACTGGAACACCTTATCAGACAGAACATAAACAACACAAAATAGGAGCACACACGATATGATAACCCAGTTTGGCCTCGCCTACTCTGGGGGGTTTCCCACACCCGAAAAAGGGTCACAAATCGTATTACGAGAATAGAGCTACAAGTGGTCTTACTCTTACACAACACCTTGTTTGTAATCGCCTAGCCTCTACTTCTCCGTCTCTCGGATTTGCAACCAAGGTTCACAACAAGCAACCTCGATCCCCTATGGGTAGGGCGAGACTTCCCTCTCGACCTAGTCTTGGACCTCTCGGAAGTCCAGTCGCCTTCTCTCAAAGACGTATGTTGATCACCGTGTGTGTGTGCGCTTTGTTGTCCTTCAAGAATAGTCTGAACAGCACACTGAACAGACTGTTACTTCCCCGTTGATATTCCGGTGTGGAATTGTCAACCAGCGGCCGCTTCTCCTCCAATCTCACGAATTAGGAAACATTCGTATCTTCAATCCAATCTTTAAGAAGATCTCGATCTTTCTTTCTCACCAAGTAATTCCGAATCTTCTTAATCGACTCCTAATTGATGAGAGGATATTCATTTGAATATATGATCCTCTAATTTATTGCTGAGCCGACTCCAATCAGATCAGATCTTCGATCGTCCAGATTAGGAAACGTCTTATCTTCAGATCTGTTGTATGCGAGTTCCAGTAGTTGTTTGAACACTCCTTGAACTCTTGCTCAAACTGTCTAAAGCCGTTTTGCCAAAGCCATGCCATTCATGGGAACATCAATCTCCCCCTTGGCATTTTGGCAAAACCAAATCTGTGCTTTAGACACAACTTGAGGAACCAGAACAGTTACCTCAAAACACTCCCCCTTTTTGCCACAAACTGGTAAGGGGTCCAATCGAGCAACCTGGTCTCCTCGGCATCTGGAATCTTGTGAACTCCCCCTCAAACATAGCCTGGGACAGTGACACATGCTGTGAGTCTGTCAAACCATGGTGTCTCAGCAGCTGTTCGACCACGGGTCAGTAACTGATAGGTTCCTGAACTGCTCCAATCAGTATAGCCAATGCCTCTACATCCTCCAATCATTCTCTGGGACTTCAAAATTGTATCTAGGTCTTTTGATCCAGAGATTATCATCTTCACTGATTTCTAGAACTGATTCAGCTCGTCCAGTACTGCTGCATGGTAGTCCTTCTCCATCTGCATCTTTAACGACGAGATAACATCAAGGAGTTCTACATTTTCTTCAATCAGGAAATCAACTCTCTCCGTCTTCTTCATCATAATTGGGATACTTGAGAGCGCGCACCAATTGATTGAGTCTTTTCCTTTGCTTCTGTTCGACCTCCAGTATGATCTCTACCTCCTTCAGTAGCTGTCCACATTCAGCTCTGGATAACTTCTGACCAGCAGCTCTCCTTATGGAAGACACGGGTGCATCCTTCCTCTTCAGCTCGGGGTCCTTCAGATCATTCTTATGTCGACCCTTGAACAGCTTGTGATCAACTACCAACTTTAACGGAGCACTTGATAGTCTATCCTGGTCAGTCTTTAAATCTGGATGCTGGTTGATGATCAGCTTATAGATATGCGATGGGAAGATTATCTGGTGCAGTGACTTTGTAGATATGGCATGTTCTGCAATCTGGTCGAATTCTTCCCATGTCAATGCGCATCCTGTTTCCAATCTGGTAGAGCAGCTGTCACATCTCCTTGCTGACCGTGGTTTTATGAGATGTAGGCTTCCAGTCGACTATGGTGATGAAGAACAACATCGAGCAGAATGTGGTCAAAACTGCAACTGGAATGGAGGTGTCTTCCCACCGAGGGTATGCTCCAGCCGTTAAACAGCTTGCAATCTTGTCATAGCTCTCCTCTTCCACCACCTCGTAAGAATCATCCATTGCGAAGTACACATTGATGATCTCAGGATCAATCTTGACCCTCTTTCCTCTGACAAAGACTATGTCGTAGTCTTTATCATCAGCAATAGCTTCTCTCACCAACTGTTCATTAAACGGTTTGCATCTTTGGACGGTCCAAAATCAGATCAGTCTCCTTCAAGAGCTGAATAATCTACTCTCCTTTGTACTTCTTCTCATCGAGCATCCTCTCAGGGAAGATCTTTCTTTTCTGCACTGCTTTCCACTTGGCTGCTGCGACTGTACTGGCAAACCACACTATATGCTTAGTCACTCCAGTTGGTACACTAGGTGGAACAGAACCTGGAACACTCCTCTTCTTTTTCTTGGATGCACTTGCTCCCCCTGCATCTATTCTCTTACCATCCTTCTTGGTAGCTACTTCAGTCGAGCGTGCTTGGATGGTCACTTTCATCTTTTCAGACTTCTTGCGCTCAGCCAATGAAAGTGAGTCCTGATTGACCTCATAATCTCCATTATCTGGTGTCTCTAGATCAGCTTCTTGCACCTTCACATCTGGGTTAGCTGGCTGTTCCAGTTCTCTCAGAACATCTGCTTCAACAGACACTTTCTCAGCAGCCTTGTCGGTCTCTAAATTCTCTACAGACTTAACAGGCTCATCTCTGTCTTGAGTGATAGTCCCTTCCTTCTGCAAATCCTGGACAACCTCATCAATTTCCTTGTACATTGCACCAGGCTCGTCATCGTCCTCCTCAGATGGATCTGATTCTCGTGTGCCATCAACCTCTTCCTGAGTGTTGATCCCTTCCTTCTGCTTATTCATCATTTCTACTAAGGAGACAGGAGTCCAGATCACCTTTATGTGATTTATGACTAGCGCCTTGTTCAGCTTTAGTCATCTCTTCTTCTTGGACAGTTGACTACATCACGTCTTCAACCTCACTGTCCTCTTCAGAAGGATCCAATACATCAGCGACAACATCTTTAGGATTTTATTGCTTCACCTACTCTTTTTCTACTGCCTCAGCTGTCTTTTCTGCAGTGCCTTCATCAGACTCTTCATTCTGTACCAGACTTCTCTTACTGGAAGATTCAACGAAGTGCTCAGTATCCGAGTCTGACATAGCAATTTTTCTCCCCCTTACAGCACCAATACTCGCAGCATATTTACTGAGAGTTCTGCTTCTTCGAGGCACGACCTTCACGCGAATCCTGTCTTTTTCAGCACGAAACCAGTGTCATCTACCTTTGCATCCAACAGCTTCTGCTTATCAGAACCACAATCTTAGCCCTACTGGCATTACCTTCTTCTACAGCATCGGCCACAAAATCTCATTGAGGGGTGGTTCAGCCATTGCCTGATTTTCCTTCGCAGTCTGCACACTTTCTTCGGTTGGATTTGGATCAGCCTTTGACGCCTTTGAGGTAGCTTCTTTATGTTCTGTCACAGCCGCCTCTTCTCCCTTCTTTTTCCCTTCTCCGATCTCAGGGTTTGCTGATATTGTATCCTTATCCAACTTCGATTGAACTGCTTTCTTTGATTTTCAAATATTTGGACTCCTCAACTTCCCAAAAACTGTCATGCGTATATCTCTTGAGGTATCTGTCCAATCTCCTCCTTGATATGCTCCAACGGCTCATAATACTGCAGATAAGTTGAATTTAATAATCTGTTCCAGCCACGTACCATCTGTTCCAGCCCTCTTCTTTGGTAGGTCAGCCCAACTCATTTGCTGGGGTTCTGCTCTTGGCTGACCTCCTTCTGGAACACTTAGTTGGTGACGACACGCAGGCCCAGAGAGGATCTAAGTGTTTCGAACTGAGCAGCGTTTAGGTGAGTGGTGAGAATGTCAGTTAACAGCTTGTTGGTTGTCACATGGTTCGCGGTGATTGCCTTCTTCTCTATCGGCTCACTGTGTTTTGTCTTGTACTGTTGTACCGAATTTTTGGAATTTCTACTGGTACTCATGTTGTCACAGTCAGGCGTCATCTCCTCATGTTCAACTTCATATTCAGACAACTTCTGCTTCATCCATAACAACTGAGTGTAGCATCTTCCTACAGCGATGGTCTCCTGCTCTCCCAGCATCTGGTCAACATATGTTCCAGGAAGGTGTTTCATCTCTCCCTCCATGGTCGCCTGGAGCTCCTTTTGCATCCATCTCACGAACTGGCCAACCAGCTTCTGTGTACTCGTGACGAACATATGCTCTACTCCCCCTCGCTCATAGCCATGGTCGATGAGGAGCATCTCGTACCATGCTCTGGGCGCTTGTGTGAGTCCGTACCTAGTCTTCTTCAGTTCGTGACTATGCGCAAGATGATATAACTTCCACGCTTCATATTTGGTGAACTCTCCCAGTTCCACGTTAATGGCCACCACCCAAATCTCATCAATAATTACTTTGATGACATTCTTCGGACTAGATGAACAGGCAGCCAGCTCTCGACACTTGATCTCATTCGCTCGACTCTTAATTCTCCATGAGGGTTGCAGCGCAGGTGAATTGTCAAGTGTCCCAGCTGGAGTAGGTGTGGCTTCATCAGCTGGACCTCCCTCTGGAATTTTATCTTCTGTAGCCTTGGTCTGAATGGGTGTTTCAGACGATGTTCCACCTCTGCATTTATCATCTTCTGGTACTGAGTTTAGGGCAAATTCGTCTTGCACCTTTCCAGAAGAATACACCATACCTGTCCCTTGCAATTCCATCTCATTTATCGTGTTTGTCGGACAGACAGTGGCAGCTCCTGTTGCAACTGTGCCTAGGAAGTAGCTTCTGTTTGATGACCTACTTCCTTCCATCAGTGTGTCTCCATTCCTATCCAGTACTTGACAGGAATCACGAGTGAAAGTAACAGACTGTCCTTCATCACACAATCTACTGATACTGATCAGGTTCACCTTTAACCCATCCACTCGGAGGATATCCTCGAGCTCAGGTAGATTCGGAACCTTCAATGTCCCATAGCCGATCACCTGGCCCTTCCCTCCATCTCCAAGAGTGACAAACTGACGCTTGCAAATTGGTTTGACATTGATGAGATATTGAGGATTACCTGTCATATTGAGATGAACTTCTTTGCGGATGTGCAACTCAGCATTCTTTCTCCTTAGCCCCACCAAGCCTCCAGGATGTATTTTTCTATTTTTCTCCATCTCAGCTTTCAGAACCGATACGGTGTCTAGCAGTTTCACCTTCTGTGCAAGAAGTGACGAGTGTTCTTGATTCATTCCAATCATCTCGTGCTTCAAAGCAGATATTTCCTCATGGTGTTCCACCTTCTGGGCAACGAGAAGTTCAACCTCCTGCCACTTTTTATCTTTTTCTTCTGTCAGGCTTGCCACTGTTTCTGTGAGCTTCTTGTTCAGGCCAATCACCAATAGGCACTTCTCATATAGTTCCTTGTACGTCTCGGCCGAGGTCTCATGAGCGAGTCCTTCGTCATCACTGCTTGATGCATCGTCAACAGCCTGTTCAGACAGTGTACTAGAGTATGGATTTTCACTTGTCTCACTCCAGTCTTCAAGTTTGACGAGATTGACATTCTCATGTTCTTCTTCTTTATCATTAGATTCACTGTCTGGACCCTCGTAGGCCATTCTGAGAATATCCCATGCTTCCTTGGCCACCTCACATTCAGCAATCAGTTCGAACACATTCTCGTCCACTCCATAGAATATTGCATTCAGGGCCTTTGAATTCCCAACAGCCGCTACATCATCTGCTTCAGACCACATGGCTTCGGGTTTTGGCATAACAGCTCCTTCAGGGTTGGCCATCATGGGTTCTGTCCATCCTATCATCACGGCTCTCCATGCCTTTTCATCGAGGGATTTCAGATAGGCTTTCATCCTGGGTTTCCAATAGGCATAATTCAGCCCTTCAAGCAACGGTGGTCGGTTAGTGCTCTGTCCTTCCTTCAAACTCATCTTGAACAGTCGCCGGATCACACTCTGTATGTCGAGTGCCTGCTCTGATACCAATTAAAATCTACTTGTCTTAGTCAAGACGAGTTCCAGATCGTGCTAGCCTTTCAAGAGTACTAGCATCGACTTTAGGCTCAAGAATGGCTGCAAGATCAACATGATGAATAGATAAGAGATTCTTTAAGAAATCTTGAGTCCCCTTATTACCTATCACTATTCCAACAAAGGACGTTCAACATCATTGATTATCTTGGACAGGGCAGTGCTTGCTACCCGAACTAGACTCATTGATGAATTTCTTAGCACCCTCCCTGATATCCGGCACTTCAAGAGGATCCAACATGTTAGATCTTATGGCATGTGGTTCGGTAAAACTCTGTCAAGAGTTGTTCAAGCTGTTGTTCAAGGAAGAGTCAAGGCAGGCTGAGGCAACTATCCTTGAACCAGTTTGGAGCAGATGGAATGTTTCCTAATTCAGATTAGGCAACACTATCAACCGATAAAGAGCAAGATGGTAGCAGACAAAAGGTCTGAAGGAGTGTTTTCTAATTCAGATTAGGCAACATGTTCAACCGACGTAGAATAAGTTAGACACAGCAGATGTTTCCTAAAATAGATTAGGCAAGTCGGTGCTATGAAGCATATCAAGAAGTCGGTTGAGAAATATTAGGGAAGACTTGCGCTTGAAGATAACTTAACGAAGAAGATAATCAAGAGCTTCTTAAAACGAAGTTGAAGATATATTGAGGATTATCTACAAGAGAGATATGCAAGATATTAGGAATGTTTCCTAAAAGATTTAAGAAAGATTTCCTAAAGAGATAGGCGGTTGAAGATTGGAAATCCTATTCGACTAGGGTTTCTACCACAATATATAAGGAGGGTTGATCCATTCGTATCAGTCAGCACTTAGAGATATTAATCATGCTCATATACACTGAAGGGAGGTGGAGGAAAACGGACGACGATATTATCATTCTGATAAGATCACGACCCTCGGATTCAGTCTATTCTTGTGCTCGGCAGATTGATCGTAAAATAACTTGACGCTACATGCACTGGTGTTCTTATTGCGCATTCGGTGGAAAGCGCTGATTCTCATGGAGGATCATACTGGTGGAATCAGAGGTGAGGCTTAGATCTAGGGGGAGACCTAGTTGGCAATTACTAGAGTATTAGAGGCCCAGGCAGTTTAAGAGGGATTTTGTAAACGTAAGCTCATGTACTCGCAATACCCATTATTAGTGAATTGTTATCCACCGGGCTAAGGAGACAGCCCCCCCAGACGTAGGCTCGTTAACGCAGAACTGGGTAACAACTTTGCATGTCGTTTATTTTCCGCACTGCACTTATTTTTGCATAAGTTGTTCTAGATATTGTTCTGCACTCGACCAGAACAACATCTCATCCACCACGGGAAGTTTTCGATTGGTATCAGAGCAAACACTTAACACAGAGTAAGATCCGAAGGTTATTGAGATGGATTTGAGAGAAGGGCAGAACATCACGCCACCACCGCTGCTGGAAGGAAACAAGTATGGATACTGGAGGGTGCAAATGAAGGCTTTCTTAAAATTGCAGGTTGAATCTGTTTGGGAAGCTATTAAATAAGGGTGGGCACATCCAATGATTGTCGACGAAGCTGCCAAGCCCCTCCCACTCGCTAAAGCCAGATGGATTGAGGGACATAAGAATGCTGAAGCCGCAAACTCCAAAGTAATGAATGCCATATTCTCAGGAGTTGATGGGAAGAATTTCAAGATGATATCAACCTGTGAAATTGTGAAGAAGGCTTGGGACATATTGCAAACAGCTCATAAAGGTACGAACAAGGTCAAGATATCCAGAATGGAGATGGTCACAGCAAAATTCGAAAATCTAAGAATGCAGAAAGACGAGACCATAGCTGACTTTAACACAAGGGTACTTGACATCTCTAATGAATCGTTTACACTTGGAGAGCTTATGACCGAAGAGACGCTGGTAAGAAAGGTGCTAAGGTCTCTACCAAAGCGGTATGCAATGAAGGCACTTGCTGTCAAGGAAGCACACGATGTGAAGATCATGAGGCTGCATGAATTGATGGGATCACTGGTCTGAAATCTGAGCTAACTTCTGTTCAAGGCAACGATGAAAAATTGTCTGAACAACAGTATGCTATGTTCACAAATTTTTTTTGGAAATTCATGAGAAGGACGTACAATAAAGGGTATGATCCAGGTCAGTCATCTAGTTCAAGATTCCAGAAGGATGGCAAATTTCAAAATGGGAACAAATCTGGAGACTTCACTCATGACAACAAAGGCAAGGGAATACAATGCAGAATGTGAAGGCTATGAACATATTCAAGCAGAATGTGTTAGCACACAGAAAAAGAAGAATGCCTATGTTGTCAACTGGAGTGACAGTGAATCTGATCAGGAAGGTGAGTCCAATAACTTTGTGGCCCTTGCTAGCTGTGACAACCTTGAAAAAAACAAAGCAAAGGAGTAGAGTCAAAGACATCTTTGGAGGATCACACACAGTACTAAAGCTACAGTGATGATGAAGAAATCATTGATGAAGACTTTGCTAACAAGTACAATGAGTTGTTCCAGGAGTGGCTGAATGAAGTTGAGCGGAACAAAAAATACCGCAGCAACCTAGCAGACCTAAAGGAAGAAAAAGAAAAGATACGGTAAGAAGCAGCTGTCCTCGTAGCATAGAAAGTGGAACATCAACAGATTATCACTGATCTTAAAGTCCAGATGAAAGACGTAAAAAATGAACGTGCTGAACTTGTTGCACAGAAGGTTGAGCTACTGGAAGTTGTGTCATCTCTGAAGATTCAGATTGAAACAAGTCAAGGTGAACATCTAGAGATAATCGATGATCTAAATAAGAAGAATGCTGCTCTACAACAAAGAGAGGTAAATCTTCTTAATATTGTGGATGCTTTGAAATGTGAGATTGAGACAGAAAAACTTGTTCATGCTGAGACACTAGAAGAGCTGAACAACCTGAAGAAGTCTATCAAGATACTTAATTCTGGAACTAAAGATCTAGACTCTATTCTGGGAGCTCAAAGGACGAGTGGCGGTTACAAAGGGCTAGAGTTCACTGGTGCATCTGGCTCTTGAAAGACAACGTTTGTGAAAGCTGAGCCACAATCTTACAATGTGTCAGCTGAACATCACTTGCAAAGAAAAACAACCTGGTATCCCTCAAGAAGACAAGACAGACGAAGGTGCTTTTACTGCAACCGGATGGGACACATCAAATTAAGATGTCAGGATATCCACAAGTTTCTCAGAAAGATGGATCAATTACCGAAACCACGAGTGCATCAAGTCTGGAGAGTTAACCAAAGGAGTGAGGTATGCTATGTTGCCTTCAGTTCCACTAGTCATCTGAAGAAGGAAAGATGGTACTTTGACAATAGTTGTTCTAGACATGTGACTGGCAATCCTGAGTTTCTGACCAACATAGAGGAGTTCAAAGGGAAGTCAAATGTGACATTTGGATATGGAGTAGAAGGTAGAGTGCTTCGAAGAAGAACTCTGAATGTTCAAGGCTTACCCAGATTGAAAGAAGTCCTTCTAGTCAAAGGATTGCCGGCGAATCTAATCAGCATAAGTCAGTTGTGCGATGGAGAGCATGATGTACAGTTCACGCATGATGAGTGTGTTGTGCTGAACAACAAGAATGAACCAGTACTCACTGGAAGAAGATTCTCGAACAACTGTTACTTGCTGAATCTTGGTCGACCCACTACTGAAACAACATGCTTGCTGAGCAAAACTGAAGAGATGAGTTTGTGGCATCAGCGAATGGGTCATGTGAATCTAAGGACACTACAGAAGGTTGCCTCTGATGGTCTCGGTAGTGGTATTCCTAAAGTTCAAGGTGACCTGATCATTGTATGCGGAGATTGCCAGATTGGAAAGCAGATCAAAGTCCCACACAAAGGCACCACCCAGATCAACACGAGGAGACCCTTGGAGCTACTACACATCGATCTGATGGGGTCTTTGCAAGTAGAAAACTATTCTGGCAAGAGGTACGCACTTGTATGTGTTGATGACTTCTCACGGTTCACCTGGTCTAGTTTCTTGCGAGAAAAATCAAATGTTGTTCAGGCATTTGTTCAATTATGCACTCGGCTGGAGAGAGAAAGAGAAGATAAAGGCGAGCATATTGTGAGAGTTCAAAGTGATCATGGAAAGGAGTTTGAGAACACTGCTCTTGCTGACTTCTACACACAAAAAGGGATAACTCAACAATTCTCATCACCGATCACCCCTCAGCAGAATGGAGTTGTCGAAAGAAAGAATCGAATCATTCAGGAGATGGCATAGTGATGCTTCATACAAAGAATGTGCCTTTAAAGTTCTGGGCTGAAGCCATGAACACAGCGTGCTATGTCATCAATAGAGGATGATTCGGTTCGGCACAGAGCAGACGTGCTACGAGTTATGGAAAGGGAAGAAGCCAACGGTGAAGTATTTCCATATCTTTGGAAGCCAGTGCTACATCCTCAGAGACCGAGAGTATCTATAGAAACTGGATCCTAAAAGTGATGAAGGAGTCTTTCTAGGGTACTCCACTAACAGTCGGGCTTACCGAGTCTATAATAAATGCACAGGAGTCATTATGGAATCTATCAATGTTATTGTGAAAGATGTTATGCCAGATGCCTCTGAGACAAGTTCGGCAGATATCTAGAAGTTGTCTCGGATAAATCCTCAGAACATCTTGATGAAAAAGATGACTAGACTGACGAGGAAGCTGAATCGGAGACACCACCAGCTACCTGTCGGATTCTTCAACCTTCTAGGATTGTTGAGAAGAATCATCCCATCGCTGAAGTGATTGGTGAACCAAATGAAGGCATGAAGACTCGAGGTAAACAAGTAAACTTTCATGAAATGGCTGGTTTTACTTATTTTTTGTCCACTGTGGGGCCTAAGAATATCAAGGAGGTGATCAATATACCGGGTGATGGCTATGCAAGAAGAGCTTGGTGAATTTTAGCGAAATGATGTTTGGGATCTTGTTCCACGACCTGGTGATGTGAATGTTATTGGAACAAAGTGGATCTTCAAGAACAAGACTGACGAACAAGGGAACATCACTAGAAACAAGGCGAGACTTGTTGCTCAAGGCTATACTCAGGTTAAAGGAGTAGATTTTGATGAGACCTTTGCTCTGGTTGCTCGTCTAGAAGCCATACGATTACTGTTGGCCCTTGCTTGTCATCTTAAGTTCAAGTTGTTCCAGATGGACATCAAGAGTGCTTTTCTGAATGGCCTGCTGAATGAAGAAGTGTATGTGGTACAACCTAAGGGATTCAAAGATCCTCACCATCCTGATCATGTGTATCGTCTGAAGAAAGCTCTTTAAGGTCCCAAGCAGGCGCCCAGAGCATGGTACAAGCGGCTTACTAAATTCTTAATCAACCATGGCTATGTGCAAGGGCGAGTAGACAAGACGCTTTTTGTGAAACATACAAGGTCAGACTTTATCATTGCACAAATTTATGTGGATGACATTGTGTTCGGCTCTAGCAATCAGAAGATGGTGGATAAGTTCGTAGAACAAATGCAGAGAAAATTCAAAATGAGCATGGTAGGAGAGATGTGTTACTTCCTTGGATTACAAGTAAAGCTGAAGGCAGACGATACCTTTATATCCCAAAGAAAATATGCCAAAAACTTGATCAAAAAGTTTGACCTGGAGAAAGCAGACATAAGAGAAACCCCGATCCAACTCATGTGAAGGTCACCAAGGATGAAGCAGGTACAAGTGTCGATCAAACCTTGTACAGAAGCATGATTGGGAGTCTACTATACCTGACAGCAAGCAGACCAGACATTGCCCATGCAGTTGGAGTTTGTGTCAGATATCAAGTTAATCCCAAGGAGAGCCACCTGATGAATGTGAAGAGAATTATCAAATATGTCAGTGGAACCGCAGACTATGGATTGTTATACACGAAAGATACTAATTCGTGTTTGGTAGGCTATTGCGATGTAGATTGGGTTGGGAATGCCGAGGATCACAAAAGCACATCTGGAGGATGCTTCTTTCTAGGAAACAACCTGGTGTCATGGTTCAGCAAGAAACAGAACAACATATCCCTATCAATAGCTGAAGAAGAATACATCCCCGCTGGAAGTAGTTGCACTCAGATGTTATGGATGAAACAGATGCTGGAAGAATATGGAGTAAAAAAAGATGTAATGACACTCTATTGTGACAACATGAGTGCAATCAACATATCCAAGAATCCTGTGCAGCATTCCAGAACAAAGCATAACGACATCAGACATCACTTCATTCGAGAGCTAGTGGAGAAGAAGGCAATTACTCGGACGCATGTCTCTACTGCAAAGTAGCTTGCAAATATCTTCACCAAAGCCTTGGAAAATCTACAGTTCGAGACACTTAGATCCTCACTGGGTCTGTGTGTCATTGACAACTAAGTTGTCCCAGTACAAGTTGGTCAGCCAGAGCTTGAACGAGATATGTTTTAAGGGCTGACGTGGAAGGAAGGTAGAAGTTTTCATATAATAAAGCTAGATGTTGTTGCTGTGTTGATAGTTGTTGAACAGCGAGATGAAGTGTCCAGCAAAGCAAATTCAAAGAAGACAGATGTTGTTCAGGAGAATTCTGATGAGATCGAAGAAGAAGACATTGATTGACTCAGTTGGTGATGATGAAAGTGAAGAGTCCGACTACTAATCCTGGTGATGATCTCCGCTCACTACAAACAATTATGATTTTTTACGGTATTATTGTTGAACAATTGCTACTTTTGTTACTCCCTTGTCAATTTGTCACAAAAAGGGGGAGTAGTTTTGGAGTTTGAAACCTCCTTAAAAGATTCGTTTGTGCTAGTTGTTAGACATATTTTGGAGTTTGAAACCTCCTTACAAGATTCATATGTGCTTGAAATTTTTGGAGTTCGAAACCTCCTCAAATATTCATTCGGTAGTTTTTAGTTAGTAGCACAGCATGAGAGTTTGAAATCTCCTTCGAAGATTCAACTGTAATAGAAGTACAGGTAGAATACAAGTTATAGTTTTGCCAAAAATGACAAGGGGGAGATTGTTATATCTTATGGCATGTGGTTTGGCAAAACTCTGTGAAGAGTTGTTCAAGCTGTTGTTCAAGGAAGAGTTCAAGGCAGGCTGAGGCAACTGTCCTAGAACAAGTTTGGAGCAGATGGAATATTTCCTAATTCAGATTAGGCAACACTGTCAACCGATGATGGACCATATTTATATGATTCATTAAGATAGTTAAACCCACCAAATTAGACACTTTGTCTTAACAACGTTTACTTGTTAGTTCCATTTTTGTTGTACAGGCTATTTTGAGGTTTAGAGAGAAAACGAGCTAAAAAGGGGTTCGTAAACAAAAAAATGGATTACAAGTCAAGAGAGCCCAGCCGGGACCAAGAAATGTCGGGCCGCTTCCTGGAAATGCCGGACGCGCCGGGGAGCCCGTACTGAAGACCTTAGGTCCCTGCCGAGAGGTGCTGGGCCCAAGTGCCGGGAGTGCCGGAAACCAAGTCCCGAGTGCCGAGAGCCCGGGTGCCAAGGGCCCAAGTGCCGGGAGTGCCGGGAACCAAGTCCCGAGTGCCGAGAGCCCGGGTGCCGAGAGCCCGAGTGCCGAGTGCCGAGAAGACCAGGTCCCCGCCCAGGTCCCTGACCGAGGCCCGCGTCCGAGAAACCAGGTCTTCGCCCAGGCCACGCCCCGCGCACCAGCCGAGCCGCACAGGTCCAAAATCAAGTCACTCGGGCAAACGAGCTGATATGATGAATCCACCTTGAGAAAAGTGATCAAAATGGAAAATAAGGTGGACAATTTTGGAAGACCAAGGAGAATGCCCGGGTAGATTGGCAGTTGGCCCAGTTCCAAAGCAAAGGCCCCGCGCGCATAGACACCAAAACCAAGTTGCTCGACCAAACCATGGAATCTGGAAAATCTGGCTTGACCATAGTATTTTAAATGCCCAATAACTCAGACAATCTTACTTCCCAGACAAAACGCTCGAGTGGAACCAGCTCAAGCCCGATCAAGGCCAAACTAGGGCAATTTCGGCCGTTTTGTGATTTCGACCATGCTCCGGGCAGAATCTGGCCAAACATCCTTCATGGATCAGTCTTAGAACCTTCTCAACATTCCAAATCCATGGTCCAACACCCAATCACCTCCGGCCAAAATTCCGGCAGCTCCGGCCAAGCTCCGGCCATGCTCCGGCGAGCTTCCGGCGATGCTCCGATCAACCCAAATCCAGTCACCACCATGCTCCGGTCATTTTAGCCTACTCCGGTCAAAATCTGGTGAAGTCCAACCAAACTACTTAATTCCCGGTTAGGTTATACTTTTCACATCGGTTGATCTTTTGGTTTGAAACCAAACCTCGACCAAGTCCAAAGGAGTTGCCCAAGCCTCAACTAATCAAGTAGTTGCCCTTTGAAGTCCAACTAAGCTCCCTTGAGGAGCAACCAAGGCCAAAATCGGTTGGCTTGAGATATTTGCTAGCCAAGTTTGTGGGTTTTTAATGCAAGCCAATCCACAAGTCAAGTGCATTCCCCTTGGCTCACCAAGCTCTATCCGCCCATGTGCCATGCCCATGTGCCTTGCCCTTTGGCTCCAACCAAACTCCAACCGAAGAGCAACCAAGGCCAACCTGAGTTATGGGAGGACTAGAAGCGGTTGGGAGGACAAATATCCTCTCCTCCACCGCCTCTTTGGCCTATAAATAGAAGGGCTTGGCCCTTGAAAACACACCTCATGTCATCACTTGTAACTTAGGTAGAGAATCTCTCTAGAATCCATCCCACAATCCTTGTAAAACACTTGCATTTTCAATATCAAAAGCTCTACCTTCTCTCTTGATCTTGAATACTCTTGTTGGTTCTTGAGTATTCTTGAGTGTTCTTGAGTTTACTCTTGTTTGTTCTTGAGTATTCTTGTTGTTCTTGAATTTTACTTTCCAAAACCTTTACTTTTCTTGTCTTTGCTTTCAAAACCATTTACTTTTCTAGCACTAGCTATGGTATCCACTTCTATGGATATTCGTAGCTAAACCCTTCATTCGGTTGAAGGGGTGTGCTTGTATCATGCAAACGTTTTAGACCCTTTTCTTAGTGCTTCTATTGTGTTCAAACTTGTTCTATGTGCCATATATTAGGTTAGAACATACATGGTTGAGTGGAGGCTCGAAAGAGCAAAGCTCTTCCATGGGGTTCGTGAACATACATGGTTGAGTGGAGGCTCGAAAGAGCAAAGCTTTTCCATGGAGTTCAACCTCTTTTAAACACCACTTGGTTGATCGGAAATGATTGATCAAGTGGATGCACATAGGCTATGATACTTCGAAAGGAGGAATTAGCCTATCTAGAACAAGTGCTCTATGTCTTGAAAAGGACTAGACGGTGTGGCAAGTCGAGTGCTAGAAATGGCCTTCATACATCTTTGAACACTTAGAACGATCATTAGAGGTCAATGATGAACGGAACTATGATACAAGGCCCCTACACCGAATCCTTCTCTCAATCAAAACATCACTTGTCATTTTACTTTCAGTCTCAATATCAGCTGTTTACTTTCAGTACCATTTACTTTCAGTACTTTACATTCTGCAACTAACTTTTACATTCCGCAACTAACTTTACATTCAGTACTTTACTTTCCGCAACTAACTTTACATTCAGTACTTTACTTTCCGCAACTAACTTTACTTTCAGTACTTTACTTTCCACACATTTACTTTCAGTCTTTACTTTCAGCAATTTATTTTCAGTCTTTACAATTCCGCTTACTACAGACGCTTTCAACATCAACCCAACATAATATTTGGTACGTATTGCGCTTGAAATACAGCGTGCGACAAACCAAAAGTATGTTGTTTGGTTGATATTGAACTCGACTGTTACAACAATTTACTTTCAGCACTTTACTTTCAGTCATTTACTTTCCAGCAATTTACTTTCAGCACTTTACTTTCAGTCATTTACTTTCCAGCAATTTACTTTCAGCACTTTACTTTCAGTCATTTACTTTCCAGCAATTTACTTTCAGCACTTTACTTTCAGTCATTTACTTTCCAGCAATTTACTTTCAGTACTAAAACCACAACCAACTCCAATTGCACTTAAATTTTTGTACAAATTTCCTCAAAGAACAACTATCCACTAATTCCCTTGGGTTCGACCCCTACTTACCGCTTTACTACCCAATAGTAAAGTCACAAGTAGTGGACTTAAAAATTTATTTTGCACATTGCCTCACGACAAGGCTCTGTCAACCGACAAAGAGCAAGACGGAAGGTCCGAAGGAGTGTTTCCTAATTCAGGTTAGGCAACATGTTCAACCGACATAGAACAAGTTAGACGCAGCAGATGTTTCCTAAAATAGATTAGGCAAATCGGTGCTATGAAGCATATCAAGAAGTCGGTTGCGAAATATTAGGGAAGACTTGCGCTTGAAGATAACTTAACGAAGAAGATAATCAAGAGCTTCTTAAAACAAAGTTGAAGATATATTGAGGATTATCTATAAGAGAGATGCGCAAGATATTAGGAATGTTTCCTAAAAGATTTAGGAAAGATTTCCTAAAGAGATAGGCGGTTGAAGATTAGAAATCCTATTCGACTAGGGTTTCTAACGCACTATACAAGGAGGGTTGATGCATTCGTATCAGTCAGCACTCACGTAGATATTACTAACGCTCATATACACTGAAGGGAGGTGGAGAAAAATGGCCAAAGATCTTATCATTCTGATAAGATTACGGCGCTCGGATTCAGTCTATTCTAGTGCTCGACAGATTGATCGTAGAATAACTTGACGCTATACGCACTGGTGTTCTTACTGCGCATTCGGTGGAAAGCGCTGATTCTCACGGAGGATCATACTGGTGGAATCGGAGGTGAGGCTCAGATCTTGGGGGAGACCTAGTTGGCAATTACTAGAGTATTAGAGACTTAGGCAATTTAAGAGGGATTCTGTAAACGTAAGCTCATGAACTCACAATACCCATTATTAGTGAATTGCTATCCACCGGGCTAAGGAGACAGCCCCCAGACGTAGGCTCGTTAACGCCGAACTGGGTAACAACTTTGCGTGTCGTTTATTTTCCGCACTGCACTTATTTTTGCATAAGTTGTTCTAGATATTGTTCTGCACTCGACAAGAACAACATCTCAACCACCACGGAAAGTTTTTACAACATTTCAAGATAATTAAGGCTCTCATTACCTTGATTCTCCTACACCTCAGAGGGAAGAGTACCCTCCTACACCTTCTTGAGCTTCTCAATATTTTTAGGCAAAGCCTATCCATCAAGCTCTTCATTCCAAGTGAGTTTGTGAATAGAGTCTTTCCTTGGGTGAAACATCCTTATGAACTGAACGAGTAGGCTTCACAATATTACTCGTCTCTTCCTCCTGATCTTGTGCCACTGTGGGCATGCTTCTAGCAACATGGCAACTTTTGTCAAACACGACAATAGCAAACTTGATTGGCCTTATACTTTGGATGGATCTCCGTCCTTAATGGTTTAACTTTGATGTTTAAAACTAACAGCTTTTCTCTTTGATTTACTTGTTCCCAACTTCCAGCCATCAGCATCCTTCATTTTAACCTTATCATTGGTCATTGGGTCTGTCATTGGCTTCAAAGAGTCTTTAAGGGGCCCTTCCATTTGCGCTGACCTCTCGGTCTTTCCAGCCTACTGGACATATATGGATGTTTCTTAGTATTCTTTTCACTGCCTTGCGAGCATGTCATGCCCTCAGTCAACATTTGGATGTTTCTTAGCCAACATCTTAACTATTTTGCGACATGTTGTGATATCATGCCCATGCAATTTGCACCTATTACAATACGTCATACCACCTTCGATGACTATATCTTGGAAAATACCTTTGTCCCTTGGCAGGTTAATCCAAATCTTGCTTGGTAATTCCTTCTTACCTCCAGCTCCACACAAGCCCTTGCGTAATTCAGTGAGGCTAGTTCTGTTACTCTCGCATCAATGCCTGAAAAGTGAGCAAAGGAAGAGACAATGGGCCGAAGCACAGCCTTGTAGAAGATCTATATAGGTAATCCTGGAAGGCGAATCCGCTGGGTGATGGTTGTTGATTCTTTCTTAAAATTACACTCATGGGTCCAACGAAAAAGGCGGGAAAGAGTGTGTCCTACCTTCTGAAGCGGACAATTGAGAGCGGCATAAAATCCTTTTTCGTGTCTAAGATAATCACAATATGTCGATCATCCCAATTGATGGTGATTTTGATGTGGCCTTCCACCATCCAATTCAATAGCATAAACTGCTTCACCACCCTGAGCGATGGTCTTCCGATCTAAAATTTAGCAATTAAAGTGTGAGTGAAACAGGGACGGACTCAGAAATTGAAATAGAGGGTGGCGAACGAAAACATAACATTAAAATAAAGGACGTCTTATTTGATATAGTGAATCCCATCTTTTCTTATATCGGTGCTAAAGTTTCAACTATTTCTTCGTCAGTATTGACAACCAATAATTATGATAAAAAATTATCTTCCATATTGTTGCCTAGTGCATTGTTCAATATATTCCTTCTTAAAAAATAACATTTGGTAGTAGATTGAGAACTGAAATTTTTGAATAAGAGATATTTATACAACAACAAAAGTGCACTAGATAACTAAACTTAAATATTAAATTAATTTTTATATAAATTATAAATTATTTAACTCATATAAAAAATTGGAAATGCTTGGAGGTGACACTTGTCACCCCAAGCCTAACATAGTTCCGTCCCTAGAGTGAAACGATGTGTGACTGGCTGATATTTCGATGTAGAGAACGAAACGGTCGGAAGTCCATCCTTAATTCCATATTGACGGCGGGCAAGTTGAATTATAGTTTTGTGATCTAATATATGCTACCAAATATTACATTTTGAAGTCAATGTGGGATAAGTTCACCAAGTGTCATATTCTCAAAATCTCCACCTCACTTGGAGAAAGTGTACATATTCACCATTGGTTCGCGACCTCCCCACTCTATCAGGGTGCTCTGCAAATCCTGCGCTCACGACATCCACTGCCAGCCAGAGGTACTCTGCGACTTCAGCGCTCGCAACCTCTCCTCTCGACATGGGGTGCTTTGTGACTCCCCTTAACTGCTCACAATCTCTGACTCCTATGCTCTTGACCTGGGGTGCTTTGCGACTCCATCTTAACTGGACTCTCTTAACCCATAAGACTCTATCACCCTGCTGCTATCAGTCGCATCTATGCGATTTCTGTAGCTCGTGACCATGGGCTCTGATACCATTTGTTAGGATTTGCTAGCCAAATTAAACCACAGCCCCTTATGACCCAAAAGCCTAGGCTTGTGAATCATGGTTTTTTGATCTAATATATGCTAGTAAATCTTCAATTTTTTAGGCAATGTGGGACAATTTCACTAAGTGTCATATTCCCAACACCATGTAGGCCAGGCAACGTCTGGGATGGCGAGAACCTCCGAAGGCATGACTATCGGTAATGGCAAGCTGAAAATAAGTTGAAAGGGATAAAAATCTACCGTGGAGCCTCTGATATTACACATCTGTTATTTGCAGATGACAGTGTTGTATTCTTCAAAGCAAGTATAAGCAACGCAGCTAATTTGAAGAAGGCAATGATGATGTATGAAGAGGTCTCGGACAAAAATAAATTTGGCGAAATATGAGATTTTTTTAACAAAAATGGTTCCCCTGGTTTGAAAAGAAGAATTTTAAAAGAGCTGGGAGTCAAACAAGTTGAAAGTTTATCCAGGCACATGGGTTTACCTATTGCTTTCAGCCACAACAAGACATAAATCTTTAAGTTTATTGTGGAGCGTATCTGGCAGAATATTCAAGGATGGAAGGAAAAGACTTTATCAATGGCTGGCTGGCGAAGAAGTCCTTATCAAATCAATTATTCAAGTAGTCCCTGATACATTATGGGATCGTATCGTGGGAGCGGGCATATTTCAATAAAAGGAGCATAACTTTTGATCCGACCGTTGGATCGGGCTGAAATTTGGATAGGAGCTCCGCAGGACAAAACGGACCCATGGACTTTTGGATTCGCAATCCCAGTCCGTCTTCATGGACTTTTGGACCTTTCTTTATATTTTTTATATTTTCGGGACCTTTATGTAATTTTCTGTTTCTCATTTTTGGGTAGCTTATATAAGCAAACCCTAGACACTCTAGGAAGTTGGTTAATTTTTGAATAAGAAACATTTCTTGAGAATCCGGATGATCTCAAGCGGAATCGTCTGTTCTTATCATTTTTGCATCAGTTGGTATCAGATTGCCGGGATGGCAGATACGAATCGTCGTGATCGTGGTAGGGGTCGAGCCCGAGGGGGTCGGGGAGAAGAGGGACCGCACCACCGATATCAGCGCGATTTAGAACTGGCTGCGATGGGAAGGAGAATCCGGGAGTTGGAGCGCCAACTCGCAGAGGCACGGGAGGCTTCTATTATCGGAGAGGAGACAAGCTCCGTTGACTACTCTGTTGCAGGTCCTGAAGATGAGGATTATAACCCGTGGGGGAATCCAAATCGTCCAGGCCCTGAGCAATCCTATTAAAACCTTGGAGTGAAGATTGACATTCCGGAGTTCGAAGGTAAATATCATCCTGATGAGTTTATTGATTGGTTGCATACAGTCGAGAGGGTTTTTGATGGGAAGAACCTTTCCGACGAACAAAAGGTGAAGCTGATAGCCATTAAGTTGAGGAAACACGCCTCAATCTGGTGGGAACATGTGAAGAGTCGACGTAGTCGCGACGGAAAATCAAAAATTCAGACTTGGGATAAGATGAAGAAGAAACTGATCGCCAAGTTCTTACCTGCCCAGTACAAGCAAGATGCCTATATCGAGTATCATAATTTGAAACAAAAATCCCTGACAGTGGAGCAGTACACTAATGAATTTGATATGTTGCGGATGCGATGTGATGTAGCTGAGGAGGATGAACATATAATTGCCAGGTATTTAGCCGGGTTGAAACTGGAAATATCTGATGTTGTGTACCTCCAACAGTACTGCTCGTATGACGATGTGTGCCGGCTGGCCTTAAGGATCGAATCGCAACAGAAGAAAAGGGCCAGCAGCTACAGGTTTCAGAATCGATCTTCGGGGGTTGAGGTGGATAGGAGAGCAACACCCTCGAATCCTGACCCTGCGACCAAAACAAACCAGTCCCAGGTTTCCAAGACGTCCACGGACAAAGGGCAGTCCAGTAGGGGGGGGGGGTCGGTGGCGACGATGAGGTGTTTCAAGTGCCAAGGTCTCGGGCACCGTATGGCTGACTGTCCTAACAGGCAGATTGTCACGTTGGCGGAAGAAGGTGCCGAGCCAGTGTATGATGATTATGGGGATGGCGACGAAAACCCTCTATCAGAGAGTGAGGAGATCACCTATGCTGATTCTGGAGAATTGCTGGTAGTGAGCAGAGCATTGAGTGTTGCAGCCAGTGGCGATGAGTCATGGCTGAGACATAATAATTTTCATACCAAGTGTACCAGTGGAGGTAAAGTGTGCAATGTGATTATTGATGGCGGCAGTTGTGAGAATGTGGTGGCTGGTACAATGGTGGAAAAGTTGGGGTTGACCACGGAACAACACCCGCAACCCTACCAACTAACTTGGTTCAAGAGGGGAAATGAGGTTAAGGTGTCCAAATGGTGTCTTGTGAAGTTCTCGATTGGGAAGAAGTACTCTGATGAGGTCTGGTGCGACGTGGTTCCTATGGATGCATGTCACATTCTGTTGGGGAGGCTGTGGCAGTTTGATAGGAGAACCAAGCATGATGGATTCAAGAACACCTACACTTTTCTGAAAGATGGGATTACAATTACTCTTGGCCCTTCAGATGTGCGGAAAGAGGTCAGCAATCACCTGCTTTCTTGGTCAGGGTTCCAGAAGGAAGTGGCAAAGGAATCCGAGGTGTTTGCCTTGGTGGTAACGGAAGTTAATAGCGGTGAACCAGAACTGCCGCCACAAATCAGATCGTTAGTGGAGGAATTTGCTGATGTAGCGCCAGTAGAGTTACCACCTGGATTACCACCTATGCGGGATATACAACACTGCATTGATTTTGTGCCTGGAGCTACTATTCCTCATAGGGCAGCGTATCGTATGAGTCCGAGAGAGCATGAGGAATTGCAAAAGCAAGTGCGTGAGCTGTTGACGAGAGGTTATGTGCGAGAGAGCATGAGTCCGTGTGCTGTGCCAGCCTTATTGGTGCCCAAAAAGGATGGCACATGGAGGATGTGCATCGACAGTCGAGCTGTTAATAAAATTACTGTAGAGTATCGGTTTCCGATACCCCGATTTGATGATCTGATTGATCAGTTGCATGGAGCAACGGTGTTTTCCAAGATTGATCTGCGGAGTGGATACCACCAGATCCGAATTCGACCTGGGGATGAATGGAAGACCGCCTTCAAAACCCGCGATGGCTTGTATGAGTGGAGAGTGATGCCATTCGGACTGTCTAATGCGCCGAGCACCTTCATGCGTCTAATGAATCAGGTTTTCCGTGCTTTCATTGGTCAATTTGTGGTTGTTTATTTTGATGACATTTTGGTGTACAGTGCATCGGAGGCCCAACATTTGCACCACTTGCGAAAAGTTTTTGAGGTGTTGCGCGAGCAGCAGTTATACACCAACACCAAGAAGTGCCACTTTTTTACTAACGAGGTGACGTTCCTTGGGTACATAGTGTCCAAAGAGGGCATTCAGATGGATCCGGGCAAGGTGGAGGCAATAGTAAGCTGGCCAACGCCGACAAACATCCATGAAATTTGGAGTTTTCACGGGCTCGCTTCGTTCTATCGGAGATTCATCCGTAATTTCAGCACAGTCATTGCACCGATCACTAATTGTTTAAAAGGTGGCCATTTTACATGGACTACGGAGGCTGGAGATGCATTCCAGTTATTGAAACAAAAGGTAACTGAAGCACCTGTTTTAATTCTGCCAGATTTTTACGAACTCTTTGAGGTTCACTGTGATGCGTCTAATGTGGGAGTGGGAGGTGTTTTGAGTCAGAAAAATAAGCCAGTGGCATTTTTCAGTGAGAAGTTGAATGATGTTCGCGCTAAGTATTCCACCTATGACAAGGAGTTTTATGCTATAGTGCGTTGTCTGGAGTATTGGCGTCACTACCTCATCTCTAAGGAGTTCATCTTGTACTCTGATCATGAGGCCTTAAAATACATCAACGGACAGCACAAGCTGCAGCCTAGGCATGCCAAGTGGGTCGAATTTTGGCAGGCCTTTAGCTTTTCCATTAAACACAAGGCTGGAGCGATGAATACTGTAGCCGATGCGCTGAGTCGTCGGTATTTCTTGATATCCACTATGCAAGTTCAGGTGACTGGGTTTGATGCATTTAAGGAGATGTACGGAGATGATGCTGATTTTTCGGAGATTCGGCAGAAGTGTGAGTTACATCCTTTTCAGCAGTTCATCAGGCAGGATGGTTTTCTATTTATGGGTAATCGGTTGTGCATTCCCAAATGTTCCTTGAGGGAAGCTATTATTACCGAAGGACATGCTGGTGGGCTAGCAGGACATTTTGGAGTTGACAAGACAGTGGCATGGTTGCAAGATCAGTTTTATTGGCCCAGAATGGCGCACGATGTGGCTCGTTTTGTGGGAAGATGCAGGACATGTCGCCTAGCTAAGCCTCGGGGAACCAATGCGGGGCTATATCAGCCCTTACCTGTTCCAGCAGCTCCTTGGGTGGATGTCAGTCTCGACTTTGTTCTTGGACTGCCTCGAACTCAGAGGAACAAGGATTCTATAATGGTGGTAGTAGACCGGTTCTCGAAGATGGCTCATTTTATTGTGTGCAATAAAACTTTTGATGCGTCGCAGGTAGCCTGTTTATTTTTGCAGGAAATTGTTCGACTTCATGGTGTGCCCAAAACCGTCACCTCCGATAGAGATGTCAAATTTGTGAGCCATTTTTGGCGCACCCTTTGGAGGAAGCTGGGAACTCAGTTGCAGTTTAGCTCTTCTCATAACCCCCAAACTGATGGGCAAACGGAGGTTGTTAATAGAAGTTTGGGAAATCTATTAAGGAGCTTGGTAGGTGACAATCCTCGGCAATGGGACCTCACTCTGGCACAAGCTGAGTTTGCCTACAACAGGTCAATGAGCCGCACCACGGGGAAGAGCCCATTTGAGGTCGTATATGGATTCAACCCAATCACTCCGATCGAGCTTTCTCCATTGCCGGGTGAGAAGCAGTTCAGTGGCGATGCAGAGGAGCATGCCGCACACATCAAGAAGGTACATTCGCAAGTTCGAGACCAGATTGAAAAATCAAACACGAGGTACAAAGCGCGGGCAGACAGGAACCGAAAAAAGTTGGTGTTCAAAAAGGGAGATTTGGTATGGATACATCTCAGGAAGGCACGTTTTCCCACTGGCAGGTACGGAAAGCTACAACCTCGAGCCGATGGTCCTTTTCGAGTACTCGAGCGGATCAGTGACAACGCATACAAAGTGGATTTGCCGGATAAGTATAATGTTTCGGGAACCTTTAATGTGGCCGATTTAACCCCGTACATTACTGAAGGCGAAGAAGATGCCACGGAGGAATCAGATTCGAGGAAGAATCTTCTCTTAGGGGGGGAGAATGATACATTATGGGATCGTATCGTGGGAGCGGGCATATTTCAATAAAAGGAGCATAACTTTTTATCCGACCGTTGGATTGGGCTGAAATTCGGATAGGAGCTCCGCAGGACAAAACGGACCCATGACACAAATCTTTAGATTCGTTACCTTTATCGGATCTCTCGGATTCGCGATCCCAGTCCGTCTTCTTGGACTTTTGAACCTTTCTTTATATTTTTTATATTTTCGGGACCTTTATGTAATTTTTTGTTTCTCGTTTTTGGGTAGCTTATATAAGCAAACCCTAGACACTCTAGGAAGTTGGTTAATTTTTGAATAAGAAACGTTTCTTGAGAATCCGGACGATCTCAAGCGGAATCGTCTGTTCTTATCGTTTTTGCATCAGTCCCAACGTATATAATAATTTGTTTCAAACTCCCTGAGTCGATGTGCAAAAGGATAGTTGGTATAATTAGTAATTACTGGTGGAGCAACAGAAGAGAAGGGAGATGTCTCCACTGGGGGTGTTACAAGCTGTTGTGCAAGCAAAAGAGTTCGGTGGTTTGGGCTATAGAGAACTCAACAATTATAATGATGCAGTACTGACAAAGCAAGTATGGAGGTTAGTGACAAATCAGGATGCTCTTGGGAGCAGATTATACTTAAGGTCGAATATTATAGAGATACAAATGTTCTTCATAGTCATCTGGTCAGCCGGCCTTCCTTTGATTGGAGAAGTTTAATTTATGGAATTTCACAAAATAAGTCGGTGGATTTCTTATGAGGGAGTTTCTCAGCAACCATTTTGGACAGTGGTGTTAGATACTCTTGATATTTAGTCCTTTGGCATCTTGTCTCTTCATATGTAAGTTGTACTGTATATATAGGCTGATTAGCCTCTGACAGCACGTCGTTGTGCGCTGCAAAATTTACATTTATAGTTCCACTACTTTAGTGGCTCACTATTGGATTAGTAGAGTGGTAAGTAGGGGTTGAACCCAAGAGAGTCAGTGTGGAATAGTTGTTCTTTGAAAAGAAAGAAAAATGAAAGTAAATACTGGTTGGGTTTGAGTGAGTTTTAGACAGAAAGTAAATGACAGAATTGAAAGTGCTGAAAGTAAAGTGCTGAAAATAAAGACTGAAAGGTAAGACGAAAGATATTCAGTCTAGGGTCTCTACTTGTGAGACAACCATCATGGACTTCAAAGATCTTACTTGTGTTCAACAGTGTGGGTTTATTCCATTTCAAGATATAAACCCTAAGGTAAGGCCATTTCAAGCTCTTACACCACAATCTACTCCAAAAACAAGACATAGACTTCTAGTTCTAGCTAGACTAATACTCCATTTCAAGATGTATTAGCCTATGTGCAGCCACTTGATCTAACATTTCTGATCAACTAAGTGACTTAAAGAGAGTTTGAACCACTCGGCTAAGCTTTGCCATTTCAAGCATCCACTTAGCCTTGTTGCTCAAACCGAATATATAGCACAAGAACTAGTTGAACACAAAACCATGAAGTACTCAAGTCTCAAGATGCATACACAAGTATGAACACCCTTGACCGAATATAAGCTTTAGCTACTTGTATTCATGTCAAAGAATACAAGTAGCCTTGACTTAGAACAAAGAAAAGGAAAGAAAACCAAAACTTTACAAAGGAAAATAAAGGAGAGCCGTGGCTCTAAGAAGAAAGTAAGCAAACCGTGAGTTTTGTAACAAGAACAATAGCTTTAACTACTTGTATTCATGTCAAGGAATACAAGTGGTTTTGGCTAGAACAAGAAAAGTGAAGAAAACCCGAAAGCTTTGACAAGTAAAGTGAGGGAGAGGAGCTCCAAATCAAGAACAAAGTGAGGGAAAGTAAAAGTGAGCTTCGGACTGCAAGAACAAGTAAAGGAACTCAAGAACAAATGAAGAACAATTCAAACAAATCAAGAACAAGAGCAAAGTGTGTGTTATATTGAAGTGAAGTGGAGAAGAGAGATAAGCTCTCAACTCCCTAAAATGTACATGTATGTCCAAATGATATCTAAGACTAAGAGGCTCTATTTATAGGCAAAGGAAGACTTGGGGGCTAAGTTTTGAGTTAGAAATATCCCAAAAGCAAGTCACTTTCATTGGCTTAGCCATATGACACCCCACATGGAGTGGAAGAGGATAAGAACACATCCACTTGTGTTTGCACTTGCCTCCTCCATGAGCCACGACTTGGCCACTTGTGATGGCTTATTCAAAGCCAACTATCTTGCTTTGTATCATCCATAAGCCAACCGACTTGAATAGTAGAGGCCAACCGAAATCCAAAACCAAACCGAAGTGAATAGTATGTCCAACCGGAAATGAAGTAGTTTGGTTGGACTTTGCCGGAATATGGCCGGAATCTGGTCGGAGCTTTGGCCAGCGGTCCTTGGCTTTTGGAACATGGATTTGGAATGTTGAGGAGATTCTAAGACTGATCCATGAAGGGTGCTAAGCCAGATTCTGCTCGGAACATGGTCGAAATCCCAAAACGGCCGAAATTGCCCTAGTTTGGCCTTGATCGGGCTTGAGCTGGTTCCACTCGGGCGTTTTGTCTGGGAAGTGATATTGTCCGAGTTATTGGGCATTTAACACACTTTGGTCGAGCCAGATTTGCCAGATTCCATGGTTTGGTCGAGCGACTTGGTTTCGATGCCTATGCGCGCGGGGCCTTTGCTTTGGAATTGGGCCAACTACCATTCTGCCCGAGCATTCTCCTTGGTTTTCCGACATTGTCCACCTTATTTTCCATTTTGATCACTTTTCTCGAGATGGATTCATCAAATCAGCTCGTTTTCCTGGGCAACTTGAATTCAGTGCTAGACAGCTCGGGCGTGGCCTGGGCGATGCCTGGGACTCTCTCGGGCACGGCCTGCTTTTCTCGGATGGGCTTAGGACAGGGACCTGGCATTCTCCGACGGGCCCGGGTACGGCTCTTGGTACCCGGGTGAAGTTTCTCGATCCCTGGCTGAGGTCCTCGGGCCTTGGCTGGCTTTTTGGCACAAATCTCCCTTTTTAAGCATGTTTCCTCTTTAGACCCCAAAATAGCCTATATACAGAAAAAGGCATTGACAAGCACTTGTTCGTATGATCAAATGTCTAATTTGGTGGGTTTAGCTGATTCGATGAATTGTATAAATACGCGCTATCAAATACCCCCACACTTAATCTTGTTCGTCCCGAACAAGTGTAGTTAATAAGAGGAACAACACCCTAAGTCCTAAATATGAATGTGAGATGCAAAACTAGACTTCACCTTAGCATGCATAACTTACTTGCTTCCAAACGAAATCATGCTCACATATGAAAGTAACTGGATACTTGTACCTTTGAGCCGAGATGCAAACCAATTTGGATGATTGGGAGATAGCCACCTTTTAGGCCTTTGAACTGCACTCTCGGATCCGATCTTACTATATGGTTATGTTACTTGCTTCTTCTAGCACGTGATTGATTCGGGCAACTTGGGTTGAGCTCTTTTTCTTTGTTTGTGTGGTTGGACAGCTTTTTGTAGTGAGGTTTGGCCTTCGGCCTTTGATATGACTTTTTGAGTACTTCACTTTTGCTTCGGTTTGGGTTTCACCATATTGGCTGATTTATTTCTTTCTTTACTGTTAGCTTTGCTCCTTTGATGATTGCTCGTCCATTTCTTCACTTTTGGGAGGTCCAATCATCGCCCGAGAGCATATGGAAATACATCCCCGCTCTTTCTCATCCTTACCTTTTTCACGCAGGTCAAGATGAGGGTCGCTCATCTCTTTTCCCGGCTACTTTTGACTAGAGCATGGATGGTTTGATTCCCGTCCCGCCTCTTCCATAGACGCTGCATGGCGGAGTCCACTCTTCACCAACAAGCCCGAAGTGCAGCCTCCACAATCTTCACATAACCATAAAGTAAGGATCCGGTCCCTCGAGTGCTTGTCAAGCCTCTCTAGGGCATTTATTTCAACTCCACATCCTACGTTATCTTGGCACACAAGGACAAGTAGAAAGTTAAATACACATGTTTTTACACAACTAAGTTTTCACAAGGAAATGCATGAATCAGGTCCATCTATTTTCACATCATGGAAGTGTATATTTTCAAAAAGTGGTTATCTACTATGTGCAACTACTACTCAATCACCCCCACACTTTTGAACAAAGTCGTTCCTCACGGAACGACTTAGTTCAAAACACAAAAAACAAGTTACCAAGAGAAAGGAAATGTCAAAGGGGTGAGTATGAAAAGAAATGTCATAAACATAAAAACTGTAACAAATGAAGAAAATATGTCGGGTTACCTCCCGGCAAGTGCCTTTGTTTAACGTCGTTGGCTCGACGGTACCTCACTCTTGGATCATAAGTTCGGATCCCATGGGTGTGTGAGGTCGAACTTCTTCTCGGCTACCCTTTTACTCTGCCCAAAGAACTTGTGGAGTGATGTGCTCGATTTGGTTCTCCATAGGTCCGGCAGGTTCTCTTTTACATGCATCCGAGAAGGTGAGGGCTCCTTGACCATAGCTGCTGGTCCAATGAGTCGTGGTCTCTTGCTACTCCATCCCGCCTTCCATTCTTATGGGCCATGTCTTTGTCGCTTCTTCATGTATAAACGGCCGGCACCTTTGCAATTCTGTAAGTTCAGCATTGTACCATCAAGTGTAGGCGACTTTAAGCATGCGCCCATGCTAAGCTTCTTTTTTGTGGCAGCGGAGATGGGTTGTCTTGGAACAAGTGCGTTTTTCGAGCCGCTTTGTTGAGTCGTGGTGAATGAGCGCTCCATCATTGGCTTTTCTTGCCCTTTATTTGCCTCCAACTCCCCTTGCACCTCATCATCATTGATTCCATGATTTTTGGTGGCTATGATCTGCATAAAACATGAAGGGTTAAGCTGGGGTTTCTCGGCCATAAGGACCGGGTCTTTCTCGAGCAGGTCTTTAGTGAGGACCGGGCCTGCCGTGATTTTCTCAGTCAGTTCGACAGTGAGGTCCGGACATGTCTCGGTTGGTTTGGAAGTGAAGTCCGGGACTTCCTCGGGTGCTTCTTTAGTGAGGACCGGGACTTCTGTTGGCTCGTCAAGTAGGGCCGAGACTTCCTCGGGCAGATTGGTAATGAGGACCGGGCCTGATTTGAGCAGTTCTTCTTCGGCCATCCGCGAGTCCTCATCTACTTCTGGATCGGGGCATGCAGCTCCTCGTTTTGAGCTCTCGGCCAAATCATCAATGAGGTCCCAGATTTGAGACATGGTTAAGTTCATGACCGAGCATCCCGCTGCATCATTAAGTCTTTTCCACTCAAGGGGCATCATTCCACCAAGAAACCTTTGAAGAAGAACAAAGTCCGTGAATCCATGGTGCGGGAAGCTCGACACAATGGAGTCAAAGTACGTGTAGTACTCATCCAATGTCTCGTCCTGGGATTGCTCAAGGTTGATGATCTTCTCGCGGGTTTCAAGTCGGAGAGATGGCGGGGAAAACTCTTCTAGAAAATTGGCTCGTAGATCCCCATAATCGCCTTCATAAGCTGCACATGAGTAATACCAAGCTATTGCGGAGTTAGTTAAAGAAAATTTAAAGCATTTAAGTTTAAACCCCTCTAGCTATTCATCTTTAGGCTTCATGTGGCTGCATATGGAGTGGAACGTTTGTATATGCCTCACGGAATCTTCTCCAATGGCACCTCCGAATTTGGGGAGACGGCTAAGCATTTCAAACATAAGGTTGTTGCCCCCATCATTCCAAGGTTCTCTGCCGTAATATGAGGACATGGTGAACTGCAAAATAAAACAAAAGAAAAACAAATAGAATAACTATTCCGATGCACAACTACCCAGCGACGGCGCCAAAATTTGACAGCACGTCATTGTACGCTGCAAAATTTACATTTATAGTTCCACTACTTTAGTAGCTCACTATTAGATTAGTAGAGCGGTAAGTAGGGGTCGAACCCAAGAGAGTCAGTGTGGAATAGTTTTTCTTTGAAAAGAAAGAAAAATAAAAGTAAATACTGGTTGAGTTTGAGTGAGTTTTAGACAGAAAGTAAATGAGAAAATTGAAAGTGCTGAAAGTAAAGTGCTGAAAATAAAGACTGAAAGGTAAGACGAAAAATATTCAGTCTAGGGTCACTACTTGTGAGACAACCATCATGGACTTCAAAGATCTTACTTGTGTTCAAAAGTGTGGGTTTATTCCATTTCAAGATATAAACCCTAAGGTAAGGTCATTTCAAGCTCTTACACCACAATCTACTCCAAAAACAAGACATAGACTTCTAGTTCTAGCTAGACTAATACTCCATTTCAAGATGCATTAGCCTATGTGCAGCCACTTGATCTCACATTTCCGATCAACCAAGTGACTTAAAGAGAGTTTGAACAACTCGGCTAAGCTTTGTCATTTCAAGCATCCACTTAGCCTTGTTGCTCAAACCGAATATATAGCACAAGAACTAGTTGAACACAAAACCATGAAGTACTCAAGTCTCAAGATGCATACACAAGTATGAACACCCTTGACCGAATATAAGCTTTAGCTACTTGTATTCATGTCAAAGAATACAAGTAGCCTTGTGACGGAGCGCACCACACCGTCGTTAATGTGCGATGGCTCTGTGCAAAAATAAATTTATAAGCCGCTACTCATTACTCTACTACTGGGTAGTAAAGCGGTAAGTAAGGGTCGAACCCAAGGGAATTAGTGGATAGTTGTTCTTTCGAAAATGGAAAGTAAGACAGTTGGGGGTTGGTTGTGATTTTAGTACTGAAAAGTAAGTGGGTTGGTTGTGATTTTAGTACTGAAAAGTAAATGACTGAAAGTAAAGAAAGTAAATACGGGACTGAAAGTAAATACTGAAAAGTAAAGTGCTTGAAGGACAAGACTTGCTGAAAGTAAGTGCTTGAAGGACAAGACTTGCGGAAAGTAAGTGCTTGAAGGACAAGACTTGCGGAAAGTAAGCAGTTGATATCAGACTGAAAGTAAAGTAACAGGTGATGTTTTAATTAAAGGAAAGGATTCGGTTTTAGGGGCCTTGTATCATAAATCTGTTTATCATTGACCTCTAATGATCATACTAAGTGTTCAAAGATATATCAAGGCTATTTCTAGCACATGACTTGCCACATCGTTTAGAACACTTGTTCTATTTGGGCTAATTCCTCCTTTCGAAGTATCTTAGCTTATGTGCATCCATTTGATCAATCATTTCCGATCAACCAAATGGTGTTTTAAAGAGGTTGAACTCCACAGTTAAGCTGTGCCCTTTCGAGCTCCACTTAACCACGAAGGTTCACGAACCCATGGAAGAGCTTTGCTCTTTCGAGCATCCACTCAACCAATAGTGTTCTGACCTAATATATGGCACATAGAACAAGTTTTGAACACAAAGAGGCACTAAGAGAAGGGTCTAAAACATTGTATGATACAAGCACACCCCTTCAACCGAATGAAGGGTTTAGCTACGAATATCCATAGAGGTGGATATCATAGCTAAGTGCTGAGTAAAGTAAAGGTTTTGAAAGACAGGAAAGTAAAGGTTTTTGAAAGACAGGAAAGTAAATGGGAGAATACTTAAGAACCAACAGGAGTAAACTCAAGAACAACGAAAAGTAAAGAAAATACTTGAGTACTTCAAGAACCGACAAGAGTACTCAAGAACAAACTTGGAGCTTTAATATCAAAGTGGTGTGTTTACATGGATTGTGCCCAAACTCTAGAGAGATAAGTAACAAGTGACTATGGGATTGAGGATGTTGGAATGATTTACAAAGGGAAGGGGATGTGCTATTTATAGGCAAGGGAAGAGGAGGAGATCACAACACATGGCAAAGGATGAGGAGGGGAGCTCAAAGCCGCCGGGCAAGGTGGCAAGGCCAAGAAGCCGCCGGCCATGTGGCTCTTCCCCATGGAAAGCCGCCGGTGGTGAGGTGGAGGGGAGAGGAAGTGAGTGGAATGAGATCTTTTGCTCCAAAAGCCATCGGTTCCCATATGACTCCGGTTGCCCCTTGGTTGCCCTTTGGTTGCTCCTTGGTTGCTCCTTGGTTGCTTCTTAGTTGACATCAAAAGGTGAGGAACTTAGACTTGGCATTTCACTTGTGTTCTTAATCTTTGTTGGAATAAGTCATTGGGACTTAGTTGTGGCTTGATTGGAGTATTGTCGGAGTATGGCCAGTTCTGACTTGTAATCCACTTTTAGCGTTAAGAACTCCATTTTAGCTCGTTTCATCTTTACTCCTTGGAATAGCCTGTAGAACAAAAGTGAAACTAACAAGTAAAAGTTGTCAAGATAAAGCGTCTAATTTGGTGGGTTTAACTGTCTTAATGAATCATATAAATATGGTCCATCACCTTGACTTAAAACAAAGAAAAGGAAAGAAAACCAAAACTTTACAAAGGAAAATAAAGGAGAGCCGTGGCTCTAAGAAGAAAGTAAGCAAACCGTGAGTTTTGTAACAAGAACAATAGCTTTAACTACTTGTATTCATGTCAAGGAATACAAGTGGTTTTGGCTAGAACAAGAAAAGTAAAGAAAACCCGAAAGCTTTGACAAGTAAAGTGAGGGAGAGGAGCTCCAAATCAAGAACAAAGTGAGGGAAAGTAAAAGTGAGCTTCGGACTGCAAGAACAAGTAAAGGAACTCAAGAACAAATGAAGAACAATTCAAACAAATCAAGAACAAGAGCAAAGTGTGTGTTATATTGAAGTGAAGTGGAGAAGAGAGATAAGCTCTCAACTCCCTAAAATGTACATGTATGTCCAAATGATATCTAAGACTAAGAGGCTCTATTTATAGGCAAAGGAAGACTTGGGGGCTAAGTTTTGAGTTAGAAATATCCCAAAAGCAAGTCACTTTCATTGGCTTAGCCATATGACACCCCACATGGAGTGGAAGAGGATAAGAACACATCCACTTGTGTTTGCACTTGCCTCCTCCATGAGCCACGACTTGGCCACTTGTGATGGCTTATTCAAAGCCAACTATCTTGCTTTGTATCATCCATAAGCCAACCGACTTGAATAGTAGAGGCCAACCGAAATCCAAAACCAAACCGAAGTGAATAGTATGTCCAACCGGAAATGAAGTAGTTTGGTTTTGGTTGAACTTCGCCGGAATATGGCCAGAATCTGGCCGGAGCTTTGACCGGCGGTCCTTGGCTTTTGGACCATGGATTTGGAATGTTGAGGAGATTCTAAGACTGATCCATGAAGGGTGCTCAGCCAGATTCTGCCCGGAACATGGTCGAAATCCCAAAACGGCCGAAATTGCCCTAGTTTGGCCTTGATTGGGCTTGAGCTGGTTCCAGTCGGGCGTTTTGTCTGGGAAGTGAGATTTTCCAAGTTATTGGTCATTTAAAACACTTTGGTCGAGCCAGATTTGCCAGATTCCATGATTTGGTCGAGTGACTTGGTTTCGGTGCCTATGCGCGCGGGGCCTTTGCTTTGGAATTGGGCCAACTGCCAATATGCCCGAGCATTCTCCTTAGTTTTCCGACATTGTCCACCTTATTTTCCATTTTGATCACTTTGCTCGAAGTGGATTCGTCAAATCAGCTCGTTTTCCCGGGCAACTTGAATTCAGTGCTAGACAGCTCGGGCGTGGCCTGGGCGATGCCTGGGACTCTCTCAGGCACGGCATGCTTTTCTCGGACGGGCCCGGGACAGGGACCTGGCATTCTTGGACGGGCTCGGGTACGGCTCTTGGTACCCGGGTGAAGTTTCTCGGTCCCTGGCTGAGGTCCTCGGGCCTTGGCTGGCTTTTTGGCACAAATCTCCCTTTTTAAGAATGTTTCCTCTTTAGACCCCAAAATAGCCTATATACACCCAAAAAGGCATTAACAAGCACTTGTTCGTATGATCAAATGTCTAATTTGGTGGGTTTAGCTGATTCGATGAATTGTATAAATACGCGCTATCAGCCTCATATCAATACGAACGCTCTATTCCTCATTTCCTAACATGGTAGCAGAGCTAAGTTCATTTTTTCCTGATCTGATTTTTCTCAATTTCGTTCATGTGGTGGTGTGCAGCCACTAGTACACCACCGCCCACCCAACATCAACCGCTTCCGCAATTCTACTATTAGTTATTTTTTTCTCTTCTTTCTCAATAATAACCAGCCAAACCCTAAAACACAGCCCACTCATTCAAAGATTCTTCTCCACATCAATTGCTGCCTCCATCTCACAGGATCAATTACGACCAAATCCTCCTGAAGCGCTACTTTAAATCGGTGGATTTGTCATAGCTACGATTATCATATAGAAGATGTTACAACTTTTGATGTTGGGGGAGCGGCTGTCAAACGTTTGTTGCTAAGGTTAGGGTTTTTTATTATCATTTATGTTTTTTATTAAAAAAAAGAGTGGCAAAGAAGATAACATGAATGAGTAGCACAGGTGATAGGACTTTCAAACTCCATCATTGCCGGTTGACCGAAGACGATTGATTTTGTTGGGCCTCTTCGATCGATTTTACTTTCGGCCTCGGCGATGTTTTTCAGTCTCTTATCCACCGTTTATATTCAGTGTGCTCTTGATCGATGTTTTTTTATATATTTCGATCGACTTTCCGTCTCTTCCTGAAGGATCAGTCTATTTCGCAGCATCAACCATTGCACGAGAGGCTTTAGTTAATTCTGTTTTGCCATCATGTCCGCTTCTTCACTAGGACGCAGTGACAATTGAAATATTGTGTAGTCAAAAACAATTTATAATGACCGGTAAGTACCGGGTCGTCCAAAGAGCAAGTCCAAACTTATGAGTACTATTCAATTTTGTTCCGATAAGTCTATTCTAATTGCGAAAGGTTTGATCGGTGAAGTTAAACTCTATAAACAATGTAAACCATCCAAGGGTTCTAGAGAAATATGTCACTACTAAGGCTAAAGGTGTATTCTAGGGAGCTACTTCACTCATATGTGTTTTTAGACTCCAAGAGTTCAATTCCATGCAAGATACTTATCCTAGATGATTAGATTACGGCCCGTATATCTATCAAGTCGAATTCCACCTCTCGGTTACTTCTCCGACTTGGGGAGATATACCTTATACACACGAGTCTAAATCTCTCGATATTTTTGACTCGTGACCTACTCATATATCTCGATTGTCAACTCTCATTGCATAATCGATCCTTACGAGGGGGTTAAGTCCTAGCATATCTCAATGCTAGGATGGGTCATGCTAGTGAACACCACCTAGCAAGGGTGATTTACTTGCTTTCGAGAACCTTTGGCGTCCACCTCTCGGTTACTTAGCCTAGGGTTCCTTAATGACTCAATATCTAGGTACTTTGGCATTCACCTCTCGGCTACTTGACCAAAGAACCATATAAATTAATCATCTAGGTATTTTCTCAAACACCTAAAGTGCTTAACTCAAGTCATAAACCAAAACCATACACTTAGACATTTTCTCAAACACATAGAGTGCATAGTTTGAGCATTCAATCAAAGTAAACCACAATCACCCAAAACATGTTATTCTAGCATTCATTCATAATAGATAAGGAATATTAACACACATGAGGTCCATAGGACCCTAAAATACAAACACTACTCACAAATCATGTTCATAGACAAAAACAAATCGTATTGAGTACATAGATGAAAATACAATGGAAGGAATAAACCAATCTAGTGTAGATGATCTTCTTCCATCCATTGAATCTTTAATCTTCAATGGATGATCTCCCTTTGAAGCCTTGGTCTTTTCTCTCTAGAAACCCTTGATTTCGTGCTCCAAAAACCCTAGCAAAAACTCCCCCAAAAATCCCCCTTGATTTAGATCTCAAACTTTCTATTTATAGCCAAAAGGGAAAATGCTGATTTTTGCCTTGAGACTCGGGCGGGTGCAGTCTGGACTCGGGCGGGTGTGAGATTGGTCCGAGCAGGCAGCTGAGGAGACCCGGGCGGGTGCAATGGGACCCCGGGCGGGTGCAGCGGCTGCACTTGATGGAAATGAGGCTCGGGCGGGCTCCCGGTGGCTGTTTCAAAGTCTTAACATCCGAATTAGGTCTTAGCTTAAACTGAAGAATTGTAGCCCTTTGAGTTAGCTTTCCACCAAGTTTTGAATCAAGCAATTCGGACATCGTATGCGATCTGGGCACGTGAAATACACCGCAGAGGTTGTTCTGCCTGTTTTGCCCGAAACTTCATTTTTGGCTCAAATTCACCCAATTTGTGCTCCATTTGATCTTTGAGGCTCCGAGTGAGACGAAATGCATTTTGGGACCTAATAGACCAATAAGGGTGTGAATTGGCATCAAACTTACTTGGAAACGAATCAAAACTACTAAGAAAAGTAGAGGAAAAATAGTCAACTATTTGACTCATCAAAATACTCCACATTTAGAGTTTGATCGTCCCGAGCAAACAATAAGATCAAGCCAAAGAGAAACAAATGGCGAATAGCTAAGTCATTATGTTTGTCGCCCATTTGCTCTCAACATCCATTTATAGTCTCAAGCTTTTATTTCTAACTACTCTAACACATATTTACAATCTAACTCCTTTTCGTAGGTGTGACGAGTGCATTTAGCATATGCATCAAGCCTTTAAACTCCTAGGCTACCCTAGTGGACGAGTTATAGTCTCGTGAGAGTTTTCAGAAACGGGAATACTCACAAATCCCAAAATGCACTTATCCCATAAGAGTGAAAACAAGAGTGTTTAACAATTAAGGCATGGATTTCTCAAAACCAACTTCACATCCCAAACTAGCACCACAATCACTATACTTTAAAAGAGTTTTCAAACCATTTAAGTTCACATGAGGGTGTACATTCAAGGAAGTCAATACTAGAGCTAGCAAGCTCCTCACCTAGAAGTCTATTCATTCTCATTGCAAGGCTTTTGAAACACGGTTAAGGCTTTTGCACAAAAAGTGTCAATCGATCACCTATGCTAGCTAGGGCTAGTCCATAGGCTAACGATATAAAACTCTTTTCCAAGTTTTAGACGCTAAAGTCATAACCATAAGGAAAGAGGAGTTTGACAACAAGAGCTCTTAGAAACAAGCATAAACCAATCAGTAGCTTACGTGAAATCACAAGGGTCGTCCCAAAGCTCAACTTGCTAGCACACAATGCACGTGGTGAACTCACACATATAAGATATGATGGAAGGGCATAAAGTCAAGTTTAAGCGGTTTTTACTTGGCCTTTGGCCTACAAATGCTTTCGAGGGGGAACTTTTCTTCCTAACCCCCGGCATTTGTATATTTTGAAGCAAAACTTCTCTTGCGCTTCGAGAATGTTTTTAGTCGGGGCTTTGCCCTCTTTGACCAAGTATTTATTTATTTATTTATTTATTTTCTTGAATGGGGCCTATTTTTCGCCCTCTTTTGACTCCACACTTAAAGCTTGATAATATGCCCCATGTGAATATGGAATGTGTGAGGAACAACCATAAGCAAGGCACCAAGCAAGGGAACTAAGGTCACCTAAAAGCAATCAAGAGGTTTAAGTTTTTCATGAATATTTTAAAGTGTGCTTGTAAAAAACTGATATTCTCATGGTTGGCATGTCCTTGACAAAACATCTTTAGACAGTTCAAGCTAGAATTCAATCAGATAGTGGAACAGAAGTTTAGCGTACAGAAGACGCATGATCAAGATACGGTCTATTCTGAAGATACTAAAGATTGAGAATCTTTCCCCTTGGTATCAGTCAGTAACGACACAGATCCTTCGAGAGGTCACTCTAAGATTTCCTTGCCAAAATTGGAAACCTCCTGTCTAACTTGTCGAAGACGATATCTTATGCAGAAGCTGTCAGCGATGAGATTGAAGCAGATATCTTAATTGATTGAAATCCTGAAGATGTCGACAAAGCTATCTGATGGGAGCCAAATGACAGATTATCATCAAAGAACTGTGCGATCAAATATACGCAGATTTGATAGCAGATCGGCTGAGGGAATATCGGATGGCTTGGGGTGGAAGTCATCTTTAAAGATAGATCGAATATTCAGCAAATATTGCGCAACATCTCCGAATTATTTGACGACATATTCTGATCGGTTTAGGGCTCTGCTCAAGCATATATATACAATGCTAAGGCATCCTTATGTGTGCGCCTCTCGAGAGAAAAAAACTAAACACGAGAGTTCGTGAGATTGGGGGAGAAGCGACGGCTGGCTATTCCACATCGGAATATCATCCCTGAAGCAACAGTCTGCACAGTGTGGTGTTCAGGCTGTGTTGGAGGATCAACGAAGTTCACACACACAACTATCAAGTTACGTCTTTGAGAGGAGACGACTGAACTTCCGAGAAGTTCAAGACTAGGCCGAGAGAGAAGTCTCGCCCTACCCACAGGGGATTGAGGGGAGTAGCGACGAACCGAGATCGCAAATCCGAGAGACGGAGAGTTAGAGGCTAGGCGATTACAAACTCGGAGTTGTGTAAGAGTAAGACCACTTGTAGCTCTAATTCTCGTAATACGATTTGTGCCCCATTATAGGGTGTGGGAAACCCTCCCAGAGTAGGCGAAGCCGAACTGGGTAACATACCGTGTGTGCTCCTGTTTCGTTTCTTTTACCTTGGTTCCCGGTACTGCTTGATATACTGCTTAAATAGTCTGTTGGAACACTCTCTGGTAGAGTCCAAGGTCTGTTAACTGTGTGTGTGCTTCAGTTATCTTCACTAACCGCTGGATCTTTACGAGAGGTGTCCAAGGGGTGTCACAGCCATACCTTGAACTGTCAGTTGAACTGGTGTGCAAAGAGTTCATGGTCTGTTGCAACAGTACCCTAGACACAAGCTTGAACAGGGGACATAATTTCAAATGGTATCAGAGCAAACACTCGACACACTGAGTGGGATCCTGAAACTGTTCAAGATGACAGACACCAAAACTTACATAAGTAAAGATGTTTGCATGGTTGCGTTCAACTCTTCAAGTCACATGGAGAAAGATCGCTTGTACTTCGACAGCGGATGCTCGGCCCATATGACAGGAGACCCCAGATTTCTTATGAAGATTCAACCTGTAATTAAGAAGTAGTTCATCACCTTCGGAGACGGAGGAAAGGGACAGGTAATCGGCTGTGGGACATTGAAGGTTCCGGATCTACCTGTCCTCGAAGACACTCTCCTAGTTGAAGGACTGAAAGTGAACCTGATCAGCATAAGTCAACTTTGCGATGGAGGTTACCATGTCAAGTTCACTCACAAATCATGCCAAGTCCTCGACAAAGATGGGGGAATATTGATGAAAGGAAGCAGAGCAGCCAACAACTGTTATCTCATCGGATCTGATGGAACAGGGTCTGGAACAGAAACTGAAACAGCCTGTCAGTCTAGTCAAGCAGATGAGATGTCCCTTTGGCACAGACGGTTGGGACATCTGAATCTCAAGACATTGAAAAAACTCTGCTCATCTGGACTCATCAGGGGAATACCAAATGTCAAAGGAAGTCAGGATGTGATGTGTGGAGAATGTCAGATCGGGAAACAGACAAAAGCATCACACCCCAAGGTCTCTCAAATAAGCACCAACCGACCTCTGGAACTGATCCATATGGACTTGATGGGACCAATGCAAACTGAGAGCTATGGAGGGAAGAAGTATGTCCTGGTATGTGTTGACGACTTCACCAGATTCACCTGGACAAGGTTCCTTCGAGACAAGACGGAAGCTGCTCAACAATTCATAGAACTGGCTACTCTTGTCCAACGAGAAAGGGAAGACAAAGGGGAAAACTGATATCCATCAGGAGTGACAATGGCACAGAATTCAAGAATGTTACTATGAGTGCCTAATGTACGAAGCATGGAATTGCTCATCAGTTTGCGTCAGCAATCACCCCTCAGCAGAATGGAGTGGTGGAACGAAAGAACCGTACCATTCAAGAGATGGCCCGGGTGATGATCCATGCCAAAAAGGTCCCTCTGAAGTTTTGGTCCGAAGCTATGAACACAGCATGTCACATTATAAATCGAGTCACTACACGCACTGGAATGGAGAAGACCTGCTATGAACTCTGGAAAGGAAAGAAGCCCACTGTCAAATATTTCCACATTTTTGGAAGTGAGTGCTACATTCTAAACGACCGGGAGTACCGACAAAAACTGGATCCGAAGAGTGATGACGGGTTCTTTCTTGGGTATTCCTCAAACAGTCGAGCATATCGGGTCTTCAACAAGCGCACAGGATCAGTCATGGAATCTATAAATGTCAGAGTAAAGGATGAAGTGTTCGTACAGGTGGTCCCGGACGACGCTGAGGACAGCACCAGCGCAGCCCCTGCAACTCAACCATCATCCCAGCCGACTGAGCATGAACCGACTGAAGGATCACCTGACAACTCCACTGAAGATCATCCCTCTGACAAAGCTGTTACTGCCAACCCCCGAGAAAATGTTACTACGCTACAACCGTCTCGACGAATTGCCAGGGATCACCCAATCTCTGAAGTTATTGGCTCACCTAGTGACGGAGTTCAAACTCGCAGAATTCTGAGCAACTTTAGAGAATTGCCTGCTTGCTCGTGTTTCCTCTCATCAATCGAGCCTAAAAACATAAAAGAGGCGTTACTTGATGAGTATTGGGTCCTCGCTATGCAGGAAGAACTGGAAGAATTTGCTAGAAACGATGTATGGGATTTGGTTTCGAGACCTGATGGGGTCAACGTTATTGGTACAAAATGGATCTTCAAAAACAAGTCCGACGCATCGGGAAACATCACAAGAAACAAAGCTCGCCTAGTGGCACAAGGATATACTCAAATAGAAGGGATAGACTTTGAGGAAACCTTTGCTCCGGTTGCACACCTTGAAGCCATTCGCCTACTGCTTGCTCTGGCATGTCACTTAAAGTTTCGACTATTCCAGATGGATGTCAAAAGTGCCTTCCTAAACGGACTTCTGAATGAGGAGGTTTTCGTCGCTCAACCGAAAGTATTTGAAGATCCGCATCACCCAGCATCAGTGTACCACCTGAAGAAAGCATTATACGGTCTCAAGCAAGCACCCAGAGCTTGGTATGAGCGTCTCACAGTGTTCCTCGTCGATCATGGATATGTGCGAGGGGGAGTGGACAAGACCCTGTTCGTTAAACACACAAGGTCAGACTTTATTATCGCACAAATCTATGTTGACGATATTGTGTTTGGGTCCAATACCCCGAACCTGGTGGATCAGTTTGTTGAACAGATGCAGAAGGAGTTCAAGACGAGCATGGTTGGGGAAATGAACTACTTTCTAGGACTCCAGGTGACTCAGAAGGAAGACGGCATTTTCATCTCTCAAAGCAAGTATGCCAAGAATCTGATAAAGAAATTTGACCTTGAGAAAGCTAGTCACAAACGAACTCCAGCCGCTACTCACTTAAAGATAACCAAAGACGAGGCTGGAACAAAGGTCGATCAGACGTTGTACAGGAGTATGATTGGAAGCCTCCTGTACTTGACAGCTAGTAGACTAGATATAGCATATGCCATTGGCGTGTGTGCAAGATACCAGGCAGACCCCAAGGAAAGTCACCTCCTACAAGTTAAGAGAATCATAAAGTATGTATGCGGGACTGTTGATTTTGGAATCTGGTATACCAAGGACACCAACCCACATCTGGTTGGCTACTGCGACGTAGACTGGGCAGGAAACGCTGAAGATCGAAAGAGCACATCTGGAGGATGCTTCTTCTTAGGCAATAACTTGGTCTCGTGGTTCAGTAAAAAGCAAAACAGCATCTCACTGTCTAAAGCTGAAGCCGAATACATAGCAGCAGGAAGCAGCTGCACTCAACTTCTGTGGATGAAGCAGATGCTGTCGGAATACGGAGTTAAACAAGAAGAAATGACCCTGTACTGTGACAACATGAGCGCAATCAGTATCTCAAAGAACCCAGTACAACACTCCAGGATGAAACACATAGAAATCAGACATCACTTCATCCGAGAGCTAGTTGAACAGAAGGTGGTTACTCTTACGCACGTTACAACAGACAAGCAATTGGCGGACATATTCACCAAACCACTTGATGCCGCCCAGTTTGAAACACTCAGATCCTCCTTGGGTTTGTGTGTTATAAAGAACTAAGTGTTCGAGACAGGGGTCAGTCACAGGCAGAACACCAGCTCAAACAGTTGGGCTGACCACCTATCAACAGGAAGCTGGAACAGAAGGAAAGGAAGGGAATATCTACCTGAAATGAGAAAAGATGATTTCGTGATCCTAAATGAGGCAATCTCCTCTGCTCCTCCAAGGCTTGCTCTCAGACCACCAAGAAGGAAGTACGAACGTGTGGTCAAGTTTGAGTGAGCTAAAGGTGACAAAGCGGTAGATATAAGCCGAATGTATAGAAAACCTGTTACAGGGTCTGTGACCGGCTCTGCAGAAGATGGGTAAGTCCACAGGGCGAAGAGTGTGATCCTGATAAGCAGGAGAATGAGAATGCAAGTGGAGGACTGCAAGCGAAGCAATTGGGTAATGTGATGGAAGAGTCCCATACACCCTACAAGAATGAAGACCTGGATGCGCCGCTCAAGGATATTGATGATATTACTGATGAGTTGCTAAACTAGAAGGTTTCAAATCGTGTTGAGACAAAAGGTGACCAGTCTCTAGTAGCCCAGATTGTAGATTTGGAGGAAAATGTGCCAGATGTTGCAGTCTTGACTATGGTATAGGGTGGTGAGACAGTTTTACCTCAAATGTCATATAGTTCTTATCTAGAGAAAATTTAAGGGACTGTAAGGGTACATGATGACGTTACGGAGGATGCCCATACGATGGTGGATCCCCCAGCCATTCCTGACTTGATGTCGAAGAGAGACAGATATTGAGTATACTTTAATATGGTTGAGGATCAGAAGGTTCAGAAAGATGACGAGCTTAATGTACATGGACCTTGATAAGACTATCCAAAACTCGCACAAGGAAGGCACTATCACTCATGAAGGAGATGAGCGTGTCAAGATTTCAGAAAAGTTAGACACCGACAGGGCTACTGAGAAGACAGCTGTTGAAGGAGTGTTCCGTGACTAGAGACCAGATAATGGAGTTTTTGAGGGAAATCGGAACTCAATGTCAATGGCTGAACTAAAAAGAGTACTGATAAGGAGACACCAAAGAGGAAAGTGACCATCCAATCGTACTCGACAGAAGTATCCACCCAGAGGAATAACACGAGTACAGATGCAGGGGGAGCAAGTACATCCAAGCAAAGGAAGAGGAGTGCCCCAGGAGCTGCTCCACCCAGTGTATCAACTAAAGGATCTGAGCATGAAATGTGATTAGTCGGTACAGATGCAGCAACTAAGTGAAAGAAAGCGTAGAAGAAGGTCATCCCTAAGAGGCTACCCAATAAGTCGTCAGTCCCAAGGGAGTCATCCCTAACAGCAGCTCTGACTATATTCTACTGAAGGAAGTAGAGCTCATTCAGGGATTCGAACAGCTACTAAGACACCTTGGTCTGACAGTCTCACAGAATGTACCCATGTCCCAGGCCATGTTCGAGGGGGAGTTGACCAGATTTCAGATACCAAAGAGTCGTAAGTGCTCTCTTAGCTTACGCTGATTGATTGACTGGATGAACTCGGTTGGACCCCTTGCCAGTTTGTGGCAAAAAGGGGGAGTAGTCTCGGTCTAAAGATAGATTCGGTTTTGCCAAAATGCCAAGGGGGAGATTGATGTTCTCATGGTTGGCATGTCCTTGACAAAACATCTTTAGACAGTTCAAGCTAGAGTTCAATCAGATAGTGGAACAGAAGTTCAGCGTACAGAAGACGCATGATCAAGATACGATCTATTCTGAAGATACTAAAGATTGAGAATCTTTCCCCTTGGTATCAGTCAGTAACGACACAGATCCTTCGAGAGGTCACTCTAAGATTTCCTTGCCAAAATTGGAAACCTCCTGTCTAACTTGTCGAAGACGATATCTTATGCAGAAGCTGTCAGCGACGAGATTGAAGCAGATATCTTAATTGATTGAAATCCCGAAGATGTCGACAAAGCTATCTGATGGGAGCCAAACGACAGATTATCATCAAAGAACTGTGCGATCAAATATACGCAGATTTGATAGCAGATCGGCTGAGGGAATATCGGATGGCTTGGGGTGGAAGTCATCTTTAAAGATAGATCAAATATTCAGCAAATATTTCGCAACATCTCCAAATTATTTGACGACATATTCTGATCGGTTTAGGGCTCTGCTCAAGCATATATATACAATGCTAGGGCATCCTTATGTGTGCGCCTCCCGAGAGAAAAAAACTAAACACGAGAGTTCATGAGATTGGGGGAGAAGCGACGGCTGACTATTCCACATCGGAATATCAGCCCTGAAGCAACAGTCTGCACAGTGTGGTGTTCAGGCTGTGTTGGAGGATCAACGAAGTTCACACACACAACTATCAAGTTACGTCTTTGAGAGGAGACGACTGAACTTCTGAGAAGTTCAAGACTAGGCCGAGAGAGAAGTCTCGCCCTACCCACAGGGGATCAAGGGGAGTAGCGACGAACCGAGATCGCAAATCTGTGAGACGGAGAGTTAGAGGCTAGGCGATTACAAACTCGGAGTTGTGTAAGAGTAAGACCACTTGTAGCTCTAATTCTCGTAATACAATTTGTGCCCCATTATAGGGTGTGGGAAACCCCCAGAGTAGGCGAAGCCGAACTGGGTAACATACCGTGTGTGCTCCTGTTTCGTTTCTTTTACCTTGGCTCCCGGTACTGCTTGATATACTGCTTAAATAGTCTGTTGGAACACTCTCTGGTAGAGTCCAAGGTCTGTTAACTGTGTGTGTGCTTCAGTTATCTTCACTAACCGCTGGATCTTTACGAGAGGTGTCCAAGGGGTGTCACAGCCATACCTTGAACTGTCAGTTGAACTGGTGTGCAAAGAGTTCATGGTCTGTTGCAACAGTACCCTAGACACAAGCTTGAACAGGGGACATAATTTCAAAAACTTTTCAAAGCATGCGTGGAAAATACATAGATTGCTAGATAAGCACAAGATAGCAATGAAAATTGATTCACAAGAATATGCATTTATTAGAACTATTTCGGTTCTAGACTCTAAATCAAGTAAAAGTGAAATGTGAGCTAGATGTGACTTATAGAAGTTGAGAAATGATAGTCACAAGCCTTTAGTAGTATAACACTCATAAAATTGGGATAAAGCATGATGAATGCAAATGTCCATTCAAAAATGATAGTCATGACATGATATAAGTGAACTATGCGACTACCCACTCCACACTTAAAATCTAGCTTAGTCCCTAAGCGCAAACAATAAAGAAAATGAGATAAGGCGCATAGGAACTCCCTTCGTTTGTAGATGTGCCCCTTGAGTAATAGAGACGCCAATGTGCTAAGCTTTATGATACAAGATGCAAATACTTTCCTTGATGACAAAAGAACACTTGAGAGGTTAAAAGCAACAAGTGACATACAAGATCATGCAAAACTCAAGTATGAGCAAGGGAGCTTCACAAGTCACATGATAACATCATGACATAAGTTTCATAGAATTGAAACAAGGTAAATCACATCCTCTATAATGTGCACAAGGTGTCTTAAGTACCAACAAAAATTAGAAACTAAAGTCATAGCATGATATAACAAAATAGTTTCAATCTATCAAACTCAAATAAGGCACATCAAACTAAGAGCAACATCATCATTCATAGATAAATCAAGAGAGAGGTGGAGGGCTTGGCAATGTGAGATGGGACTTGTCCACACTTAAGATCTCACTCTCTAAAAACATATCACATGCCACACTTAATATTCAAGTCACACTCAAGTCATGCAATGATTATGTCAAACAATTAAGCATTAAGAACGTGAATAGACAACTTACAAACCGAGTTACCTCCCGCGAGGGCCTAGTTTTTCCCGTCTTGGCAAAGACGTAGCAAAGCGCCTAATAGAATCACTCATGAGAAGTCCTTTGCTAGGATCCCTTCTCACGGGGCCTTGAGTATTTGGCGTGTCAATCCACCTTTAAATCCCATTTGAATTTCTTTCCATCAAGCCTACGATCGACTTTTAAATGCATGTTTGACCCCTTCAATAATGTTGAACCCTTTAGAATTAAGGGGTCATTGGAGCTCCTTTTGAATAATCTCGTAAAGTATGGTAGGAAGCTCCAAAACTTGTCTCGAGGCCTTGTGACAAAGAAAGGATCTTCAATGCTAGCCTCTAGTTTGATGGGCACACCTTCCTTTAATTTTTCAATGATGTCCTTGGGTGCCCAATTCTCAATCTCCCTCATTAAACTTTCGTCTCCTTGTATGCGAGGTTGCTCTTTAGTCGTTTCGATATATACATCAACAAAGTCTTCATACACTTGAAGTTGTTGTGGCTCAATATGCTCTTCCTCCATATCATCCTCGACAAGAAAATCGGGCTCACATTTAAGTTCACATGTAGTGGGAGGGAGGAGGCCTTCTTCGTCCAAAAGAGGTATTTCTTCTATGCATGAGTCATTATTGTTGAAGAATTCCTTGTCGAAGAGCCAAGGCGTTGATGGAATGGTGATATCTTGTGTGTTCTCAACCGATTGATCTTGAAACGTGCTAGGAGTGAAGGGTGGTGCACTTTCATGTTCCAACTCATCCGCGGTGCAAGATTCACCATCCCACGCCTCATCAAAAGCTTGGCGAGCGGCTCTCCTGAACTCATCCTCCATTGCTTGATCCCATTTTTGTATTGAGGCAATAGATTCATGAACTTCTTCTTTGGACATCTCCTCTTCCACATTCATTTTTTCATTTTTCATTTCTTGTTGCGTCAATTCGCTTCTAAACACTTGTCTTTGAGCCTCCATTCTATCAAAATGGGCTTGCATGTCTCTATGCGACCTCTCTTGGGATGCAATGAGTGTGGCAAGCATGGCCTTTATATTGGAGGGCTCACTTGAAGGTTGAGGAGGTTGAGGGTATGGAGGGTAGGAGTCTCCAACTTCAAACCATTGGCTATCATCCCAATTCGGAGTGTTATAACTTGTCGGATAGCCATGTTCTTGATAATAACAATGTGGTTGCTCCTCCTCTTGGTAGTATCTTCCATTGTATGAGACTTGTTGGTTGTATGAGTACATCCTCGCAAAACAAAAGAACAAAAGTTAGCAATGGATATGAGTGTATACAATGACAAAAGAAAAAGAAAAATATTTACAAGAATAGTCCAAATCTCACAAAATCTACTCTAGTGCTCTAGTTAATTCATTGCTCCCCGGCAACGGCGCCATTTTGACAGTTGAAATATTGTGTAGTCAAAAACAATTTATAATGACCGATAAGCACCGGGTCGTCCAAAGAGCAAGTCCAAACTTATTAGCACTATTCAATTTTGTTCCGATAAGTCTATTCTAATTGCGAAAGGTTTGATTGGTGAAGTTAAACTCTATAAACAATGTAAACCATCCAAGGGTTCTAGAGAAATATGTCACTACCAAGGCTAAAGGTGTATTCTAGGGAGCTACTTCACTCATATGTGTTTTTAGACTCCAAGAGTTCAATTCCATGCAAGATACTTATCCTAGATGATTAGATTAAGGCCCGTATATCTATCAAGTCGAATTCCACCTCTCGGTTACTTCTCCGACTTGAGGGAGATATACCTTATACACACGAGTCTAAATCTCTCGATATTTTTGACTCGTGTCCTACTCATATATCTCGATTGTCAACTCTCGTTGCATAATCGATCCTTATGAGGAGGTTAAGTCCTAGCCTATCTCAATGCTGGTATGAGTCACGCTAGTGAACACCACCTAGCAAGGGTGATTTACTTGCTTTCGAGAACCTTTGGCGTCCACCACTTGGTTACTTAGCCTAGGGTTCCTTAATGACTCAATATGTAGATACTTTGGCGTCCACCTCTTGGCTACTTGACCAAAGAACCATATAAATTAATCATCTAGGCATTTTCTCAAATACCTAAAGTGCTTAACTCAAGTCATAAACCAAAACCATACACTTAGACATTTTCTCAAACACATAGAGTGCATAGTTTGAGCATTCATTCAAAGTAAACCACAATCACCCAAAACATGTTATTCTAGCATTCATTCATAATAGATAAGGAGTATTAACACACATGAGGTCCATAGGACCCTAGAATACAAACAATACTCACAAATCATGTTCATAGACAAACACAAATCGTATTGAGTACATAGATGAAAATACAATGGAAGGAATAAACCAATCTAGTGTAGATGATCTTCTTCCACCCTTTGAATCTTTAATCTTCAATAGATGATCTCCCTTTGAAGCCTTGGTCTTTTGTCTCTAGAAACCCTTAATTTCGTGCTCCAAAAACCCTAGCAAAAACTCCCCCAAAAATCCCCCTTGATTTAGATCTCAAACTTTCTATTTATAGCCAAAAGGGAAAAATCTGATTTTTGCCTTGAGACTCGGGCGGGTGCAGTCTGGACTCGGCCAGGTGTGAGATTGGTCCGAGCAGGCAGCTGAGGAGACCCGGGCGGGTGCAACGGCTGCACTTGATGGACATGAGGCTCGGGCAGGCTCCCGGCGGCTGTTTTGAAGTCTTAACGTCCAAATTAGGTATTGGCTTAAACTGAAGAATTGTAGCCCTTTGAGTTAGCTTTCCACCAAGCTTTGAATCAACCAATTCGGTCATCGTATGCGATCTGGGCACTCGAAATACACCGCAGAGGTTGTTCTGCCTATTTTGCCCGAAACTTCATTTTTGGCTCAAATTCACCCAACTTTTGCTCCATTTGATCTTTGAGGCTCCAAGTGAGACGAAATGCATTTTGGGACCTAATAGACCAATAAGGGTGTGAATTGGCTTCAAAATTACTTGGAAACGAATCAAAACTACTAAGAAAAGTAGAGGAAAAATAGTCAAGTATTTGACTCATCACGCAGCATTAATATAGTATCGATTTTTGTCATTCTAAACTCATTGTGGTTTATCCACCATGAGTTTGAGAGGGGTGTTAGAGACTCGTGATATTAGTCCTTTGATGTTCAAGTCTTTTGGTATCTTGTCTCTTCATATGTAAGTGTATACTTTATATATAGGCTGCTTAGCCTCATATCAATACGAACGCTTTATTCCTCTTTTCATAACAAGTGGAAGATAAGGATGTGTTCTCTGTTAAATCAACCTATGCAGGCCTCAAAAAAATGTTTAGCATGTCACTGGTAAACCTGAGAGGGGAGCAGACCAGTTTCAGCAAAGCTCAGTTGTTCTTGAGAAGAATTTGGAGGCTTGAAATACAGCCAAAAGTTAAGGTTTCCGTATGGAGAGTATTCCACAATTTTCTTTCTTTGGCAGACAATTTAGAAAAGAGAAAATGGCCTTGACCCATATGTAGAAGCCACTATTGTTTTTGAGTCTGTTTAATGCAGAAAATAGGTTTGTGGTACCGACACTGTAAGGTGACATTGTTGTAACTCAATCAGATTATGATTAAGGATCCAATTGTATGATTTCTAGCTCAAGAATCCGAATTCAATTAACCCTAAATTGACTATGCTTTGAGAACTTAAAGAAAGTAGACAATGCACAACAATTTATACTGGTTCACCCCTAGGCGAGAGGCTAATCCAGTTCGGCTCATTGTTAGACCCTGATCTACACTATGATGGTGGTCGGAATCGCAGCAAACTGCCCGGAGAAGATTACAAGCCACTTTCGCTCACATTCGTCGATTTCTCGTCAAACCGACTTCACTTCGCTCAATCCAACGCCGAATGATGCACGACACTCCCAAGAACGAAAGAGCTCTCCCAATTACACAAATCTATCACGTTTTCTATTCGAACGAGAGAGAAAACCAGTGCGAGTTGAATAATCCCTAAACTCGAGCTCCTGCCTTATAAACGCCCGCCCAAATTGTCAGTTTTAACCACAACCCTTCGATGCGCCAGCCAGGCGTTCAATCTCGACCGTTCATGACCAACGACCAACGAACTCGATCCTCTGCTTGACGTGGCACTTCCTGATTAGCTCAAATTAATTTCCCTTTGCTACGTCGTTTAAGCCTTCAATAACGAACTACAACCCTTAGCAACGATCAGCAAATAACCCCTGGAAACAGCAACGGACACTTAGCGGCAACAGCGACAACTCCAGGTACAATTAGCGTCGACTTCTGAATTTTCCAGCAGCATGACTGCTTTAAATCCTTCAGACATGAAATGGAATCACCCGGTGATTGGTTTTGTTAAGATAAATGTCTATGGAGCATGGGATCGCAACACAAAACAAGCTGGTACAGGGATATGCTGCAAAGATGAGAAAGGTATTGTCTTGTTTTTCGTTAAATCCAGTCTTATTGTTCTTGAGTTGTTTAGTTATTGTTTGTTTGCTCAATCTTATGTCTCTTGTATCGCCGTTTCTGATTTTCCTTCAAAAACAAAAAAAAGAAGTTTTTTTTATGAAAAAAAAAAAGTATTGGGAGGGGTAGATTTGCGTGATGAGTACGTTGCAAGTGGGTCAAGGGAACATATCTCACATAAAGTTGAGATTAAACAACAACAGGAGTTAATTCCAATCTAATAGGTCTCGGTTCTCAAAGTCGGAGCCTTAGAAAACTTAACCACAAGCATCGATACTTACAAAAAAATCATATTACAGCTGAACTTCTCGGATAAATCCACCTAAATACAAATAGTTATTACTAATTAGTTGTTATTAAATTATCAGATGATAATTTGATGGTTGAGGTGGCTGGCTATAAAATCTTAGCTCTCTGATTCAGTTTCCGATCACAACACTGATTTACTCTGAAGTTGATACAAGAGCCGGTTGATTAATTTGATATTACAGTTTCTTCTTCCTTCTTATTCCTCGTCTTGCCTCGCGCGTGAATCCTTCCTTCATCTGTCGTGGATGCCTTCCTCTTCTTGCCTTGGATGTGTTGCTTTCTGCAATTGATGTATTACAATGTTATGAATCGTTGTACCCACCCACATCAAAAAAATTATTCATACGAATACTACAAAATTACAATGTAAGTATTTAAATAAACTATATAAATCCCTGTTGATTTATTTTTGAATTAAGTATTTTATTGAAGTCCTTAAGGTATATACGTAGCTGAAGTATGAAAAAGGATTCGGTGCAAATGGCATAATTTTGTAAAAAAATACAAACCAATTACAGTCATTGATTTAGTCATTTGGACGGACGAGATTAAATCACGTATTAAATCTCGTTTATGGTTAAATTCTTAGCTACGAATTATAAAGTACTCTTGATGAACTATGTCGTACTTTTAGTTTCTCAGCGACGAATTATAACCAAGTTTTGACAAACTTTACATATTGCACCAAAAATATATTTTGCACCTGGGATCTTTCCTTTGCAATATGTAATCCACGGGTGAAATGAATGTCAATAAGGTGAAGGATCGCATTGTTACGATAAAAAAAATGTTAAATCTATGTATTTCGCGTAGAGGTCATCAATGGGCCGGGTCGGGCCAATCCGAGTTAAACTCGAGCCCAGCCTGACTGAAAAATAAGAGGCCTGTTTGTGTTTTTCGGGCCGGGTCGGGCTGGCCTTGTTTAAAATTTTTAAGCCTTGGGGCTGCCTTAAGCCCTTATATTTTCGGGCTGCACAGGGCCCAATCGGGCCGGGCTTAAAATTAATGGTCTGAATTTAACCTTCAGTGGCAGAAAAAACTGACATTACATAATAATATTTTCTGAACAACAATTTTCAAACTACTAAAAGCACATCTGAAGTCGTTGCAATTGTCAAATTCATCCCTTGAAATACCTGCAAAATTTATAAAGAAAGGTTTGAAAAAAACAACATGACAAATAAGCATCATGAAACATGTATTCAACAAGCGTGGACAAAATAAAAAACAAAGCAAATATTTGGTTTAAGATAATACTTCCATTCTTCTCAAACACACCACAGCCCAACGATCCTCTCAAAACCAGCCATGTCTGTAGCTTCAGCTTCCTCCATTTTCAAGCACCATGAAACATGTATTGACAAATAAGCACAAAGAAACATGTATTCAAAGAAACAATGATAAAATAAAAAGCAAAGCACATATTTGGTTTAAGATAATACTGTAAAGACAAACACGCTGTGTATGGCTACGAGTAATTTATGATACATATATGCAAACACAACATTCACAATATGTAATTTTACAGTACAAACATCCTTACAAAAGTGTTGATGTTTGGATATGGCTGAGAGGTTCATTTGAGTAGAACATCAAGGGGAATGAAATGTCATAGGGAAAACAAATCACAGCATCGTTGATGGACCACAATTGTATGAATCATAAACACAGTTAAACCCACCAAATTAGACTGTTTGTCTATCTAACTTCGATGTTTTAGTCCCGATACATTTCTACAGGGTATTTCAGAGCTTAGAGAGAATACACGCTAAGGAAGAGCTTTTAGCACAAAAAAGATATCAGGAGACAATCCAAGGTCAAGATCAGACGCTGAATGAAGAAATCTAAAGATCCTGACTTGGAATCATTCAAAACAAATCAAACCGAAGAGAAACCGAAGACAATCCGGAGCTGGAATACACCGATAGTTTTGTGCAAACTGCACAAAACTCACAACCACTCTCCTCATGCCACATGGACCGGCGGCTTTCTCCTCACATCCACCCCTCCTCTCCCACACCACCACATGTCACATCCTCCTCCATCCACACCAAAAGCCGCCGGCGGCTTTCTCTCCCCCTCTCCCCTTGTGACACTTGCCCTCCTCTCCTTCTCCCTCCATCTCCACCCTTGGATGCCAAACCACATGCCCTCATCTTGGCCCTCCATTCCCCTCCCCTTAGCCTATAAATACCAAGCTCTCCTCCTCATTTCAAACATCCCAAAATTGTGTAAAACACTTCTCTCTCTAAGTTTGTTACTATGTAAAGTTTGGTTTGATATCAATAAAAGTTCAGTTTGTTCTCAAATACTTTAGTTCGATCTTGAGTACTCCTGTTGGTTCTTGAGTACTCAAGTTTTCAGTTACAGTTCAAGAGTTACTCCTGTTTGTTCTTGAGTAATCTCTTTCTCTTCTCTCTTTACTCCTGTTTGTTCTTGAGTATTCTTTTCCAAATCCCCAAGTATTTAGTTATGATGTCCAACTCTATGGATATTCGTAACTAAACTCTTCATTCGGTTGAAGGGGAGTTCTTGTTTTATAAAATGTTTTACTTCGTTTAGTTTCTTTTCTCTGTATTCAAAACTTGTTCTATGTGCCATTTATAAGGTCAGACTTTCCAAGGTTGAGTGGAAGCTACGAAAGGGCAAAACTCTTCTGTGGGAAGTCGTGAACATACTCGGGTAAGTGGATGCTACGAAAGGGCAAAGCTTATCTGAGGAGTTCGATCTATCTTTAAAACCATTTGGAAACTGGACCAAAGGGACCAAATGGATGCACAAAAGGCTAAGATACTTCGAAAGGAGGAATTAGTCTGAAGTAGAACAAGGGTTTACAAACAGTGTGGCAAATTGAGCGCTACGAAAGGGCCTCGATACACGTTTGAATACTTAGAAGGGTTACTAAAAGAATGAACAGGATATAATACAAGGCCCCCCAAGACCGAATACTTCTCTCGCAATTACAAAACCCCTTTGTCTTTACTTTTATTGTTCAATCAACTGCAACCATCAACCGCTCACAATCCGGAGGACTTGCAATTCACGCATCACCCACTGTAAGTCTTCGCTTTTAATTTCAGTATTTACTTTTCTGTAATTTACTTTTCAGCACTCAAAACCAAAACCAACTAAAAAGTCACGTAGTTGTTAGCACTAAAACCTCAACCAACCTAAAACACGCTCCTTCGCTGAACAAATCCCTTAAAGAATAACCTATCCCCCTAATTCCTCTGGGTTCGACCCCTACTTACCAAGTACTACCCAGTAGTATAGTTGCGAGTAGCGGACTATTATAAATTTATTTGCACAAATCGCTCTGACGACAAGCGGTTCTGTCAATCGTCCAGTTAAGAAATTAGACTTCATTCAACATAAAATGCAACAACACAAACCAAATTGTAAACAAAAACTCACACGTTTGAATCTAACTACACATACACATATACCTATGATGAAGAGGTGGAGTTGGCGGCCAGAGAACTCAATTTGTCGTCATCCAATAGCAGTGGATATATGAGTATCGCTGGAATCTGCACTTACGCATATATTCAAAGAGGTACAGTGCAAAAATTGAACAAAAAAACTAGAAATGTATAATACACGACTGCAGTAGGCAGGACAACCTAAAAAAGAAACAACGGCTTCAGATCTGGCATATGAAGAGTATCACGACCACCATTGTCGACCCGAAATCCCTGAGTTGGGAAAGTTGTTTACTCATCGACTACTCCAATTACTCAATCGTCTCTCCCCCACTTGCTACACACGGATTCGCTTTTCACTCATGGTTGACAGTTTGTCGGAATCCTTTCAACCTAAGATCTAATTTCAAACTTACCAAGTGAATCGCCACCCAGAGCGAGAGAAAGAGGCGGTAGAGACTAGAGAGAAGCTAGGTGAAGCTGACTATCAATTTTAGCGATGGTTTTATATTAGGGTTTTAGTGGTTACAGTTTAGCATATATGACAGGATATATATGAGGTCGGGCCTCGGGCTGTATCGGGCTTGAGAGATAGGACCCTAGCACAGCCCAAGGGCGTGAAATATTGGGCTCAACCCGAGTTTGACATCGGACTCCTTCGGGCTTCGGGTCATCGGGCTGTCGGGCTGGCCTTAGGGCTTTTGGGCCTTAGGGCTGTTTGCTGAGGCCTAATTTCGCGTCTATGGTAGCATGGTCTGTAGACAAGAAGATATATCATAAAAACTAAACATTAAAGGTCACTATCATTGATTCCCGTTAGAGTCAAAGTTTAGGGTATAGTATTGCAGTGGGTAGAATTCGAAGAAGAAAAAAATAGGTAGTTCGCGTAGCTCACCACGTTTTATAACAACTATTTGTTATCAGATTGATATGAAACATAATGTATAACCATAAAAGATAACAACATTTCCTACAACACTTGTTCTGACAAACTTTGAGGTTTAGATGCCTAGTGTGTGTACTTAAATGTATGCCATATTGTGGTGTTTTCACCTAATTAACTTTAGACTCCTTATTGAATGACATTTGACTTATTTTCCCCCAAACACTCAACGGCCAACGCACAAGCAAAAGGTCGAACAATATGGCGTTAGGACCTAAATTTAGAGGTCCGCTAGGAAGGACCCTATCTCGATCATAAATGTTACAGAGTACTTACTTTTTTACCTAATTGCTATATTAGTAGGCAGGGACGGATGTAGCTTTGGCCAGGGTGACAAGTGTCACCTCCAATTTTTTTCAAAATATTTGCATTTTATATGTATTTAAAATGTAATTTGAATGAAATTAATTTAGTTTAATATTTATATGTTTAAATTAGTTTAATGTTAAATTGTGTTGCAAAGTCGAGGGTCGAGGTTTAGCCCAGTGGTTTGGTGCACACTCGGCGCCTAAGGGTGCCCGGGTTCGACTCCTCATACTAACTTTCTAACACAACACTAACCAATATAATCGGAAAAAAAAGTGTGTTGCAAAGTCATATGTGGTGGCTTTTGAGAATCATCGTTTATGTTATTTTGATAACGATCGGTGCGGATTGGGGGAATTATAATTTAATAAATTCAATTTATTAGTTTGTGTTGAGACCTGAGAGTCAATTACATTAAATAATTAAACTAGTTTAATTGTGTAAATGTATAAATAGTTCAGGTTAGATTTGTGTGTAAGTTTGTATTCGAGCAAATTATAATAGGATTCTAATATTTAATTTATTACAATATTTGATTTATTAAACATGAAAATGCCAACTACTAATTCATTCTTCAAATAGAAAAAATTATTAAGTAAACACAAGAGTTATCTTTTTTTTTTCAAAAATACAAGGAAGAGTGTACGATGGATGATGATTTCTTATCGAATTGTTTCATTATTAACATTAAGAAGAAATACTTGAAATTGTTTACGCTAATTCAATCATAAATGATTTTTATGGCATGTTAATAAAATATTATCTGTTTAGATTTTTAATGTTTTTTTTAAATTTAGTTAATTTTCGTTTGTCACCCCTATCACAATTTCTGAATCCGTCCCTGTTATTAGGGACACTACATCTCCTATATCTAGAAAGTTACTCATGCATGCGATTATTTATTATTGTATGATAATCAATTTATAAAATAACCACCCTCCATCTTAATTGTAACACTCTAAGAGGATGTGGAGTTGTTGTAAAAAGAGTTGCTGCTGTTGTTTTCATTTTAATCTTGTTTATGAGAGCAGTACCTCCTCTATCTCCCACCTACTGAAGCAACATACGAAAGAAAATGCGTTGCTCAAAAGTAAGTTTAATTGAAAATGACAGTAGCATCTTCTCTTACAGCAACTACTGCACATGCTCTAAATTCATTGTCATATTTTTCTATCATGAGAGTTTCATGTATATAAGTTTAATGACTTAACGTATTAGTTATTTTATCATCGGTATATATATCCTGATTGAGGAGCGTTCAAATGAGACCCTTTTTTTGAGAACTTGAGACCTCAATCTTCACCTTCCAAAATGCATCATTAAGTCATTGTGGTGGTGACACGTGTCACAAGTGCATTTTTCAAGATACATTTAATGCAAAGTCAAAGCCACTAACTTTGACTTTGCTTTTTGGATATGTGTTACATGCAGATTCAAATATGCATAATGATCTAATGACGAAATATGGGGTTTCAAGTTCCCAAATTTTCGTTCCATCAAAAAAATGGTCCCAAATTTTCGAGGGGTTCAACCGAGCGCTCTTCTATCAAGATTAATCTATCTCTGTTGAATGATTTGTGAGATCATGTACAACCCCTTTTTTATTGTGGTTTTACATCTCATACATATCAAACAATATCCAAATGCATCTTATACATATTGCATGAGAATCTTATCGGGTACATGTGAATATCTAGACTTTTAAAGCACGGGCCACGCAAGGTACTTGAATCACGTCTGACACACATGCCATTAGGCACCTCTCACTTGAAACCCACTAGCGTTTAACTTGAAGCTCAGCACCTCCACGCGTTCATAGAAGGGATAGACGAAGCAACAACACCTACAGAAGAATGCAACAACACGTCCACAAGGGACGAACAACACATCTGCGATGGAGGAACAACACGCAGGGACGAAAGCACTTATACTTGGGGTGACACTTGTCACCCCCAGTTTCTCTAATATATTTATATTGTATATTTAATTATGATAAATAATAAAATGAATTCATTTAAATATTTATATATCAAATTAGTTTAATGTTTAGAAGTGTTGTAAAGTAATATAGGGTAGTTTTTAGGAATCATAATTTATGTTATTTTGTATCATCGATGTGGATTGTGGGAATTTGAATTTGTTAGCTTGTGTTGAGAGTCAATTACACTAAATAATTAAATTAGTTGAATTGTGTAAATGTATAAACAACTCATATTCAATTTGTTAGGGTTTCATATTTGATTTGATTTTATATTTTAGATGAATACGCCAACCACTAGGACATTCTTCAAAAGAAAAATTAATAATTGAATATAATGAAGAGATTTTTTCCATAAATAAGGTTAAGAGTGCATCTTGCAACAAGATACACTACTACAGAAGGGGGGTTATGCATCGGTTTTCGAGGGCCTTATGCATCGGTTTTGATCCGATGCATAAGCCAGCGATGCGAAAGGCTATGACCTTATGCATCGGTTTTGAAAAACCGATGCAACAAGACAGACCCTTACACATCGGTTAGGATAGAAAACCGATGCATAATGTATGTCTTATGCATCGGTTTTACTCCCAACCGATGCATAAGTGTATATATTATGCATCGGTTTTACTCCAAACCGATGCATAATGTCTCAAAAATTTTGGCAGATTTGGCTTATTTTAGCTCAAATCCACCCTGAAATTTTTACAAACATCGATCAATTACAAATACCCTACTGTTCAATTAAAAATGCACTGTTGCTCAACAACATCGACATACATTCATTTCAAAGATCAAAATAGAATATACAAGTACATATAGTCATACAACAATGCCAACACAAAAGTTAATATTCTAATACAAACAACAAACCTAAGATTCATCATATCCTAAATCAACTGGGTAACGATTGCTTATATAGTCATACAAGTAGGCGGCACTCATTTCCCTTACTTCATCGATCTTCGAGTCTTCGTAGCATTCACTTCCATTATGAAAACACTAGAAACAATGAAAAGCAAGATAAGTCAATACATAAAAGTTCCAATTAGTTCAAACCAAACCAAAGTCATTGACAACTTAGAGAATAATACAAGGCTAATAAGATATTACTTGGCTAAGATCATCAATCTCCGCTCCGTTATTAGCACGTACAAACTGGATTATGTCTCGAATAAAATTCATAACATAATAACCGCATAAGTGACCCGGCGGTTGTTGTGGACACTGCACACGATCAATAATTTCTTATCACACACTATATTTAATGCTAAAGCTATTAAAAAGATAGTAGATATGAGACTTCGTACCTTAACTACTTTCCAACGAATACTTTGTGTATTTCTCGGTACACATCCTTGATAGTATCGGTACAATCCCCTAAAATGAATAACATTACATAATTAGTGATTGTTAACATGAGTTATTACAAGATAAAAGTGAGGCTAAAACGACTTACGTGGCCACCTTTGCATCGACGTTTATTCCTTTATCACGTAGATCTGGATCCAGCCAATGCGCTACATGTTGTTTAGGGAAGATGACACATAACATCCAATGCCACCTAAAAAAACAAACTAAATTTAAAAAAATGAATTCAAAAAATAGATATAAAACATAATCATTAAATAATGAACTTACTTTACATGATCCACGTAAGGTAGGAAGTAACAAAAATTATGATCTCGGTCCGGCATACTCAACCCTGCCACAAACGTCATCAACCTCTCATCTCTGTTGATTGTTGGCGTTATGATGGAAGGATTGAAGAAACCAAACTTAATATACCATCCCATCATCTCATTGTTCAAAGAACTACAAATTAAAACTTTTGTGTTAGAGTTATATAGACCATGCATTAGAACAAATGATAATCAAAAAATAACCGTGAACATTACCATATACATAATTCACTAGCAAAGTTCCCCAATGCTCCCGTCTTGTATTGTTCCTTAAGGTCCTCTGTGGTTACAGCGATACCGTAGTCGTCACCGAACACACTCTGGCCGACGTCCACTATAAGCATACCTCTATTCAACCGTGTCCACACCTCGTTTAAAAGTCGACAATATAAGGGCAAGCACTCTATGAATTCATCGTCGTTTATTGGCAAATAAAGACATTTAATATTGTCATATCCCTGCATGTTGAATTTGATTAATGATATGAAATTAATTTTTATGTAAAGTATAATAGAAAATGCAAATGAACTTGTATTGTTCGATTATCTCACCCTATTACCGATAACGACCAAGTCTTCAGGCCATGCTACATGGTGAGACTCTGCCTCATTAACAATGGAAAACTTCGCATGGGGTATTGGCAATTTTGCTGTTCGAACGAGTGCCTTTTCAAGCTTCACCTATATTTAAAGAACAAATGTTTAGGGTTAGAATAACATATGAATAAGAATGTGACATCTATAAATAGGCTATAATGATTAAGATAGGACATCACCTTCAATGTATGTTCTGGTATTTGCTGATAATTAATAAAATGACCTCTCATGACTCGACCAATGGCCACTTGCTGTCGGTCACCTTCGACAGTCCCATGTATGAATAATACGCATTTCAGGCCACCCTGTTATCACGAACAATTGATGTTACATACGTTCCGAACAATTAAATGAAATTATCACAAAAAAAAAATAAAACATTCTAAACGTACCGCGGGTATGTTCGTCATCGGGTCTACATCGACGTGACAGTGACGGCCGAGGCGATCAGGCATATTTACTTGAGAAGTACTGGAACTCGGTGTCGTCCTAGAAGATGTGGATTTCGGGATCCCAATCTTCCACGGGACGTGTGTACCTACTCCTCTGGTACGTCCAGGATACTCAGGCGTCCCAATCGCCTCAGTCAGTATATCATGTCGATCATGTGGTGAAAAAGATCCTTGACTAGATTTTTCTACTATTTGATCCTATTATCAAGAAATCAGTACCAAATAAGATTAGTGTACGGAAAAAGTTAAACTACTGAAAAAAAAGTTAATTACTCACAATATTTTCAGCCACTAGCCGAACTCTAGGGGTGACGAACTCTTTATTCTTCCTGATGCGTGCCCTCTTCCACACCTCATATCTCTCTACTGTGATAGCAGGTGTCGCTCCCTCTTCAATTACGCCATCCGCAATTAAATCGGCCAACTTCTCGTTTATTAGCACCTCCTTCACTTTTCTATACCCTCCTCGGCCCATGATGTGTGCATATTCATTCTTAGCTGCTAGAGCCTTATTCTGAGCAGATAGCTTCCTCGCAACTTCACTGAGTCTATGCTCTACAAATTTCTTCCACGAAGCAGAATCAATGTATTGATACTCCTTCGTGGGATCTTTGTCCTTCTTTTTACCGAATATATAATCTGTAGCGAGTCTCGATTTGAAGTTCCTCCACGCATTAGATGCATATTTGACCTCTTGCTCTTTGTATCTTTCTGGTCCAACAAATACTTCCTGAAAAAAATAACAAGTTATAATTAGGACGATCAATATTTAATGTTGTTAACACTTAAATAATAGAATTATGTAGTATATTACCGTTGCTTCGTTCCACATAAGATCCTTAAGTTCTGAAGGCACCTTCCTCCAATCAAGGAAGTCGATCGGAATTCGAGTACGGACCACAGTGCCTAGGTAACTCCTCCAGTTGTCACCAATCTTTCCCAATGGATATCCTGTGTCGCTAAATTCGACACTAATCTTGGTGCCAGCCTCCCTATGTCTCCTAATCAAATCTAGCATCAACGATGGGCCCCTCTTAGTCTTCTTGGTGGGCGCGCACTGTCGTTCCACACGGAAGTCATCCTCGCCGCTGCTACTACTTTGTGCCATTATCCCTGAAATATCACAAAAAATATTAGTTCAATAGAAATTTATATACAAATGCGTAAACAACAATAAAAATAATAAAATGACATGTGATGAACATCAGTGATAAACTAACATACAACATACACATAAGTTAAGTTTTTTTATCAATCCATATTCCTTCGCCGTGATCTTCTCTTAATTGCATTTCGTCTTTCAATTTCGACACTTTCCACAGGAACGATCGTACACACAGGTATGCAATCTTCAGCGAGGTCTTCAGATGTGCCACATGTAGCATCATTGGTTACTTGTTGTTTTCCGTGGAGGACAACAAACAGATTTTTGTCCGAAGGGTCCTTGACGTAAAATACTTGTCTTGCTTGTTCGGCCAAAATGAAGGGCTCATCTTTATAGCCCTCCCTACGAAAATCCACAAACGTCATACCGAACTCATCAGTGCGAACTGCGGAATGATTAACCCATTTACATTTAAAAACTGGTACTTGTAGTTTAACATAATCCAACTCCCATATTTCTTCGATAACCCCAAAATAATTGAGAGGAGCAGATATTGGATTTCGATCTCTAGCGCTAGAAACGTGAGTGGTTTCAGCAACAAGTGTGACACCACTATTTTGCACAACGCTGCGTTCGTCTTGATCTTTTGTGTGAAAACAAAATCCGTTAATGTCAAAACTTCTCCACATATATACACTTGGTCTCGGACCTGCCATAAGCCACTTCACTAAGTCATCATCAGACTCTTCTTCCAAGTTCCCTTGATTACTCAAAGCTTCTCTAGTTTTAAGTTATTTACAAAATGACCGACGGTGTTCTCTTTGGACCCATATCTCATTTTCCCCTGGTGTGCACTCCTCACTATGTTTAAGTGCTCATCGATGAAAGGCGTCATCTCAGGTATATGTTGCAATACGTAGAAATGGGCTATTGATAACTCATCTACGGATTTAACTATTTGTTTTGATCCACTTGTTCCCTTTCCCTGAAATCGATCAAACTGGCGTGGCCTTGGAATCCCAATTGCAGCGGTATTTCCCAAAAAGTTAGTGCAAAATTCAACTGCCTCTTCAGTTATGTATCCTTCCACTATACATCCTTCAGGACAATGCCTATTTCTCACGTAGCTTTTTAGAATCTTCATGTACCTCTCAAAAGGGTACATCCATCTCATATACACTGGTCCAAGAATTCTAACCTCGCGCACCAAATGAACAGTTAGATGAACCATTATATCAAAAAATGATGGTGGGAAGAACATCTCAAGTTGGCATAATGTAATCACTACTTGCTCTTGTAATCTATCAAGCTCTGTTGGATCAATAACCTTATCACATAAGGAGCTAAAAATCACGCAAAGTCTTTGTATAGCGGCTTTACTTTTGGAGGAAATATACCTCTAATTGCAATAGGCAAGAGCTGTTGAATTAAAGTGTGATAGTCGTGAGACTTTAATCCATTCAAACGCAGATCCTTCATCGAAACAAAACTGGCAATATTTGAAGAGAAGCCATACAGAACTTTAACTCCTTTAAGACATCCACAAAATCTTGATTTCTCACTCTTAGAAAGAGTGGTGCATGATGGAGGCAGATATGTACGTTGCCCTCGGGTTTCTGGTGCTAATTTAGTACGAATGTTCATATCTAGCATATCCAGTCTCGCTTTAACTCCATCCTTCGTTTTCCAAGGAATGTTTAATAATGTGTCGATCAGACTATCACATATATTCTTTTTGAAATTATATCCCCTGTTCAAGCAAGTGTTCTAAGTTGTGTTTGGACAGACCTTGAACTCTTTCTACCACAGTTCCACAACAAGTACGAACAGAACAAATAAAACACGAGTACGCACAGATTGATAACCCAGTTCGGCTACGCCTACTCTGGGGGGTTTCCCACACCCGGAAAAGGGACAACAAATCTTTATTACGAGTATAGAGCTTTTCAGTGGACTTACACTTACACCTTGTAATTGCCTAGCCTCTACTACTCCGTCTCTCAGATTTGCAACCAAGGTTTGTCGCAACTCCCCTTGATCCCCTTCGTTCAGACCTTCTGTCCGAACGTACTCGAACCTTCCCTGAAGCTCGGTCGCTTTCACTTGAAAGCTGGTCGTTCTGTTTGTGCTCTGAACTTGATCACCTCTGGTCAATCTGAATGGCACGTATCAGACTGAGCTCACACCGATGTTTTTCCAGTGGGGAAAACACAACGGCCATCACTTTCTTCTTTTCCAATCGATAGGATTTCTTCGTGTATTTTTTATCTTGAAAGCGATGGGAATTAGGGTTGCCTTTGCATTGTATTTATATGCTCGGACGAAACCCTAATTCGCATAAGATAATCCCATCAAATATTTCGGGAGATACTCCTGAATATTTGATGCATATCTTTCACAAATCCTTGGAAGAATATATGAAGTCGTCTTCTTTCCCAAGCAAGTCACGCCATCTTCACTTGTGAATATTCATTCGAATATCTTGTTCGAATAAGTCGCACGCCATCTTTAACTTGACGAAATCTTCGTTCCCAATATCTTCCGGAAAATATCCTTTGCGTCTTGATCACGCTGTACAGGAGTACTAGGTTATGTTCGAACTCCCCCTGAACTCCTGCTCGAACTGTCTAATAACGTTTTGCCAAACACATGCCACACAAGGGAACATCAATCTCCCCCTTGGCATTTTGGCAAAACCAAATCACTAGATCTATCTAACTATCTAGACAGTAGGAAACCTTGAGGGAACAAAAATTGTCACCACCTCAAAATACTCCCCCTTTTAGCCACAAACTGGCAAGGGGCCGATCGAGTTCGAACAGCAAATCAAATAAGTGCCAGAACAAGCACACAATAACTAGAGTTTCAAATACGGTCTGAGTTCAGAGAAAAAGTTATTAGGAGACCTTCATGAAGACGAACCATCATCGGTGCCCTCCTCAGAGACGGTATCATCAGCTTCATCGTCACTTGGAAAGCTGAGGGCACGAGCGAGCTTGTTGATACGCTTGCGCTGCTCCTTGTCCGCTTCAATGATGTCATGCAGGTCCATGAGAAGTCTGTTCCTTTCATCACGGGCCAACCTTGCTCCTCCTCGCCTTGATGGCTCGGCAATATCTTTGCCCTTCGAGGTCTCCTCCTTGAGATCATTAATATGATGCCCTTTAAATAGCTTGTGGTCTACGACAAACTTGCTGGGAGACTTTGAGAGCTGATCAATGGAGGACATCAAAGCAGGGGCATGATAAACAATCAACTCATGAATCAGTGATGGGAAGCAGATCTGGTGAAGAGTCCTCTTTGACGTAGCATGTTCAGCAATCTGTTTGAACATGACTCTTCCCAAATTGAATTTACGCTTGTTCCCTATCTGATACAGCAGTTGAGCCACGTCCTTATTGACTGTTGATCGATGTGTAGAAGGTCTCCAGTTGAAGACAGCAATGAAGAACAGCATGGAATAAAACGTTGATAAGTCTGCTGTGTGCACAACTGATTCAGGTCTCCACCTGACAGAGCCCGCAGTGATGGTACTCACAATCTTCTCAAAATTTGCCTCCTCCTCGTCAACAGCCGGGTCATCCATCGAGAAATACACATTGATTAGCTCCGGATCAATCTTAATTCTCCTCCCTCTAACAAAGAAGACTCCATACTCAGGATCTCCAACTACCCCAAAGTGAGGGGGCAAGTTCGCCATTGCCTCACGCACAAGCTGTTCACTGTAGGGTTTGCACCTAGCCAGCGTCCAAAACAGATCCGATTCTTTCAGAACCTTAACCACCTCCTTTCCCTTATACCGGGACTCATCTAGCAATCTTTCAGGTATGATTTTCCTCTTCTGGATGCATGGCCACTTTCTTGCAGCATCTTTGTTAACAAACCATACACCCTTCTTAACCAAGCCAACTGGGACAGTCTCAGCATCAGGGCCTGGGACTTCACATCCCCCAGCGTCTTCTGAAACAGGCATTGGAGCGACACGCTTCCTTTTCTTGGAGGAACCAGCTCCCCCTGCACCACTGCGTACATCAGCACCCTTCTGGGCAGAATCCTTTGTAGACTTCGCAAAGGCAACTTTTTCCTTTTCCTTCCCTTTTGACATCTTCTTTAACTTCACAAGAGGAACCAAATCCTCATCATCCCCCATCTGAGGAACTGCTTCAACATCAGTCTTCTGAGAGTCATCAATATCCATCTGAGAACCATGGTGACTGTCCTGAACAGCATCTGGAACAGTTGTCGTCTCCTTACTCACAACATTCTCTGGAGTATCAATTAACTCCTCTTCAGCTGGAACACCGAGGACTTCCTTTGGTAGATTCTCAACAAAATCATCTATGTCTTTGAGCATATCCTCCAGTTCTTCATCCCCTTCAGCAGTCTCAGGCTCTTCTGCAACAACATCAATCTCCCCAACACTCTTCACAGATGAATCTGGTCCTTTACTCACAGTCTCAGCAACTTCACCTTCTGAGACTCCAATCTCCTCAATCAAGTTATCAACAGGTGCATCCTTCATACCCAAATTCCTCATACTCTTTCTTTCCTCATTAGAAATATCAGGGACCCTCCCTCTGATAGAACAGATCCTGGCTAGGCATTGTCTGGGAGAGGCAGCTCGGCGAGACACCTTCTTTCTTTGAAAACCTCCTGGGCGAACGTACCCGGAAGCTTGAATCTTTGCCTTCTAAACGTCTGAAACACCAGACTTTCTTGGCACTGACATTCTGGGTTCCGTTTCTTCAACAGATTTAGAAACTTCATCACCCTTTTCACCAACCACAATCTTGTCCTTGTCAACACAAATCTCAGACCTACCGGCTTCTTCATCACTAACAGCCCTCCTAGCTTCAGCACCCAAACTCCCAACATTCTTAACTCCCATAATAATTTTATCAACAACCACAGATTCTTCAACGACTGCAGAAACCGAAGGAAAGACGGGATTTACCTCCGATTGTGGACATGCTTGAGGGGTAGAAACCGCTGTGACTGTCTGAGAAGTTTCAGCAGTTATCTCCTCGGCGGACATCTCGTGTAAAGGCGATGCCTTTTTCATCTTCGCAGTCTTGGATTTTGGAATCTTTGATTTCGCTGTCATCGCCTTTGAGATTTGCATGCTTTCCTTCCTTTTCTCCGCGGATATAGCACTGGATTTTGCTGACTTCCTTGTGTTCACCATCGTCGATTTCGGAGCAGTCGAGAGTGAGAGACTTCCAATCTAGGGTTTCGGAGACGAGAAGAGAAGACACGCTCAACAGTTGAGATTTGAAAATAAAATATCCTCCTGCCTTTTCGTCTTCTCAATATACGCCAGTCGCTTTCCAAATAAAACGGCGTAATTCGAATCTTTCGGAATAAAATATTTGATCATAAGAACTTTCCCATCTGTTCCAGCTCCCTTCTTAGGTGGTCAGTCCAACAGTTGTAGCTGGGGATTCGCCTTTGACTGACCACTTCCTGGAACACTCAGTTCATGAACCCACGCAGACCCAAGGAGGATCTAGGAGTTCCAAACCGAGGAATCTCATTCAACTTCTTTTCTGGTGAACTGGCATTCATCTGTGCAAGCAGTTCGAACTCCTTCTGCAACTGTGTGATCTTCTGTTCAAACTCTCGCTGTAACTGTGACACCTTTTGATCCAGCAGTCGCCTGGTACAGTTGACAAAATCGATTTGTGCGATCCTTCTATTGTGTAGGTTTTTTCTCACTCCCCCTCGCAGAACTCGATGTTTGGCTTGAACATAGTTGAGAGTAGACCTTAGCTTCTCGTTTCCCATTCTGATGGTGTAACAGTCATTGGCCCTTCTTCTCCCTTTCATTACGGAATCACCATTCTCATTAAGAACGAGGCATGAGTCACGAGAGAATGACACATAGTGTCCATTGTCGCACAGTTGACTGATGCTAATGAGATTCATAGTCAGACCTTCAACCAGGAGAGTGTCCTCGAGTGCAGGGAGATCCGGAACCTTCAGTGTTCCACAGCCGATCACCTGACTCTTCCGACCATCCGCGAAGGTGACAAATCGCATCTGCTCAACAGTTCTAATATGAGAGAGATATTCAGAGTTACCTGTCATGTGTGCAGAGCATCCACTATCGAAGAACCAACTGGCTTGCACTGTATCTCCTGATGAGCAGCATGCTACCATGCATACTGTCTGTCGTTCCTTCGGAATCCAAACTTGTTTCTGTCGAGGTTGGATCTGTTGCTGTTGGTGTCCTCGACGTTCAGCAAGAAACAGTCGACACTGCCGTCTGATGTGTCCCATCTGGTAGCAGTACCAACATGTCAGCAAGTCTTTCTTCTGATTTGAACTGAGGTAAGTAGTCCTGGACTTGTCTTGGGACAGATCCACTTTCTGTCTAGGGTGCTTTCTCACCTTCTGTTCAGGCAACTGTTCAGACACAGATTTAGCTTTAACACACATAATGTCCTTTGAACTCCTTTTTCCCACGAACCCCAATCCTCTAAGTCCTGCCTCCATCCTTTGAGCGTTGAGGATTTCATCTAAATTTTCTGAGCCAGAGTTCAACATCCTCACTGACTGTTTGAAGTGAGTGAGCTCCTTTTCAGCAACTTCTCGGTCCATTTTTTCTGATTCTAGCTGGAGTTCCAGCTGTTCTATCTTTCTGTGTTGGAACACCTCCTTGTGTTTTAGATCTGAGATAACCTTTCTTAGCCCAGTCATGCCAACAGGATGAGTTTCACGGTCTTTTTCAATGTCGACTTTCAGCGAGGAGATAGTGCACAGGAGCTCCGTCTTCTGAGCAAGCAAACACAGTCTTTCCTATTTCATATCAGCCAGTTGAGAGTTTAGGGAAGTTACCGTGCCTTCAAGTTCAGCCTTCTGTGTGACCAGAATCTCCACTTCTTCCCAGACCTTATCCTTTTCTGTAGTGATGCTTGCAACTGTGTCATTCAGCTTCTTGTTTACCTTGATCAGTATCAGCCACTTTTCATATAGATCCTTATATGTCTCGGCCAGAGATTCCTGCGTCAGTTCTTCACCGTCGCTGTCTGAGAGGTCTTCAGCTGGGAGTTCCAATAGAGGTGGAACAGTTTCACTGGTGCTACCGTATTGCTCCAGAGTTGAAGCAAAGGCCACAAAGTTTGTGGTTGTGCCTCCTTTTTCTTCATCTGACTCACTGTCACTAAGACTTGCGACCATTGCCTTCTTCTTCATGAGTGTGTTCGCACATTGTGAAGCAATATAACCAAACCCTCTGCATTCATGACACTGAATTTCTTCCTTTCTTCTGTCAGAGGAGTCTTGCCTTGAGTCACTGGACCTAGACCTGTCGATTTTCCAATTTCTGAAACCGGTCGATGAGGACTGCCCCTGTTCTGGACCACGCCTATTGATTTTCCGCACCATTCTTCCAAAGTTCTGAGCCATCATGGCCAGTTGCTCAGTGGTGCACCCACCGTCCAGTTTGTCTTCTGTCATGTCTGCTTTGAGGGCGATTCCCTTCACATCTCCGGGTTGGAAGTCATGATTGATCTCGTAAGTTCTGAGAGAACCTATCAATTCGTCCAGCTTTAGTTTTGAGATGTCGTGCATTTCCTCAATGGCTGTGACCTTCATTGTAAATCTTGAAGGTAGTGATCTCAGGACTTTACTGGCCAACCTTTCTTCATCGATAGGTTTCCCTAGAGCAGATGCCTCGTTGGACAGTTCCAGAACTCGGGTGTTGTACTCAGCGATAGTTTCACTTTCCTTCATTTTCATCTCTTCAAACTTGGTGGTAACAGCCTGCATCCGAGAATTACGAACCTTGTCTGTTCCTTCAAAGGCAGTTTGGAGGATATCCCAAGCTTCCTTGGCTACTTCACAGTTTATAATCAGTTTCATGACATTCTCATTTACTGCAGAAAAGATCGCATTCATAGCCTTTGAATTTCCCATAGATGCTTTGTCCTCCTCTTCTGTCCACAGAGCTTCTGGTTTCGGAACCGGTTCTCCAGTGAGATTGTTCATCATGGGTTCATTCCAACCTCTCATCACTGCTCTCCAAGCCTTTTCGTCTAGAGATTTCAGAAATGATCTCATTACGGGCTTCCAGGTGGCATAGTTCGAGCCTTCGAGCAGCGGAGGTCTGGTGATGCTTTGTCCTTCTTTCAGGGTCATCTTGAACAGTTCAGGATCCCACTCAGTGTGTCGAGTGTCTGCTTTGATACCAATTGAAATTATATCCCCTGTTCAAGCAAGTGTTCTAGGTTGTGTTTGGACAGACCTTGAACTCTTTCTACCACAGTTCCACAACAAGTACGAACAGAACAAATAAAACACGAGTACGCACAGATTGATAACCCAGTTCGGCTACGCCTACTCTGGGGGGGTTTCCCACACCCGGAAAAGGGACAACACATCTTTATTACGAGTATAGAGCTTTTCAGTGGACTTACACTTACACCTTGTAATTGCCTAGCCTCTACTACTCCGTCTCTCAGATTTGCAACCAAGGTTTGTCGCAACTCCCCTTGATCCCCTTCATTCAGATCTTCTGTCCGAACGTACTCGAACCTTCCCTGAAGCTCGGTCGCTTTCACTTGAAAGCTGGTCGTTCTGTTTGTGCTCTGAACTTGATCACCTCTGGTCAATCTGAATGGCACGTATCAGACTGAGCTCACACCGATGTTTTTCCAGTGGGGAAAACACAACGGCCGTCGCTTTCTTCTTTTCCAATCGATAGGATTTCTTCGTGTATTTTTGATCTTGAAAGCGATGGGAATTAGGGTTGCCTTTGCATTGTATTTATATGCTCGGACGAAACCCTAATTCGCATAAGATAATCCCATCAAATATTTCGGGAGATACTCCTGAATATTTGATGCATATCTTTCACAAATCCTTGGAAGAATATACGAAGTCGTCTTCTTTCCCAAGCAAGTCACGCCATCTTCACTTGTGAATATTCATTCGAATATCTTATTCGAATAAGTCGCACGCCATCTTTAACTTGACGAAATCTTCGTTCCCAATATCTTCCGGAAAATATCCTTTGCGTCTTGATCACACTGTACAGGAGTACTAGGATATGTTCGAACTCCCCCTGAACTCCTGCTCGAACTGTCTAACAACGTTTTGCCAAACACATGCCACACAAGGGAACATCAATTTTCCACATGCATCACATCAACACAGTGTCTAATGTCAAGTGTATGCCAATAAGGGAGATCAAAAAATATAGATCGCTTCTTCCATGGAGCACTTTCGGTGCGTGCACTAGGTTTTCCAAATCGATTTGTAATATTTTGAATTTTCTCAAGTATTTCATAACCTGCAGATGGTTGAGGTTCTATTGCATGTTCGGTCTCACCGTTGAATGCATCTTTCTTTCGTCTGTAAGGATGATACCTCGGTAAGAAACGCCGGTGCCCCATGTAAATCATTTTTCGACAATTCTTTAGATAACGTGAATGTGTCGCTTCCCCGCATATTGGACAAGCTTTGTACCCTTTAATACTGTACCCGGACAAGTTACCATAAGTAGGGAAGTCATTGATGGTAAACATTAGCATGGCACGCATATTGAAATATTCTTGCCTAGATGCATCAAATGTCCGTACTCCTTCATTCCACAAAAGCTTCAGATCATCTATCAAGGGAGCCAAGTATACATCTATGTCATTTCCAGGCTGCCTAGGGCCTGAAATCAACAAAGAAAGCATCATATATCTGCGCTTCATGGTTAGTCTAGGAGGTAGGTTGTATATCACCAATATCACGGGCCATGTACTATGTTGACTACTGAGATTTCCATGCGGATTCACCCCATCAGTAGACAAGCCAAGACGTAAATTCCTAGACTCTGATCCAAATTCTGAGAATAAGTTGTCTGCTTTGGCCCATTGCAACGAATCGGCCGGATGACGCATTTTGCTATCAATGACACATTTCTCGGCATGCCATCGCATATTATCTGAATCTTTCGGGTCAGTAAATAATCGCTGAAACCTGGGAATCGGTGGAAGATACCACAATACTTTTGCCGCACTGCCTTTTGAGGTAGCTGTCCGTCCTTTGTTTAACTTGTAGCGTGAAGATTTGCACACCGGACATTCAGTCAAATCCTTATGAGCATTACGATACAATATACAATCATTGGGACAAGCATGTATCTTCTTGTACTCGATTCCCATGGGACACATCACCTTTTTAGCTTCGTAAGTACGGTTAGGTAAAGTGTTTTCATCGGGAAGCATATCTTTAACCAACGATAACACTTCAGTGAAACTCTTATCACTCCATCCATTTTTAGCTTTCAAATTGAATAACTTCGAAGTTGCAGATAACCTTGTATATTTGGAGCAACCTTCATACATTGGTAATTCAGAGTCATTTCTCAATGATTCCACCACTTGTGGTCTAGAATCAAACTCACCAGCAACGTTGTTAATCATATCAATTAAATTGTCCTCCTCCCAATCATCATTATCTTCAGGCAAACTTTCTACGGGTTGAGGTTCAACGTCTTGCGGTTCAGCCTCACCATGCATGTACCAAACTGTATATAGTGGATCAATTCCCTTTAAAAAAAGGTGTTTATGCAACTCTTCCACTTTGACCTTTATCTTATTGAAACACGCCTTACACGGACAGAAGAGACTTTCAAGTGCATTTTTTAATGCATACGCCGATGCAAATTCACAGAAATCCATCATCCCCTTTTCATACTCATCACTTAACCTATTACCGGATATCCACTTTCTACTCATCATAAATCCACTACATGAAGCATGTAAATAATATTATTAGACTGAGAACAAGTTAGCTAACCTAAATGTCTATGTTCAAAAATTAAACATAGTAAAAATAAATGAATACCATAAGATGATAAGAATACCTTGTGTGAAATCGAGAGAGGAGAAATGTAGCAGTAGGTTGAGGAATGCAATGAGCAAAGGCTGAAGTACGCTAGATTTGGAAAAAAAACAAGTTAAGAATGAATTGACAAGCAGAAATAAAGAAACATGAACAAATGAACTAAATATATACATACCTTATGTGACGGTGCTCGGAGAATAAAAAGAGCAATATGACTTAAATGCGAGTGACGAGAATACAATTCAAAACCTAAACCAATGAAACGAAACATCAATAACCGATAGGAAAAATTATGTGACTACACTTTGCACAACATCATCCTAACAAGAACTCATACCCTAACAATGACATCCGAACCCTACCAAATCCCTCAAATTCATATTGAATGAATTATAAACCCTAAAGAATTCGATTCATACTCAAAGCACCGATGCAATCAGTCAAATACATCATCAATAAATTTGAATCATA